>JAPXFY010000019.1:44466226-44468726 GCA_030674185.1 Monoplex corrugatus | reverse complement strand
TTTGTTGGTAAGAATGCTTGTCATTTTCTTGAATGCTGTTTTGGCTTGGCCGATTCTGCCAGCTATTTCCGATGTGCATCTGCCATCTAATGAAATGACCGTTCCCAGGTATTTGAACTTATTAACCTGTGTCAAGGTTGTGCCACTTGCTGTTATTTTGTATGAGGGGATTTCATGTTTTTTACTGATCACCATGACTTCAGTCTTCCTGCTGTTTACCGAATGTTGTTTATCATTTTCCCTCCAACCTTTAATCCAGGGACTTCTTCTAGGTTTCTCATGATGTTTTCGCTGTATAGTGAAAACAAATCTGGTGACAAAACACAATCCTGTCTGACTCCTCTTTTGATGTTTTGGAAAGAGGTTATATTGTTTTCTATTCTCATTGCAGCTGTTTGTTCCCAGTATATATTAAACTAACAAAATCTCTAAATTGCACAGAAAATCCATGTAAGCTTTGAATTCAGTCATCTGCCTTTCCATCTTCGTGTTATCGCTAGATCTAATAATAATAATAATAATTACAATATTTATATAGCGCAAAATCTTGATAAAATCAAATCTAAGCGCTGAAACACACACACACGCACGCACACACACGCACGCACGCACGCACACGCACTCACGCACACACACACACACCACACACACACACACACACACACACACACACACACACACACGCACACGGCTGTAAATGGGGAGAAAGAATAAAAGCAATGGAAAATTATAGAGAGCATATTATATACAATTATATATAGATCTCCCATTGTTCACCCCCTCCACCCCACTCCCTCCACACACACACCCTGATGAAAGTCTCCAGAAGACAGTTTGACCACCTTTGTTGTAACAATGGTTTATACTGCTGAATATTTTGGTCATCATCATAAAGAGAATTTTACTATTTGGGGGGTGGATGGGGGGCAACATGTAGAACTAGTTAAAATTTCTGCGGGCTAGTAGATCTTACAATCCACTAGCCCATCTGGCTAGCAGAAAATGTATGCTGTTAGTGCTCCAACCATTATGCCAGTATCAGAGTTTCGCGGATTCTGTTTCTCTCCCCATTTCAAGATCTTGTCAGCGCCATGGGTTTTGTACACACACCTTGTCAGTGCTATGGGTTTTGTGCACACACCTTGTCAGTGCTATGGGTTTTGTGTACACACCTTGTCAGTGCTATGGGTTTTGTGCACACACCTTGTCAGTGCTATGGGTTTTGTGCACACACCTTGTCAGTGCTATGGGTTTTGTGTACACACCTTGTCAGTGCTATGGGTTTTGTGCACACACCTTGTCAGTGCTATGGGTTTTGTGTACACACCTTGTCAGTGCTATGGGTTTTGTGCACACACCTTGTCAGTGCTATGGGTTTTGTGCACACACCTTGTCAGTGCTATGGGTTTTGTGTACACACCTTGTCAGTGCTATGGGTTTTGTGCACACACCTTGTCAGTGCTATGGGTTTTGTGCACACACCTTGTCAGTGCTATGGGTTTTGTGTACACACCTTGTCAGTGCTATGGGTTTTGTGCACACACCTTGTCAGTGCTATGGGTTTTGTGCACACACCTTGTCAGCGCTATGGGTTTTGTGCACACACCTTGTCAGCGCTATGGGTTTTGTGCACACACCTTGTGAGTGCTATGGGTTTTGTACACACACCTTGTCAGTGCTATGGGTTTTGTGTACACACCTTGTCAGTGCTATGGGTTTTGTGTACACACCTTGTCAGTGCTATGGGTTTTGTGTACACACCTTGTCAGTGCTATGGGTTTTGTGTACACACCTTGTCAGTGCTATGGGTTTTGTGCACACACCTTGTGAGTGCTATGGGTTTTGTGTACACACCTTGTCAGTGCTATGGGTTTTGTGCACACACCTTGTCAGTACTATGGGTTTTGTGCACACACCTTGTCAGCGACATGGGTTTTGTGCACACACCTTGTCAGCGCCATGGGTTTTTTGCACACACCTTGTCAGCGCCATGAGTGTTGTGCATACACCTTGTCAGCGACATGGGTTTTGTGCATACACCTTGTCAGTGCCATGGGTTTTGTGCATACACCTTGTCAGCGCCATGGGTTTTGTGCATACACCTTGTCAGTGCCATGGGTTTTGTGCATACACCTTGTCAGTGCCATGGGTTTTGTGCATACACCTTGTCAGCGCCATGGGTTTTGTACATACACCTTGTCAGTGCCATGGGTTTTGTACAGAAACCTTGTCAGCACCATGGGTTTTGTACACACACCTTGTCAGTGCCATGGGTTTTGTACACACACCTTGTCAGTGCCATGGGTTTTGTACACACACCTTGTCAGTGCCATGGGTTTTGTGCATACACCTTGTCAGTGCCATGGGTTTTGTACATACACTTGTCAGTGCCATGGGTTTTGTACACAGACCTTGTCAGTGCCATGGGTTTTGTACAGAGACCTTGTCAGTGCCATGGGTTTTGTACAGAGACCTTGTCAGTGCCATGGGTTTTGTACAC
>JAPXFY010000019.1:44453726-44461226 GCA_030674185.1 Monoplex corrugatus | reverse complement strand
CATGGCTTAACCCCCTTGGTCATGAACCTATACATGTGAGTCTCACTCCGAGTGGTTACAGGCTTGCTTCTTTCCATCGCTCATCCCGAGGTGGTGGTATCGCCATCCTCTACAACGACTCACTCCATTCCCGCCTGTCTTTCTCGCAGTCTCTGCCTTTCTCCCATCCTTCTTTCGAGCACGTTGAAGTATCCTTCCAATCCACCCCTCACCCCATCACCTTCTCCTGTGTCTATCGACCTCCACCTAGCTCTGCCAACAAGCTCACCACATCCATGTTTCTCTCTGACTTTGATCAACTTCTTGATTACTACTGTCTCTTACCTGGAAATCTCATCATTCTAGGTGACATCAATGTCCACTATGACAACACTCACCGTTATGACACAAGACATATCGTGTCCTGTGAATGACATTAACGATATAAAAAGTTCTTTAGACGAGACACTATCCAAATTTGGCAATCATGCAGACTGTATTGTTCTCCACTGTGGTGTCCACGAATTGAAAATTAACAAAGATATCGCAACAACAACTCACAATCTCGCTTGTTGCATCAAACATGTAGCACAAACATACCCAAAATCAAAGATAGTCATCAGCAAGATCGCAACTGTACGACATGCACGTACGGAGGTTCAGCGAAATTTGTTTAATGCATTCTTATCTGCTGAGCTTGTTAACATAAAAAACTTATCATTTGTCTCCCATGAAAACCTTCGAACTAACCAGCAGTTCCTTCACGAGAGTATTCACCCCACTGCCAGAGGAAGCAGCGTCTTAGCGGGGAACCTAGGAAGACACGTTCGGGATCTGTTTTGGGAGACCCCAAGGAGGACACCAGGATCACGATCTGCACGGCTACACGCCTCTAGATTCCACCGAGGACCGTTCCACCATTTTGACACCTGCGAACCGTGGTGGCTGCCATACAATATGTTTTAGTAGATCTACAGTTATCAACGTTTCTTGTCACAGGACTTTTCCCTCGTCATCTCTGACAATTCTCTTGTTCAAAGTCTATAAACACTAGGATTTAGTCAGACTATCAGGACTCAGCCAGACTATATTCTCTGTACATTTGAAGACGTGTATACCATTGTTTTAGTTATTTTTATTTACTTATTTCTGTTCTGAATCTAACTCTTATCTCTATTAGAAGGACGTTTCCCCTTAGTTTTAACTACATCTTTTTTCTACCTTTCATTAGTGGTCTAAGTAATTAATGGGGGGGTTTTCTAGCCATTTTTCTTGTACACAGAAAACTAAAGTATTCGTGATTATCAAACAAATAGCCATTAATTTAAAATAAGAGATTAACCAACAATGAAAATGCGCCAACAATCACAAATCAAATTTTTACAGTGGAATTGTAGATCTATTTCCACCAATTCCGCATACCTGGAACATTTCCTCGCATCAAATCAGTGTGAAGTTATGATTCTATAGTCGCTTAATGTTATGCCAACCAAACTTCCCAACTTTCAAAATTATTATTATCCTCCAATATATGACTTCGGGAATTCCGGGAAGAAGGTAGCCACTGCTATATACATACTTAAAGAGTTACATTATCACATATTTACGTCCCCTGTTTTAACATCAACTGAAGACTTACACGCTTGTGCCGCCACAGTACAATTCAGTAATTCATTAATCTTGAATGTTTTGTCAGTCTACCTGCCAACAGGTCCAAATGACCAAAATACAGAATGGCTGCGTACGATACCAGATCTGCAGCACGGTAAATGGCTAATTGGTGGAGACTTTAATTCCCACTCTCCGTTCTGGGAAAAAGACTGTTGCACTGTTACAAGCAATCGTTTGGTGGAGAATATAGTTGACAGCTCGCTTTACCTTTTAAATGATGGAAGTGTCACTAGAATTCCTGATATCTCCAAACACCGGGCAACAGCCATCGATCTATCACTAATATCACCAGAATTAGTACCATGCTGTACCTGGGACACTCACAGAGATACTTTGGGAAGTGATCACTTACCTATCATCATAACAATAACTAATGAAAACATCAGGATGAAAGACAGCACACCTGATATTATACCAAAATATAATTATACGCGCGTTGATTGGTCATTGTTTCGGACTGCTCTTGCTAAACAAAAATATAATTATGATGAAGGTGAAAATGTAGATGTTATGTTTTCTAAATTCCAGGAGTCAGTTCTAGCTGCTGCAGACCTCTCAATCCCGAAACTCAAATCTTTTAAGTCCAATAATCGTTTGGGTAATGTCTGGTGGACAGAGGCATGCGAAAAAGCAGTTCAGTATAAAAAAGAGAAATTCAAAGTCTACATCAAGAGCAGAAACCCTGAAGATCATAAGGAAATGAAAACTGCTAACATCCAATGTAATAAAATCATCGCTGAAGCAAAGAAAGATTATTGGGCATCATACTGCACCAAAGAAATTTCAGATTTTAAGGATTTCCATAAAGTCTGGACAAAAATGAATCAATGAAAAATGGAGCCAGCTTACCTAGGTGTCCAATAATAATTGATACATGTCACAAATTTCCTTCCGACATGGACAAAGCTGAAATTTTTGTGGATTTTTTTGCTGAAAATAGTAAAGTAGATGGTTTGTCTCCTACCTGCAAACACTACAGAGAAATGGCAGCTAACAATCTTATCTACACTGATCCAATACCTCAGAATGATCGCTGGTTTAATACTCCAATCACCTTAGAAGAGCTAAAAAAAACTCAATCTTGTCTCTACACAACAAAAGGAGTTCGGTAGGTTTTGATGCAGTTTCAACTGAAATGATTAAGCATCTTCCAGAAAACTATGTTACTTTCTTACACAAAATTTTTCAGAACTGCTGGGTGAGTGGAACTGTACCACAGGTATGGCAAAAGTCTATTGTTATACCTATATTAAAAGCAGGAAAGCCTAAAAACAACGAAAACAGTTACAGACCTATTGCTTTGACGTCCCATACGAGCAAACTAATGGAAAGATTGGTATTAAACAGACTTATACATTACTGTGATAAAAATAACGTTATTCCAGTAAACCAAGCAGGTTTCAGAAAAGGGAGATCCACAGTTCAGCACCTGGTTAAACTTACAACTCAGATAAAACAACAGTTTGCCCGCAGAAAAAGTCTTTTGGCAACTTTTTTTGATGTGAAAAAAGCGTATGATCAAGTTTGGCATACACGTTTATTGTACAAGCTGAAATCTATTGGTTTATCTGGCAATATGTATAATTATATTAAGTCCTATTTAGCCAATAGAACAATTCAAGCAAGAGTGGGAACAAGTTATTCTACTTCGCGACGTCTTGATATGGGAATCCCTCAAGGTTCAGTGATAGCACCTATTTTATTTAATATCCTTATACAGGATCTTCCTAATGCACTCTCAAATCGTGTTGTTTTGGTACAGTACGCTGATGATATATGTATTTGGATGAATATTACTTTAAAAAAGACAACTCCACAGAGAGCACAGAATTACATCAGGAAGTTGTATCAGTCTGATCTTGATAATCTTGGAAACTACATGTTAGAAAATGGACTGTCGTTATCAGCGGAAAAAACTAACATGATGCTATTTAATCCTGGTGGTACTTTAAGTCACTTGCCTACTTTCAAACTGCATGGTGAAGTGCTACATTACAAGCAGGTTGTAAAATTTCTGGGAGTCTTTATAACATCGAAATTAACCTGGAATGTCCATTTTGATTATATTTTAACAAAAGCAAGGAAAGCCTTAAATTTTCTAAAGATAATAAGCAGATTACCCTGGGGAATGGATACAAACATACTACTTCATCTGTCAACAGCACTTGTAAGATCTAAATTATCCTATGCGCAAGAAGTGTTCTTCAGTGCACCAAAATATTTACTAAAGAAGATTCAAAGCTTAGACTGCAAAAGTCTTAAAATTGCACTAGGTGTACCAGTCCATGCTTCTTGCCTGGAAACGTACAAAAGTTGCTGGAATTCTGCCTCTGAACAACTATCGTGAGTTAGCGACAGCAAAGTTTGCCGTTAGAACTTCTTCACAAACGGACAATTTTGTGAGTAAGGAAATAAAAATCAGGTCAGATGTTGACTTTCCGAAACGAGCAAAGAACATTTCATCACAAATGACTGTTGCAACTTACGTATCTGACCTGGTCAAACAGTCTAACATAAATCTGGATGAAATAGCTGAAACACCATCCACAACGCCCATCCCTACATGGGAAATGCTAAAAGCTACTTTTGATATTGATTATACAGATGCTAAGAAATATGAAAACGTTAACATTTCGATATGCAGAGCAAGAGAACACATCGATGAAAAATACCGTACCCACCTCCATATTTTTACCGATGGATCAGTCTTAGAAAATAAATGTGCTGGAGCAGCATTTTATGTCCCAAAACATAAAATAATACAGTCATTTTTCATTGGGGCAAATATATCTATCTTTACAGCGGAATTAGTCGCTATTTTACAAGCGTTGCATTATCTAGTAAACCTTACACATGTATTTTTCAAAGTAGTTCTCTTTGTTGATTCAAAATCTGTATTATATGCCTTGCAGTCTTTTGATACAGACACAAGACCTGATATAATTACTGAGGCAAATCATCTTATACATCGTTTAAGGTTAAAAGGTACAGATCTCAGTTTATGCTGGGTGCCTTCTCACGTTGGTCTTCACGGCAACGAAGTAGTTGACAGAGCAGCTAAGCAAGGTGCACACAATTCTGATAATACTACAGAATTACGTATTAATACTTCCGTAAAAGAAGCTTGCAACTTGCTAGAATCAGCCTCATGGATTCGTTTTCATGAACATTTCCATGAAAAGTTTGTGTCACAACAAATGATAAAACTTTCATTTCAAAATGTGTGTAAAAAATTGCAGTTTTCTTCCATATATCATTTGAGAACGATTGTTGCTGTTCATTTTCGTATTCAGCTAAACGCATTGAAAACAAAATACTGTAAAAATATCAAGTGTATTTGCGGCGAACAATTCACACTGTTTCACTGTCTATTTTACTGCAAAATGCTACGTTCTTTTTTACCAAAAATGTTTACACAAGAAAATTATTCTGAAACTCATTTTAAAGAAGTAACTTCTGATCAATTTTTGTCAGTTAAAATTTCAGAATCGTTGGTTCACAGTCCTGTTGATGCATTACTTTAAGTTTATGAAGTTTGTACTTTAGAGTTAAATTTTCCATACACATTGTTGATGTTAAATGTTAGTGTTAAGTTCTTGTTCCATTTTTCTATTTTCCCACCTACTTATGTCTATAACTATGTCTCCTCTATGCCCCAAAACCAACCAACCCATCTCTCATCTCACATAATTTTTTTTTTTCCCGTCTAATATCACTCATAGTGAAAAGACGTTAAATCAAAGAACGAACGAACAAGACATATCATCAACTCTCTGTCCAATCACAATATGACTCAACACATTTCTGAACCAACCCATCAAAAAGGTCACATTCTTGATTGGATCATTTCTCGTGATCATCACAATTCAGCTACTGATAATTGCTTAGTTCTTTCTATCCGTCTAACTTCAGCCCTTCCATCTGACCACTCTGCAATTCTCTGTTCTCTTGACATTCCTCCTCCTTCCCGTACCATGCGCACAGTGACTCGACGCAATCTCAAATCTATCGACCTCTCCTCATTTTCATCTGATGCCTTCCGTCTCCTTTCTGAAAAGTCACATAACCTTGCCGATGAATTCTACACTACTCTCCACCATCTTCTGGACACTCATGCTCCAGCCACAACCCGTCTTTTACCTGACCGCTCCCCTACCCCCTGGCTCACTCATGAGATTGCCTGTGCAAGACGTGCCCGCCGCAGAGCAGAGCGCCGCTGGCGCAAATCCAAACTCACTGTATATAGGCAACTTTTCCAAGCCTCTAAAACAAAAGTATCCACCCTCATTGCATCTGCAAAAACAAACTATTTCCAAACCAAAATCCTGAATGCCTCTTCTTCAAAAGAACTCTTTACAAAAATGAATCATCTCCTTGGCACACGAAAAGATTTACCTCTCCCTACAAAACACACAAATGAAGAACTCCCATCTGTATTCTCCAAGTATTTCACCACCAAAATACAAACTCTTCGTGACAGGCTCGACAGGACACCCTGTCAACCATGCCCACCTGACCCTTCCTTCTCTGGCACACCTCTTACTACTCTTACCCCAGTCTCACAAGAAGAAATTCTCAACACAATCAGATCCATGTCGTTCAAAACCTGCGAACTGGATCCTCTTCCAGGTTCTCTAGGTACAAACTAGACACCATGTGCTACAAAAGCCTCAATAACGCAGCCCCCGATTACCTGTCAAGCCTACTTGAGATCTATGTTCCCTCACGTACCCTCCGCTCTGCCTCCGATCCTCTGACTTTTCGCTTTCCACGCACTAAGCTCAATACCTATGGTCCACGAGCCTTCTCTGTTTCTGGTCCGCTCTCCTGGAACAAACTTCCTCTCTCAGTCCGTCAGCAACCTACTTTTGTCTCCTTCAAGTCCGCTCTCAAAACTCACCTTTTCTCCTCTGCATAAAATCCTGACCTCACTCAATCCCCTCTGCAGCCTGTCTCCACTCGGAGGGGAATCACATTGCAATATAGTATAATTGTATATAATATGCTCTCTATAATTTTCCATTGTTTTTATTCTTTCTCCCCATTTATAGCCGTGTGTGTGTGTGTGTGTGTGTGTGTGTGTGTGTGTGTGTTGTGCGTGGGTGCGTGTGTGTGCGTGCGTGCGTGCGTGTGTGTGCGTGCGTGCGTGTGTGTGTGTTTCAGCGCTTAGATTTGATTTTATCAAGATTTTGCGCTATATAAATATTGTAATTATTATTATTATTATTAATGTAAAACGTCTGGTCACAACAGGAAAGCTGGAGGGAAAGAGAGCACCAGGTAAACCCAGGGAAAAAATATTGGACGGACTCGCAGACTGGCTGAAGACAGAGAGGGTGGAAGATGTGCCTGCGGAAATAAGGGATAGAAACAGGTGTGATCGCCAACGCCATGTGACAAGGCACTTGATGAGGATGAGGATGAGGATGATGGAAAACTTCTCCAGTCAGCATGATTTGTAAATAGATTGCTTTCACATTCTGGGGTTGTTTTTGTTTTGTTTTTGTTTTTGTTTGTTTGTTTGTTTGTTTGTTTGTTTGTTTGTTTGTTTTATCTGATAGCAGAAGGTTGTAAATTTGAGCAAGGCTAGCTGAATGACAGCCTTTCCTTAGCTCTGAGCACTTGTGAACCCCGCGGCAAAACCATGTGATTGATTGTCATTCAGAGTGCGAGTGAGCTAGTTGCCCGCCTCCTCCATTCACTTGTATGTGTTCAATAAAGTCTTAAATACTTTTTTTTTCTTAGGATTGATAACTGGGTACATGTATTAAGAGCATTTTCGGCTCTAGAGAAATGAGATATACAGAAGGAATGTTAGGTAATTTAAACCCGTTGTTATATATGTTTTGG
>JAPXFY010000019.1:44348726-44448726 GCA_030674185.1 Monoplex corrugatus | reverse complement strand
AGATAGATTCGTATAGAGGGCCATGATCGCCAACACCATGCAGCAGGGCATATGATGATGACGATGATGATGATAGTGATTTTCATGATAAGTTGAATGGGTCGTTTTAATTCAATTGTGTGCCAAGTTGGCGCTGAAAAATGAAGATGATTAACTCCCCTACAGTTTAGTCACCCGCTAGGCTGCGCGCAGCACATGTGACATATCATGAAATCAACATGGCCGACAGCGTCGACATAGATTTGTATGAAAACATCGAAGATGAATTTAACCAGGTTTGATTGAAATTTTACACTATAATCAGTTCTAATAGTTTAATTTGCACACACTAGATAACTGAGATAGAAATAGCGAAATACGTTCGTGCGCACTGAAGCAGGATGTCCTTGTAAAGTTGCACATGATCGGTGTTGTGATAACGCGAGCTCTGCGGCAAGTGCTCTCGCAGTCCCGGCCATTTTTATTTTTATTCTTTTGTTTTGACAGATCTGACTCCGTCATTTAGTTGTGTTTGCTTTTTGTTGTTTGTTTTGTTTTTGTTTTAAGTGTATCGTGGAAATTTGGAGATTGAATGTGTCATGATCGGTTGAATTTAATCGAAATGATGCCTGCAATTACCGCGTACTGAATTGCCGCCGGGTTTGATCATCCGGTTTTGTGAAATAGTTATGCCCCTTACATTGTCTCGGCGGTCTTTATGAACTTCATGATTTGATCGGTTGTAATAATAGTAATTACATTTGTAATGTGTAAACAGTCAACGTCAAAACACACTTGCTGCATTTTACAACAAAAACACAGTCCCCAAACCGAAAGTTAAGCCAACAATTATCGAAAAGTCTTCTTTTGCTGCCTGTTCAACAGGCTGTTGCATTGGTCATGTCAGCTGCAGCATCCTTAGTAATTTTTACTCGTGTATCAATGTACCTGATTGCTGGTGTTTTCGTTGTCCCAGTGTCTTGTGTGTCCGGGTGTGTGTGCTTGTGAATATATGTGATCGCCCATTTTCTCCTGTCTGTCTGTGTATATTTTGACGTGTATGTAGGCCTGTAGGTGGTTTGTGCAGATGTGTATAGACCTATGCATGTATCAGCGTGTGTGTGTGTGCATCTTAGCCTTAATGTGCTTGATATAAATCATGGCCTTAACCCTTTCGCTGCTATCATGTTTTGCTAAGAGTAAGACACATGCTAAGATTTTTTTCAGAAACAGACAAAAATCACGCTTATTATTTTCAATTGCTTATAATTCAGAAGGCATTGAAGATAGATACATAAAAGTATAGGGGCCTATATCAAATGAAAGGAAATTGAATGAAGATTGTGTTTATGACAATTTCAAAATGAAATAATGTACCAGAGTGTCACATGTACTCTTTGAAATGCAATAAAAAAAATGTTAAAGTCAATGATGATGTAATCAAGTGATGCAGGAGCTCACAAGCAGTTTATAGCACACTTTGATTTGAAGATATAGACTGTACAAAGGTCAGAAAGCAGTGTCCAGCCACAATATAAGCACAGCCTAGCCACACATAAAATGAAAGGGTTTTATTCCCAGTGTCTATCCCCAGTAAAAACGCTTCTGAGTGTGGTAGTTCTGGAAGCAGTCTTCTAAACACAGTCCTCTCCTTCCCCCTCTTGCTCCCCTTCCCCTTCTTGCTCCCCTTCCCCTTCTAGCAGGCCCAGCAACAGCAGGTCCAGGCCGAACATCATCACCATGCTGCATTACCATACCTGTAGCACAGTGAAAGCAAGGATTCAAATTTCCACATATTTTATGAAATAAAAAAAAGTCACACACACACACACACACATACATACACACACACACTGACATAGGTAGCATGCTACTCCCCCATGCCACGCCCCCTTTCATTTTCCTCATGCAAACACTGCAAAGAAACCCAGTGAGTACTGCTTCTACCAAAGTGACTTCATTACAACATTGTTTCTGTCAGTATTATCACTGAATGCTTTCAATTTCCTATAAAAAGTCACACCAACAGTCTCTCTCTCTCTCTCTGTCTCTCTTTCTCTCTCTCTCACACACACACACACACACACGCACACCCCTCTGCTCCCACCCAACTCCTCACATAAACACACACAGGCCATGGAGATAGTAGCCTACTCCTCACACAAACACACAAAGGCCAGGGAGATAGCACAGGGCAGAAAAACAAATCATCAACAAGACACACACAGCGTGGCTGACAACGAGCGAGCGACGAGTGACACGCCCACAGGTCGAACACACTGCTCACTCGGTCACTGGCTCGCTCGCTGACCAGGCCCAAACAAAGGGCTCAGCCATACAATACACACACTTAGCTGTTCTATTTATAAATATACTGAGAAGAAAGCAATACAATCATGTTATAAAATGAATAAAGCTCTCAAATACACCTACCTGCATCTGGAACAATCGGATCTCCATAGGCCTACTCTGATTCAGACGATCAGTCACCCAAAGATTCTTCCACATCAAAATCTGGGTCGTTGGCATCAAGTTCACGAAGTTCGAAGCCAGCTGGCTTGAAGTCTTCATCTCCACTGTCTTGATCTCGAAAAATCGCTTCAATAACTTCTGCAACTGTGTAGGTTCGTTGTGGGACAGCCATAGCGCTTCAAAAACTGAAAGCTCAACTTCGTAGCACCTTGCCAATCGATCGTGATAAATTATGCAAATGATCTAAATAACTTGAACAAACGGCACTCAAAGAGCAAAGATTGTCAAGGGACCTAATCAGATCGTAAATAGAACGATTCTGTGATGTGCTAGACGAAAAGAGAAAGAGTGTTTGATACGGGACGATCCGCGATCGTCAACAAAGTATTGCAGACGACGGTTTCTATGAAGAGCGTCACTCGTCAACAGCGCAGTGAAGAGGTTAATGTGCTTGATATAAATCAGTCTTATGAAGTGCTCAGTAGCGTAAGTAATTAGGATGGGCGCTATAGTACTTTTATTATTTTTGATCACCCATAAGACAGTGCATTCTTCCGTTAAAGTTTGTCAAATCTGATGCAGATTAAATCAGTAAGAATCATTTTAGGTCAGGCGAATTCGGTAGGCCTATAGAAAAAAACAGTCATCCTGAATGAAATTTACGACACTGGAAAAATCCCCAAAGATATGTCAGAATCAATTTTCATTGCACTTCCAAAGAAGACAGGAGTTATAGAATGCGAACTCCATCGCACAATCAGTTTGATGAATCCTGTAACCAAGATCCTATTAAGAATAATCATGATGAGGACAAGGAATAGAATCAAAAAAGAAATAGCAGATGAACAGTGTGGATTTGTGGTAGGGAAAGGAACTATTAATGCCATATGAGCTTGTGACAAAAGGTGATCGTCCAGACCCCTTGTATATTTATCGCACAAATAAAGAATTAAAAAATTACCAATGCTTCTTTATTTATTGCTTGATGCTTTATAATACCTTGAAGAGATACATAATATAACATGGTGAGTCTGGGTGTCTGCCTTTCATTTGAAAATGCCCAAGTTGTACGCTTTTCTTAGATAAATTTTCCCGTTCAAGATGGCGGACGAGTGATGCGGTTGGTGTCGAAGCCTGGATTCATATCTAAATTGCATACCATCACAACAGTATGAATAAAAGATGCAGAAAAATCAACGGCGAACATGTTAATATCACAAACTGTTTCTATTTCTGATTGTTTTCGATGCAGTCAAGCGGTAAAAATCCGTTTGACAGTCGTAACGCTGAATGTCAAATCGTGTCGGTCAGCAAATCTCTCGATCGTTCACATCAAGTTCGGTTCGGTTTCGTGTTCATATAACTCGGCATGTCAGGCAACACTAACCGAATGGAGAAAGGTGTTTTCCGAACCAAATTGGATTCAATGGCTGCAAACGAGCGCGAAATCCATACGGTAGTAAGCAGTATGTCAGAAAATAACGACCGTATTTTTTCTCGCAATTCTACTAACAACGAACTTACAGATCCCATGCCGTGCTTTAAATAGCACTCAAGGCAAACAGTTTCAAATCGAGGCTGGAGCTTTCGTCAAGAATGGCGCGTCGAAGCAGAGAAGGTGAGGAAATGTTGTTTGTCCACAATCATTACGACCGTCAGAAATCGTAACAACTGTCAAATGCATAACGACCGTCAGAAGAAAATGATAGAAACATTGGTTTCAGCTGTTCTGTCAAATGTGTTTCTGTAAATGATTAAAATTCTTTAACATGCAAGTGAACCAAAAGTAGAGTGGCGGCAATTCAACGGGATTTTCCGCAACTTTTGGGCGATGTTTTGTGCATGACACATGATTAGGACATCGTTTTAGCGATGTCCGAAATAACGACCGAAGGATATTAAGTTAATCAATGTATCAATTATACGTGAAACTGGGGCAGAAAACGGCTTGGAATTTCTATTTTGCTTCTTCTTTAAATACATGACAGAACTAAAGTTCAGATCATAGGATTAGTGGGAAATCTGGCGATTATTTGACAGTTGTTACTCTCATAGTTGAAGACATTATCATTCAGTATGTCTGTCGTAACGACCATCAGTATCTCTTGTGATTAATAAATGATAAGTTTATTTTCATTATGATACATATTTACTTTGAAAATTTGAAAGTGCACATTTTCGGCTATTTCCATAATTCTTTTTGATAAAATGTGAAGGAGTAGAGACCAGCAACCAGATTCCACCAGCCCCCTTCCTCCCAGTCCCTCCATTTATTCTTTCTTCACAGTTCACCTCTTTCAAATGCAGCTTGTAAAATGGAGGAATGGCAAGGGGTGTATGTATTTGTTTTATGTGTTTGTTTTGTCTAAGAGCTTTTAAGTCGGTGTTCAGTCTCACACAGTCATACTCGTAGCACATACAAGGAAAAAAGAAACACATGTTTCATCAGAAATGATTTTAATACTTGCTTAAAATGTATGCTCACTTTTTGATTTTGTATTTGTTTACTGTTTTTTTACGTTTATTTGTCTGTTGTCAGGTGAGGCAACTGGTATCCCTACAACTTTCTCTGGGACACAGTCTGGGAATCCTGTACTTGGTGTTTCCACTCCAACTACACTGACAGCAACACCAAAGAAAAAACATGATGTCAATTCACCGTCACCACAACGACTGAAAGCAGCTTACAAAGCACGGCTTCATGACCTAAAGAAGTCCAGAACCAGAGATGCAGCATTATTGAAAAAACTGTTGCATGATTTTGTCGACACATCAGTTACACCAGACAATGCTGATTTGTATAAAAGAAAGAAGAGTTCCCTAGCATCAAAGACAGCTTTGAACTTTCTGAATAATGTTGCAGTGGACATCCCAGGAAAAAGGTCTGTATCTAAAAAAAACTGGGCAACAAAAGAAAATCTTGCCCAAGAGACTGAGGAGACTGCACAGGGACTTTTGCCAAAAATTCCCTGACAAAAAGGTCTCTCTGAGAACTTTTTATCGTCTCTTGCCAAACAGCATATTGACATCACGAAAACAAGTTTTCCGTCAGTGTTTGTGTGAGATCTGTGCAAACATTGACTTACAACTTGATGCAGTAAACAAGATCATTACTGCACCGATTGATGGCAGAGATGAACTGTCTGAAATGAGTCTCTGTCCTCAACCCACACTGTCATGCCTACAGCGCAAATGTAAACAATGTGGTGTCGAGAAAATCAGGTGTCATATTGACACCCATCTTGTTGACCATCAAGACCAGGCCAGTCCAGTAAAATGGAAGTCATGGCAAATGGTACAGACAGAGAGAGGGAAACGAAGGGAGCTGATACAAAGAGAAGGAACAATGAAAACTCTCATTAATGAGTTGCTGAAAGAATTCCATTCCTTTTCTCAGCATCTGTTCACCTTCCGCTGGCAGCACCATCAGTTGAAAACCATCCAGACCTCTCTGCCTCCGAAATGCGCCATTGTCATCATGGATTTCGCAGAAAACTTTCTGTGTCGATACCAAGATGAGGTGCAAAGTGCCCACTGGGGGTACAATCAGGTCACTGTTCATCCATGTGTATTCTATTACCAGTGCCCAAACTGTGTGGATCTCGTCACTGATTATTTAATTTTTCTCTCTGATGATCTCAACCATGAAGCCCACATGGTGCAGGTCATACAAAAGCAGACCAAACAGCATCTTGCTGCCACCATGGGGCAGCTGGATAAAATGGTCTTATTTTCTGATGGTTGTGCTGCACAATACAAGTCAAAACTTCCTTTCCACTATCTTGCCAACAGTGCTGCTGCTGATGTTGCTGTGGAGAGATGCTATTTTGGAAGTCGTCATGGCAAGAGCCCCTGCGACGCTTGTGGGGGTGTCATAAAAAGACTGGTTGAAGATGACATCCTTTCAGGATCTGTAATCCAGAATGCAGCATCTAATAGATCTATGTACCAGAACTGTTGTGAGCATTTTGACAAGACTATGTTGCTCAGGTGCTGGAAGTGGACAGGGAGGAAGAGATGGTCAAACTCAGTTTCATGGAGTCTCGAAAGGGATTCTATGTCTGGCCCTTGCAAGAGGATCTTTCCTGGGAACGTGTCCGTGTTTTGAAGGAAAAGGTGGAGATGGAGATGAATGCTCTGATGAGCAATCAGAGGATGCAGTTTTTTTAAATTAAAAAGTAGACCAAAATCTGACCTTGATGTCTAATAGGGACATAAAATGAGCTTTTGTTTTGGCATGTGGCTGTATTTTGCTCACTCCTGAAATTGACATTGTGCACGGTTTCCAGTGATGTGACTGTTGGTTTACCAATGAATATTGACATAAATATTATGAGATGTTCAGTATGCAAATTTAAGTGCTCCATGAATAATACTTTTTGGAAAGTCTGTTATGATGATGTTTTTCCATTGACACTGTGTCATTGTCAGCAGCTAATCACAGTCAATGCTGATGTTGTTTGGGAAAGTAAAAATCAAATGTTTACAAGAATCTTTTTGATTCTACTTTTGTACCATAACAGTATTATGGCTCCATTTTCCTTGTTTCTGATGTGTTGCAACTAGTCATCATTTTTTGCCATAAAGATGAACCTTGTCTCAGACTGCTTGATATCATAATTTGTGGCATGACAATTTGACTTAATGTTTGCTCCTTTATTTGTCTTTGTACATTCAGTTAAATAGACAGAAAGAACAGCTAACAAACCGACAGAAAGAACAGCTAACAAACCAACCAAACAAAACAATTTTGCCACATGTTTTCTTGTGAAATTACATTTGTTAACCAGTAACCTGTTTTAAAGCATTTTGAAAACATATTTGTCATCAAGTGTCAAAACGACATTTAATGTTGCAACTTTCTTTGGTTTCTTGTAATTTGTAATTATGTTCTTTAACCACAAAATGTATTTTCATATGATTTGTAAGCGCTCTGAGCTTATCAGAGAGAGCAGGTGCCCTAAATGTACATGTTATTATTATTGTTGTTACTGTCAAACTGTTTCTATTCATTTTGATCATAAATAATCTAATTCCTGTCAGCACATGAACAGTTTGCTGAGTATGTCCAACAGTGAGGCCATAACAACTGTCAGATGGATTCTGTTTAAGGTGTCTACATGATCATTGTGACTTATTTAGCTTGTTTTATAGGCCTTTATGTGTAAAATATAACAATAACAATATAACTGTACTCAAAGGAAAAGTATGCCCATTTTTTTTAATGACTGTTGTTATTTTTGCATTGTTGGGAAATACTTGGGTATGTCCAATGCAACATCATAACAACTGTCAGATAAAAACGCCATATCATGGTAACAAGGCTACTGTGGGTCCTATACTTGGTCTCATTACATGAAATGCACCCTCAACAACACAGAAAATCATCAGAGGATGCAGTTACTGTCTTATTTCCAACTGAGCAATAAAGAACAAATCAATATGTCCGACGGTTGTTATGTCGGACATACCATCTCATGTGAAACTTGATCTTAAACTGCACAGATGCCTTTTCTTTTGGAATGAAATTTAGCTGTAATACTCAGTCTTACTCCCACTGAAACAATTATGCTGTATAAGAGACATTCAAATAGGAATATTGATAAAGTTGAATGTCCAGCATAACAACCGTCAGATGCTCGTTATGATGCCTTATCGCATTACTAGCGGAACATCGGTGCATGAGTTATCTTTTTATGTATATTTTTATGACCCTTAAACATCAGTCTTCCTTTGGACAAAATTGCTGTTAACCCTAATAGCGCCATACGCCGATATAATCGGCGAAATCGGCTTTCTGTCAGCGCCAAGGGCGCCAATTCGACGATCTTATCGGCTTATTATTAACGGATGTTTACCACAGTTATCGTTCTTGATTCACTGCGGGCCTGTTACACGCTTATCTCGGCTGTTCCACGCTTGATTTCAGTGCAAGTTTCGTCAAAAAATTCGCATTTTCAAGGAAGATATTGGTTTCCAAAGTGTACCGAAACTAAACATGAGTCGTCAACGAAACCTTTTCGAGGATTTTGATGCCGATGAAGGAAACAGTGATTTTGAGATCGACAATTTAGCTCAGTCTGAAAATGACAGTGATAGCAGTGAGAACGACATTTCTGATGGCGATGACAGTGACAATGAAAGTGTGGCTCGTTCTGATCCTGGAGTTTCTGGAATGTCTGGAGCTAGGTCTGAAGCTTCAACTTCTCAATCTGTGCCACACCCCCAAGAATGGATTTCAGTCAATCCACCAGAGGACGAGAACGCTGTTCAGAAATTGGATTTCAGAGTTAGAAATACTGGACCAGTAAACATTCCAGACACGTGTACGACACCTTGTGATTACTTTTTGTTGTTTTTTACTGAGACTCTGCTGCGCTTGATTTTGACTGAAACCAACAAATATGCTCAATTTTATCTTGGCTCTGCTCCAATGGTTCAATGGCTTGCTGACCACAAACAGTCACGTTTTCACAAGTGGCCAAAAACTGGTATTGACTTGAGTATCTTGAAGAAATATCTTGGTGTACTGATTGCAATGGGACTGGTAAAAAAAAATGCAATTAGAGATTATTGGACAACAGACCCGGTCATGGCCACACCCTTTTTCAGTCAAGTCATGTCCAGGAATGTTTTTGAATTAGTCAATAGAATGCTACACATCAATGATAGTAGAACAGAAAAGAAAAGAGGAGAACAGGGATTTGACCCATGGATCAAAGTTAGGGCTGTGTTAGATAGTTTGAATAGTTCATTCAAAACTTATTATGTCCCGTCCCAAAATGTGTCCATTGATGAGAGTATTGTAGGCATGAAAAACAAAACTGTGTACATTCAGTATCTAAAAAATAAAAGGCACTCTAGATTTGGAATCAAGAAATTTGAGCTTTGTGACATAAATGGTTATGTGATTCACATAGCAATGTATGCTGGAAAAGATTTTGATTTGAGGTGCAGGCAAGGGCAGGCGCATGCTGTAGTGATAGAGTTGATGGAAGCTGCAAGACTGTTCAACAAAGGCTACAGTCTGTATACTGACAGATTTTATACAAAACCAGCTTTGGCTGAAGAACTCTTTCAGAAAGGTGTCACATTGACAGGGACTGTACTTAGCAATGCTAAAGGTTTTCCCAAGGAACTGTCCCATAAATTAGAGGTAGGGGGAACACGCTACATGCGAAAGGGGGCTGTGCTGGGTGTTGCGTTTCGTGAAAAGAAATCACAGAAATCTCCTGTTGTTCTTTTGAGTACAAAGCATGTTACTCAGAATGAAACAAGACATATTAGGGGGAAAGACAAAACAAAACCTTCTGTTATTTTTGATTACAATACTTTCATGGGTGGTGTTGATCTGAGTGACAAGAAATTGTACCATTTTGCTGGTGAGAGGGCTACTCATAGGTATTGGGTGAAGATTTTCAGAAATTTCTTGGACATTGCACTTTTGAATGCACATGAACTGTACAAATTGAGAAATGTGGGCTCAGCAATGGACAGAAAGAACTTTATTCTTTGTGTTGTCAAAAGCCTGTGTGAAGTTGAGAGTGATCAGCCTGGCCCTTCTCGGCCAGTGACACCAGTGCCAAAACAACATCGTCTCGTGTTGCTGGAGGGAAGGTCTGAGCTGGCTTGTGCAGTTTGTTCAACCCCACAACAGAGGAAGAGATCAAGAAGGTGGTGTCCTGACTGTGGTGTTGGACTGCATGAGAAGTGTGAGCCCCTTCATGTTCATTCTGATGAACCACTGAAGCGCCGGGGGAGGAAGAGAAAAGCTGATACTCAAGAGTAGTATTGTCAAGAGTAGAGTGTCAGGTGTTAGAAACAGCATGTCAGGTAAATACCTCCACACATCTGTCAAACATGTTTTATATGATGACAGCTTGAAATAATAACAAACAACAGCAAATATTTTTTGTTTCTCCTTTTTTTCTAGACTATAGAGGTCATGTCTGTCATTTTATCTCCCTTTCTCAGTTTCCGTGTCTTGTTTCAAAACATGCATACAGTGAAACATATTTGAAGAAGACCCATAAAGTTATATATTTCTGGAAAGGTAATTGAATTTTCTACTTAATCATGATTTTCATTATAGTTTTGTGATAAATCATGTGGATGCAGATCATTGTAGAAGTCGACAAAAAAAAACCAAAGTGTCAGCCATCTTGAATTTTCAAGGTCATGTGACCACTGCATAGTTTTTCAAAGCATGAAAATTAAATTTTTGCAAAGTTTATTCAATTACCTTTCTGAAAATACATACTTTTGCATATGTTACTGTTCAAAGAAAGTCAAGATAAGATATTAAAAGGACAAGGTGCAAATGCTCCAAAATGCCCTGGCCTTTGCAGAAAATGCACATGGCGCTATTAGGGTTAATAAAAACTATTTTGAAAAATCCACTTTTTGTTGGCTTTTTTGGACGACCTTTTGTCACTTGCTCATATACATCCTAAGAACTATCATAGAGAGGTCAATCAAGATGAGCAAGGATTTATATCTATGCTTTGTTGATTATACCAAGGTTTTCAATCAGGTAAGACATGAAGAATTGATCAACCAACTAGAAAGACTCAGTATTGATGGAAAAGATCTACGAATAATCAGAAATATGTATTGGGAACAAACAGCTGCAATGAGAACAAAAAACGATATAAGCTCTTTCCAAAACATCAAAAGAGGAGTCAGACAGGGTTGTGTTTTGTCACCGGATCATGTTTTCACTTTATAGTGAAAACATCATGAGAAACCTAGAGGAAGACCCTGGATTAAAGGTTGGAGGAAAAATGATAACATTCAATACGCAGATGACACCATGCTAATTGCAGAAAGTGAAAAGGACCTACAAAACCTTGTGAATATACTTGAAATAGAAAGCAAAGGTAAGGGGTTGGAAGTAAACAGCAGGAAGACTGAAGTCTTGGTGATCAGTAAAAAACATGAAATCCCCTCATGCAAAATAACGGCAAACAGCACAACCTTGAGACAGGTTGATAAGTTTAAATACCTGACAGCAGATGCACATCAGAAATAGCCAGCGGAATCAGCCAAGCCAAAACAACATTCAAGAAGATGAAAAGCATTCTTACCAACAAATGCCTATCAATTAACATCAGGAAGAGAGTTCTTGAATGTTATATAGAACCAATACTGTTGTACGGTTGTGAGGCGTGGACAGTCAACAAGCAAAGCCAGAACAAGATTGAGGCAGCCGAGATGTAGTTTCTAAGAAGAATGTTGAGAGTTCCATGGACAGCAAAGAAAATAAACGAGACAGTCTTGATGGAGGCAGACACAAGTAGATCATTCATAAGGAAGGTTAGGAAAAGGCAGGCAACATTTATAGGCCATTTTATGAGGAAAGGGGAATTGGAATACCTGGTCACAACGGAAAGCTGGAGGGAAAGAGAGCACCGGGCAGACCCAGGGAGAAGATACTAGACGGACTTGCAGAGTGACTGGGGACAAGGAGGGTGGAAGAGATGCTTGAGGCAACAAGAGATAGAGACAGATGGAAGTCCATAATCGCCAACGCCATGCGGCAAGGCATCAAATGATGATGAGTGTAGTAACAGCACTTTTGTCAAGTCTACAAATGAACTAACTGGAGGGAATGAATGCTATTCCAATAACTGACTTCTGGACTTGCGACTAGATGAAAAACCTTGTTATGACAATTATAGTATTTACTACAGTCGGGACTGTTTACCTGAGGTAAGGTCTACTATTATTAGACCAGCCTGTAGTGTAGTCTTAGTGACATCTCTATATAATTATACTCTTTAAATTCCGTTTAGGGGCAGATTTCCAGAAATAACAACTACATTGACTATTATTATAATTGGTTGCTTCTCTTTTCCTGATCTTCATTAATGTTCTTTTTGTATGTGACTATGTCAAGACTGTCTTTTTTGTTTATTTGTTTTGATGTTGTTTTTGTTGTTGTTTTTTATTAATTTTTTTCTGTCCATAGAACTTTTAACATTCTTCTTTGAAACCACATTTCAGCTGCCTCAATCTTGTTCTAACTTTTGACTGTGCATGCTTTGCACCCGATTACACTCGTAAAATTTTGAGGGGTCGGTGGGTGGGGAAGATTGCTTTTTAGTAAGCTTTCAGTACCAGTAAGATACGATAAAACTGCGCGAAAATGGAAATATGATGTTAGTTCTGAAATACAGAAAGAATCTTTTGGTTATAGGTAAGAAGGTTTTCCCATGCTTCATCGCATACATATATGTATGTTATTTACTGATTGGCCTCAATAGTCATTCAGATATGCTTTATTAATTCAGGTGGGGAAAATTGAGAAGGAATAGCTAATGGCAAGGACATGTAAGATCCATTTGCTTGAATGGAGCCTGTGTACTTACTTTTCTTTTTTCCAAGATTGTCAGTGTGTTTAGATCAGATTTGTGTGTTTTGTTTGAAACGGTTATAGCCCAAAGATGGCTTTGAGCTGTCAGCTGGGCATTATTACATCCATGACGGGTCATGACTCGATTTGTGGCAGTTGGTCGCACATCCATGACAGGCTATGACTCGATTTGTGGCAGTTGGTCACACATCCATGACAGGCTATGACTTGATTTGTGGCAATTGGTCATATTGCTCACAGCTAAGCTGAGTCAGTTTTAATGATGTAAGATAGAAAACTCATGCTTGGTTTCAGTGTACAGACGTGGCACCAATTACATCACTTTTTGTGCTTTCTAAATTCTATGTGCACGTTTTGGGCAAATTTTGATGGAAAATGTATTGAAAGCAACCTGTGTAAAGAGAGGAGATTCATACTAACAGAACTACCAACAGGGATTCTGGTGAATTGTTTTCTTCTTAAAGAGATGAAAATAACAACCGTTTTCTCTTTAAAAACATTATACTTATAGTAACTTAAGAAGAGACTAGACAGCATAGAAACCATATCGGTGCCCGAGCTTGCTGTGGCTTAACTACAAGTCAGCAGCTAAATGTGGCAGGGGTGTACAGTTAGAAATCATTTGAGCAGTAAACTTACAGATAGCACAAATAAACACACTCACAGTATCCCTTTTTCTTAAGTGCATAAACATTGATGTTGATTGGACTTCACTGAGGCCTGTTGGACAGGTTTGTTTTATTAGTCCGCTACTGAGTTTCTTGGAGGCTGTCTCAGGCTGGCAGAAACTTGAAAGAGAAGGCAGAGGCTGTGCCTGTCACAAAATGATGATAATAACAATAATGTTAAAATCGTAGTGGTTAACAAGCTTTCATTCAGACAAAACAAGTGATAAAATATGACTGATACTACCTTGCCCACTTTAAAGATTTGAGTGGGAAGGTTGATTTTTGGTGTAGCCTGTAGGCCTATGTAGTTTTCATCGTGGTGCATATTTAGTGGATTTACTTATCCAGTATTATAAAGTAAAGCGTATGTCATCAGTAAATGCTTGTTAGTGTCTTGATTGATCATTCCTCTTGTCAGTAGATCACTATCAGTCTCACACTAGTCACAGTTTCAATAACACCAACATAAAAAAGAATTATTTGCAAACTTATGTTTACATCATTACTTAAATGTTTAATTATTCTGTCTTTTCAACATATGAAAAAGTGTCTAAACCTGTGATTACATCATTAATTAAATGTTTGGTTATTCTGTTTTTCTCTATTTCTTTCTCGTATTGCAGCATTCTCAGATTCTCTATGGTATTTTTAGAACATCAGTCATTGATGGAGTGCGGGTTGTCGTTCACTTTGGTTTGTTTATGTTGTACTTCTCATCACACATGCGTGGGTGTGTTTATTATTCTAATACTGTAATTTCACTTTTTCCTGCAAACTTTTATTGTACAGTTCAGGATTTCTCCTTTCTAAACATATGTATGTTTATTCCTTTTCTCACGTTGGACCCAGCATAAGTTTTGTATCTGGTGTTTGTTTGTTTGTAATCTTATGCTTGACAAAGGCCAGTTGGCTGAAAATTTGCGCCTATCTTGTCTTGTTGTATTAAATACCGTTCTTATTCTTCTTTCGTGTTTTTTCTGGTTCTTGTTTGCTTGAATGTGGGCAGTCACACTTGTTTTGGATTAGCCAATGTATACTTTTCTAGGAAATGTTTACATAAGAACAGCAAAAATTAAGAACAGTACCTGTTGACAGGTTGGCTCCCAGAAGTATATACCATTGTCATACTGTACACAGTTATGTATAGTACCAAGGGGGTTAAGGATTGTTGTATATTTCTGCCTTTCCAAATGTTGAGTTGGATCATTTCCTGTTTTGCCAATCCTACACTTATTTTGATATCTTTAGTAAAGATGTTGTGATTAGCTTTAACTGAGCCTAAATATTTAGAATCACTCAGCTTTTCTAATGCAGTCTTGTTAATTTGAATATCTCAGTATGCTTAACTTCCTTCTCCTTCTAGTGTGTTCTTTAGTTTTCTTGACATTTAGATTGAGACCTGCATTAGTTCCTGTTCCTGTACAGAATTCTTTTCATGCTAATGATAGTGCCCAACATCAGCATATTTTAGGTTTGTGGTGTTTCGACTGCCAGTTTTTATTCCCATTTCTTCATTGTCTGCTTCTCTCACAATCTGCTCTGTGTATATGTTGAACAGATGAGATGAAAGGGTGCATTCTGACATACTCCTTTCTTGTTGCTAAAATGTTTTCAGTTTTACTTTTAGCTGTTCCATGTAAAACTAAACATAAATGAAAAGACCCAGATGAAGTGAAAACTAGAACAGTTATGCCATTCCAGTATGTCACTGAACAGTGCTGTGACATGTTCAATTTAATTTTACAGACAGAAGTTCTCATGAGACATATTTGTTTTCTTGATTGGTGGGTATTTAAAACACTGCTTCAATGTGGAAAAGTACTGAACTTAAGGGACGTCCTGGATTGGTTGACACTCGTCTTACTGGTACTAGTGGAAGGTTGGTCAAGATGGGTCAATCCATCTTGTTGACAGGAAGCAGGTTAAGACTTGTTAAGTTTTGTCATGATTATATTATCGGGAGTCTCTGTGCTAGATTTTGAGCCAAATTTCTCACCATGTTGTAACCATAGTGTTATATTTATTTATTTTTGTATGCTTCCATGCTGACTAGACTAGACTAGACTAGACTAGACTATACTATACTATACTATACTATACTATACTATACTATACTATACTATACTTACTATACTATACTATACTATACTATACTATACTATACTATACTATAACTGTACATATTTTTTAATGACAGGACACAGAGTTTGGTGGTGGAGGGGATCTGTATGATGATGTCATAACTGCAGGATCCTCCAGCAGCATCTCCGGCAGGCCGGTAAGTTTATTTTGTACTGGTGTCTTATGTAAGAAATGAAGTTCTTTGGCTCTTTCTCTCTTTTCTGTTGTCTGATTTGAGCACTTATCTCAGATTTTCTTCTATATTTATACTAAAATTGTCCATTAAAATTCCTATGGCTTGTCTTCTTGTGGCTTGTCTTCCTAAGTTGAACTATGATTAATGATTTCAAATAGTTCAGTGGTAGTGTTATTTAATCATGAAATGAGAGCATTGTTGTAATTCAGTTCATATATACATATCAGATATATTACTTCTCCCCTAACAGCGTGAAGGCTCATAGTAGGTACCGGCAATCAAAAATTTAACTTCTGAAAAGGTTATTAGCACTTATATTTCCGAAAAGTACAAGAAAAAATAAGCTCAATGCAAAAAAAAGTAAGTCTCTAGCTGTATTAGGTCCAGAGATAACACACTTTGAAAACGGCAGTTTACGTACGTTTTCGCCAAATGTAAAATGTAGCAAATCTGCAGGAACCTAAATTTTCCAGAAGTCCTCAGACAGAGAATGTCATTCCTGATTTTAATTCTTAACAACATAAACTACATAAAAAAAATGTGAGCATACAAGCAGATCTGTTCATATATTTACACAGCAGTGCTGCAAACTTCATAAATATGCCATTTTGTCAATGTTCGAAATTGCATGACAAGCCATTTTTGCACCCTCATTACACAAAAATAAGAAGACAGAATTAGCTAGAGTTTACTTTTCCTCAGAAACAATGTTATAGTATGAATCTTGAATTTTTTGGGGCAGCGTAAAGTGACAAAGTCATGAGTTATATGACTCCAAAAATGGCAAAATATCTCATTTGAACGATGGAAAAAGCATGGTTCATGTACCAGACCAAATTAAAACGCACATATTTCGCTTATTTTTTTATGGATTTCCTTGACATTTTGCATGTGAATCAAATAGACAGAAAGCTACCAGTAAATTATTTACAAGCTTAGTTATATTCAAGATGTAAGATATTTTGTATGCATTTGCACCCAAATAGTGTGAGTGCCCATGTGTCGGGCCAACTTAAAACAGACATAACTCAAGGCCAAATGCGGTACTCTTACCATCTTTGGTCACCCGCTCTTCATCTGCCAGAGCTTCCTCGAGAGCTGTGCCACTTAGGTCTGGTTCCCTCTTCAGGACGAAATCAGGAGGGACCTCGCCCTTCACTCTGGTCCCGCTTGCCCCGCGGCAAAGCGCCCTGCTCCGGCGGCTCCCCCACCTTCCAGGGGCCTCCACAGGAGACGTTTTGCGCCTCCTTCAGCCCCAAAGGGGCTAGGGCAAGCACCCACCCCCCCTGTGGGCAATCTGTCCCGACACATAGACACTTTCAGATGGAAACCCCTAGGTCCATCTGTGATGCCTTGCTCCCGGACGACTGGGGGATTTCCATTGATCTCAGAGATGCGTATTCCCATCTCTTTATTCACCCAAGGGACAGGACGTACCTCCAGTTCGTTTCGAGGAACCGATTCTTCCAGTTCAGGGCTTTTCTCCAGGGTTGCTTGGGACCAATCATCAGTGAGCAAATGGCACTCCTGGTCCCGGTTAGCCCAGGGAGTCCATATCACACACACCCCTCCTCAGCGGACTTGTTCACGGATGCGTCCTAATCCGAGTGGGGGGCCTACGTGGGCCTGCTAACAGCAGCAGCTCAGTGGTCACAAGACCTTCTTTCCTGTCACATCAACATGCTGGAACTGGAGGCAGTTTTTCAAGCCCCCAGAGACTTTCTCCCCTTTCTTAAGGGAAAATATGTTCGCATCGACACGGACAACACTACTATGGCTTGTTACATCAACAAGCAAAGGGGCGCCCGCTCCCACTCCTTGTCTCGGAGAGCGGAACAGCTTCCATTCTGGTGTGTAGAACAATCCTTTCGGATCTCAGTGATGCATGTCCCGGGAGAGATGAACATACTTGCGGCCTCCGTCCGCAGCTCCCACAGGATTCTTCCCTCAGAACAGGCACTGGTCTGTGCAATTCTGAAGCCAGTGTGGGCAGCGTGGTCCAAATCACAAGTGGACCTGTTTGCCACCAGATTCCACCGCCGCCTTCATCTGTATGTCTTTCCAGTCTCGGATCCTTCGGCTTGGCCCGTGGATGCTCCGTCCATCCCATGGTCAGTCCTGTTGGGCTACGCCTTCCCTCCATTCCCCTAACTGGGAAAGTTCTGCGGAAGGTGCGGGCAGACTCTGCCACGATGGTTCTCGCGGCGCCTCGATGGCCTGCCCAAACATGGTTTCCGGAACTGCTGCACCTGTCCCATGTGCCTCCAATAAAACACACTGTCACAGGCCGGTCCTTGCTTCAACCAAGGTCACGCATTCTGCACAGCAACCCGGAGGCTCTAAACCTTCCTGCTTGGCTGCTGTGCAGGCCTCAATGTCTCCATTAGGCTTGTCCCCGGCAGTGATCGGCCCTGTGGTGCCCTCCTCAGTGAAGGGACGCAGGGCAGCCATCTGCAATACCATCAGCCAGTCGGGTAGTCCTTAATTCGTGGACAACCCTGTCCTGCTGGATATTGTCCATAGGGCTTCCCTTCGGGAAGCCTGACCCCCCGCGGCACCCGGCCGGGGATCTCCTCGTCCTCTCCTCCCTGGGACTTTCGTCTTAACGAGCCCATCAGGGAGTGTTCTCCCAACTTCCTCTCATTTCGGATGGCCTTTCTACTCACTCTAGCGTCGGGGAGGCACTGTAGCAAAGTGCACGCTCTTGGCGGACTCCCCGGGGATGTTGCTTTTGAACCGGAGGGCTCAATGTCTCTCCGCCTACTCCCGGACTTCTTGGCCAAGAACCAGTCGCCAGGTTCTCCTACTCTGTCTATCTCCATCCCCTGACGTCTATCCTTGCTCCGGATGACGAAATCTTCTCGCCAGAAGCAGCACCACCTGTTTCTCTCTTACAACGAAAGTTATAAGAAGGCCATTAGCCACGCATCCCCCTCCTGATGGCTGTGAACAGTCATCAAGGATACGTATGCCAGGCCGGGCTCAGATTCGGCTGTCTTCTCCCTGAGGCCCCATGAGATTAGAGCATGGGCCTTGTCACTGGCGTTCACCCAGGGCCAGCCCCCCGAGTGTCCTGGACGCCACGCATTGGCGTTCTCTGGGCACGTTCATTCCATCCTACCGGCGCGATGTATACCGTCTGCGCGACGATGGATCTAGGGGTATCGCTTCCACTGTGGTGGTTCAACACCCCATCTCTGCTGCACGCCCTGACTTGTCTCATTCCTCCAGTCGTTAACCAGGTAAGCCCTCCTTCCGGGTAGCGCTATTCTGCATCAGTGAGCCACGGTACAGTATGTGTAATTAAAAGGAAATTTTCCTCGAAAAGAGGAAGAGCACATGCGCATGCGCAAGACATGGATACTCTCAGAGTTATGGTCCCTTCGGACTTTATTGTTTATGAGGCAGGAATGGCAAATCGCTGCCGCTTATTGCATCAGTGAGCCACGGTAAGTATGTTAGATTAAACGTAATTTTAGAAGGAAAATTTCCTATAACTCACATTATGTCTTGATGGAATCTCCTGAAATTTTGCATGTGAATCAAATACAAAGCTACAGCTTCACTCTTTACAAGCAAATGTTGCTAATATACGAGATTTTAAGATTTTGTGTGCATATACTGATTTAGTCTGAAACAATGTGATCCACAGATGACTTTGTATCATACTAGCACAGAAAGACATCCTTCTCAATAACATAATGAAACTAAAATGGGTAACAGCAGAAGATACATGCCTGTCAATGCAGTATATGACTTACAGCCATTTCTATACTCATTCCTAATGTTTATCAATAAGTTATTTTCATCAGTTATTTCGCAGTAACATGCATCTTCCCAAATCCACAGACAAAGAAATTTTCAATGTCTGGTCTATCTACTGAAAATCTCTCCGCTTCTTTTAAAACTGTCTCAATTTTTGTCTTCAGATTTAGCCCCTGAGGTGATGATTAATCAATGTTACTAATTTTTGAAACAAAAGCCGTGTTCTCGTCCCTCGACTTATCACACTCAGTTCTCAACAGTTTTAACTGTTGCAGTAGTTTATTAGTGAGTGTCTGCTGTTGAAGTTTTGGTGGCAGTGATGGTTAATTTCATCCACAAAAAATCATCATTGCCTTGAAAATAAATAGAAATAAAATCCAAATTTTTTCTTTAAAAAGTATTTTCTTTAATTTGTGCCAGCTATTACTTTTGAAAGTAAAGTAACTTATATTGTGCCATTACGGCATTAGAAAGGCTCATTGGACTTTGTGGAGCTATGTGTCCGTGTTTGCCTGATGCTATATAGTGTTCTGATAATGTATGTGTGCTCGCGTGTGTGACTGTGCAAAACGGCCATTTGCTGTTTCTTTGCGATGATGAACATTGTCGAATCTGATCCGATAGACGACATGCACTCGCCGACCAACTTCCGGTTTGAATTTCTGGCCAAGTACTAGCACAAATATGATGATTTCAATGTATTAAAACAAAATTCCATCGTATTAATTAAATACTAGCAATATAAACACCTTTGGAAAGCAGTCGCTTCACACACAGACACAGTTTTACCTCTACTAGTTTCAGGTCGCTTAAAAAAAATCCCTTGGCAATATAACATCAAACCGGAGATCGTACTTTCTATTCTTTGCTTATGCAGGCTATACCTGCCACGGATTTCTTTTAAAATCTTTCTAAATAAAGAGAAACATCAAAAATAATATTCACTGAATCAAACTTCTTAGTCAATTTTCATGAAAAATCAGTCGATGTTTACAACGTTTGTCCTTCAGCTTGACGATCACAAGTAGAAATCCGTTGACTGGACTTTCAGCGATCGCTTCGAAGGCCGCCATGATTCGAGGTTCCCGTACGCTAAACTGGTTACTCGCCGCAGAGATCCTGGCGCACACCCCGTAAACGTCACATCTCACAGTTCCGTATACCGTTGGATTCAGCAAAAAATAAGCTATTTGCATATCCGCGGGAACGATCTAATTATTAAGGAGATCCTCAGATATTCTTCTTCAAAGTTTGCCAATATTTCGACCTTTAGAAGACTAACAAACTAATAATCTTATAAATAAATATTATACGGGAATGAAGGACAGGGTTTCGACCTATCAGCTGTACTAATTTGCATGAAGGTAGTCCTGTGTGACCCATATAATTTAAGTTGCCGTTAACCGGTCACCCAAGCACTGCAGTGAACCAGTCGCCATTACGTGACATGCAGTGAAACTTCGTCGGTCAGCGTGGGGGTTTTTTTGCGCAGATTTTCGTATGGGTGCATTTATAGCAAAAACAAAGAGCACAGATCGATAGAGGAAAGAACAATCTTTATCTTCATCATAACAACTTTGTCATTCATGTTCATTTGCAAGAATATTTGACTGATAAACATGTGCAATTTTTCCACTGACTGACACAATTCCCGCATTGCTAAAGAGAGGCTGCCGGTACCTACTCATAGGGATGCCACACTGAAGTAATGTTCACCATATTCCTCCAGCTATGTCAGTTGTGTGCCAAAGCCAGGCTCAGTGTTGTCGGTCTATCGGGTTTTTTTGTTTTTTGGTTGTTTTTTTTTTCTCTTTTCAGTCCATCTTTCTTCTTCAGCAGGTTCCTGGAGGATTGATTATAATGCAAGGCCATTGGAACTTGTTATATGGCCATACCAGCATTGTTTTCTTTTCTTAATTGATCTCAGCAGTTCTGTGTATTGTCCAGTGTACCGCTTGATGATTAAGCACGTGTTCATTGATAACATCATCATCAGTATATCCAATGTTTATGTTGCGTTCTCATTTCCATGGCTTATAATATATTCATCTTTCCAAATTAACTGCGAGGGTGCATGTTCTACTGGCACACAGGAATGTGGAATCTACCAGTTCATGTAAGAGCCTGATCTTATGTTTCATGAGGATGATCTTGACCTTCCATGCAGATTTCAGCTGTTATCTTTGCTGTTTGTGAGAAGATTTCTGGCTTGGATCCCTCATTGCCAATGATGGATTCCAGGTAAGTAAATGTCGAAGAGTTCCGAATTTCAGTCCATGGACAGTTAGATCAATAGGCAGGCCATCAGTTTGGTCTTCTTGGTGCTGATTTCCATGCCATGTCTTGTCATATTTTATCTAGCCTTTTAACAAGCTTGGTGAGATCTTGCTTACTGTCTGCCAGGCCAACTGTGTCATCTGGGAAGCAAAGGTTTGTAATGGTTCTTCAGGCCATCAGTGTCTTCTATGAAGCAAAGATATGTGAGTGTTCTTCTGATGCTGACCATTCTGATAGAATCTTCAAATGCATGAGTCATGATACATTCCAGGGATATATGAAAAGGCATGGGGACAGAACTGAAACTGAAGTATGGAACCACCCTCCAATAGCACCATGTGTAAGTACACCACTGGTTGTCTTGAGTATAGTTGTTGGATGGTGTTGATTAGCTTTTGCTTGATGTTAAAATGTCTTCATTGTGGCCCTTAGTGCCTTTTGCCAGACTCCTGTCAAACACCTTGAAGTTTATAAAAACATGGTAAGACTCACTCTGGTGTTGGAGGCGTTTTTTGCAAAGGGTGTGCAGATTCAGCACTTGTGGAATTGGACCTGTTCACCAATAACAGTAACTGTTTGTGGCTGTAATCTATGCAGAATGATTTTGAGCATTACTTCGCTGGCATGACTGATCAGACTGATAGTGTGCTAGTTTTGGTATTGTTGGAGATTTCTTTTCTTGGGAAAGGTGACAGTTTGTTATTGGATCTATGGCATGGGTTACTCCTTTGTGTGCCAGATTCTGATGCAGGTGGCAGTAAGGATATCATTGTCGTTTGATAAGTCTTGTATTGTTAGCACCCTTGGATCTCCATGGCTCAGTTTGTTGTACAGTTCAGAGTACTACTTGGTCACTCTTTTTATGTTTCTTTCCTTTTGGAGATAGCTGCCGTTTTTGTCCAAAATGATGCTGACTCTACTCTGCTTTTGTTTGGTCGAGTGTTTTACTATCTTCAAAGCTTTCTTTGTGTCATCATCATCAAGGGTTTTCTTGGTGTCTTCACACTGTTGTTCAGTCTAACTTTTCTTGCATTTTGCATTTCTTGATCAGTCCTTTTGTTTGTAGTCCTGTATTTCTCTGGCTTTCCCCCTCTCAGTTTTGTTGTTGTTGTTTTGTCTTTTTGTTCTGTAGTGTATGCATGTATAGAAAGTGAATAATGCAGAAAATCCTTTTTTTTTTAAGTTCCCTGAATGTCTGATTTGATATCTGTAAGTGTGACAGATTACACGTTTTAATCCTTTGAAAAAAAAATGGGGGGAATCATGCCAAGATTTTTTTTTTTTTTTTTTTTTTTTTTTTGCTTTTGCTTTTCAGCTGTTCACAATCCTGATTAAAGAATCTCACTGAATTTGATACTTTAATAAATAAATTAAAAAAATAATAAAACGAATCACTCAGCAGTTTTCAGTCACTCTAATTCAGAATGACCAGTTGTAAGTTTGTAACATCTTTATTTATTTATCTATTTGTTTATTATTATGATTTTTAGTGTTATTTATTTATTTATTGAGTGCTGATTTCAACCTCTCAGAACCGATTTTGATCAAGAGATATTACTGCAGATCACAGAATTGAATTTCGCAAGTTTCCTCCCTGAGGTTGTAGGTGACAATGCGTTGTTTTCGTTCAAAATCCAGCAGTCATTAGTGCCAGTGTGTTGTTTTCAGTCAAAACTTGGCATGAAGTTATATTGGCAAGATGCTAAACAATAAGCCACATTTGCATACAGATCTGAGTGCTCTGTTGTTTGTAAAGCCCAGCCAGTTCTACGCTAGTGCATGCCTCGCTTTGAAGAAGTCTGGTTTAGACATTTTAAAACTGCATGGAAAGTTTAAAACTACAGAACATAAGTGGAAAAAATATCTTGTAATTTTTCACCTGTTTCAACTGATAAGTTGCGCTTGGCCAAGCGGTGCGGCAGGCTGGCAACAGTGGTGGGGGTCGGTCTGGGTGAAATTGACATTTTTACATCAGCGCTTTTCTAGGCCATTTTTCATCACCAGTTTCAGTTGATTTTCAGTTTTTTGCATTATAAATGTTTTTAATTTGCCATTTTTGTGACCTAATGAAGGCTAATGATCGATTTCAAACAGAAAAACACATCAGAACACGTCACTTTTTCGATACCAGCCAACACTGAATCCCTTAAAAAAAAACCAATATATTACATAGCAGTGGAACTGGGAGAGTGTCTATTTTAATGCTGTTGACTCATTATATTTAAAGAGTCCAATCAGACTGCTTGTAAGGCCTATCTTTGGTGTAAACAAACCTGACGCTTCAACGAACAGTTTTAATTTCAAGGTCGTTTTTCTCAGAATGGCTGTTATGCTGTTTGCTGGATGTAAACAAGCACAACCTTCACATTTTTTGTTGTACACGCTTCATTCTTATATTATCAGAAAGATCTTTTTCTGCTTTTTCCATTCCTGTATATTTATCTCAATATCTCCGAAATTTGATTTATCTACCTTTTTGTGGAAGCAGGTCACAAATATTAACCTAGCTTGTATTACATAAAATCAGTAATACTAAATTCTGCAAACATATTTTTAAAGCATACAACAATTTCAGCAAAAATGACAAATCAACTTTACAGGCTGATTTACTTTCCGAACCAATGCTATTTAATGCGAAAAAAAACTTAATTGGTTGGATTGAAAAGGGGATTTATTTAGTGTATTGCATATTTTGTAAATGATTATGAATTATATGACACATGATGCAATGTTACTGATAATGTACCACTGGAGGTCTGTTACACACAGATTTCAAATCTGTGTCTTAATGAGGCACAGATAATCTCATCACAACCACAACCCGAATTTAGTTTTCCTGTAAACTTTGAAAGAGTCTAGAAGCGTTGGAGCCAAAATTTGCAAATTGGAATCGTCAGTGGCAGCTAAGTTGGAAGGGGCAAAATTGCTAGTCAACAACTATCGGCGAAGTTGATTGGCCCAAAAGATGGGTCAGGGATTTGTCTCAGCGGTCATGATTGGCTGGCTTATAACTTGCTTCTCCTCTTCACTCTGTCCCATGTGCACATTCTGGCATTGTTCATTGTACAGCAGTAATGTCACCTCTAATTTGGTTAACAGTATCAAGGTACAATTGATGTTCAAAATACTTGTGTTCAGAATACAAATGAAAACGATGACAGATCAGAATTCTGTCATGTTGTCAAAGAAACTGCATGTCTCTTCAGAGTCTCAGCAGCAAAATGCAAATTATCATTGCAGGGAGCATCCTTCTTTTACATGATTTTTTAGCCTCAACTGATGGTTACTTGCAGTTTGTTTAAACTGTCCATTTCAAAAATTACAGATTTGTTGTTAGTGATCAAAGCTAAACTAATTAAAAGCAATTTTGAAAATACCTTATATGACCCTCATTTATTTGCTATTTGACCCGTAGTTTTTTTTTGTTTTTGTTTTTTATTTTACTCTAACTTTAGAATTTTGCAGGGAACACTGTGATGACTGTAATAGTGTAATAGAAATATTATTCAACACAGTTGTGAATTTTCTGTTATAGAAATAAAACAAATGTGAGCTTTCTTTTGTATAATGGTTTGAATATTTAGGTCACTGATGTTGTTAATTTCAGTTTTAAAAATATGCCCTTTTCGTCTAAGAAGCTCTCAAAATTAGAGGTAACATTACTACTGTACAATGAACAACGCCAGAATGTGCACATGGGACAGAGTGAAGAGGAGAAGCAAGTTATAAGCCAGCCAACATCAGTGGCCTAAATATTCAAGAAGTTGTCCACAAAGTCAAGACAGCCGTTTGGAGGAAGTTAGCGGTGTCAAAAAGTGCAGCGGCCAACACTGAAACCTGGTGACGGCTGCAGGTGAGACAGGTGAATGGCTGGAGAGTATTGGTTATGAAATAACCTACAAGAAGCACAAATGAACAGACAAAATGTTTTGATGCTGTATATGTAATCTTTTGTTAGATTTTAATCACACATGCGCATGAGCACCTTAATCAGAGGACATTTGGCATGGTGCATTAGCTGCTGCACAGATTACATCAGTGATAACTGCCTTAAGCGTTTTACCATTGCCCCTGCGGCATGATTAAATGGTGGCAGCTCATTGTGTGATCAGTTAGACAGCTAAACAGTTAGTGTTCCCAGTGAACTTTTGTTTGCTGGCATAGTGGCAGTTGATTTGACATTCCCCTTGTAATAAATCTTGATCTGTTGTGGTCTTGTAAGTATACTGTAACTTAAATGTGGAATTTTTCATGGCAGTTGTTTTTTTCCTTCCTCCTGTGGATTCGTCTAGTTGCAGTTTCCTTTTTGTGGATAAACTGTTCAGTTTTTAATTAGAAACATGTCTTTTACTCACGACAATGTTTTCAGTTAGCTGACACTCACATCTGTTTTGTTAATTTCAGTTTTAAAAATATGCCCTTTTCGTCTCAGAAGCTCTCAAAATTATGCCCAGAATGCACCAGAGTGCACATATTTTAGTCTAATTTTGAGAGAGAGAAAAACATGGGGTGTCTTTGGAATGTGCCATAGTATCCCCTGAAATTGGCAGCAGATGTACTGCATGGCTTTGCGATTATATCACACCATGTCACATATGGATACTTCTTTTTTCTTTTTCCAGAAGTTGGCAAAATATTGATTTTCAGCTTAGTTTCAGTACTTCACACTATGTTTAGCCCATCTTGTGGCGTAAACATGAATTTAATGAAAGATGCATTGTATAAGTATGATTCACAAGTACTAATAATCTTGGGGGTGGGTGATATTTTCAGTACTTCTGTGAGATAATGCATTTGCATGATACTGTGGAACCACCACCACCACCCCCAATCCCCACCTTCCTTGAATTGGAATGGTTCAGAGTGGAAAGAAAAAAATATGCAATTATTAAAATTTGTGTCAATAAGAAATATAGATTGTGAAAATAAACAAAAGTGGAAATAGTAACAAAGAAATACTCTTGTTTCAGCCCTCAGCTGATGGAAACAAACCTCACTCTCAGCACTCCAACTCTTCCCTTCCTTCTTCTTCAGCGTCAAATTATTCTGGGAAGAAGTTCATGTTGTATATTGGAAATCTCACATGGGTAAGCTGCATGCTTTATTGTTATTCTGGTTTGTTGTTTCCATATCAGTGGAAGTATTTTTGGTGATCAGTATTTAATGTTGTTGAAATGTGTAAAGTGGAAGGCATCAATAATGAAATTGATATGCGTTACAATTGAAAACTTTTTATGAATGCTTCAAGTAAGAGCTGTATATAGCATTGAAAGAAGGATATAGAATATTCCATGTGTTTTCTGTCAGTCATGTGCCATAGCTAATGGAAATAATATTCAAAGCGTGACCTGTGCACAGTAAAGAAATACAAGTGTGAACCATACACATTATTTGAATGAAAGCAAGTTTTAGCTGAGCACAGTTATTTTGAATTTAACAAGAGAACGTTTCAAATGTAACTAATGCATATGTCAGAGCGCATATCTTAGAATTTCTGTTCTCTGTTAATTTGTACTCAGATATTTGAAGAGAATAAAATTCAAGTATGAGCATTTTCTTCTGGAATTTGTGATAATACTCAAAAGTGAATTAAAGTAAGCATCTTTTCATTTTGTGTGCTCACCTACATTTCATTTTAAGACACTTGAAATATGGTTTGTTCATTTTGTTATCATACAGTGTCTATAATCATACAGTATATGTCTGTGAATGTGTTAAATTGATTGTTTGCATTTACATACCATGCTACTGTCCTTACATTGATAAAGCTTTTGATGGCCTGTTAAACAGTGGACGACAGACCAGGACCTGACAGATGCCATCAATGCCTGTGGTGTCAGTGATCTATTGGAAATCAAGTTCAATGAGAACCGAGCCAATGGACAGTCCAAGGGGTGAGTCCAGTTCATTCAGTCATTTGAAAGATAAATTCTGGCCACTTCTGGTTTGAATGTCTTTCCTTGACTGTCTTTCTACAGCCACCAAATATGATAAAACTTATGTAAAGTATAGTTTGCATGGCGTAGCTCTTTTGTTGACATTGGCTGTCCTTTAAATAACACTTATAAGGCTGCATGTATTTGCTGACTGAAATTGAAACGGATTCACCATAATTGGTAAAGCACCTAACTTCCCCACTCTCCATCCCCAAGGGATAGCAAATTCAGTCAATCACTTTGTTAATGTGGTCAAGGTGCTAGTATTATATCACATACCTGCTTTCAAGTCTGATATGAATTATTGAGTAATAATGTAGTACTAGCCAAATGTCATAAAATTTCATGTTGCTCTTTTTTCTTGCCAGATTTGCGTTGGTGATTGTGGGCTCTGAGCACAGCTCTAGGAATATTTTTGAACGCTTGGCTCGCAAAGAGCTGCATGGGCAGATCCCTCAGGTCATGCACTACAGCAAACAGGCTCTCTCTCAGTTTGAGGCACAGGCACGCAAAGGAGGAGAATTACCACAGAATGGCAACTTCAGAGAGAGGGACAGAGAACGTAAGTTTGGCTTAGTTTTTGTGGAGTATACTTTTGCTTGTATGGTTGGGTTGTTGTCATTGTATTGTAATCAAGGGTGACAGTCTTCCGTCTGGTGACGGAAATCAGTTTTTTTTTCAGTTTCCAAAAACGGATTTCCGTTTAAAAAAAACAAACGAAAACCCCCCCCCCCCCCAAAAAAACCCCCGTAATTCGGTGATTATCCGATCCGCAAAATTGTGATCCGTCTTTTGGTTTAACCGAAACCAAAGCAGCCATTTTGGATTTTGCACTGTCGGCACGCTGACGGTCGAATCACATTGAAAATGCGCTATCTCAAAGAAGGAGATCCCTCAGCCGCCCTCATCGACAAGCAGAGCGGTATCAAGAACTGTTGGCGATGGGAGTGGGTGTCATCCACCGTTGACGACGCACAAATTCCGTTCAGACAGTGGTGCCGAAAAGTCGATGTGCTGGGACTGTTTTTCTGTGTGCTGTGCAACAAATGCATCAACTATAGAAGCAATGGGAAGAAGAAATTGCGGAGAGCATGCAGAACACGCAGCCCACAAAGCAGCTCATTTTTCAAGAGACCTCGTCTGTCCGATGATGCCTAGAGTGGTAGAGCACCCTCTCATTGGCTCCATTATCATGTGTTAATCAACTTAATGGTAGGTAGTGCTTCCCGGGAAAACTTCTGACTTCAAGAGTAAAAGTTTGGAAAGTTCTTTTTCTTCTAGTTATTCACTTACTCAAGTTATTGTACCACAGCATGCCCAGATCAAAGGAGAGGTCATTTTCTGCTTTTTAGATTGTAGTTTTGCTTCAGCGGCTGGCCAGACCCCCCACCGGGGCGTTGCCCCTGCACCCCACCAGGGGCCTGGGCGGCCCCTGGACCCCTGCCCTATTTCAGTTTTTTACAAAAAATTACTGTCACCCTTGTGTAATCTGTTATGGGCCTTGACCAGCTATTAAGTTGATGGTTATGTGTGTCCGTCATGAATTATTATACCCAAAAATTGGGTCATGCTTAATCAGTCATGCATTTCATACATTTCATTTTGAATAGACAGCAACTCTGACCTAATTTTGCAAATGTTTTTCTGTAAGCAGCTGAGCATTCTTTGCTGACAGATTCACAGATACTCTTGTTACAATTTTTATAATTTTCCACCACCATCACCACCACCATTCCACCCCCTCTTCTTCTATTTAGTGTTTAACATTTTTGTTTTTTAATGTGCAAGTTAGTCTTAAGAAGATAACTGTGAAGTAATGGAAGATGTGTTTTCAGCTAAACCACGAGGACCAGCCCCCAAGCCTGCAGGACCACCACCCCCACAACCGGGACGTCCAGTGCCAGGCTCTTTCCCCCCACGCATGCAGCCGCCCCTTCCTGGACCTCCTCGCCCTGGCATGCCAGTGGCAGGACCCCCACTTCCTGGTCATCCAAATGTGCCTTTTGCTCGTGAGTTGCTGGCTTGATTTTTGCTGGCTTTTTAACGTGATTTTCTGTATTGCTTTTATTCTGGTTTTATTTTTGTCAATATTGGAAATATTCAAAAAGTTCTAAGGGTTCTGGGTGTTGGCATTCATTGATTAAGAGTAGATAATTCTTTTCAAGGTCCCATAACTGGTTAGGATAGCAGTGTTGATGGACTTGGAGATGGGTTGGAATGGTGGAAGTGTTAAAGAAATTTAGAATTGTAGAATATTTGGTACTTGATAGAGATGTGGAATGGGAGGTGTGTTAGGGATTTGATAGATAATTATACTAGGGATGTATGAAATGACATAAGAAGTGGGAGGAGGGGGGGGGGACATTTAGAGAATCGAGCCTGAAGATGGACAGTGCATCAGTTAAGATTGTGATGTGTTCAGGTATTCAGGGTGGGAGTTTTCTTCAGATCTGTGGATTTCTGCAGCAGAAGAACATTTTCCTCAGTTGCATGGGCCTTTTCATTGGAATAACTTAATCAGCGTCGTTGACCCTTTCATCCCTGGAGAATAGCTTTCTGTGCTGCAGGACTCTTACCCTTCTTGCAGGCAGAAAACTATGCAGCACAAGAGTTCTTTCTTTCCTGCAGCATAGTAACCCATTCTCGTGGTAGTCGCTTTGAAGTTTGCATCAGTTGTGCCGTCAATGTGTCATTAGTACTTGCCCAGTATCAGTTAGCAGGTGGCACAGATTTTAATTTTTTTTTAAATTCTTGGAGAGTATGTCCCCTAACCCTCCCGCTTTTTCCTCTTTCCAGTACTTCATACCCATGGGTTTTATATCCCGCATCATGCAGCAGGCATGGCAAAGGTTTGATGGAAGACAGCAGTTTTGTATAATGGTGACAAATGTTTAAACTATAAACATGATGTGTGCATACTTGTAAGGGTCGTGTGTTTGGGCATTATATGATGTGTTTTGCAGAATATGTGGGGGAAATGGTTGAAACTAAAGATATTGCAGTTTGTTCAAGAAGGATTTATTCATACTCAGGTAAGTTCTATATGCGCTTCACCCATATCTGCCAGTAATGTCTGGCAGACATATTTGAGTCTGTGCAGTGAAGGAAAAAGAGAGAGAATATGTGCTGGCAGTCGACATGAAAGTAGGGGAGGAAGAACGTGGAGGTGGGACCTGTGAAGCACTGACATCAACAGAATGTTTGGAACATTAACCCTTTGACTCCCACACCCTGTCCACTAGCATCCTGCATTGTCAACCAGGCTAGTGAAGCAAAAACTTAGCTTTTTGACTCCCTCACCCTATCCACCAGCTTCCTGCAGGAAGCTGGTGGATAGGGTGAGGGAGTCAAAAAGTTAAGTTTTTGCAGTTGGTGGATAGGATGTGGGAGTCAAAGGGTTAAGGTGGGTCATGAACAGAATAGTTTTTATGGACTGTCAGAACACACGACCAGTGTCTCTCCACAATGAAAACTGAAGATTGCATTGGAGTAATGATATGATAATTTTTAGAACTGTGTCACGGCACTTCATGGGGAAGGTTTCATAGTGTATTGTGCGTCACTTCCATGGAATAATGATGGTGACTTTTACAATTTTAGTACTGTATTGTGTAGGTCTTCATGGAAATAATGATGTTGACTTATATCAGATTTATGACTGTATCATGAACCATTTAATGGGAATAATGATGATCACTTTATTATTCTATTGTGCAGCACTTAAGAGTAATGATAATGACCTTCATTACTCTATTCTGCAGCAATTAATGGGAATAATGATGATGACTTTTATTACTTTATTGTGCATCACTTAATGGTATAATGAAGATGGCTTTCAGTGTTGTGCTGTGCAGCATTTCCATGGTGATAATGATGACTTTTAGTACGGTATTATGCAGGATTTCTTTGAGAATAATAATGATGATGACTGTTGTGCTGTATTGTGTTGCACTTCATGGAAACAATGATGTAGTACATTTTGCAGCACTTCCAGGTGCCATGCCCCCAGCATCAGGTCCTCCACCAACTGCCATGGGTCTTCCACCTCGCCCGGGTATGCCTCCACCAGGAGCCCCTCGCATGGATTTGGGAGTAAGTTGTGGATGCTTGCAAATACAGACCTTCACGTATACGTAAGACACACTCATGAGGCATGCATGCACTCGCATATACACAGCCATACTGAGCTACTCACACGTGCATGTGAAATACATTGCCATGCTGAGCTATACACATGCACATGTATACAAAACGCACACATGCAGACTACATTCATATGCATGTGCATGTGCAGAAATAAACGTTTAAATGCATGCATTCGCAAGACACATCATCAGCTATTTCCACAATAGCATTACAACTGATGGAAGTGTGTATGTGTGCACACACACATATACAGACTCGAACACTCACACTTACAAGAAAGTGATGTCCAGTATTTTCACTATTTTATTACACAGACAGAAATGGTTAAAATGTTCATATTTTCTTTGATGATGATGTCATATATTGACAGGGACATATCAGGGATACAGATCTTCTATGAATTTCCAGAACTGATCTTGACAGTGTGGATAGTGGTTTAATAACTCAAAAAAGTATATATTTGTAGACAGTTTGCATTGAATAGTTCTAGTTGTCATTACTTGCCTGAAAAACGGAAGACAAAAAATTGTTTCAGCCACCCCGATTGCCCCCTCCTGGACAGAGAGGACCTCCCCCACTGGACCCTCGCCATCCCCCACCCCGTCCTGATTGGGATCCCCGAATGCCAGGTACTTGTTTTTACTTTTTCTGGCTTGGCTGTCTGTTCTTAATGTGCATGTTAACAAAAAAATGTTTATATGACATGCATGATGATAATTAAAGGAGATAAATTATTTTGGTGATGGTAAAAGTACATAGAATAGCTGTTACATCAGTTAAACAGTTACAGAGAGGAAGGGCATTGAAGTTGACTTGCATTTAATGATAAAATGGGTACACTTGCATACTTTTTAACCATTTGTGTCTGTACACTGAGACTGTTAACGTATTTCGCACGTCTGTTAGGATTGTGGCTCATATCATACCAACAAACGCAGCACTTCAGCTATCAACTGTGAGTGACTTGAGGTTAGTTTGCCTGCTGCTGGCACAAGAAAGAAAAGGACTACAGTGAAGACGATTGAAAAAGGGGGCAAAACTTATGGGGGGTGGGGGGGGACCAAAAAAAACAAAAAACAAAAACGAATGGAGAGGAAACTGCATTTCTAGAGGAAGAAAAGTGAAGGGAGAACATTTTTTTGGATAGGTAAGTTCTTAAATTCAGAGAAGAAATCTGTTGTTGTTGATCTCTCAAGTGATATTTCAGTAGCATTGGCATGCAGGTATAATTATAAGCCACAGGATGACAGGATCACTGCTGATGTTTGCCATACTTTTTACTGGTGGTTACCCCATGTTCACCAGGAACAGTTATATCTTTGCTCGCGTTGTCCTGTAACAGACATCGCAATATGAATTGCAACAATGCATGTGAAAACCAGCAGTGGTGCAGGAAGACTAAAAGGGATTGTGGGAGGAGTAGTGAGTCTTTTGGTAAGGTTATTCTTCGTGCTGAAATACTGTTGTGTCTGTCTGGAATCATAAAGGCTTGAAGCCAAGTTACATTGTTGAAGAAGAATAGTTCAGTCTCGCTTCCCTTTCATCTGTGCTGCTTCTGTGGCATTGTCCCCACCCCTTTCAGTTGGGCTCATGATAGATTGTTTTCAGCTTTATGACAGAGCTGTCAGATGCACTTAGGAGTTCTGTGGGTTTCTTCTGGTCTGTATAATAGCATATATGTGCACATGATGTTCTGTTATATATACTTGTCATTTGAACACAGGGGAGTTTTTTTGTTTGTTTTTTTCCTGTTGTGTCTGTTTTGTTTACTTTTCAAGGGTTTTCATTTTGCTGTATTGTGGATTTTTATTGATAGGAATTGAGTGGAGCACCATTTACCTTAGCTAGTTGATATCTTTCAGCACGGGTTAATGTTTTTGTTTGGTGTTCTGTTGGGTTCTGTTTGTTTTCTCTTTTTTTCCAATTAGAGATTTGTCTTCTCTCTTTTCCAATTAGAGATATTTGACTTTGCATGTTGTGGTCTGATTGTCATATGAAAATGTGATAAAGTAGGTGAAAATAACGTTTTCATGTTTAACTCAGTAGTGTGTGATAGATAATACTACGCTTGTGAACACTTTGCTTCCAATTGATTTTTCTTGACATGTTTGTTTAATTAAGCCCAATAAAAAGTACTGAATTGATGGCTTTGAAAAAAGATTAAGTTCTGTACTTTAGTATCAAAATTGTATTTTATGTGTTTATATGAGCTGAAAGAATAAATTCAGTTTCTGTGTTGTAACATGTAAATTATACTGTGTGTGTTTGTGTGAACTGAGAAATCGAGTTTTGTGTTATTTTTCTCTGTTATCTTCTTATCTTTGTGTATGTGTGTGTCGTTGGTTTTTGAAAATGAGCATGTCTGTTGTAGTGGTATTAATGGTGTATTCTACAAGAATGTGTCTCATGCTCTCTGTTTTATGCTATCTCTTTAACAGATTATTATGTTATACTTACATTGTCCATTGATGTAAAGCCCACTCCTTTCCATACACTTTAGTACCGTTCAGTAACAATGGTCAGCCCCCTCCCCCTGGTGGTAAGTTCCTTTCACATTTATGTGTCCCCCTTGTCCTTGATTTCCAGTTTCATACTGTCATCCTGTCTTTATTGAGAAATTTGTGTAGCTTTCATCTTTTATCTGGGTTGCTGGGACTTGTGGAACTGGATTTCTATGGGGTCTGGGTGGGTGATTGCTTTGTTGTCTGAAGTCAGTCTCTTTTTTTATATATATATTAGAGGTTGTTTTGTTGTCTGAAGTCAGTCTCTTATATATATATATATATATATTATATATATATATATATATATATTAGAGATTGTCCTGATCATTTCAAACATATGAATAATATTTTCATGGTAGAAAGACAATTTCCTGTAACCTGTTCCTGTTTGATAAGTTTACTTTTTTATAATTTTTTTAAAAACATTTTTGTAGTGGCAGTTTTGAAACTGTTCCTGTCATTTGCGTCATTCATTCAGTCAGTCTTTGTGTAATGCTGGCAAGCAGGATGCAAGAAAGTATTTTGTGTGCTTTGGACATATACTGTTGATACTAAGACCATTTATCAGAGTTCTGAAAGCTTATATGGACTCCAAAAAATTTATTTTCTGATCTCAAGAATCAAGGAACGTACTGGAAATTGTCATTATCCCAGTAACTAGGAAAGAAAAGGTATCATTCAAATGCAGAGGATATGTCATGAATTTATATAGAATAGAAAAATAAACCTACAAGTTTAGAAGGAAAAAATCCTCGTATAGTAAATTTAGGCTTAGCCATTCCAAACATTGAAAAATATGTACAAACCTTCAAATGATATGGGGTTAATGAGGTATGTGCTGGAACAGCAAACTGGGGAAAAAAAATTATGTCCCTTTACCCTGAGTTAAACTGTGATATGTATGTCCAAGAAAACGTATTAATGATAAAAAAAAAATTACTGTTGGAAAGATACTTTTCTGGCTTATATAGACTATGTCCAATGTAATTTTTGAATGTTTTTTTTTCTGGAAAGATATGTTCCTGGCTTACACAAATTTACAATATAGACAAATTTAAGTACCTATAGTAAGTATGAACTGAACCATTTTTTTGTACAATTAGTTTAGATATGGTTTGGTTTTTTTTAACTTGAGGGGGTGGAGAGAGAACCTGTTTTAAATAAAACATGTCTGACAGAAACCAAAGATTTCTGAATCGTAAAAGATTTTCCGAAAATACAGTATTAAACTTGGTTACTTGGAACATAATGGGTTTTATACAATCAAAAGTTATTTGAGGAAAGAAAACTTGAAGATTTAAAATTCAGAAGTATTGGAGAAGGGGAAAAAACCCAATAGTGCCACAAATTTTACTGATAATAGGTAGAGGAAAAAGTAGACTGTTTTTACAAATTGAGTTCTTGATTTATGATGTCACTTTCTTTTTTAGGTCAGCATTTTGAGGAATGGCTTTTTTTTTTTTTTTTTTTTCAGTGGAAAGGGTTTAATATGATCTTGAAAAGATCTGGCACATACAAAATTTTTGTTGGATCAGATTTGAGAACCTTAGATATAATGATATTTGTTTGTATGTCTCACTGTTTTGTCATTGCTGTTGGTATAGATGTGATCACTTTTTCAGATTTATGAATGTAACTATACCTTTCACTTTCAGAACAATGTATTGTTTTACTTTATGTCATGTGTTTGTCTAAGATGGCTTCAGCTCGTTTGAAATGTGAAGAAAATGTTTCATAACTGATATTTAATTGGCTAGACAACTGTGTCATATAATTTTTTACAACTATCTTAAAACCATGCCACGATAAACTTTGAAGTGCATGGTATGTTAGCGTTTTAATGTTTTTTCATAAGTACAAAAAATAAAAATGAGGAAAAAGGGCACACACTAAAACTTAAAACAATAATGTATATCTCTGGCTTTTGTGATTATTTCTGCCCAGGGTCCTTTAAAGCTGAAATTAACATCCAGTTGTGTATACATTTTATGATTGCATTTCTTTGTGCCCGCATGGAACCAAAATATGTATCTAAAGTTGTATATTTTGCTAAGCCACAACCAAAGCACATTTTGTTTGGCCTGGTTGAAAGCATGGTCATTGTTTTCATATCTTGCGTTCCATACAGTTTGGGAGTGGAATATAGAATGTGTATGGTGTGTCATTTCTATGAAAATGCTTTCATTAGAAACTGTATTTAATTTTGTGGAATTGGACATTCAGCTATGGTCATCTTATGAAGATGAACCTGAAACAATAGCAAAGAATATTTTGTACTGCTGAAAACAGATGAACCCAAAAGAAGTAAGAACTGTATGGAATCTTTTTGGGCTGAAACTAATAGATTTGCAATAGTTCATCATCTCTTAAAGAATACACATTAAAGATGAGTTTTGCTTGAATGACCATAGGTGCTTATTGGACCATGTGTGGTATGGATAAAGATGTGCATGCTTGTTGGTGATGGATTGCATGCCATGCCCCATTTCCTTCTTTTGTATTCTTGTGTTATCGTAGATATATTTGATGAGGTATCAGCATTTGTTTAATGTTGCAGTCCTTAGAATTTTAAGGTGTAAAACAAGTGATTTATGTATTCATTTAATGATCCTGTCTGCGTATGCATGTATATGTGCATGCAGGCATTTGTGCTTTGTGTGTGTGTGTGTGTGTGTGTGTGTTTTACTGGAATACGTATCAATCTTATTTTTCATGTGTATTGTGTATGTGTGTCCACTGGTGTGTAGGAGTCATCATGAGACTTGGTATGTGTATAGGTTCTTTTCCCCATTCTTTTTTTTTCTGACTTTATTTTTGTGTTCATTTGTGTTCTGGGCTTGTATTGGGAATGTCTTCTGTTCTTTGTTTATTCAGTTTATCTTTTTTTTTTTTTTTTAAATTGGCTGATGTGTGCACTTGAAGAGTGGGCGATAAGAGAAATGAAAGTGATGGCAATGAAAAGTACAGCTTGTTTAGAAGAAAATATCCAAAAAATGTTGTTGCTTTAATTGCATACTGTTGGTGCAATATACTAATATCACTGGTAATTAGAGAACAGATGATAGGAAAATGATGAGTGCCTGTTTTGTGTAATGAAAGGGTATTCTTCTGTTTGCATCAAATGTTTGAATTATGCTATAAATGATCATCATAATGGCATATCTTTGCAGTGAGCGGTTACCTTTGATTTCTGTGATATTACATAGTATTACTGCTTTGTTCATTCTTAACTTTATTGATTAGTTTCCAAGTTTATGGCTTGTCAATAGATGTGTTGATGTGTTGTGATTATGTTGGTGATGAAACGAGCTTGTGCAACCTGATAATTGTGGGATTTTTGTTGTTTTTGTTTTTATGTGTTTGTTAATTATCAGTATAAGAAACAGGGTATTCATGCATCAGTTCAGTTTATATGCTGTGAAGTTATAAGATTTAACTCCCATGATAGCTCTTTCCTGTGCGTGGCAACCTCTGTGGTACGATATGTCACTGTGTAAAACAAGTGATTTATGTATTCATTTAATGATCCTGTCTGCGTATGCATGTATATGTGCATGCAGGCATTTGTGCTTTGTGTGTGTGTGTGTGTGTGTTTTACTGGAATACGTATCAATCTTATAGTGCTAGTGATGGTAGCAAGTGCAGAAATTGTCTTGATTGGCCCTTTTGCTGCTAATGATTTTGGTTCACTGTATGCCTTAAAAATTTGGGGGGGGGGGGGGAAAAAAAATACACCTGTGATTTTTGTTCACTAGTATCTCCAAAACTACAAAAGCATAATCACATGATACTTTGAAATAAATCAAAAATGGAAAATAAGATCCTTTTTGTAAGAGTATAACTTGTAAATTCCTTTTGTAATGATATAATTTACAACTACTGAACCAGATAGTCGGATACACTTCCTGTTCAGTCTTGCATTCACACACGTGCACACACACATGCAAGCACGCGCACATACACACACACAACTACACACACACACACACACACACACACACACACACACACACACACACACACACACACACACACACACACACACACACACACACACAACAGAGTCAGTAATGCACAGTGACTCTCTTGCACACTCAGCATACCCCATCCCTTTAATTCACGTCTGCTCCCACGACCCTTTAACACACACATTTATACACCCACACACAGTGACATATCGTACCACAGAGGTTGCCGCGCACAGGAAAGAGCTATCAGGGAGTTAAATCTTATAACTTCACAGCATATCTGCAATGCTGAACAAATTATTTTCTAATTTATTGAAGAGGACAATCTGTCCCAGAACATATTTGCATTGTACAGTCATGATGTACAATGTGTGTCAAAAGCCCTGGCTTGTTCAGATATAACAAGTTTGTAGGGAGAAAGTTTTAAAGTGTTTTGAAATGCTGATCATATTTTGAAATCGGCTGTCCATTTGTCCATACTGTTGTTTCTGAATCAGAATTGTTTTCTGAGAGCTTTCTTTTTGCCTGTTCCTTAGCAGGCTCAGGATGGTTTGCAATTACTGTGACTGCAATTTTTTTTTAAAGAAGTACAGCATGGTATTTTGCTGACCATCCATCTAGTTGTGGATGTTATTGTGTAGTAATTGTGTTTTTAAACTGCTGATTGCATGTTTCGTATGATGGCATTCAAATGGTGTTTGTTGTGTATATTGTTTTTTGATTTACAGTATGTAAAATTTGTGTATTTATGTAGTTTTTATCTTTTTGTGTGATTTTTTTGTAGTCTTAGATTGTGAAGAACACATTCCATTTGTATTTTGCCTTCAGATGTAATGGATAAGAAATTGAAGTTAGTGAGCTTCAGTTTTTAGGAATGATGTGTAAGGAAGTTACAGTAGAAGAATTTTTGATGGTTTGCATTTAACCCTTCCTTTTTCTTTTTCTTTTTTTTTTTAAAGCACCCTTCCCCCAGGTGGGCCACCTCCAACTCAGCCCATCCCTCCACCAGGTGTACGACCACCTGCCCCAGGAGTGCGACAGTTTGTACGTGGAATCCGAAGTTGATTTTCATCTGGTGAGCAGTTCCTTAAGTTGACCTTTTATTTCAATTGGTCACCAGTACTATATAGATATCATGTATGAGAGATCATTGTTCAAGGGTCCAGAGAATAGAGGTCGGACAGTCTAGTTGAGTAATCATTGTTTAAAGTGTCAACTAGGTTGCCAGTGATCAGGGTTGGCACCTTGGCTGTGGAACATACTGTCCCACCCTACCTATTTCAAAGACAGGGAAGGTAAACCAGCAAGAAAAAGGGATTGCCTCACCACCTTAATGCTGTACTGAGAGAAGTTGAGATCTCTAACCTTATTTCCCAGCTTCTGCACCTGTCATAGGAAAACTTTGGAGAATCTGGACCTGGTTACTTAACCCTTTCGCATTCACACTGCTAGATGTAAAGCTAGCTCCTAGTATTCGCATTTTTCTGACATTTTTTCATCCGAGTACAGTCATGCTGATAAACATACTGCCATTCACTTGTTTGAAAGTACAGAAGAAAGATTTTTTGCACACATATACACAGTGTCCATAGTTTGATTTGCATGTGGTTTTGTGTGTCCTGGGTCTAGTGTGCGTGTCCCTGTCACCAAAGATGTCACAGACAGAGGTATTTTTATGGTGACAATACAATGGTTAGCATACAAACAAGCTCTATTGTCTAAAAAAAACATTTGTTAGTTGTACACACAACACCTGTCCTACCTGACGCTGTCTCTGCTCCTCCAGTATAGTATCCAATACACAGGCACAACACAAATGTCAGAAAAGAATTGTCACGATGTCACCAAAATGAACAAAACAGAAAGAAACAGAAGTGTTTTCCAAAGATATTTGGTACATGTTCGTCTACAGATTTCATTCCCTATACACTATTTACACATATGTGCCTATACAGCAACTTTGCAGCTACTGTGATGATGGTGAGATGTTGTTGTCATCGTCACTGTGATTGTCACCATCATTGTCAGTGGCAGTGTCACCAGTGGTGTCACAAGCGCTGGTTGTAGCCTATGTCGAGGTGTTTAGCACATGATAGTCCCGGAAACAGTCCCGGACAGAAAGTTGACCAGTAGCACCATAGACGGGACTGATGTTTTAACCCATCATGATGAGAATAGACAGGTATGCCCTGATTTCATCAGCTGTCGTCTCTTTCCAAAGTGGGTCAGGTTGCCCCTTTGCCACAATCTTCAGACCAGCGTAGTTGTTGGTCTCTTCAGCAGCACTGACAAAAAATTCTAGTGGCAGAAACAAAAAAAAATAGTCTATTGGTTTCGTATCAGCGGGCAGCGAATGTTTAGGCCCAACAACTTGTGAAAATTCCCTGACTTCACTGCCACGTGTCACCAGTCGCCATGCCTGCACCAGTGCAGCCAGCGGTACATCGTCGTCTATGTCACTGTCATTTCCATCTTCACCATCACCACCTACTTCAACATCCGACTCTACATCTTCCTTTTCTTCTTCATCTTCTTCTTCAATTTCTAAACGATCTATTTCTCTAAAAATTTCCTGCAACTCTGCTTCAGTGTAATCCACAAATTCGTCTTCGCTGAAACTCGCCATCTTTCCCACTGCTCACAGTTGTGAATGAAAGCACGTACCACAGCATCAGTAACTAAGTCTTTCAGTAGCCTAGTGAATGGAAAGTTCCTTGCATCCCAGAATGCTCGTACTATTTCTAGAACATTCAACGCGGGACTGACCAAGATTCTAACCACATGTGCGATAAGACAGCAAGGCCAGTAGTGATGGAAATTCCCCACACGTGTGCCGGAAAAGGTAGGGCGATCTCGACCGCTATGAACGGATCAGCACATTTTTTTCCGCAGGGCGGTTACGGGCCTTGTGAACAGCTAAGGGTTAATGTGGGTACAGGATCATAAAAAGGTGATCAGATGCCATTAACATTTGACTCATTGCAGCACACAGAAAGCTCTCGGAAGGGGTAACTAGGTCTGAGAACGTTCACTTTACTTTTAATAGCACATAACTTAATGTTTTACAGGTGCATAAGCTCAGCTAATGGGAGAGGCCCTACTAACTGCAAAATATTCGTTCGTCTGGTCCAGAAATTGGTGAAAAGATGTCCACTGCCATGTGCCACTGTCGAGCATACAACCTGATATACACTTCCAGAATTTTACTCAGATTTGCAAAATTTGATACATGATTGTGTGTGGGTAGGTAGACGCATATGTGTATGTGTGCAGTCTCTACATGGATTTTATTATCTAGGATCCTCTGGTGCCCAGCAATTGAATTTTAGGTGCCGGTCTTCATCACTGAAACTGTCACTTTATCAGTAAAATCAATATAAGTTTGATGTCCATTTTGATTTGATCAAAGGAACCCTGCATATGCATAAGATGTGGTTGCCATATATACATACCCAATAGTATTAATACACAATAAAAAGTACATCATTGAGTCATTCAAAATAACCTTTTGTTGGTATTTGTGATGCAATCTTGCTCCACTTTCCTTCGTTGAAACAAGAATAACAGAGGACAGATGGCCTGTCCCTCGCTCTCAGACATATATTACAATGTATGATGACATGTGGCTTCAATGTCTTTCTGTCTCTGTTTTTTGTCTGTCCTCTCTCTGAGTGTCTTGTCTATTCCCCTCCCCCCCCCCCCCTTTTTTTTTTCTCAATAATTTTCTTAAATGACATAAGGTATGTTCATTTTTGGCATGGAGTTGGATGCTTCTTTAGACTCATGCTGAATTTCTGACTACATCATACTCAATGATTATCTCTTAACCCCTTGACTTCCGGAACTTTTTAGATTTTTTGCAAAAAAATGGGTTACATTAGAGAAAAAATAATAAAAATAATTGAATTACCAATATCTAATAAACTATATATTTTCTTGAAGGAAAATAAACTGGCTATTTATTGCAGATGTTTTATCGTCAATCCAAGCACAGATAACGCCAGGACAAGGGGGATAATTTACTTTTCAAACGATAATTAGAAGTTGATTTTAAAAAAAAAACCATGAAATTAATGTGAATGATTTATAAAGATTATTGTTGGCAGAAATGATGAAAAATGGTGTACAATTTATAATCTTGGAGGAGCTTGGCATTATGAAAGACTTTTTAATTTTTACAATTTTATAAACAGTTTCATCAGAAAACAAGTCAAAAAAGTCCACACAACGTGCATCCAGTGGCAGGAACTCAGTAGGTCCATGGTTGCCGTGGTAAGTGGGGTACTCCTTTGGAATGTCGACATCAAAAGTATCATCTGCTGCAGAACAAACACAGCTCAGTTCACTCCTAGCACAGCCACGTGTCTGTCCATGACTTGATCGAACATGCCCATGACCACGTCTACCTCTTGAGGTGCTCGGAATGTCGAAATCCTCAGGGTAATCACTGTCCGAACTAGAATCCTATGTTTGTTGAACAACAATGGCATCTCCGTCACCACGGCCACTACTTTCATCATCAGAACTGTCGGGATTATCAGGTAAAATCCATAAAAAATCCAGCTACTTCCTCAGCAGTATACCGTCTGGACGCCATCTTGGGTTTCGATACGGTCAGCACTTTTTCAAACGAAAAAAATCATATCAAAATTGGCTCAAAACTTCCCAAAATAAAACAGTATGTGCGCGGCCATTGCACGGAAATGTGCTCTGGTCATGTGACTGCAGTCACATGATTTTAGCTTACTTTCCATTTCATACTAGTGTTCAGAGTACAGTGACCCGTATACTGCGCCTATTTCCACGGTTGGAAGTGAAAGGCTTAAAGGTGCATCATGGATGAAGATGTCTTTCTGGCTGTTGCTGAGTTTCATCATTTTTTTTTCTCTCTTTAACCCTTTCGGCCCCTTATTTCTAGTCCTTAGTTATCCTCTCTTTCCCTCTTTTCCAAACTAGAAAACCCTTCATTCCCGGGTTTCTGGGACGATCTATACTGAACTGTACAGTGACTTCATGCGAATGGATATAGCAGACGAGTTATGGCTTGCATGTACATAAAACTATATATGAATGTGTTCAGGAATGAATGTATTATATGTCTGTCATATTCAAAAGAGGGGTGCGACACATTCGGTGACATGCAGGTGTGAGACAGGTAAGATGTGGACCATAAATTACACACATGACAGACAAAACAAAACAAAATACGAACAGAAAAACAGATATGGCGTTGCCTACCTTTACTTGTTCTGTGAAATGTCGGAGCAGCATGTACATGTATATTCCCCCTTGTATGGCAATGCGTCAGTGTCCCATTGTCCTCATCACTAGTATTCACAAACTGTCAAATTTGTCCTTATGGTACAGCTTCAGTCACACACATTCAGTATTGATATATCTATGTACACACAAACTACAGCACTAGCTAAATGTTCCATGGGAATAAAAAAATAATCTGACATGTGTCCAATGAAATGCCAAGCAGTTTGTCACTGTCACTGTCACCATGTCACCCCCATTGCACAGGTAAGTTAGTGGCTGTAATCAACCACAGTGTGGTATAACACGAAACAGTTTTTCTGGGGGTTACAACACAAATAAACGTCACATTTCTGGCACTTCATGCTGGTCTTCCTCTTTTTTCCGCATTTACATTTGTAAATTTGCAAATTTTTGCAAAAAGTTCGTCTGAATAAAACAGACTGAAATACTGAATAGCTGACATCGATGTGTCTAACACACGCGATGGTCCAGGGCGCTGTCGAAAGGTATGTTTCGTTTCTGATGGTTGAAACACACCTTGGGTCCATTCGAAACGAGGTTTCACATAGAAGAGTGGTAACCTTTCATCATCCAGTTCATCACCACTGTCCGAATCCTGTGCATCAGCAACAGCTTGATCAATTTCCCTCCACTGTTCTTCTGTCAAATCTAACAGATCGAACCCATCAACACCACCTACTATTTCATCTTCGGAAAATTCGCCACGCTCACTCGAATCGCTATCCATCTTCTCTCTTTGGCTTACGCTATGCGTCTGACAAAGACGAACTCTGCTGTCTTACAAACAGGAAAAATTCCCGTGGGAAACTAACCACAGCATCCCGTTATAATCAAACCCAGGACAGTAAGATAAACACTGGCCGGTGCCAGACTACTGTATACGGTGGCAGGGGAATGTAAGGTATGTGTTTCTAACGGTTCAGCCGGTGCCCGGTCTTCCGGGCTGTGGGAAGGAAAGGGGGATATCTCTGCTGTCGGATGTCCGGGCAGCGGGAATGAAAGGAATATTTTCAGCTGACCGGACAACAGGGCTGTGGGGCTGAAAGGGTTAACTCTTCCTGTCCGTTAAGGGTTTTCAGACTGGACGCAGTGTTCATCTGCAAGCTATTTTGGAACAGGTGGTAAGGTTAGTAAAACACTTGTAGATATATTTGTATTCAACATAAAACAAAACGTTGGGTTGTGCAGAATTAAATTCTAAACAACATACAGGTAATAAAATTATGATAATGTTCATTATATAAAACTTGACCTGTGAGTTTTGCATGCATACTATTTGATGCAGATAATTTTTCATGTATACAGTTAGTACTAACTAAGCTCGAGCCGACCAAGTAATCCATATAGCTCCAAAGTCAAAGAAGAAAAATGTTCCTCAACATCCATTAAATGAACACAGCACCTAAAAAAGTTCATTTTTTCATATAATATGAAGTTACATAACATTGATCATTGTCAGGTCACGCACCTAAAATAACACAAAACTACTATTATTACACCACTGTCCATCCTGGGCTTGCACTGGTGTTAGGCCTACTTTGAGCAGGCCTGCTTCTGTGCTTGTCACTCTCCCCCCTACAACCCACATCACCACTGTCACCAGGAGAATCAGCCGATCTGCCTTGTTTCTGCCCCAATGTGTCTGTAGATGATGTAAAAGAAACAGAACGGGAGAGGCATGGTCTCTTTGCAGAATAAGAAGGCCCTTCACAATCATCAACACTCTCTGCTTCTGACTCTGCACTTGATGCACTCTCAACAAAGCTATCATCACTGTCACTGGCAGCTATTTCATCATCACTTTTGTCAAGGATTTCTGAAAAAGTGCGACAGCCTGAGCAGCAGTGAGCCTAACAGGACACCAACTGCCTGACGCCATGGCAACTCCACTTACGAAAGTGAAAACATATCAACAAACGAGGCGCACACACAAAGAAAACACATGGAATGACAAAGCAAACTGGCTGAAAAGAAAGGGAAGTATCTGACTGTCGTTATCTGCCGTCATGCAGTTCTATGTCATTGAATGGCAGAAGAAATGCAAGCACAAAGTGACGAACCGTGCCAAGCCGCAGTGAGAGGCTCGCCGGCCATTTTGAAAGTCAGCCAAGCCGCTTACTGCGGCTCGTCGGACAGGATTTGTTAAAGCTGTGGGAATGTCAACAAAAGCAGTTCTTCTGGTTTGCAAGGCTCTTTCGAACATAGAACAGGTCATTACCCCTTCTTGTCGAATCACAGCCATGAAAAAAAAATTTTTTTCCCCAATAGAAAGCTGCTTTGACACAGAGTCTGCTTGACTGTTGGAATAGATAGATCTGAAACGTCAAGATTTCAGGAATTCATTGCTTCATTGCACTCGGGCAGAAATGCGTTTTACAAAATGTATAGCATGCATGAAGCTTTTTGTTATCAGTTAGAAATACTGGATCAGGGCTGGACTTTGTTGGGATTGAGACAAAATTTTTTCAAGGCAACTGGCAAATTTTATCTTGTCACCAGTGCAGATATTTGGTTGCACTGGCAACTAATTTAGAGGGCTGGTGTGTGTGTGTATGTGTGTGCGCGCGCGCATGCGTGCCCACATGTGTTGCCCCAGGCGTTTATTCCAATCACTTTGTTATTCGGGATAATTGGTTAGGCTTGGTGGGGTGTTGAATCCTTCATGCACCAGTGGTTTTGTGTGTATTTATGATGTTGCAGGAGGACCCCCACCAGGTTTGCCACCGGTGTCTGCAGCTCCTCTGGGCGCCCCTCCTCCAGCACCTCATGTCAATCCTGCCTTCTTCACTCCTCCTCCAACACACGCACAGGCTCCACCTCCTGTTGTAAGTCTCTTTTTCATGTCTGTTGAACTGTTGGTCTGCTTTCCTCATATTTGCAGAGCATACAGGCTTAAACAGCACCCACACATGCACACACACACCCCCACCCCCACACACCCCCACCCACCTACCCACACACACACACACACACACACACACACACACAACACAACACAACACAACACAACACAACACACAACACACCAATTTAAGGAGAATAATGTAATCTGAACCTGTTGTTGGTCATCATGTGTTTTTTTATTTCTGTTGCATTCAACAAATGCTTCATTTTGATAAATCAGATAAGGTACTACTTCCATTCAGTTTAATTCAATTTCTTTACTGTTTAATTGAGTTGTGTTATTTCAACATACTGGTATTTTCTCAGATAATTAAAAATCAAAATGAGACAGGTTCAGTTGCTTGGTTTGGTTCATGCAGTGTTTGAGGACAGAAAAATACTGAGTGTACTTATTTTTCAAAATGTGCCATTTTCCTAAAACGCTGAGAAATATGCAAAGGACCTTTTAACTCAATCGAGTCACAGTCTTCAGGGCATTTCGACCCCTCAAAATCGCGCGATTTTTAGCACATTTAAAAAAAAATATAGAAAGACAACCAAACAACTTAGACAAACAAAGTGAAATGATACAGAAAGACCAGGATTAGATCTTTACAAATAATCTTATCTTATTTATGGTATTCCATATATTTGTAAATGATGAGGTATCCAAATAGGTATCCAAGGGGGGGGTAATTTTTTTTTTTTTTTTTTTGATGGATATGAACACACACTGTAAAACAGTTTTAGATGAAGTCGAGAACATAATTTCCATGCCATGGATGTTTTAAATCACTGATAGTTGTCACTTTTTGCATACAGTTGCTCCAGAGCACAAAAATATTCACAAAATTAATTACCGTAAGTTGCTTTCCTTGACGCCATTTTTGATTTAGCGAAATTTGCATGTCATTGGTAGCACTGAAAAAAGAGTATTATTGTCTTTGTTTCACATTGCCACAAACGGTCTAATTGAAAAAACTGCTGTAAACATACCCTAGTATCGGTTCCAAGTGGGGTTTTCCCTATAACTGAAGCTTCTGACGTTAAAAAAAAATACGAATGTCTGCCGTCGATAAATTGACGTCACGTCTCCAAGCAGTAAAGGCAAGTGTCGGAGATTTTTAAGAGGCAAGACTCGATTGAGTTAATTCATTTGGGATGAAGAATTGCTTTCCCCACAGATGCCCCATTTTGAAGAGTTAGGAAAAAGATCACAAAAAGTACAAAACATATAGGAACAAAGTGAAACTTTCAGATCTGAATATTTACATGCTGGGTTAGTTCATGCCAAAATATTGAAGTTCTTATTTGAATATTTCTTCTTCATGTGCCATGTTGAAAATCTCAAAATTTTGTGGTCAGGATCGCCGTACAGTCACACACTTGATCAGCTCCATGAACACACAGTCAAAGGTGAGAAGGTGTTTGTATGCGCATAATAACTTGAATAAAGTAGACTTTGCTCAGGGTAAAAAAAAAGTGAATTATAAGTGACTTTGTATAAATAAATGTTACAAATTGTTACACAGCAGGGTTCGTACCGAGTCCTGGAAGTCTGGAAAAGTCTTGGAAAAATGGAGAAAGCTTTTCCAGGGCTGGAAAAGTCTTGGAAAAATGCTCTTCTGTCCAGCAAGCTATGGAAAAGTCCTGGAATTTTGAAAAAGCCCTGAGCTCACATGTTTTTCGTGACTGCAACCAAAGCCATAAATAATTATTAGAAAAGTTCAGAATCGGTGCGTCGGGAACTTCGAGCGAAACGATTCTGTTCAGCCATCTTCGGCGGAAGAGCAGATGACATAACGTTGCGTGATAGTCTCCCTTGCCTGTAATGCGCATGTGCGGTGTCACAATTTCATTTCCGTTCCCTTCACTTGCGCCAGGCAGAACAATCGCTCAGTGTGTGTGTGAAAAAATCGCTCCACGCGAAAAATCATGGGAAAGTGTGTATTTAGCCAAGCTTGGCTGACGAATAAACTTTGTTTTTGTCTTTCTGGATTGATGCAGAGTGTGTGTCATGCGCGTGTCCTGTGTTTTCCTGTGCTTTAATGTTGTCTTGGAAAATGAAGTTGAAGCCCTGGAAAAAGTATGGAAAAGGTATGGAATTTTGTTTTGCTAAACTGATGGGAACCCTGTAAAATATAACACAGGGAAATTTGGGAAAAGAGAGAAAAAAAGGAGCACACCGGATGCTTCAGTCTCTATGCACTGTTTTCCTAATAATCAGTGTAGTTCTGCACTGAGTGGTACAGCTGGAAGCAGGTGATGGTCTTGTTGGGCTGGCATAGTTTTTCACAGAGGGCAACCCCACACTTTTTACACCAGTTGGGGGTTTGCCGCAGTTGAACCTCCGGGTGTCTCCTGCTGTGAGCACTACACACATGGAATTTTCTACAGTTCTTCCTGCCGCTGGGGATGGGTGGTAGAGGGCAGGAGAAGTGCTCATTCTGCTTGCCACTCAGTTCTCTTGTGCATATCTGTTTGTGACAATAAGATTTAGAAAGTCTTCTGTCACAAACTGATTGAAGAAATCAGTGGGGGCATGGCACTCAGCTGGGACATGCAGGCCACAAGAGCCAGAGAAAGGAGGCAAAGTGGAGAAAAAAATAAAATCTTCATCCCAGTCACACATATGAAAGTCACTGAAATCTTCATCAAACATGTGACTCGCTGTACTTGGCCCACTCCCCGCTCTCCTCTCATGACATGTACGCCCACCTCCCTCTCCCACTTCACTGTCCGAAACTTAGTCACTGTCAGTATCTTCTTGCTGGTAGCTTTCATGACTGGAAACACTTTCACCATCATCTTCATCATACTCATCGATGTCGGATCCTTCAGTCTGAAGCACTTCAATCACGTCAGCAGCAGTAAAACGCCGCTGTTATGATCTTCTTTGCTCCAAAACTCGTACTCGCCTGCAACGCTGTTTTCGACACGTATGCAGATTAGGAAGTCATATAGGGTGCCGAAGTCAATCGTTTTTCGATGAGTGTATTGCTACAGAATCTCACGAAGTAACTTTCCACTTGACCCTTGACACGTTTGCAATGCCCTGTGTAGTTTCAGTTGGCTTGCTACGTCATGAGGGAAGCGTGGAAACCTTTTTAATTATCGTGACTGCTATCGCGTTCCGTCGTCCGAAGCTGAGCCTTACGTCACGAGCGCTGTAGCGTTCCGTCATGCTAAGAGAGTTAATGTTTTATATACTTTAGGTGACTTAGGAGTGCAAATACTGCATGGCTGTTTGCTTTTAACTATACCTGTGGAATGACTAAACTTCTGAAATGGAATGACAGTATTGTTTCTGATTTTTGCAGATTGGGCAGCCACCTCCTTCAGATCCCTACTCTCGTCCCCCTCCTTCGTCCCACCCCAACGATCGTGGTGATCCTTATGGACGTTCTGCCCAGGAAAGGTCAGTCATCTCTTTGGTGTTGATTTATTGATTCTTGTTACCTCATCCACATGGTTACATGGAATCGGGATACCTGTGTGAAATCAACAAGGCAGGGTATGGAATCAGGATACCTGTGTGAAATCAGAACAAGGCAGGGTATATAATCAGGATACCTGTGTGAAATCAGAACAAGGCAGGGTATACGATCAGGATCATCATCATCATCATCAGGTGCCCTGCCGCATGGCGTTGGCGACCATGGACTTCCAACCATCTATATCTCTTGTTGCCCCCAGCATCTCCCCCACCCTCCTCATCCCCAGCCACTCTGCAAGTTCGTCCAGCATTCTCTCCCTGGGTCTACCTGGTGCTCTCTTTCCCTCCAGCTTTCCCTTTGTGACCAGGTGCTCCAAATCCCCCTTCCTCATAAAATGGCTTATAAATGTTGCTTGTCTTTTCCTAATCGTCCTTATGAGTGATCTATTTGCGTCTGCCTCCATCAAGACTGTCTCGTTTGTTTTCTTTGCTGTCCATGGAACTCTCAACATTCTTCTGAGAAACCACATCTCGGCTGCCTCGATCCTGCTCTGGCTTTGCTGACTGTCCACGCCTCGCATCCATACAACAGTATTGGTTCTATATAACATTCAAGGACTCTCTTTCTGATGTTAATTGATAGGCATTTGCATGGGTGGGAGACCTTCCGTATATATACGGAATTCCGTATAGCTTTTTTTTTTTTTTTTTTTTTTTTTGTTGGTTGGTTGGTTGGTTATTCTCCAAAACTCCGATCCAGATATTTGCGTTACCCGTGTTAAAATAAAACACTTCCGGTTTGTGTTCCGCTATCTTTGTTTTCAACTTGTGTTACAGTACAAGATCGAAAGTATTGCATGTTTTAAGATGGAGCTCATCAGTGACGAAGCACAGGCACGAAAAGTCGACTGTGACTTGAAGAAAAATAAATGGAGAAGTGAATGGATGGAGGAGAAAGACGAATTAAATCGTCCGTTCCGGCAGTGGCTTCGGAAAATCAACGAAGTGGGTGCAGCGTGGTGCACTTTGTGTAGTAAGAAGCTGGTGTACAAGTCGAATGGGAAGAAGTCAGTGGAAGTGCATTCCAAGGAAACAAAACACGTTGAGAGGCTGAATGCTCAAAAACACACTTCAACTCTACCAGCTGCCGCACCAGTACTCGCGCCAGTGTCTAAAGTTGACTCCCTAGTTGATGCAAAAATTCGCACTTCTGCCTTTTTGGCTGAACATTGCCTGCCTTTGTCATTGGCTCCAGATTTGATCACGTTCTGTCAGAAACTGGCGAAAGAGACCCAAAGCCTGGAACAGCTTTCCATGTGTAGGAAAACGGCAACATATACATTGACGCATGGAGTTGCTGCAGCCTTTAAGGAGGAGTTATTTAAAAAACTCCAAACAAGGCATTTTTCTTTGAACATCGACGAGGCCACAAACAATGCCAACAACAAAGTTGTGAATGTAGGCTACTTGTAAGATACTTTGACGAGGGAAAAGGTGAAGTGATCACGCAGTCCATTAGTTTCTACAGAACTGTACCAATCTCAGACTTCACACCAGTATTGAAATGAACTTGCACACAGTAAACTGATTGAAATTTGACAACAGTTGGTGATTACACAGGTGAGATTTTTGTTTTGTTTTTGTTTTATAATTTATTCTTTACACAGCTTTCTATTTTCCTTTGGTTCTATGAGTGATCATGAGATGTGTTCCCCCTTTTTACTTAACATGACCAGATCATTGTGATTGTACAATTATCACAGAGAAAATTTGCCATATTCAAGCTTTTTGAAAATAAGTGTTTTAAGATGCAACGAGAAGGCTCTGAAGCGACCGGGCATATTAATTTTTCTTCAGCATATGGGGGGCGTTGCCCCAGACCCCCTAGCGGGGCGTTGCCCGTGCACCCCACCAGGGGCCTCCGCCGGCCCCTGGACCCTGGCTTCACTTTTTCAGTATAGCAAAAAAAATTTGCTCCCACCCATGCATTTGTTGGTAAGAATGCTTGTCATCTTCTTGAATGCTGTTTTGGCTTAGCCGATTCTGCCAGCTATTTCCGATGTGCTTCTGCCGTCTGATGAAATGACCATTCCAGGTATTTGAACTTATTAATCTGTGTCAAGGTTGTGCCATTTGTTTTTATTTTGCAGGAGGGGGATTTCATATTTTTTACTGATCACCATGACTTCAGTCTTCCATCTGTTTAGTTCCAACCCCTTACCTTTGCTTTCTGTTTCTAGTATATTCACAAGGTTTTGTAGGTCCCTTTCATTTTCTGCAATTAGCACAGTGTCATCTGCTTACCGAATGTTGTTTATCATTTTCCCTCCAACCTTTAATCCAGGGTCTTCTTCTAGGTTTCTCATGATGTTTTCGCTATATAGTGAAAACATCTGGTGATAAAACACAACCCTGTCTGACTCCTCGTTTGATGTTTTGAAGAGAGCTTATATTGTTTTCTATTCTCATTGCAGCTGTTTGTTCCCAGTACATATTCCTGATTATTCGTAGATCTTTTCCATCGACATTGAGTCTCTCCAGTTGGTTGATCAATTCATCATGTCGTACCCGATCGAAAGCCTTGGTATAGTCAACAAAGCATAAATACAAATCCTTATTCATCTCAATTGACCTCTCTATGATAGTTCTTAGGATGTATATGGCATTAATAGTTCCTTTCCCCTCCACAAACCCACACTGTTCTTCTGCTATTTCTCTTTTGATTCTATTCCTTGACCTCATCATGATTGTTCTTAACAGGATTTTTGTTACATGACTCATCAAACTGATTGTGCGATGGAGTTCGCATCCTATAGCCCCTGTCTTCTTTGGAAGTGCAATGAAAATTGATTTTGACATATCTTTGGGGATTTTTCCAGTGTCATAAATTTCATTTAGGAGGACTGTTATTTTTTCTATGCCAAATTTCTTCAGGGCTTCAATCATCTCTGTAGTAATGTTGTCTGGTCCTGGGGCTTTTCCTGGTTTCATCTTTTTCAGTGCTGCTCTAACTTCATCTTTCATTATGGGTGGTCCTTCAAAGTTCTTTTTTATAATGTGTTCTTCGTTTCTGTCACCCTCAAAAAGGTCTTTAATGTACTCTCCCCATCTGTCTAATATTTTGTCTTTTTCCATGATAAGCGTGCCATCTTTCGATTTTAAGCAACCAGTTGATGTGCATGTATTTTTCCTGTGGACAATTTCTTCAATTCGTCTGTACATACATTGAGGATCCATTTTGTGTCGTTCTTCTATCTCTTTGCATTTTGTGTTCAGCCAAGCTTCCTTAGCTTCATTGCACCTATACCTGATTTCTTTGTTTATCTTCCTGTATATCTTCTCGTTTCTCTTTGCCTTCCTCCTTTCATCCATCAGGCCCAAAATTTCATTCCTCCAGGGCTTCAATCATCTCTGTAGTAATGTTGTCTGGTCCTGGGGCTTTTCCTGGTTTCATCTGTAGGAAGCAGCTTTGTGGTATGCATAGTATGAGTCCAAATTCCAGATACAAAATGTTAAGATGGATTGATAGTGTATGCCTATTGTTGAATTATTATCAGATGCATATATTGTAAAACATGTTTGTATTCAGAATTGTTAAATTTCATTCTTATTACAGCAGCGCAATGTCACGTCGCCATGAGCCTCCCCCACCTGCCATCAGTGAGCAGGAGTTTGAAGAGATCTTCCAGCGCAACAAAACTGTTTCTTCTTCTGCTATTAACAGGGCTGTTATGGATGCTAGTTCAGGTGTGTAAGAGGGCAGTTCATGTGTGTGTGTGCGTGTAAATGACTGAAAATTATCAGAATTGATCTGTTTTGATGTTTTATTATGGTATTCTTGAGACCCCCTTTCCTTGTAAATCTTCAGGCTTGGCTTTAGGATCCCATGATTCCAGTTTGTGCGCATGTCCTCATGCATTTACATAGCCGTTAGATAACTGATGTGCTGGTTGCAGGTTTCTGTTACAGTGTACTTTTGACTTGATGACATTTGTAAGTTTCTGTAACAGTGTACTTTTTGATTGGTGACTCAAGCTTCCAGTTATCACGGAGCCTTTTTCAGATGTGCTGGGTTTTTTGGGGGTTTTTTTTGGTTTTTTTTTTTGGTTGTTTGTGTTTTTGGGGTTTGGTTTTGTTTTGATTCTTTTTTCTCTGGAGGTCAAATTTTCTGAAAGCTTTAGGTCATTCTCTTAACCATGATAACCATGCCCTCGGATCTTATTGCATTTAAGGAGATCTCTTGTTGAAGATTTCTTGGTCTCTTTATGTTTAATAATCGGCCAGATTGTTACATTTGAGGTGACATTGTCATTGTGATTGAAATGTTTTTTTTCTTCACCTGAAATGTTATACCTGTATGTGTCATAGTCTGTTGTCATAGATGGATTTATATGTTTCAGGTGACTTTGCCAGTGCAATTGAGACACTAGTGACAGCCATCTCACTTATCAAACAGTCTAAAATTGCATCTGATGACAGATGTAAGATTCTGATAAGTTCGCTGCAGGATACTCTCCATGGCATTGAGGAAAAGTCATACGGATCCAGGTGAGTGCCCAGAGTATCTAGAATGTTCCTTTATCATGTTTTGATTCTTTATCACAAACACTGAATGAGAGGCATGACTACAAACAACAAAGATCAGTTGAATATCACATAGCTCATTTGTCTTTCTTTCTGGATTGTTTTTCTGGCTTTGTGGAGAGTGTGTCCTGCATATTATTTCAGTCTCTTAACAGAAGTCATTTTTCTTTTTTACAGTAGCCGTGGTGGAAGCAGTGGTCGCAGGTCCAGATCACGTGACCGAGACCGAGAACGTGACAGAGGAGAGAAACGTTCCAGAAGCCATCGGTCTCGTAGCAGGGACCGCGAATACCGTGAACGTAGCCGTGAGCGAGATCGCCATTACGATGATCGTCACCGTGAGCGTGAGCGCAGTGAGCGTGAGCGCAGTGACAGAGATCGTGAGCGTGAATATGCCTCCAGCAGCTCTGGACGAAGTCGACATTGAGTGTCATCCTTTTCCAGTATCATGTTGGGGTGAGTCGTTTGCCATTGTGCAGGTAACATGTCACTTGGTAAATAATGGTCTCTTTGGGGGTGGGGGCTTAAGGAGTTTACAAGACCTACCTGTAGCAGTTGGAAAGTATTTTTTATTACTTAATTAAAAATAAGCTGATACATGAGGATCATGTTTCCTTATCCTAGAACAAACCTTTTATACTTCTACTATTTTTGTGTTTGTTTGTCTGTGTGTTGGCTTTACAACCCATTGTCAAGTGTGTAAACATTTGTGGTTGTAGGTTACATATTTATAATGAAACCTTTTTGTAGGTTACATATTCAATTGAAGTCTTGTTTGTTTCAGCAGTTTTTGTTCTTACCTGTATCTTTGCCATCCACAGTGCATAGTTGCCAACATGTAGATTTTTTTGTTTTGAGTTTTAAGCACAAATTCAGAGATTAAGATTTTGTTGGTTATTTTCATATATTTGTTTATTTTTTAAGTCTCTTAAAAAGAAAGAAAGAAAAGATATAAAAATCTAATCAGATCTTCCCATGATTCTTGCGTAAATGTTTCTTTTCTGTTTTTTTTAACCATGCTATGGATTTTTATGTTATTGACAAATCTTTGGAAATGTGAATCAAAGGTCTAACCTTTTCATGAGTCATGAGACACATTCGATGGACTAAACTTAATGTGAAGTCAAAGCATCTTGAAATAAGAAAAGTTTCAAAAATGATTGGGGGGATGTTTCTTAAAACTTACTTTCAAGTGGTCCATTACCTGCATAATACTTGGGTTTGGTTTTTCTTTTTAATATGTGAGCTGGTTACTTTTTTTTTTGCTTTTTTTTTTCCAAAAGCATTGTGGACTCGAGAGCTGATTTGATATCTCAAGTTTGCTCTCCGCCTGCAACATGAAAAAACTGGTCTGTAGGCTGCCCATCTTGATGTTCCCATCGTTTTGGTGATGGGAGCTTAACATTTCACAAGTCACTATCCTCATCCTGCCCATTTCAAGACCTTGCCAGCACATTAGTTTTTGCGAAGGGTCACAGTTTGCCAGATAATTGCTGGCTTATTTGGACAGAGCACATATGGAATTGTGCGAGTGCCATTTATCCCACTCCAAACTGAGTGATGGATCTAATAAATCATGGTAAGTTTAGATTCAGCTGGAGAAGCATCAGTTGTATATGATTTTGACTGCAGGTCATAGGTTTTCAGATCTGTAGGTGAACAAAATATTTCTGTTAAATCTGTAAAAAAAAAAAGGAGACTAGTATGATTTGATTTGTTTGCATCTGTTTCTTTCTTTCGTTGGGTTTTTATTTTATTTTTCCAAAATATCTGCCTAGCATTTTCTTAAGTTGTAAAAATTTTGGAAAAAGTGTATCAGTATAATTATAAGGATAATTCATCTGTCTCAGTAAAGTAATTAGGTAAGTAGTTAGGTAATTTGTTTAGGAACGGATTTAATTTGTCTTTGTTTCCTCTACGTTTCCTCATTAGAAATGGCAGCTTGGCATCTGTGTCTCGTTGGTGTGTCTGAAATTTCGAAGGGAGTAATGTGTGTCTGTGTATGTGCTTTGTGTTCGAAAAGTATGGTGTATTTGTCTGAGTTTTTGTGCTTACAAGAAAGATAGAGAACATAGGCATATATGCATGACAAGATGATGCCAAGACTGTGTTCTGTTTTATAAATGCATTCAAATTTTGCGCTTCTGATATAGGCCTACATTTAAAAGAAGTTGGAAATTAACTAAAACATAGAAAGCAGCAACTTTCAGTAAATCAAAAATTGTTTTATCAAGTTCTAATCATTGAGCTGGTAGTTTTCAGAGCACACGGGAGAAAAGAGATCCACTGACTGAGGAAGTAAGACACTGCTGTGGTTAGGCTGCACAGCCTTTGGCTCTCCAATAATTCCCGCTTGTGAATCGCAAGACTTTCTGCTGCATTCTTTATTTGAAATCCTTCCTATGCGAAGAAGGGGCTTTTTACTTCAGTTGTCTAGTTCTGAAATCATCCTTTTGTGAACAGCAACAGAACATTGGTCTAATCGTTGCTGTTTCAAGCACTGAAATGTCTCCCGTGGGGAAACAAGGACATTTTGCTGCTACATTTGTCTGTTTCAAATCCGTCCTATGTGAACAAAGAACATTTTTTTAATAACATTTCTTGGTTTGACTCTTTTGTAAATTACTTTTAGTACAGATCTCATTACTTGACAATGGATTATTATGAATATGCTAGCCAAATAATCTAAAATTCAAATTTGATGTATCTTCAGATATTGTCATCTTTGTCAAAGTAAGCATCAAAACCATGGATTGACTGTTTTAGAGAAAGTCTGAGGCCATGTCCAGTTGCTTTTGTATGGATTTTGTAATTTTTTAAACTATTTTTTTTTTACTTGTCAGATTTGTGGGTTTACATACATTCTAAAATCTATCCAAATGTTAAAACTTTTTTAATCGGTCTGTTTTATGTCGGAACCTGACCCCCCCCAAAAGTTTTTGGTGATGCTAATGTATTGGGTATGTGTGGAATTGTCGTGATCTTGGTTTGTGGTCAAATAGCAACAGTGATAGATTGTAGAAAGTAAATAGTCCTTATGTCATATTTTATAATCTGGTTATCATTATTGGTTTAGGTTGTATAAAGTGAATAGTCCTTGTATGGAATTTTGTCATCTGGTTATCCTGTTTTATTACAGTATTGGAAATGATGCAGACATTAGAGTAGTAGAAGTGAGATAATTATGAGATTATTAATGTCTTGAATTCAGACAATGACAGCAGCAAATCAAACAGATACTTGTTTTGAGGTTAACTTAGTGGAACTGCTTTACTTAATTCATGTGCATTTTTTGTGTGTTGCGTATTACAGCTGTTTTGGTTGACCTAAAACAATAAAAGTTGCGTGTGTCTCCGTTAGAATATCCGTCTGTCTGTCAGCGCTGCACAGTCCCATCAATCCAGAAGTGCAATGTGTTCCTTTATTTGCTCAAGAAAGCTCAATTTTCTTGACTTGTGTTTAATTATTAAGTAATTGTTAATTGTTGTTTATTTTTGGAGATGCGTGATAATGGCAGACTTGGGCTGTTAGGGAAATGTGTTCTACTCCCTGCAGTCTAGTGCTGTGTATTCTACTCTCAGCAGTATATTGTTTTGTGTGTGTGTGTGTGTGTGTGTGTGATGAAAGAGATAAATTATATGTTTCATTTGAGACCATATAAATGTGTTTTGCTTTGTGTGGGAGGGGTGGAGATGCTTGGTTTTGTTCCTCAGATAATGAACTTTTTTTTTTTATCTGTTGATGATGTAGAATTTTTGAAAACTCAGGTGGTGCAGACAAATAACCCCTGCACTGACGAAACTAATACCAGAATGTGTTCAGTCGTTTTTATTGGTTTTAATTATGCACAAATCCTGCGAGTATTTGGATATGCAAGGTTCTGGATATGTGTATTCATGATTGGGATATGTCAAGGTTGTGGATTCCCTGTCAAATGTGAAGAAAATTGTTGGTGCCAGAGACAGCTTAAGGTGTCATTCACATTCGTGCAGTACAGAGCCAGTTATGTCCAAATGTAGTTCAGTGTGTATTTTTGATGTTTGTTGTTTAAGCGTCACAGTTTGTTATGGGCTACTGGTTATGCACTGCGAGTGGAATACAGAATGTGCGAGTTGAGAGAAGTTGTGTTAAGGTTAAGTTGATGTTGAATGAAGTTGTATATTTTATCATGGTCTGTTATGAATTTTGTAATGATCTCGTAGTGGTGCTTCAGATGACTGATTATTTGCAGGGACAAGCTGTTGGCTGTGGTTTTATTTTTACACAAAAATCATGGTATTCCTGGTAGTTAATTATTAGATATGACAATAACGAATGCCTGTGCCTTGTGTTACGACCAAAAGTGTGATGGTGTGAATGTCAGCCATTTTTCTTCTCCAGATGGTATCATGTTTTAGCATCGAGCAATAATATTAATGTCTGTGACAAATGATCATAACCCATGTGTGTTTATTTTGGAGCATCATTTTGTTTATTTTGGAGCATTATTTAAAAAACGTAGGGCAGGTAGAGGTGTGAAGTCTTCAACAAGATGTAAGTGATGAATGTTCTGCCTATTATTTGATGCAAATTTGTTGTGCTGTGAGTGACTATTTCTTTCTGTTATATTTTGGTAACAGGCTTCACCATTTATTATCTTGTGTGTACTAAGAATGGAAATGATCATCAATACATTCAAGGCTGTTTGGTTTAAAAACTTTTTTTTAATCAGGGTTGTTGGGTTTTTTAAATTTATATATAACCTTTTAATTTTTTTTTTTCATTTTCTGATTTTCTCTAATGATAAATGTTTTTAATGTTCATGCAACAGTACTGAAGTACTGTCAGGTACTTTTGAGTTCAATGGTGATGTTCAATTATGGAAGTCTATGATGTTGATGTAATGAGTGCGTGTGTGTGTGTTAGTCAAGGCGGCTTGGAATGGGGGAGCGGTCATTCTGGTTGCATGCTTACCGTACTTAGAGTCAAACATATGTTTTATGATACAGTGATTATGGCATTAGATAGTATCAGCATTGCAAAATAATCTTGTGTAATATCAGTATTATGGATTGTGAAAACTGTACTGAAATCGGACATGTACGAGGTCATCATTTGACACACATTTGTGATGCATATTATTTACTGTTGCCACGTATGATTCCAGGATGTGCTGTGCATTCTGATTGAGAGCACTTTATTGAATTGAGGGGACATAGGTATCAGCATCAGCTTGATGTTCAAGCAAAAATATGTATTGGCAGTGTTGTTATGGACTGTAATGATTTTATTGCAGGTGGAAGTGGATATAATAGCAATACATGTGTTATGCTCTGTTGTGTTGTTGTAGCTGTTGTGAACTGGTGATCCCCATGAATGCTGTAACAGTGGTCATACCAGGTAGTGAAAAACAGCAAGGTCCTTTTTCAGACAATGTAGAAATGTCATGCCGTATGTCCAGAAATATAGTGTGATGTCTTGGATCAAACACCTGACCTTGCATCATTGTATGGACCGCTTAGTTTCTGATCTGTTAGTAAAGTTTAAGATAGCAGAAAAGTAGATAAATACAGGTCATGTTGATGTAAGAAAAGTGGTTTTTACCCCACTGACAAAAACTTTCAGAAAATTCACACAGACTGTTGATGAATGTTTGTTTATCTGAAAGATTTTTAGAAAATACATAGTTTGTGTGCCTGATGTGAAGAGAATTTTTGTGACCTGATTGTTCAGTTTTGTATTGTGTACTTATAATATGATCTGAATTGAACATTTGGTACCATCTAGATTGACATGGTAACTAATGGTGTGACCACTGTTTTTCCACCAGTTGCTTGGAAGTGTGAAAAGGAGGTGGATAAGAGTTTTGATGACCATGCCACAACCTTCCTCTCCTCTTGTTTTCCAGGGTTGACTTCAGTGCTCAGGTCCTGTTCACTGTTTGAAGGGCTCCAGGTTTTCACTTTCATCACAACTGTACCCACTAGCTTTGTACATTGCTTAGGTGTTTGCGGTCTTCTCTTTTGTCCCCAGTAAGGCGTTATATGCCGTGACTGTATTGTAAATTGTGCCCATTTTCGTCTTTAGTGGTGATTTGTAAAGTTTTAATGTGTTAACACAACAATCAGTGATGCAGAAGATAGGCTTGTAAGAGAAAGGTTTGTAAGAGAAAGAGAGGAGAAACTGTAAATGCAGTCAACGTGGGATGGAACGTCAGCAACAGCGCATGGGGAGCTTCGTTGCATCATCACTGTCATCACTTCGGTCATCGCTTCAAGCGTCAGTGCTTCAGAAAGGATAGTTGGAACAAGCATTCTTCTTTTTTTTTTTTTTAATTCCCCAGTAGGTTTGGTTATCTGTTGAATAAAGGCACAGGCTTAATCGACTGTGTGGTCTTGTTCCATTGAGTGTCTGTCGCGGATTTTGATGTATAAAATATTTGGGTTGCCACACCAAGCTTTCAGTTTTTAAGTAGCTTTGTGTATTCTTTATGTCCATGTGTGTTGTGCAGATTTGTTTATTTGCTCTTACTTTGGTGTGTTCATGTGTGCGTATATTTAAATGTGATTGTCTATATTGTGTGGCCATGTGATGCACCACTGTTGCTGACTTCTGGTTTTAAGGGATCAAATGATTGACATGGATAAAAAGACCTGTAATGATGTGTCAGACATGCAGTGTATCATGCAAATTTTGCTGTTATCCTGTTACTAAATCAATTCTGGAATTGAGCATTTGATAAGTGTTTTAGCAGATGTAGAGCTAACAGAAATACTATTTGAGAGTTGGCTATAGATGCTAAGTCAGTCATATGTTCATCTTTACTTTGTTCATCAATGTACATATTTTGTTCTGTCCAAGAAATTAAATTCTTAGAACAACTTTTAAGTTGTATGATCAATTTTGGAAATATCGCTGGTACAGAAATCAGAAACTGTGGTGCAAGATTATTTTTTTCGCGACAAAAACTGTGGTGCAGGATTATACTTTCACTAGTAGTACTTAACACATTCTCAAGGGCTACTTCTTAATAAATCTTTTATCATTAAAACAGTACTTTCATGTGGGAGGGAAAAGGGCAATAGTTGCATTCATGTAGATGAAAAATGGGGATTGAAATATGTGTAGCAATTTTTTTTACAGTGCAGGAATGGATAAGTTTGATGGATCAGCACTGCAATGTGCAAGATCCTTCTGTTCAGCAGGTCCTAAGCCTATCAGTTTGTCTGATGTCCCTCCCTTATAGAAATACTGTGAAACATCCTGTGACAAGTCCTGTTATAGAATGACTAATTTTCATGCAAACTGGTGGGGACGAGTTGCTATGTCACAGAATGCAAGCTAATGATAGCAAGACTAAAAAAAAAAGTATGCGTTTTTTTGTTTGTTTTTTATTATCATGTTTTTGAACATGGTATTTATTCCGTAGATTCTTCAAATTTGAAGCTTAACTGAAGGGGAAATGTGAAATAAATCATGAGTTTTCTGGAATTTTTCATGAAAGAAGTTTCAGAAACATCAGCTTGATATCATGAATATAGTAGATGATTCTTGTTTAGCTTGAAGAAGACAAATCTACATGTTTCTGTATTTTCTTTGTGTAAAACAGGCTTGCATTAGTAAGACATTCATTCATTCAAGATCATTGAAAAGGTCATTTTGGGAATATATTATGATATCGTGATGTTGGATGTTTGTGATGAAGGCAGGTTTGCTTTTAGACAGTTTGAATCGAAAAGGTGTGACTATGGGGAAATGTCATAATTGATATTACAGATTTGTGTTATAGTACTGTGTTATTACTTGTTGCAGCTTTTGTTGTTTTGCACATACTTTAAGTGATTCAAATACTTGCTAGATTTACCTTCTTATGTATATAGTATATTGGCTTAATTGACATCACAACTCGACTTTGACCTTTTTTCAAAGTTTTAATAATGGCAGATTATATTTTTAATGTGTTCGTGGAATTTTTATGTTTACTATATTTTCGTGGATAAGTGAGAAAAGATCACATTTGAATGACTTAAAACTATATAGTCATGGACCTTCATGTTATTTTTGAAACTTAAATGCTATTGGAATAAAGACATAAAGAGGTCTTTCTGGAAATTAGCATTAGTACACCTCTGAACCCCAAGTTTAGGAAAGAACAATATAGTTTTTCAAACAGAAACTCAGAAAGATACAAGAGAATAATAGTTTCCTCCATTTCTGTACTCTCAACCAAAGCAAACATGCAAAACATTTAACATGGGAAAGGTAAACAGTCATGTACAAACATGTAAAAAGAACAAGTACACCAACAGTTATATACAGTGAGGCACTTGTTATGACATTGTCTTATTTGCCTTGGGCATAAAATTATTTTCACTTATGTAAGAGTAATTAGTTTTTGGTTTGTCTGAAAACAAATCTAGTTGTTTTCTGACTCTGGTATTTGTGATATTTATTTAGTTCTCTCTTGGAGCAGTCATCTTTTTATCGTTGCAAATCTTTGACTCCATCATTGTGTCTTTATTGGGCTTTTTGTGGTGGCTTGCAGTGTTCGGTCTCCAGGATATATGTCCTGTGTCAGAAGTGTCTATTAACCCTGTCCTGGTGAAATCTTCAATATCTCACTTCCTCTTCTATTCAAGGATGGATTCCACTGCATGATTTTCAATGCCTGTAAGATTTTTCTCTTGAAGGCTAAAAAAAAATCATGGAACAATGTCCATCGGAGCAGAGAAGGCAAAATTGAGTACTCTGAATTTTTATAACAATAAATCGTAAAGCACATGCCTGTGACTTCAAAACTCAGCACTCTGTACAAATTCAGTCTAAAAATATTTACTGAGAATGGCTCCTGTCATGACAAGTGGCAAACTTTCCCCAAGTCAAACATAGCAGAATTGTCATACAAAGCCCAAGAAAAGCTGGGATGAGGTCAAACACTTGCTGGTATTAAGGTTGATCAGCTCAGGTGAAAAAGACAATTTTTGCAAAAGTAATAGATGAAAATAAAGCTTGGGAAATGCACTGTAATCAGTGAACATTTTGCAAAAGCAATAAATCAAAAGCTGGGGAAATGCACTAGCCCCACTTCACTCCGATGACATTTAAGCTGGGGAAATGTCCCCATCAACCCGCTTCTCTCCAAACTGCTTCAGTGGCATTAACCTCACACCAGTCTTTTCAGCTCCCACAGCGACCAAACTTCTGCTTATTCTGGTGCAATACTTTGGAAGTTCTTTGAAGCTATCAGTATCAAGTTGCTGTAAGACTGGCTGACTGAACTGCAGCCTAGTCTCATGGTTGATGTTTCTAGTATAGCTGTTCTGAGTTACGAACACATATTAGCTGCGCTCTCTGCCAATGAGAATAACTGCTTAGTAGTGTAACCAGACTGAGTGAGAATCCTGCTGACATGGAGTCTGCTATGTAAGTTTATCGTTCCAAGGAAAGCGCTCTAAAACCATCAACATCAGATACCTCAGCATGAAGCTACCCTGGCATGAAGGCGTCAAGAGAAGCCAAACCAAAGATTACAAGTAGGCCTATACCAAGGCTCAAAAGTTGTAGGACCATAACAGTTTTACAGTGCTCTGATGATTGGTAAGGAAGAGGATAATGATGCTGCTTCTGTGTTGTATTGATTTGATACTGTACTGTGGGGTTGTAAACGGATTCATAATACCTGGTGTTGAACAGGCACAAGAAAGGTGTAAGGCATCAAATTTGAGTAACAATTGTAAAGACGCATAAGTGAAGTAGACAATACTAGATTTAAATGATTCCAATCATCCCATTATGTAGTAGGAAAGAGTCATTGGGGCTTAAAAATTCAGCAGTGATAACCTTTGGAATAAAGGAGATTTGAACTGCCAGTAATTTAGCTTCATACACTCTTGCCATATCTAACTTTTGCAATACAGTACATGATATTCTATTTTTGACTGAAACCTATCCACACCATTTTAAATATTGGGTGAGCAGACACCTCCATATTGCCCAAGTAATGCCTAAACATGTTTCTTTTTTTTGCTAGGCCCAACACAGGCATTGTGGATAGAGCAGGCTGATGCAGTCTGGAGGCACTGCTCACAAAATTCTGAGGGTGGGTGGGTAGGTTCTTGACAAAAATGGAGCAATCATATCCCGTATTAGATAAGTTGGCTACTGTAACTGTATTGGGTACATGGGAATTTGCATGCAAAAATTCCTTTTTTATCATCAGTTTGATGCATAACCACTTCGTCACTGTTGCTGGTCAAAACAACTCCTACGCTTAACACAAAATGGATGGTCAAAATATTGCAATTTATGACATTTAAAGTAGCACACCACAGCAACTCATCAGAGTAACATGGTTGTCTGGTGCTTTTATCATTAAACCATAGCGACTAATCAAAGTGATAGTCGCAATGCTTCAGATTTTTTGTTGATGTGATTGTCCCATTTAAGCTGAGCACATCACTGATTCAGTCGAAGACACAACACTTTGCAATAAAAGATTTTTTTTTTCAAATCATGCTTATTCGAGGCAATAAAAAAAATTGTTGTTTGAAAAATATTGTACATGGAAAATAAAAAGGTTGGATGTTGTGTATAAATGGGTTTTAAGACTGTATGAATTAATATTGTTATTTCATAGTGATAGTGTCATTAATTGTGTTATCATCGGGTAAGCTTTTAATGGTGCTGTTCAAATTAGAAAGTCATAGAAAACGGCTTTTCTCTCTCTGTCTCAGTCTGTCAAGAAACGGCCTTTTTCTATCACAGTCTGTCAAGAATGTCATCTATATGTTGGTGTTTATTTGATATTGCTTTTGTTTGTTGGTGTGTGGATGGTTGTATTTTTCTTCTTGTTTGGTTTTTATACTTTGGAGTTTGTTTTTGTTTTTTGGTTAACATCCCTTTATCACCTTTTTCTCTACACATTCATTTTGACATCTTTTCTTTAGATAGGATGTATACTTCTGTATTGAAATGTTAAGTCAATAGTAATGGTAATAGTATTATATATGCAATAGATAATTACTTAGTCAGCCAAGCTGGACAGTTGCAAATCTATCTCATGAAATGGCTAGTGAATACAATGTTGTTCAAGGGTTCTGAAAAACTGTGCTCAGTTTCTTTGCTATGATTTCTTTTCATAGCAGGCAGTTAGGAGCATGTTGATATAATAGCAGGCTGACATTGTGTTGATGCCCAGTAATGCATTATACTCACGTCAAGTGTTTGTGTGTGTGGCTTATGTTTGTTTTTAATAGAAGCTTTTCTGAAGTTAGCTGAAAAGGTAAAGATGATCCCTTAACGCATAGTAGAGTCTGTGCTACTCTCAGGTCAGCAGTTTTAGACCATTCTTATTGTATTTACCACCACCACCCCGTCCTGAACTGGATCAGGTTCTTACTGAACATTCACATCTGTATGGTATGGAGGCTGCACTCAAAGTCTTTTCTGTCCAATGAGGTCAGTTTGGAAGGTGAAAGCCGTATCTGTATGGCAATAAATCGCTTACTAAAGTAGCAGAGATATGAGAGCTGTATCTGTATGCCAACAAATCGCTCACCAAAGTACCGTAGCAGAGATTCATATGAGAGCTGTATCTGTATGCCAACAAATCGCTTACTAAAGTAGCAGAGATTCATATGAGAGCTGTATCTGTATGCCAACAAATCGCTTACTAAAGTAGCAGAGATTCATATGAGAGCTGTATCTGTATGCCAACAAATCACTCACTTAAGTAGCAAAGATGTACGTTACATTCTTTATTTTGTCTTACCTGAGACATCCTTTGTTTCACCTTGTCTAGCATTGCATGCCTTTGTTTTTTAAACGTTTTAATACTTTTTTTTTTTCTTTTTTGTTGTTGTTGAAATTGTTTAATACTGCTTTGTGGTACACGAAGAACATATACATGCGCACTGATTGCTCGGTTTAGAAATAACTAATGATAGGGACAATTTGTCTTGCTTTTTAAAATAACTATTATATTTGTTGGAGATAGCCCAACCTAATATCGTGGTATAGTAGAAACTTCACTGAATTTGAATAAATGTTATCACTTTGTCTTGGTTTGGCAAAGCATGCAAGTAGTCAGCTTGTGCAAAATGTTCACAAGAATCTGTGTAGCCTGTGTTGGAGATATGTGGCATAACATATATTTCGAGGATGCAGAATTTCAGCATGATGTAAGCTTCATCATGGAACATAGTCTTCATTGAAAATAACTGTCTCGTCTTTCTTTCAAATTCTTTACTCGCTTCAAATGCATAGCTTCCAGCACGATCGAATTGTTCCCCTGTGAGATTAGAAAAAGTTCTTTGATAGTATTATTTCTGAAAAATAAGTGGAAGAGATTGTAAACATATAATCAGATCAGTGGAAGATAATGTAAGCTTATAACCAAGCATGTATTTAGATAAATGATACTGCTTTCCTGCCCATTCAGAATATTCCAAATCAGATGAACTTTTCCCTCTCCTCATCTGCAAAGTGGCAACTTAAATTGTAGTTAAGTTATATTAAATAGCAAAATTTTATCAAAGACGTTGCCCCAACTGTCAATGCAAACTTGGTCAGTGGTATTAGCAATGTATTTGTAGGCTGTTATTAAACAACTTTGATAAGAAATGATTTCATTCTCTCCCACAAGCCATTGGACCTCAGTCTTCAGTAAAAAAAAAGAAGCTATGCAACCTACATGTAGTAAAATCATTCTTAAGGATTAATGAAAGGATATAGAAAAGAGGAAGACCTAGGAGAGGAAAAAAAATTGGACAGGGCATAGGTGTAAGTGATTTAGGAGAAAAACGTATTACTAGAAAATAGACTGGGCTGAAGTTCAAATACAAATCGATACAGAAAAATGGGGAGAGAATCGGCTGTTTTGTGGAACCCCCAACGACCACACAAGACATGGGACACTGGATAAGTAAAGGTAAAACAAAGTGAGTAATCATTATCACCAGTGCCTTTGTTATTTGTGATAACCTTATTGTTTTTATTTTTGTTAATTATGACTATCATTTTTATTGTCATTTGTTTGCACGTTCGTTTTATGCTTGTTCATGTACTTCATAAGTTGTGTCAGAATTACACTTATTGTGTTTTCAAAGAATTTTTCTTCAGTCAGTCTGTCTCATTGATCAGTAAAAGGGCACAGCCTATGCCCATCTCCATTGAAATTCCTTGCGTTAAATGCGGATTGTTGGCTGTTGCACAATGCGATGTGAGTTACACAAACATGTAAACATGAGTTGTTATAGGTAAAGGTCAGACATTTGAGCGTTCTGCGGTTTTTATCCCCCTCATGTTCTCTGATACAGCACTATCGCCTACTATCTTAATCCACCAATTCAAAATGTTCTGTGATTTTTATCAAATTTATTCTTTAAAACGGCGCTATTGCCCACCATCTAATTCATCAGTTTATTGTTGATGGCTTTGTAGGCCTACCCTACAGATATGGGCCATCTCATTGAACTAAATTAGTATATATGTGCTAAAGAACGTTTTGGAATCATATCTGATACTGCATTGGACCAAGTGCTGTTATAGTCGGCAGTCTCCTTTTGTCCAGATTTGTGTGATAAGATGCCCTAGGCCCCATATGGTTAGTCATCCAGTCAGCGCTCCTTGCACTTGGGTAGCCCGGATATAAACCATGTCATTCATTTTCTGGATGTCAGGTTAGCCTCTGTCTTTCTTGTCTGCTGTTCTCAGTTTTAGTTTGCCAATCCCTCCCTCTACCAGTTTTTTCCTTTATTGTTGTTTCTTAATTGCTATGAATGGTTAAAACATTGATGGTTATTATTTTTGAATGTTTGACAACGCTTGTAGGGAGGACGAAATCTCATTAAGTTGGTCAACTGACCATTGTCAATTTGGGGGTAGTTTGGGGTAAACCAGTCTGATACCTTACCCACTGGTCCCTGCGATGCTTGAAGCCCCACTGTAATCACCCCCCTTTTTTCTGAGCTGTAAATGGGAAGGAGAGGTAAGCGCATGCTTTTAACATTCCTTCAAAACAAGTTGAATAGGATTAAGTGGATGATCAACCATATCTTTTATCCAGCCTTCACACCTTGTTGAAACTGATGTGGAAAGCTGATCGGATGGCCACACTCGGCCAATTGGACACTGATTTTAAGACCTAGTCTCAGTGCCATAGCCACTCCTCTGAGCTGCCGTTTTGTTGGTAACTCGCAGACAGCTTTGGACAGGAGTTTTGCACCCAAATTCACATCTGCTGCATCTTTACTCTTTACTAATGTATGGCAGGGGCTGCCCCCACAACAGCTGAAAACCCCTATTGGTTGGAGTCAGATTGTGAACTTTACTTCAATCTGCTCTTCAGGAAGTGCGCACTCCCTCAGATGCCATGCACTTAAATGGAAGAAGTGGGCGTTTTGGTGTGCAGGAGAGTCGGTGTGTGCAGTTCATTGCTTGAGTGACCAGACATGATTTCTTGGCTTATCTTTCATCTTGCAATGAATACTACCTGGCACAGGCAGATGGCCCTGATTTCTCGGTCCCAGGAACTATACCTCATCCTTAGGAGTTTGGGGAGACCCCTTCATCAGCTGCTTGCTTCAGCTTCTCTTCGTTTGCAAAAAAAAAAAAAAAAAAAATTTTTTAGCCATGAGCGCATGCAGAAGTAGGTTGCATTGTGGTGTACTGGACTCATTGTCTTCCACGTGATGGCTTTCTTTTCCAGTCCTTTGTTCTGAAGTTAATGACAAAAAAAAGCAAGCTTCAGGATTGACCACCACTGTTGTCTGCCCATCCCATATCCAACATTTTGGTCAGGCTGGATGATAACTGCTTTAGAGCAGTGCATTGTGTCAGGTTTCCTTTGGCTGGTACCTAGGTCAAGTGTGCACACGCAAACATCTCACCTTTCCTATTAAGGAGAACTGTTTTAGGACTTTACCACTGCGCTGAAGCCTCAGTGGATATCTCGGACGATCCCATGGACATGCTGAACCAAAGGGCCCATAAGGTCTGGGCTTTTGCCATTTATGTGGTCTTCCTTCACCGAGTTCTTCTCAGAGATACAATGATGACAGTGTACAGGTGCTCAGAGAATTCCATCATCTGTCATTTTAGGGATTTCTGTATGACCTGTGCAGATGGATTTTTTTTATCCTCATTGTGGTGACAGATTTTACTTCTCTGTCTCTCCACCCCTAGATTCCCTGTTCAATCCTGTGAGGCAGCTTACACTGTTACTTGAATTCTGTGTTCCCACCCACTCCTAAATGCTTGTGAATCTAAATAAGCATCAAATAAATAAAATGGCTTTGGTCCAGGCTATCCAAGTGCAGGGACAGCTGATAGGATGATTAATATCAGGGGGCGTAAAGGTATGCCACACAAATCCAGAGGGAACCTGCCGGCTAATGCAGCAAGTACACAAATGTAGTTGAACAGGGATTTTTTTTTTGGGGGGGGGGGGGATCATTATTTCTGAAAGTAGAAAACACTTCCTTTGTGAGCCTTGCTGTTTTGTGATACTGAACTGCACCCTTCAGACTTTTTCTCAGCTCTCTTACGCATTTCATTTTTATGATAAATCACTTGGAAAAGTGCACAAAATCTGCGTAAAAAAACAAATTTCTGAGAAAACCGTTTATGCTCGTTGTTTCAGTTTATGATCTGATGCAGGTCAGTTTATGATCTGAGGCAGACTCCCATGTTGTCTGTATACATTTTAAGTCCAAGGCTCTGTTTATTGACAGTTAACAAAATAACTCATTTTGCAGCTGCATGCCTTCACTTCCATCACAGCCCAAGGAATGGAAATTCTGCATTTAAGAATGCCCAACTATTTCCTGTGTCTGTCCACAATGTTTAGCTATTTTCACTTATTGATACAGATCTTTGTTGATTGCTGGTGCCCATAGTTTAATGGGCAGTAATTGATAGTCATGGGAGTGGAGGTGACCACCAGCGTTCACAGAAATCAGAATTACCACACAACAATGGAAGTGATTGCTCATTTTTTACAAGACAATCTTGTGTATGAGTGGTTGTGACTTGTTTCAAAGCACTATAGGGCTAAACATGGTGCTACTTTGTTGACTACTAACGTTCCAGTGACGTGCGCGTGTGTGTGTGTGAAGTAGGCCTATAATGATTATATTCATTTTATAATCATCTTGTGAAAGAGTATTCCCACAAATCAAGGTATGTATTTTAGTGCTGCAACTTGTTGAAAAATGTATTGTGAATTGTCCTTTCAGGAGAGCTTGGGTTCTTTCTTTCATCATGAAATCTGGACAGATTTGAGATTGATATGTTAGTCTTTTTCTCTCTCTCCTACCCCTCATTTTTGAAATTCTGAGTTATGTTGTTGTTTTTCTAGATTTTCCGCTTTGAAAACGGGGAAGACTTGCTCTCCGACTTATTTTGTTTTTTTCACCTCTTACTGATTAGGAAACGTGCTGTGTTTTGTGTGAGGGAGTTGGGAAAAGTGCTTGCTGTGTGTGTGAGAGAGAGAACGTGTTGCTATCGGCAGTTTTCTCAGCTATTTATGGATGCATCTTTACCAAATTGTGACTACAGATCTGGTCCACTGAAAATTGCACAAGTTTAAACCATTAACCCATTTATGAGCCACTTGTTCAGAACTGAGAAAATCTTTGAGTTGGGATTTCTTGGCTCTGCACTGATGGCTTATTTTCCAGATGTGGATTGCCAGTTAGGTAGATTGAGTGTTATACTGTGTGCATGTAAGTTTGAAATTGAGTGTTATACTGTGTACATGTAAGTTTTAAAGACATTTTCAATTTTTAAAGCGAACATAAACTGTGTGCAAGTAGGCTACTCTTCTAGATTGATGTCATATAAAATCTGTAGGCCTATAATGTAAAGTGTGCAGCAGAATTGTTGGTATAGCTTTGTTGTGTCAGTATTAACCAATACCTTCAGCCCCCCTTGTATGTTCAGGGAATGTTTTGTTTGTGTAAGCATAAATGTATGTCAAAACTGTAGATAAGTATGAAAGTGGTTAGATGATTTCCAAGGCCACAGTCGAACTGAGCAAAACTATAAAAATTGAAACTTATAGACAAAGAATGTTTAGCCTTTTATTAGCAAGTGATATAGTTCTCTGTTGGGGTAGGCTACCTGTTTTGCGGTTATTCCTGCACTAGTCTGTAATTATGTTTTGTTGTGCTTAAAAATGAATGTTGTGTATAAATGGTTTGACCGTATGATTCTCTCTCTCCTCTCTCTCTCTCTCTCTCTCTCTCTCTCTCTAATTAGAGGCTGTAGACTGTGCTTGCTGCCAATTAGTGTGGACAAAATGGACCTAATAGATTCTGTTGTGTATTCACGACAAGCAGCAGCCTGGAGCTTTGGGATGTGAAAACAACAAAATGGTGACAAAAGGTGACAAACTTGCATACCAGCATTCAAATATTTATTTCGAGTGCGCTTTTAAGTCCTAGTAGATCTGCTTAAAATTTAATCCGTCGCGAGACAGGTGATTACCGGTATCTAAAAACCGATAGGTAGATCGAGAAGAGTTGTCATTTAAATAGCATTTGTTCTGGTGTACTGTAATGGACTAGACCTTATCTTGAATTTTAGATCGTGAGGGACTCACAAGTGTGAAGTAGTAGACCCTAGATCTAGACTAGAACGACGATAATACTGAACCCAGTTACCTGATTAGAGGCAGAATGACCACAGAAAGGCATAATCATAATGACAAGAGAGAAATTATTCATGTAAACCGATTTTTATCTACAGAGAAAAATCATTAGAATTCAGACGTAAACAGTTTTGTTTCACGCAAGCAAGGATTTCAGCCATTTTATTCACGCAAGCAAGGATTTCAACATCCCAGTGACTAGATCTGAAGATATGTAATAGTCTTAATCTGATTTTACGACAATTTGACAGAAAGATATTTCATTCATTTGATGAATACACGAGTAATCATCAGTCATATGTTTGTAGTATGTGTATGTATGGTGTAGACTTAACTTTTAAATTTGCTATCATCGCTTACAAAAAGGCACCCCACCCCACCCCAAATAAAAAGGCTCCTTTTAAATTTGCTATCATCGCTTACAAAAAGGCACCCCACCCCACCCCAAATAAAAAGGCTCCAAGTAATTACAATCAGCTGACACTTATCACGATCGTAAAAATGGGCCTAATATATAGACATTACTGTTTATGATCTCTTATAATCCCTGTACGGAGGCTAGAATTGTAATTTGCTTACCTGTAGATCTGCATTGGTGCAGTTTAGATCACGGATTTTACGTAGGGACACGGCCCTACTCGGGAGTACTCCTGACACTAACCCAAACCATTATCCACGGGATCAGTTTTCACCGTCAATAGATTGCCAGCCCAAAGGGTGGGGGATAAGGTTAAATTAGCGTTGTCTTGTCAAAACTGTTGCAGTGTGGTCATATATTCATGCGCGAAATCTACAGGAGCAAGAACGAGAGATCTAAATTGCACTAGATTCATATCAGAACTGTCATATATGTACAAGCAGATGTAGAGGTAAGCTAGTTATGAATACAGCCTACCTGCAGGAATTATGAAAGACCACAAACCAAACAAAGCGGAGCTGTTTGGGATCTATGCATAATACATACCAAGGAACATTTCTACTCGGAAAGTAGTCGTCTGCATCGTGTATTAGGGGAAATAATTCGTGCTATTATATTTCGAAGTTGTGGCCCTTGTGCGTAAGCTGATTTTCGTCATGCGTGTTCCGGTTACGCAAAAGGGGATACGGAGCTACTTTCCACAAATCTCTTCCTCCGCCCCACCCCACCCCCATGTGCTACAGTTCAGTCTGCATTTACAGTTGTGGCTTTTACCAAAAATACATGCGTTTATGATGAAACGGCTATGTGAGATTTAAGCCTATTTATTATTAAGCAGACCTGATGAGATGCCTGCTTTTTGTGTGTATGTACATGTGACAGCAAGATAGCCTAGCTGATGTCGCGTTGTACCACAACTGTAAATGTACAATGAGCTGATGGTGGTAGATGAATGTGTAGATCAGTGGTCATGTGATCTATTAGTTTTGTACTGGGGTGTGTGGATATTTAACTTTTAAATGATTTTGATTGTAATTTGTTTTTTTGGACTGTCAGGTTGCTAGGATTAGGCCTATTTTTCCCCATTAGAAAATGAGCGCCATTTTCTCTGTGTGTTTGCATGCGTGCGTGCTAAAAATATTTTTCTGATTTTCTGTCATCTGTCTTTTTGTGTCATTCGCCTGTTTTCTCCAGAAATTCTCCCTGTACAACATTGATATGCTTCCTCAACTGCACTTTAATGTTCAAGTAGTGAGATCCTGAACATTAGGATAGATGCATGTCACCAATATGGCTGTGGTTGATTGATTGGTTGGTTGGTTGATAAATCAGTTAACCGATAACTAGGATTGATTAACCAATACCTGATTGGTTTGGGATCAATAACTGTGATTTGTTGGTTGGTTGATTGAGTGGATGGTTGGTTGGTTGGTTGTGTGAGTGTTTTCTTTCTGGTAGTAGGCCTACATGTTGGTGTGTGTGTTGTTTTCTGTAGGCTACATGATTCTTTAAGCGGAAGAGCTTGAACCACCAGCACAGCCCACCTTAAGTAAATTTGTCTTTTGGAGTCTGTGCCAAAGTTATTTATCTTGTTGATTGAATACTCATTGTTCCGTTTTTGTATGTACTGTTTTTGGTATATGTTTGAGGTACAAGCTTGCTCTTCACAGCTTTGTAATGATTTTACAGCTCTGATATTAGTACAAAATGGTGTCAAGTCTTTGGCCGGATACAAGGTGAAGTTTGTATAAGATTGGATCTGCAAGTTATAAGGTAATGAATGCCAACTTTTTTTTCTGATAAAAAATGTTTTCAGTTACTGATTTTTTTTTATTTGTTTACTTGTCCTGTTTTGAGAATAGATTTTATTGTTTTCATATTGGTTTAAATGTGATTTTTCCATGATGAGTAGTGGTTTAACTTTTATTTCAGTTTATTTATCATCTGGTTATATTTTAGAGTGTCAGAATGTGTGTGGTAGGCCTACATTTTCTTTTGTTTCGGCGTCCAGTGTGATTACTCTATTCCTTGCCTATCTGCCAATGTTTTCATTTGTGTGGAGTCTTTGGCGCATCATCTGTTTATCTTCAGCTTTGGACAAGTGAGGGGTTTTGTTTTGTTTTGTTTGTTTTTAATGAATTGAAGTGAGGGCTGAGACCCCAAGTTTGAAGGTAAGTACACAGGTGACGATGGCAACTGCTGACCAGCCAGGTGAAGCTACAAGAGAACAGACGACTGGCATCTCCAGAGGCAACATGGCATGTAATCACTTGGGTTTATATAGTAGTTGGTGGGAGGCAAGGGGGGTCAGAACTAGATAACCACTACTGTGGAGTGTGAGGAGGGGCATTGAAGAAAATGGGCTTGCTGTTGAGTAAGTTTGGGTTCAGTAATTAAAATGGGGTCATGGAGATTATGAAATGGCAATAAGAAAATAGAAGGGAAAGTTTTGAACTTAGCTTTCAGGAACAAAGGCAGTAGATAGCCAGAATACTGGTACCGGTATGGTTATATTTCAAAAGAAGTAAGTGGTGAGATAGAACCATTTTGATTTTTATGGCTGTTGATAGCTGCCAGGACTTAATAGTGACGCGCATTGTCGAAAGCCATGACTTGGTGAAAGGCTATTGATTTGTGTGTGTCATCTATTTGGACTATCCACACCACTTTTTTCATTGGCAAATCTCGGCCATTTTAGAATCAGGTAACAGTTGCTGTGTAGCAGAAGAAATTACCAGACAAGCAGAACCCACAGGAAGAAGAGGAACATTAGAACATAGAGGGGCACTGAGCAGTTGGCATTCTAGAGGGGGCTGCTAAGATGAACAACATTAGAAATGGTCTGATGTGAATAATAATCACTCATTGAAACCTTGAACGCCGATTGTAGACCATTCAGTTATTCTTAGTAAAAGTTGCTGGTTGTGATATTGAATTATCTGAAAGACCACTTGCAGACCCCGCAAAACTTTTAATTCCTGGTTGTGATCTGGAGTTATTTGAAGGCCACTTGAAGATCATTTAATGATAGGCCTACCTATCAAAACTTTCAGTTGCTGATTATGATGTTTAATTACTTGAAGGTCACTTGTAGACTATTTATACATAGGAAAAGTTAAATAGTTGTGATCTTAAGCTACTAGTACTGATTGTGATCTCATTTGTGCCATTTACATTTTTCAGGACAAGAAGTGTTTTCTCCATCATACAGTGTTAATTGCTTTTTGATGTGTTGTTGATGAAATATTCTGGAATCTGCCATAATTCAAGAGTGCCATTCCATGCAGATCTTATTTGTGGGCTGCAGGCATTGTGACAAAACTTGTTTGTGTCTGTGGCACATACTCGGCGATGAATCTTTGGAGCATCTCTCAGGCCTTTGCAAATTTCAGATGAAAGCAAGTCATGATCTGGCATTCTCCTTTCATAGAGGAAGACTTGACGTTTGATCATCTGTAAGCAAGTTTGGTGTCCTTGTCATAATCACAGTTGAAAACCATACTACGGTCACCCACAGAATCAGAGACCCAGATATGGTTTCAGATTGCCTGTTGGAGAGTTTGTTGTCATGGATTAGTGCAGGTGTCCACAAGTGAATTCTGTTGTGTTGACATAAGTGCTTTTATAACCTAATCAATAAGGTATTGAATCGATGGCATTTAGTGTGGTGGACCCATAGTTTTAGTATAGTAGTGCACAGCTGCATAGTTCTTGCACATGTTTGCATCAGACATCGACTTTACAGCAGGCCTGTAGCAGTTGCCTGCATGTGTGCGCTATGAGGTGTTGAGAATTTTTTTGTCCATGTGATGATCAGAGGGTTGAGCGGCAAAAGGAAGAGCACCAGCTTTTCAGTTGTAATGCTCTGTTCAAGCTTACCACGCAAAACTTGATGCAAGACCTCCAAGTTCACCCAAGGCTTGAATGGGTTTGTCTAGATGACTTACATTTTAGGGATTCATGCTCGTATCGACGTGATGTGGGCCTGTATGTTGTCTGAACAACATGACACCTTTACTTCAGTGAAGTTCTGCCCAGTTGTATGGTTTTCATGGCCTGGTTCAACCTTTTTGGGAAATGCACAGATTTTGTTGGGCAGATGAGAGGATGGTCAATTGATACTTTTCCTCCTCCAGTGTTTGTTTTTGTCATTGTCGTTTGGAGCTGACATGGGTATGTATCTCGGTTTGTTTGTTTTTTTCGGAAATAAAGTGAAATAGTACAAACAAAATGTCGATGTTTTGAGTATGCATTCATGTGGTTTAACATATCCAGACTGGCGCTCTCTCTCTCCTCTCTCTCTCTCTCTCTCTCTCTCTCTCTCCTCTCTCTCTCTCTCTCTCTCTCTCTCAGACACACATGCACACACAGAGAGAATAGAATGTTTCATGTTATAAGTCAGTGTGTGAAATAGAACCAGCCAGGGATGGGACTCTTCATTGAATCAGCGGATTTCTGCGAAATCAAGCGCCAGTAAGCATCTGGGAACAGCTAGTTTGAAAACAAAATGATAGTGATGATGTCAGACATTGTTGAACGTGGAGTAACTTTTCAGAAAAAAGAAGTGAGAAACATGTGGAGGTGAAATTGGCCCACAGAGCATGTTGTAGAAGAAACTTTTTGGTGGATTCATAAGAAAAGTTAAAACTCGGGGCTTCCTTATTGTCTCCTCTGTTACCGTTCTGGTAATCGAAAATAAACCACAAAAGCAAGGAACAGTAAAAGTTGAAGTACTCGACTAGTCTAGAGCTTCAATCATAAAACTGTTATGATCATGTAGCCTACTCTAAACAAACCATACCACGCAGTCAAGACATGGCAAACTACCCATCGTGTTTTTTGAAGGGTGTTTTTTACGTTTTGGCATATCCTTAACCATCATCTCCTAGTGTTATATTTGCATTCACACGAATGTAGGCCCTAAATCATTTACATGTAGTTAAAAACGAAACATAAAAAACGAAGTAGAGTTCCTAGAACTAGTGAAAATCGATTTTTTTTTCTATAAATTGTGTTTATAGAATTGCATAGTTCTGCATGTTTGTATGTCTCAAAATAGGCCAGACAGCACAATTTTGAATTTAACTTTTAAATATTCCAGGCATGGATTGCCTCTGGGCACCCCTGAATTTCCTCTTTTTTTTTCAATTGGCTCAGTCCCGCCCCTGGCCTGCAGAATGCAGCACAATATTTGAAATCTGTATGAAAACTGACAATACACAAATTCCCGATGTCAAGATAGATCCCGAGTCGGGTCACTCATGTCGAGAGCAAATGTATTAACCCTTTGACTCCAGCACCCTACATATCAACTGCAATATAACTTAACTCTTTGACTCCATCGCGCTATTCACCAGCTTTCTGCAGGACAGGAAGCTAGTGGATAGGTTTAGGGAGTCAAAGTGTTAAGGTTTTGCTTTGTTAGCATGGTTGACAAGGCAGGATGCTGCTGGAGGGAGTCAAGGGGTTAAATGAGAGCTGCCGAAAGCCCTGACAAATGAGGACTTAAAGAGCAGTGGATGTCGATTGCATCAGCCACAAACAGGGCGGCATCCATCCAACCACACGAGGGGCAACTGTGTTAAAAATTAAGAAGACCAACAAAACAAAAGCCACCAACAGTGAAGGACCCAGCTTCCACCCTTCCCACTCTCGTCATAATGGATACAACCCTGATTCAGTTCATTTCCGTTGTGTTACTCTGCTGATTCTTTCATTTGATTTTGTTTTAGTATAATAAATGACTAATACTCCAAACTTACTAGATCAATCATACTTTTTTTTTTTTAAAGTGAGGCCTACGGACTTTGTTCTTCAGTCATGGTTGAACAGTCTTTCCATTGTTGAAAATATACCATGTTTCATTCATAGCCTTGTCTGTTTTAAAAGAGTCCATGCCTTGCTTCTACAATCATGAATGCAAATGAAAAAAAAAATCCTGCCTTCTACAATCCTGAATGCAAATTTTAAAAAAATCCTATTTGCCTAAAATATCGGGTGCTAAATTAGTCCATCTTTCCGTGAATCTTAAAGACACAACAGGAGTATATAAGGCGGGAGGCTGCAGCGAAGTCACTTGAATTCAAACCGTCGGCGAGGTAACACACGCTGTCTGCTCTCAATTAAACGCAGATTACTCGAAGTAGAGGGAATCTACATCGTTCATTTTTGGCACAGACTTAATTATCAAACATTGCTTTTAGTTAGTTATAATCTTTGTAACAAAAAGTGTGGTTGTGTGCTTTTATTTGGAAAATAAAATCCGAATCGAAGGAATAGGGGCGGAGCTACGGTAACTTGATTGGCACATCCACCGAAAATAGAAAAGCACGTGGAAGGAAATTGCAAAGCAAAACAGTCATGCTGCCTGAACACACACACACACACAACACACACACACACACACACACACACACATACATCTGAGGAGTAAATAAAAGCAACACTGACCTCTGGTGATAACAGCCTTTACCGAAGTCTGGTTTATCGATAGGGCTGGGGGATTCAAATTTCACACCAGCAACAGCACACACAGTCTGACATGATTTCACAAACTCAGCACTACCACTACTACACTTTTGTCAAACAACGCCATATACTGATTTCTTTGATAAATAAACTGGATATAGCCTAGAGCCTGACTGTTAAAACATGAGCATATCCACTGCCAGTCTAATGCTGAGGATTTAGGCTACTGTAAAGCATCAGGGCTCCAAAACAAAAGGCAGCTGTTCTGTCTGGCTTGCCCTCTCTCTGTATATCTACTGATATCAACACTGAAACTCACTGGTACCAGATATGAGAACGTCTGTAGGCCTATTGTACATACTGTCCTGTGAAATCCTACACCTGCCAAATGTGAAAAAGCCCAACAGGATAAAAGGACGACATGAAGTGGGTCTAGAAGCATCGGGCGTAACTATGATGATGTGTCAAGATATGTCAGTGACACAGACCTGCTGTCATCAACATAGTCACATAGTCACTAGTGTCAGCAAAGAGTATAGTACCTATGGTGTCAGTACAACACACAGTCACATGAGATAGTACTATATCACGTGCACGCTGCCATTCCAGCCACGATTACATTTGTCCAACTAGTTCTTTCTCTTCTATGTTTATATCCAACACTGTGAGAACTACAACGATTTATTTCATTTAATACAACACAAAATAAGCACACATCTACATTCTCTGCAAGAAAGTTTGAGCGCGGTAACATAGGCCTAACTGGCGGCAGAAGACAGACGGCGACCTTGCAGCTTCATTTCCTGCGGGTTGTTTTTCTTTCCCGCCGTGAGAGGCTGTGCAGGGGATAAACAATGCGTTTAGTGTCAAGTGAGTCTAATACTTTCCTCTTTGCAAGTCTTTCTCAGTGGAATGTGCCCCCTGTGGGGCCTCCTATATCGCGTGGTAACCGAGTCTGTTTGACCAGGAAACCCTGCCTTCCGCGCGTACCGTCTCCCCCATCTCTCTTAGAATTTTGCAGGATAATTATTCATCAGAATTTCAAGTAGTTTTGCCGCTTTGAGTTAGCATCACCAGTTTTTCGAGGTATATATGAAATGGAAAATACAATTAATCAATCGATGAACATCACAAGCATAGTAGCAGAAACGAGAGGACACCAGAAGCAACTAATTTTTTTCATTGCGTTACTTCACACACACACACACACACACACACACACACACAGACGGGGGGGGGGGTGAGATTAGGACTATGTGGGGGCAAAGTAGAAGGGCAGCTGCTGGAGAGAGGGTCATGGCCAGACAGTTTACAGTAGAAACACACAACCTCATAACCAGATGGCTGTGTGAGACTTGGGTAATAGTAGTGCGTGTTGTGAGGACTGCTAAAAACTTGTAAAATGTACGGGGACAGTGCCTTGGGTCAGGGGTTGGTAGTACCAGAGAAACTGCACTGGGCTGGTGAGTGCAGGGTGGGGGTGAGGCAGAAGAAAAGCTGCTTCTAGAACACAGCTTTTGTTTACAGCTGCCGACCACGTGCACTGCCTTATTTAGAAAAGCCACGCCTACACTCAATGCGCATGCGTCCCGATCCATTGGATCGGATGTTAGGCCTTTAAGTGACGGTGGCCGACTTCCAACTGCTACATCAGCAGGCCTCCCAAAGTGTGCTACAGCGTTTATTCATCACATGCCATTATTATAGTTTCCTTCACCACTGGTTCTAAACATGCTCACTATTCATATACTTGCAAGTGGTCCAGACATTAATAACATTGAATGGCCGAGACGTTTTCAAGATCAGCAAAACAAGTAGGTAACTAATGATGACTACCTACACGCGCATGTCCTATTTGGGAGAAGACCTGTAGTAACATGACCAACAACGGATAAATTTAAATTAAAATCGAAAATCATTGTTGATTGTATCTGCTTAAAGCAGTGGACATGTTCTCTGCATCCCTGATGTGCCAAATCATAGACCTTTAAATTAATATCACTATCGGCACCAAACACCACATAGAAAATAAGATACCGGTAATTGAGATCAGATCACATCCCCTTGATCAATTGAGATCAGATCACATCCCCATGATCAATCAGCTAAACCACAGTGCTGAAACGGACATAGTATACCAAAATTTGAGAAGGGGGGGGGGGGGGGGTTGTAAAACAGTCCTTCAAAGTGCAAGAACATTCTGATTGTCTTGGAACTCGTTTCAAATATCGGTGTCCACCAAAGTATAGAGTCTAGGCCTACAGTTTATTCAGTGAGAAAGGCAGCTATGGTGGTGTTTGAATCTGTTTAGTTTCTCGTGGCCTGCCTTAACCATACCATACTAAAACGAACAATTAAATGGTATTCAACAGAATTTAAAACCAGTGCTGCCTGAAGACAGAGTATGACTTAAGCGGCTAATTCCTATTATCATATCTGATAAGCAATTCAATATTTCAAAAGCTTGAAGTTATTATTTGATTTACAAATTTAATAATTCAAAAGGTTGAAGTAGGGTCTACTCATTTTTAATCAACCCAAACCAGGATAATTTAAAGCTGTCAATTTTACGATGAGTTCGTCTGAAAATACCGATGTGTTGGGTTGTATGTGAAAAGATTTCTTTATGTAAAAAATGGGCATTAAGAATGCTGTAAAACAGAGTGGTAACATAAATTTTTATATTTGCAAAAGGACGCTATAGTTTTTGTTGAATTTTCATCGTTCTTCGTGTTTGTATTGTTATACCTCCCAATAAAAAGTAATTATTGTTGGATAATCCTAAATATTCACTGCAAAGACAACGATTCAAATAGAGTGAAGATTGGAAACCTTGTTTACATGTATGATCTTGTACAATCTGTTGTTGAGATCACACATGCGCATGATCACCTTTCAGATCTTGTCTTGTACCATAACCATGGTTATCTGCTGATGCATGTTACGATCTCGTGTCTGATCAGGCATCTGTCCTATATAAATTGAAATTAAAGTCCTATATAAATTAAAGTGTAGGCCTACCTGTTGAGCATCGCAATGTCAAACGTATTTGTTCTATCCGTAAGATTGAGAAGTCAAAGTTGAAGTCCAGTTTAAGATTGAGAGGTCACAATTATTCGTTCTATTCATAAGTCAATATTGAAGTCCGGTTTAAGATTGAGAAGTCAAAATTATTTGTTCTATCCATAAGATAAGAAGTTAAAATTGAAGTCCGGTTTAGACTTCATAATTGTATCGTACGTATCTCTGCGTGGAGCCCGTTTCTTTCACGCTAGCATTGCAAATGCGCATGTGGCGAGGGCGAGGAAAAACCGAGTGCTATGAAACGAACACCAGGGAGAATGTACAGCGCTTAGCTTCACAATAGAAGAGGAGTCGTCATCAGACGCAAAGGCTACTCGCACGGCCGCCACCTTTCCTCGCCGGACATCCTTGCGATGCTACCTAGGGGTCTTGTCTAGCGAATACCTAGGCACGCTTGCCGCTAGGTGGAACAAAGAAACGTTATACCATTGCCGATATATTTAGATAGGCCTACTGCGACTGTGCTGCTACCTTACGTACCTCGTGAAAACATCGCCGTCTTAGCGTATAAGACACGGGCCTCAAGATCTGAATTCTTCCTCAGGCCCCAGTAGCTCAGTTGGTTTTAGCGTCGGATTCACTTGCTAATGGCTGTGGGTTCAAATCCCGGGGTGCGCTACAATAAAACTGACCTTCTCACTGTCCTGTCTTAACATTATTGTTGCTCTGATGGTGTCAGTACCGGATATATGATTAGCTGAGTTCCTCCATCCCCCACTTCCCTGGGATGGTTATCCCCGTCGACCATATCACCTGAGGTGGGTGTCGATGTAACAACTGAACCAAATCAGTCAAAAATGGATTCTTCCTTGCACAGTCTTCTTGACATCACACGTCCCCTTCCATCAGCTTATGGTCAGGCTGGGTACAGTCACACCATACAACGCTGTCGTCCCCCAACTTATTAAGTTGAAGCGTGAGCGCCGTAAAGGCGCTGACGATTCTCTGGTCACCCTGTCAATAAGGAGACATACCGTATTATAACTTTATGAAATAGAAGATAGCACACTTGATTCGAAATGCTTTCTCTCAACACGGATCTCGGCTAGCAAGGCTTACAAAGAATTTTACCGCGACATGAATCAAGTCTTGAGCAAAGCAAAGGCTATTGTGTTTCCCACTAATATAGAACCTTCAAAACTTATTGACTTTTAAAACAACATCAACCATCAAACAAACGAAAACGTTCATAATGTAGGCTATTTTGTCTCTCCCTGTCATTCGGAATCTACCTTCACTTTTTCAGGTCAAACTCAAGTTCGAGCTCATTGCCCATCATTTTATGGAAGCGATTCTAAAGAAAACTGCTTGATAACTTAATCATACCCCCACTCCTCTTTTCTGTGTATCATACCCCCACTCCTCTTTTCTGTGAATCATACCCCTACTTCTCTTTTCTGTGAATCATACTCTTCTCTGTGAAAACCTTGGCACCATACTTCCTGCCATCACAAATGTCTTAAACAGTTCTGTAACAAGTGGATCAGCCCCAGATGATTTCAAAATTGCAATATTTAAACCTCCTGTATATAAAAACAAAAGAAAGAGGGAGGAAAACAACGAGAAGCATCGCAAAATTGCAATTGTTAAACTTTTGCGTAAAAAGAAGAAAGAAAGAGAAGGGGGAGGGGGCAAAAAAAAAGGGATCGCTTGATACAAATACACAGTAAACTCCGACATATCTCCAGTGTGCTTTTCCTATTAAAACTTGTAGAGAAAGTGGTTCTCCATCAATTATTCCAGCACGTCTTAACGAACAACCTCCTCAGCTCCTTCTAGTCAGCCCATTGGAGCTGGACATAACACAGAAACTGCTGTCATCCGAATCCTGAACGACATTCCGACTTCTCTTGACTAAGACAAAATCTCTGTTCTTCTTTACGGTCTCTCTGCAGTGTTTGGCACAACGGATCATGAAATAGGCCTACTTCTCTTACGGTACGCTTTAGAACAAACTTTGGCAGTTGTGGCACTGCGCTGTATTGGTTTAGATTGCCAATAGAAAGCAGGTTGTTCTCACTGATGGCAAATAGTCCTCCTTTTTCACAATTCGGCGTTCCTGAAGGTTCTCTGTTAGGTCCTTTCCTTTTACACTGTAAACACCACCTCTGCCTGAGCTCATCAACAGCATCTCCTTCAGTATGTCATGAAATGTATGCCGATGACACACAGCTTGAACACTGATATGATATACTAAACAACTGTAATAGTCTAAAAACTTCAAAATTGTGTCAGTGACATCAAACAATGGAAGTCTAACGTCAAATTAGAACTAACGATAAAAATATATTAAAACATTTTTTTTTAAAAGAGGAACCGTGAGGTTCCGGATTTTGTTTTTGTTTGTATGTTTTTTTGTTTTGTTTTGTTTTCTTTGGTTGGTTGGTTTTTGTTTGTTTTTGCTTTGCTCTCTCTCTCTCTCTCTCTCTCTCTCTCTCTCTCTCTCTCTCTCTCTCTCTCTCTCTCTCTCTCTCTCTCTCTCTCTCCTAATTCTAAGTGACACGGTTTACCTTGTCATTTTCGATGTCTTATTGGTCTGTAGTGTTGCGATGCCTCTAACAGAAGAACTGTTGACCTAAGCATTAACGCACCGACCCTCACCTTATCCACTAGTAACATACACTTGGCCCTTCCACTTCCTCTCTTATCTGAAAGTTAGTGGATTGTGACTTAACCTTTTTACGCCCTCGTTCCCCTCAGAGCTTCCGGCAGGGTAAGGAAACGATGGGGTTAAGATTCTGCTTTGCTATCATGAATGACAAGGCAGGAAGCTTCGCCGCTGACTTCATATCAGGGAATAGGGCATGATAACGTCAGGGAAAGACCTGCTGGCATCTCAGAAAGATGGCAAACTCGGGGTCTCTTTGGGGGCATGTCAGACCTAGCTGAACAGCAACATGGGCTGTGTCTAGAACATCATACCTGGCCACTTTAGCAGCTGTTCGAACACCCCCCGTGGTTGTAGTAAAACAACGTTGGGAGCTTCTGTCTGCTAAGTGTCGAGACTATAGTGAGGGGAACAGAGCTGGCAGATATGAGAGTTGGTAGCTGGGCGGGCTGCCCAATAGAGATGAAGGCCCAGAGTAAAGCAGAATAGGAGCTCTTCCATTCTGTCTTCATTCGGTAGCTGGGCTGGACCTGGTCGGTGCGTGTTGTTTGACTTTGTCCCGGGATTTTTCATCCCACCACCTTGCCATTGTTTGACTTTGTCCCGGTTTTTTTTTTTCATCCCACCACCTTGCCATTGTTTGACTTTGTCCCCGGGTTTTTCATCCCACCACCTTGCTATTGTTTGACTTTGTCCCCGGGTTTTTCATTCCACCACCTTGCCATTGTTTGACTTTGTCCCCGGGTTTTTCACCCCACCACCTTGCCATTGTTTGACTTTGTCCCGGGGTTTTTCATCCCACCACCTTGCCATTGTTTGACTTTGTCCCGGGGTTTTTCATCCCACCACCTTGCCATTCGGTCTGTAAACGAGACAACTGATGACTGGGTTCGAATGGATCATGCAACGCACGAATCCCCCCCCCCCCCCCCCCCCATCCCACTTTGCTTGATGAAATGGCTATTATGTGATATCGGTATAGCCCTGATATGGCTCTACACAATCGGCTGGGCTGTAAACAACAAGAACAACAACAGTGTGATATCGGTATAGCCCTGATATGGCTCTACACAGTCGGCTGGGCTGTAAACAAGAACCACATGTGATATCGGTATAGCCCTGATATGGCTCTACACAGTCGGCTGGGCTGTAAACAACAATGTGATATCGGTATAGCCCTGATATGGCTCTACACAGTCGGCTGGGCTGTAAACAACAATGTGATTTCGGTATAGCCCTGATATGGCTCTACACAGTCGGCTGGGCTGTAAACAACAAGAACAACAACAATGTGATATCGGTATAGCCCTGATATGGCTCTACACAGTCGGCTGGGCTGTAAACAACAAGAACAACAACAGTGTGATATCGGTATAGCCCTGATATGGCTCTACACAGTCGGCTGGGCTGTAAACAACAAGAACAACAGTGTGATATCGGTATAGCCATGATATGGCTCTACACAGTCGGCTGGGCTGTAAACAAGAACAACAATGTGATATCGGTATAGCCCTGATATGGCTCTACACAGTCGGCTGGGCTGTAAACAACAAGAACAACAACAATGTGATATCGGTATAGCCCTGATATGGCTCTACACAGTCGGCTGGGCTGTAAACAATAACAACAACAATGTGATATCGGTATAGCCCTGATATGGCTCTACACAGTTGGCTGGGCTGTAAACAACAAGAACAACAGTGTGATATCGGTATAGCCCTGATATGGCTCTACACAGTCGGCTGGGCTGTAAACAACAACAATGTGATATCGGGAGCTTGGGAGATGATTGTCCGGAGAGTGGGGAGGCATTGGTGTTTCTTGTTAATTTCAGATCAAGGAGTCAAAGGGTTGATGCAATTTTATGGGAATAGTCGTCCTAGCATGACTTATTGTTCTCACATTGTAGCTTTTGCTGCTGCAGTCGATGGCCAGACAAAGCAGTGAAGAAATCATTAACAAAGAAACATATGCACTCGATCTATTAGAAAAGTGAATGAATTATTAACAGAACACGCAAATTTGATCAATTTTAACTGCCAATCAATTAGTATCTAACAGAACGTGTTGAAAAATTATCAACAGGCCTACTTAACGGATCAAGCTAACCTACATCGTATGTGCTAATGGTTGTGGGCTAGCGGCTCGAATCCTGGGGTGCGCTACATTAACCCTTTGACCTCCGCACCCTGTGCATCAACTGCAAAAAATTTTAACCCTTTGACTCCCTCATCCTATCCATCAGCTTCCCGCAACTATCCACCAGCTTCCTGCAGGAAGCTGGTGGATATGATGAGGGAGTCGGAAGGTTAAGTTTTCGCTTTGCTAGCATGGTTGACAATACAGGATGCTGGTGGACAGGGTGCGGGAATCAAAGGATTAAAGCTGGCCTCCATATTGTCCCATTTTAACATCATTGTTGTTCTGGTGGTGTCGGTATAGGAGCAGGTAAGTCCTCCTTTCCCCACTTCCTTGGGATATATCCCCGTCGGCCACATCACTTGAGGTACCACCTCGACTTAAAATTGAACCAAATCAATCGATCAATCCAAACCTGAAACACACGCAGTGGGATTCTATAAGGAGGCTGGCCCAGAACAGACAGGACTTAAGGAAGTTTGTTGCTGCCCTACTGGCCAATAGCATAATGAACAGTAATAGACGTAGGCCTACCTACAGTGTATGTTGTAGTCTACACGATCTGTAAGTATGACGCTTTGACCGCCAAGTTCCCGGTTTTCGGTGCTGTGTAAAACTTGTGACTACCTCGCTTACGTGTCAGTTTAGAGCCACTGGCGAAGATGGCATACGTGAAGCACACCTCGTCTCGCCTATATAGCAGTCAAATATTTGCTGTGACACTTCACCGATTGCCTTACCGGTAAGCTACATTTTAGTGAAGCGAGTGCAGACATACGTTTTGTTTGTCTGTGTGACTCAGGTTGCAAGTAAGATCCGTCTGCCGTATCGCTTATGTGGGTGCAGACGTTAAACACCTAACAAGAAACAAGAATATGACTGAAGAGAGACCACCCTGCCATTTACTGTGATATGACACTTGTGCACAGAGAAGTGCGTGTGTGTGGAGAGGGATTGAAAAGTTGGTGTGCGTAGGTCAGCCGTGTCGCTACGTTTGTATAAAATATGTTCAAGCTGAGTCTTTTACTTATTTCAAAGCTTCATGGAAAAAAAATTTACAAGTTAGTCCTCGTATACAGCCTACACTGTGAGTGACAGAACTCAACAAAAAAAACTCAACCAACTAAATCGGAATGACCCATGAAGACCCACATTCGTCTGTCAATACGGCCACCCCTGAATATCACGCACAAGTCGATCGATACTCCAGCAAGGTAAGTAACTAAGAACATGTATGTCGATCAACAAGTAGGCCTACCACTTCCAGTGGCATCGATCATTCTGTTACCAAACACAACTCTGCTCTCGTGTGTTCGTGTCTCAGAGTGAGTTGGCCTGTGTGTGTGTGTGTGTGGTGTGTGTGTGTGTGTGTGAAGCTTAGTCGGTCAGCATGAATTTCCGGCTTTCCTTAGACACAAACATTCCGATTTCCTATGCTCCGGTTGGCTGACAGCGGACTCTGTGGCTTAATTTAAAAAAAAGATTGATGTATACACACAGCCACTCGTCACATTCACGGAACCTGTGTCTTGAGACTGAGTTATATACACACAGCCACTCTCAACGTATCCAGGTCGAACGAACCACCAAGGACTATATTACATACATAAGTGTCCTGCAGAGCGGTCGCTCTCAAAACCTCGGTGGTCAGGGCGTTTGTTTTACGCGTTAGCTTGTATTAATTAAAAAATTTATCAAAGACCGTTGCGTTCTAGTGTTCTCCTCTCTCTCTCTCTCTCTCTCTCTCTCTCTCTCTCTCTCTCTCTCTCTCTCTCTCTCTCTCTCTCTTCTCTCTCTCTCTCTCTCTCCCTGTCTATCTGTCTGTCTCTGTCTGTCTGTCTGTTTGTTGTCTCTCTCTCTGTCTGTTAAGGGTTGACTTGTACCTGCTTTATGTACATCTGTTCGGCCTATCATTCTTTATTTCATGCTTTTGTAATGCACTTGATTGTTTGACATACACATGGAAACTGAATCTTTTTTCTTTTCTTTTATTTCATTTCATTTTGTTTCATTTATTTAATTTTATTTTACTTTATTTTATCACATTATATTACATTATGTTTTATTTTATTTCATTTTATTTCCTTTCATTTCGTTTATTTTATCTTGTTTCATTTTATTATATCTTATTTTATTTTATTTTTTACTTTTTATAACTTCTGCGACGTGGCGTATGTTATAGTTAATCTATGGTCATCGTTGCGTTAGTTGACGTATCTCCCACCCCACCCCCTCTCCAACACACACACACACATCTTATCTTCTGTTTTTCTTAATGTTTCCTTTACTTCCGCCTTTCCCTTCTGATTCTGTATATGTAATTTACTTTCTCATATTTTTCTTGAATACAATATTAACACACCTATTATCAGTTGTAACTTTATTGTTGTTTTTGTTGTTATTATTAAAGGTTGACATGGATACATTTTCATGTGTGTATTTTTGTCCCCATACTTTTGTGAAGTGCACGACCCATTGGCATAAAAGTCAATATTTTATTTTATCACAACTCGTGCTATAACTTGTTTCACAATTTGTGTGTGTGTGTGTGTGTGTGTGTGTGTGTGTGTGTGTGTGTGTGTGTGTGTGTGTGTGTTTGTTTAATGTTATTTTAATGTTTATAGTTCGTGTATAGAGTAGCAAGGACTAGCTGTAAGGCAGATCCAACGGGACCTAAAACCACTGTCCTTGGGTAATAAGAGCAAAAATGTATTCTGAAGTCTGAAATCTCTCTCTCTCTCTCTCTCTCTCTCTCTCTCTCTCTCTCTCTCTCTCAGACAGACAGACAGAGAGCGTACACACACACCGTCAGACGATACTAATAATTTAATTCTTAACGCTATTCAGCAAACTGCGATATACTCAATGCATATTACTCATTATAATCTGCAAGACACACAGTGTAATACGTACGAAGAAGCATCGCTATCGCGCATCCACTCACCAGAGTACACACAGCCTACATGTACCGCACAGATAATACTGTCATATACCAACAGAGTCTAACCAAATAGGCACTTAGGCCTGCCTATCAGGTCATGCAGTACGTAGGCCTACATACATAATGATTACACCAATTCACATGAGCAGAAGCCTTTGAGCTTGAATTGTCTGTACATATTGCAGTGACAACCTTAACCCTTTGATTCCTGCACCCTATCCAGCAACAACAAAAACTTAACCTTTGACTCCCTCGCCCTATCCACCAACTTCCTGCAGGAAGCCGGTGGATAGGGTGAGGGAGTCAAAGGGTTAAGTTTTTGCTTTGGTTGACACTGCAGCATGCTGGTGGACAGTGTAGGGGAGTCAAAGGGTTTGCACCCAATTGTAGGGTCTACGTCACAGTAAATTCAGGGATGCAGAAAGAGAGAGAGAGAGACAGACAGGGAAGGAGAGAGAGACAATGAGAATGATACTTTATTTTCCAACGGTAAAAGCTATTGGCTAGAAGCCATTTTTCAAACTTGCCGTTGCTGTTCTAGAGAGAGAGAGAGACAGGGAGGGAGGGAGAGAGACACAGAGAAAGAGACAGAGAGAGAGAGAGATGTTGATTTTTCTTTAAATTAATTGATAAGAATTAGGCCTGCATAAAAAGTCATTTTAAAACGTGTTCTTGTCTACCTGTGAACACGCACGCGCTCGCGTAAACACAAACTTATAAGCTTAATTACAAGTGTATGCGTGTAATATGAGTAGTCCTGCATTGCCTACGTAGGTTCAAACACACGCTCAAACACATGTGTACCATATGATTAGGCCTGTAACAGGCGTAACCACATTCATACACCATGCATATACAAGGCTTTTGTATAATTTGTAGTTCTCTCTGTCTCTGTCTGTTTCTCTCCCTCTCCCTCTCTCTCTCTCTCTCTCTCTCTCTCTCTCTCTCTCTCTCTCTCTCTCTCTTCTTTTGTCTTCTCTCTCGCTCTCTCTCTCTCTCTCTCTCTCTTTTACACACTCTCTCTCTCTTGTGAGTGAGTGTGTGTTGTGTGTGTGTGTGTGTGTGTGTGTGTGTGTGTGTATGACAAAGGATTTAGTTCATGAAGCATACACTCATAAAAGGTTTCCTATACCTATGGATAGAGACTTGATAGTTGAAGGTGAAGGCTTCTTGTCTGGCATCTGTTAATCTCTCACACAGTATAATCCACAGATTCAGGTGGGTTTTTTTTTCTACTGAAGGATGAAAGAGAAGCTCAATAAAGTTATTTCTTTTTTTTTTTTTTTTTTTTTTTTTACTAAGCTTATTTTGACAACAGGAGATTACTTAATGTTGACCGGTGGGATGTCTGTCTGTCTGTCAATATCTAGCATATATCTTTATGTGAATGTCTATAAACGTATTATGAGCGAAATGAATGCAAAATGAGATTTCCAAATTTGGATTAATTAAAAAAAAAAGTATTTTGTTGTGTCTTTTTGCGAGCTTATATGTGTGTGCACGCACACAAGAGAGTGTGTTTGTGTGTTAGAATGGAAACTGCCCGTTTTAAATCTACCTTTTTTAAAATTAAATTTTTATTTTTTCATATAGACCGGAGAGAGAATTTCGTTTGTCCCTTACACACACACACACACACACACACACACACACACACACACACACACACAACACACACACACACACACACACACACACACACACACACATGCACACACACACATGCACACACACGCTCGCGCACTCTCACACACATCTATCTATCTATCTACTCTCACACACACACACACACACACACACACACACACACACACACACACACACACACACACACGTGCGTGCGTGTCAGAAACACTTCCTTGAATTTTTCATGAATTTATTCAATGCTCAAGATAAACTGCAAACAGACTTGGAAGACAAGTAGCCCCAGATTATTGACGAAGAATATCAGATGACGCATCTATTACGAAGTGTGTGACGTAAGGAATATAATTATAACACAGGTCTAATCATCAAATGAAATTGTTACTAGTTATTACGCCATAGATTGCACACTGAAAAATGAACTGAAAAATTACCGGCCTATCTCTAATCTCTCTTTCTTGTCAAAACTGCTTGAAAAAGTTGTCCTCAACCAACTGAACTCTCACCTGTCTGCCAACAATCTCCTCAATCCTTTCCAGTCAGCCTACCGCCAGTGCCATAGCACTGAAACTGCCTTGCTACACATTCTCAACAATCTCCTCCTTGCAACTGATACTGGCAAAGTCTCTCTCCTCACACTCCTTGATCTGTCTGCAGCCTTTGATACCATTGATCATGGTATTCTCCTTTCTAGACTTCATCATACTTTTGGCATCTCTGACATTGCTCTCTCCTGGTTCACTTCTTATCTATCAAACAGAAAACAAACTGTTCTCATCAATGGCACTTACTCTCAACCTGCATACCTGACCTGTGGTGTTCCACAAGGATCTGTCCTTGGCCCTGTTCTTTTCACTCTTTACACCTCCCCCCTGTCCACCATCATCAACTCCCACTCTATAAAACACCACTTCTATGCTGATGACACCCAACTTCAAGACAGTGACTCACCTGACAATATACAGCGCCTCCTGACTCGCACCACTGAGTGTTACTCGGACATCAAAAATTGGATGACATACAACAACCTTCAGCTAAATGATGACAAGACAGAAGCTATCCTCATTGGCACCCGTCAGAAACTTTCTCAGCTGCCTCCTCTTTCTCTCCCATTATGTAACACATCAGTCCCAATTTCTGATTCAGCTAAAAACCTTGGTGTCTGCATTGACTCTACCCTCTCCATGAACAACTTTGTTTCTCAAACTGCCAGACCTTGCTACTATCACCTCCATCGTATAAGCCTGATCAGGAAGTATCTCTCTGTGGAAACAACTGCAAAACTCGTTCTCTCCTTCATAATGTCTCGCATTGACTATTGCAATTCACTCCTGTCCGGTCTTCCTGCCTCCACCACTCACATCCTACAGCGCATTCAAAACAATGCTGCACGCCTTGTACTCAAAAAGAAAAAAAGCTGACCACATATCTCCTCTCCTGGCACAACTTCACTGGCTCCCTGTATCAAAGCGCATACAGTACAAACTAGACACCATGTGCTACAAAAGCCTCAATAACGCAGCCCCCGATTACCTGTCAAGCCTACTTGAGATCTATGTTCCCTCACGTACCCTCCGCTCTGCCTCCGATCCTCTGACTTTTCGCTTTCCACGCACTAAGCTCAATACCTATGGTCCACGAGCCTTCTCTGTTTCTGGTCCGCTCTCCTCGAACAAACTTCCTCTCTCAGTCTGTCAGCAACCTACTTTCGTCTCCTTCAAGTCCGCTCTCAAAACTCATCTTTTCTCCTCTGCATAAAATCCTGACCTCACTCAATCCCCTCTGCAGCCTGTCTCCACTCGGAGGGGAATCACATTGCAATATATAATTGTATATAATATGCTCTCTATAATTTTCCATTGTTTTTATTCTTTCTCTCCATTTATAGCCGTGTGTGTGTGTGTGTGTGTGTGTGTGTGTGTGCGTGTGTGTGCGTGCGTGCGTGTGTGTGTGTTTCAGCGCTTAGATTTGATTTTATCAAGATTTTGCGCTATATAAATATTGTAATTATTATTATTAATTATTATTATTATTATAGCCTATATACTAATGGTGTTGTCTAAATTAAGTATTATTAAGAGATAAAGTGTCTGGCGGCTTATGGTAACATGAAAACTTACAGCACGCGCATCCGCCAAAGAGGAATGTACACTATGCAGCAACTTTCTGCTTGGCAGTGCACAGTGTGGGCCAAACAACGAGCACGTGTGCATTTGAGAAAAATCAAAACGCTGAAGAAGAAGAAAAAAAATGGAAAAAAAAGTGTTTTGAGAGTTGAGAGGCATAGTCGGGGTATGTCTGTTCGTAACACTAACAGGAACCATCGTCACTATTGGGCACGGAACGTTCAAGTGCACAGATCTGGCGTCAGATTAATAAGGAATTCATGTAGAAGTTATTGACGCGTCTTTTTCTACATCAAAATTGATGCAAACGCGACAAAACAGGCAGAAATAAGATAAAAGTTTATGAAGTAAGACTTCAGTCGAGACTTCGAACATAAAGGGGGTATATTCCTACCTAATGAATTTAGTGTTCATCCAATGGTTCTTGCTGTAAGAAGAGCGATCGATAAATTTACACTTCATCGGATGAGTTTATTTCAGTAATTAGGTGCACCTCATAAACACCTCTTCTTCTTCTTCTTCAGTGGTATTAACGTCCCAGCGTGATAACGATTAGGGACTGTCGTAAGATGAGTCTTGTCATATAGTTAAAGAAGATAAGCGTTGTCTTATGATTTCCATGATAAACCCCTCGCTTCGCACCGCGAATATCACTCGTTATTTCTGCACGCGCTGTTTGGTTGTTTCCCGTTCGCTGGTTAGCGATACAACTGGCGTTGCCTCAAGGTGATGCACCTTCCTTCCAATCTGGCCGCACGAATCTTGCCTGGAGTCCACACAGCTGTGGTGGATACCTTACCCTGTTGAATGTCTGGGAAGGTAAAGCGGCAAGGTAGATGATTTGTGCAAGGCTTTTAGTTTTATAATGCTAAGAGAGAATTTGAGGTCCGAACTACTCACTTCACGTACGGCCTTAAGGTTATGATACAACCTTAATTTTACCTTAGTGTTTTGGTTTCTTGTTTCTAAGAAATTGACATTTTGGGCTAGTGAGAGGTTTCACGTTGTTTTTAGCAGGCTTCCTAAAACATTATATTACATTACAGACAGCCTGTGTTGTGTGGCTATGTCCCTGGGTTTGTGATCTCCCCACCTTGCCTTTCGGTTTGTAAACAAGGTACCGTAACTGATGACTGGGTCCGAATGTGTCATGCAGCACATGGACATGCCCCTTTGCTTGATGAATTGACTGTTAGTGGCGTTGGGAGCTTCGGAGATGATCGTCGGAGAGGGTGAGGCATTGGTGTTCTGGCTCCCATCCGCACCCTCGTGGTGTTTCTTGTTAACAGATAGCCTACGTCTGTTCAGTTCAATGTACATTTGACATATATTTGCTTATCTGTATCTGCTTTATCTGCTGCTCTTGTAACGCGTTTGGTCGATTGACGTATGTATGGAATTGTTATATTATTTGAATTCTTTTATTACAACTTCTGTGTCGAGGCATATGTCGTTCTTTATTTATATTCATCGTTGCGCTAGTTGACGTGTTTACCCTCCGCCCCCCCCCCCCCCCTTATTATTTTTTTTCCTTGGTCGTTCTTAATGCTTCTTTCACGTTTCCTTCTTTTCCTTTGATACTGGGTCTATAATATACGTTTTTTTTAAAATGGAATATCAATACAACCATTAGCAATGGCGTTATATTATTATTATTGTTGTTCTCGTTGTTATTGTTAAGGGTTGAGATGTATTCATTTCCATATGTCTACCTTTGTCTGTCATGGTTTTGTTGAGCGCATGGGTCATTAGCGCCATGTAACAATCATTATGTTATCACAACTCATTTTATAAATTGTCTCATATTTCATATGTCACAGTTCTTTTTTAATTAATGTACTCATATGTTGTGTGTTAGAGTGGCAAGCATTAGCTGTAAGACAGGCCCGATGGGACCTAACGCTGTTATCCTTGAGTAATAAAATATTCAGAAATCTGAAGTCTGAAATCAATAAGCTATTGATAAAAACATAGTTAATGGTAAACAGAACCCATAACAACCTCTAGACTTTACCAACGCTTTGGGATTAGGCGCAGGCTTACAGTTCTACCACTATCATTTTAGATCTTTTCCCCCATCACTGATCCGCGGCGATAGTGCCTATGGAAATTGTTCCGAGCGCAGAAGTTTTGTTTTGAGAAAACTGATAAGAACAACACGAAAGAAAAGGGAAGTGAAACTTTGGTTCACCGGACGGTCCCTCAGCCAGCCAGTCAGTCAGCCCACCGACTGCTTAACACATACACACACGAAGTTTAACACACACACACACACACACACACACACACACACACACACACACACACACACACACACACGCACACACGCACAACTCACACACACACACACACATACATACACCACACGCACACACACACACACACGCACACACACACACACACACACACACACGCACAAACACACACACACACACACACGCACATACACACACACACACACACACACACAAATCCACACACACACGCACACAAATCCACACACACACATACACACACGCACATAAACAAACACACACACATATATATATATATATACACGCACCCACACAAATCCACACACACACACACACACGCACACACACACACACACACATGCACGCACAGAGAGAGAGAGAGGGGGGGGACACTGCTCCCTGGAAAAAACCGCTAACAAAACACACACACACACACACACACACACACACATGCGCGCACAAAGAGAGAGAGAGAGGGGGGACACTGCTCCCTGGAAAAACCGCTAACAAAACACACACACACACACACACACACATGCGCGCACAAAGAGAGAGAGAGAGAGGACACTGTTCCCTGGAAAAACCACTTGGAAGAGGACGCAACACACGTAATAAAAGGACTCGCACAACCAGAACCTTCTTATCAGTTCAATTCAGCTAGCGTTATCAGTGGACGTTCGTCATTCATCATGGTTTCCTTGTTCTACGTTCCCATGTTACTGATTCTGGTTGTAAATATGTCGCTTGCTGAGAGAACTGCAGGTAAGTGGCTTGTCTCTCCTCACTCTTCTTTTTATTTTTTTTATATATTATTTTTTCTTGTTAAAAAATTATCCAACAGTGAATAGAATAAGCCTGTACTGACTGACTCCTTCCTTCCTCAACGGTCGACATCTTAGCGCTCGACACATTTGATCTAAATTTGGTAAATATCCATTTAGAATAATAATAATAATAATAATTACAATATTTATATTGCGCAAAATCTTGATAAAATCAAATCTAGAATTAACTGAGAAATTCTTGCTGACATATTTTGGTCACTCACTCACTCACTCACTCACACACTCATTCACTCACTCACTCACTCGCTCGTTCACTCACACACGCGTGCGAGCGCGCACCACACACAACACACACACACACAACACCACACACACACACACTCGCACACTCAAAATAGCTGAGAAATTTTTGCTAACATACTTTGATCAATTACAGAGAGAGAGAGAGGGAGGGGAGAGAGAGAGAGAGAGAGAGAGACTCGCCGATCAGTATAAAAGCAATGTCCCGTTTTGTTTGTTTCTTTTTCAAACCAAGATTGAAAATAACAGATACATGGAGGTAAAACTGTCAAGTGAAAGGTCAAGGATTTGTTGATAAACTTAAGATTTATGAAATCAGGAAGTCTTTTCCCTTTCACCTGACAAAATAATTTATTGTGACAACTGCTTGGCCATCCCTAGATAGTACACAGCAAACAGGCAAATTGCCTCCTGACAAATGTTTCCCTGACACATCTCAGACATTGAGCATATAACATTCGGTCAGTGAGATTTTAACTAAGAATTTGCGTCAAATCAATTTCCAGAAGGTAGGGATAGTCCTGAGAAAGCCATAGGGATAATGTATCCTGAGAGAGCCACAGGGATAGTGTATCCTGAGAGAGCCGTAGGGATCGTTTATCCTGAGAAAGTCATAGTGATAGTGTATCCTGAGAGAGCCGTAGGGATCGTTTATCCTGAGAAAGTCATAGTGATAGTGTATCCTGAGAGAGCCGTAGGGATCGTTTATCCTGAGAATAGTGATAGTGTATCCTGAGAGAGCCGTAGGGATCGTTTATCCTGAGAAAGTCATAGTGATAGTGTATCCTGAGAGAACCGTAGGGATCGTTTATCCTGGAGAGCGTAGGGATTGTTTATCCTGAGAAATCATAGGGATTAGTTTATCCTGAGAAATCATAGGGATAGTTTATCCTGAGAGAGCATAGGGATCGTTTATCCTGAGAGAGCTGTGCGGATCGTTTATCCTAAGAGAGCTGTAGGGATATTTTATCCTAAGAGACCCGAACAGAGCGTTTATCCTGAGAGAGCCATTGGGATAGTTTATCCTGAGAGAGCCATCGGGATAGTTTATCCTGAGAGAGCTGTAGGGATAGTTTATCCTGAGAAAGTCATAGGGATAGTTTATCCTGAGAGAGCCATAGGGATAGTTTATCCTGAGAGAGCCATAGGGATAGTTTATCCTGAGAGAGCCGTAGGGATCGTTTATCCTGAGAGAGCCGTAGGGATTGTTTATCCTGAGAGAGCTGTAGGGATCGTTTATCCTGAGAGAACTGTAGGGATCGTTTATCCTGAGAGAGCCATAGGGATCGTTTATTCTGAGAGAGTCATAGGGATCGTTTATCCTGAGAGAGCCATAGGGATCGTTTATCCTGAGAGATCCGTAGGGATCGTTTATCTTGAGAGAGCCGTAGGGATCGTTTATCCTGAGAGAGCCGTAGGGATCGTTTATCCTGAGAGAGCCGTAGGGATCGTTTATCCTGAGAGAGCCGTAGGGATTTTTATCCTGAGAGAGCCGTAGGGATCGTTTATCCTGAGAGAACTGTAGGATCGTTTATCCTGAGAGAGCCAAGGGATCGTTTATCCTGAAGAGTCCGTAGGGATCGTTTATCTTGAGAGAGCCATAGGATCGTTTATCCTGAGAGATCCGTAGGATCGTTTATCTGAGAGAGCCATGGGATTGTTTATCCTGAGAGAGCCGTAGGATCGTTTATCCTGAGAGAGCCGTAGGGATTGTTTATCCTGAGAGAGCCGTAGGGATCGTTTATCCTGAGAGAGCCGTAGGGATATGTTTATCCTGAGAGAGCCGTAGGGATCGTTTATCCTGAGAGAGCCGTAGGATTGTTTATCCTGAGAGAGCCGTAGGGATAGTTTATCCTGAGAGAGCCGTAGGGATCGTTTATCCTGAGAGAGCCATAGGGATCGTTTATCCTGAGAGAGCTGTAGGGATCATTTATCCTGAGAGAGCCATCGGGACTTTATCCTGAGAGCGCCGTAGCGATCATTTATCCTGAGAGATCAGCAAGGACAGTTTATTCTGAGAGAGGCATAGGGATCGTTTATCCTGCGAGAGCAGTAGGAATGTTGTTTATCCTGAGAGAGGCGTAGGATAGTTTATCCTGAGAAATCTGTGGGGACAGTGTATCCTGAGAGAGCCATAGAGATAGATTTTCCCGAGAGAACCGTAGGGATCTTTTATCCTGAGAGAGCTGTAGGGATCGTTTATCCTGAGAGAGCCATAGTGATCGTTTATCCTGAGAGAGCCATAGTGATCGTTTATCCTGAGAGAGCCATAGTGATCGTTTATCCTGAGAGAGCCATAGTGATCGTTTATCCTGAGAGAGCCATAGTGATCGTTTATCCTGAGAGAGCCATAGTGATCGTTTATCCTGAGAGAGCCATAGAGATAGTTTATCCTGAGAGAACCGTAGGGATCGTTTATCCTGAGAGAGCCGTAGGGATCGTTTATCCTGAGAGAGCCGTAGGATCGTTTATCCTGAGAGAGCCGTAGGGATCGTTTATCCTGAGAGAGCCATAGGGATCGTTTATCCTGAGAGAGCTGTAGGGATCAGTATCTGAGAGAGCCATCGGACTTTATCCTGAGAGCGCCGTAGCGATCATTTATCCTGAGAGATCAGCAAGGACAGTTTATTTGAGAGAGGCATAGGGATCGTTTATCCTGCGAGAGCAGTAGGAACTGTTTGTTTATCCTGAAAGAGGCGTAAGGATAGTTTATCCTGAGAGAATCTGTGGGGACAGTGTATCTGAAAGAGCCATAGAGATGATTTTCCCGAGAGAACCGTAGGGATCTTTTATCCTGAGAGAGCCGTAGGGATTGTTTATCCTGAGAGAACCGTAGTGATCGTTTATCCTGAGAGAGCCATAGTGATCGTTTATCCTGAGAGAGCATAGGAGTTTATCCTGAGAGAGCCATAGTGATCGTTTATCCTGAGAGAGCCATAGTATAGTTTATCCTGAGAGAGCCATAGGATAGTTTATCCTGAGAGAGCCATAGTGATAGTTTATCCTGAGA
>JAPXFY010000019.1:44318726-44343726 GCA_030674185.1 Monoplex corrugatus | reverse complement strand
CGCTACTTACGACGCCTACGTCAGGGCTGGCGGCCGTTTGTCACGTGCTCTGTGGCGTCATCAGAACGTAGATTCTCTTGTCCAGGCTTTGTCTCGGCGATCAAGGAGGTGTGCCGCTGGGTGAAGTTTGGGATCAGCCCCTTCGGGATCTGGATGTCTGGCCATCCACAGGGTGTCGTGGGATTTTCTTCCAACACAGGTAAGCCTTTCGCTCTATCCCTTTCCCTCGATCATTTGCTCTGTCCACCATTAGTGTGTCAAGGTTGTTTTTGTTGTTGTTGTTGTTGTTGTTTTCCTACTGAAATATAATGGAATTTTATCCTTCTGACTCCTTCACCCTGTCCGCCAGATTATTTCTGCAGAAGAAAGTCAAAAGGTTCAGTTCCAGTCCAATGCCTCTTTGTGCAATCTAGTGCAAATTAAGCAGAGTGCGTTGTTGTGTGTTGTGGTTATTGTTGTTAGCGTTCGATTCCCGATGCGTTGCTGTTGTTGTTGTTGTTGTGTGTTTATTGTTGTTTTAGCGTTCCGATTTTCTCCGATGCGTGTATTTTTTGCCCACACTGTGCACGCGGTGTGTTGTTGTACAGTCTGCAACTTTGCTGGACGTGCATGCTGGGTGTTTTCATATTTGTGTAAGTCGGCGAACACCGACATGACTTACAAGATCTTTAACCCTTTGACTCCTGCACCCTATCCAACACCTAAAAAAAACTTAACCCTTTGACGCCCTCATCCTATCCACCAGCTTCCTGTAGGATGCTGGTGGATAGGGTGAGGGAATGAGAGGGTTAAGGTTTTTGCTTTGCTAGCATGGTTGACAGTGCAGGACGCTGGTGGACAGGGCGCGGGAGCCAAAGGGTTAATGTGCACATTGGTGATCTGTGTGCGTATACACATGAAGGGAATTTAGGCACTGACAAGTCTGCAAACATACTGACCTGGGAGATTGGAAAAAAATTTCTACCCTTTATCTACCAGGTGGCAGATATCAAGGCAGGGTCAAAACCAGACCTTCCGCCCTGACTATCGCTCCCGTCGAGCACAATGTGACGTGTCAGTGACGCCGTTCTCTGCTGACTCTTCTTTCGTTTGTCATCTACATGGTCAGGCCACATCTGGCAATAAATATGGCCGTTTTTTTTTTTTTTCCAGTTCCTGCCGATTGCCATGGAGCCTGAAAATCAGCAGAGTTGTAGTCGGCCATATCTCCTGTCACTCCATTTTATAAGAGGTGACATGGCTGGCAACATCATTATGTTCACTTCATGTGACCTCCGGGCAGGTAGTTGACGGCGTCAGTTTGAACGTGTCGTTCATGTGAGCATTGAGCCGGTTGTGGCCAGTGAGGAACCTCGTCGGGATCACTTGCTGTCTGTGGACAGAAGTCCACAAGGTAGTCGTCCCTCTCTGTACCGTGGCTTTGGAGTAAGGTCATCTTCAAGCTGTAGCTCATACTGTGGTCTGCTAAATTTTCCATGGCTCCTGTTTTTGCTAGCTCATCTTACCTCTATTTACCTGTGTCCCGTTAGGTTTGCTTTCCTTTCTACATTAATAGGTTTATTTTTTGCTACAGCCAGACGATCCACTGACTATCAGCTAATAAGCAGCCGTTGACCCCACGCTTCAAAACTACCGATGTTTTCACTGTTAGACTATGGAACAAGTAAGGTCTGTGCCATGGCAATTCTTAATCACTTCCAAACGCCTTTACAAGTAATGATCTCTCCAGTTAGTTAGAGCGCCATGTTGATGACGCAGTGGTCACGGATTCGAACCTCGACAGTCCACAGTCTTCCTTACGGTCACTGGACAAGAATTGTAGCACAGTGTGCACAAGGAAATACCGCTTCTGTTTGTATTTTCTGTCAATGTGGCGATGATGTGACAACAGAAGTTTTCCTCGTTGGACATTCTTTACTTTTTCCTCCTGCGTAATGGCTGACAGTCCACTTTATTCTGATGGTAGGCCTCTGCGTGTATGTGGGCATGCGTGTGCGTGTGTGTATTTGCGCGCGCGCTACATGCGCATAAATGGGATGGAGCGTTTAATGTGTTTATTCTTTTTATTACATAACTGTGAGCCACGATGGAGGTTAAAGCTATCCTGGTGTCAAAATATGAAGGCGATACGACATTTTGTTTGTCATACAGTGACAGATCTCCACAGCTGTTTTGACATTACCGCCGTCATAATGCTGGCCCTGACAAACGTTGCCGTTCACCGTCTCACTCCTTGACAGTCTCAGTTGTGAGGCCACCTCTGACATTTTTACGTTTTTTTTTGTTTTGTTTTTGTTTTTGTTTGTCTATTTTAATGTATTTTAGTTATAATTATTTTGTGAACATATTATGTGCTTCAAGTGATTTCAGGCAGATAGAGGCATATATGTATATATATATTCTATCAAATATATACATACATACACATCCACACACATATACACATGTGTATATATATATATATTTATATACATATATATACATATGTATGTATATATATAGATATATATATACATACATGCATATATAATTATACATAATAATTATATATATGTATATATATGTATATACATATACATATACATACATACATACATATATATATATATATATATATATATATATATATATATATATATATATATATATATATATATATATACATATAATATAATACAATTATAACTGTCGTCAAATATTTGACCATCCGAACCCATTCGGTCGCACGTGACTAATGACACATTTCTTTCAGATATAGGCAAAATAAGTCGGGCTAACCTGGACGAAAAAGCAGTCATGGAACTGCTGGCGATGGTTCTTATCAAGAAAGGGAGTGGTGTATCTTCATAATTACACTGTCAGAAATAAAAGTATCAATAATTCGAGGAATCGACTTTCTTTATATCCCTAAGAATAAAAATAGATTTCTCATATATTTAATTTTCTTCTTCAGTACGTCTTTTGATGTGCAATGGTTTGGCTCAGTGGCTAAGAGAATGTCACACAGTAGGCTACAATAAGAGGTTGGTTTTGAGTATCTTCCCTTTTCGATAAAAACTTAAGTATAATAAATTCATAAATCCATATTGAAAGGATAAGTTAGGTATTACGATCCCGAACAACTCTCATTCTTACATATATATTGAAAAGCTCTTCTTCAAATTACGATCAATGTTGTTCCATGCTCAGAAAAGAAAAAAAAAGAAAACTTTCATTCTCTCTGCTCTGGATCTCCGTTTCTGAAGATTGTTGTGACGACAATAGAAACTACAAGACAATCCCTAATCATATTTCTATGTTAGGACGTTAGGCCTGATACGTATTAATAACAACAACAACATTTCTGAAGACCTAGCTGTGTGTGATGTAACAAAATGATAAATACGTGTAGGCTAGAAACATTGTGGCTGTCCTGGGTCTTTATTCTAAACGAGGTGAAGAATCACAAAATGACGTTTTTCTGAGGAATCAGTTCACCCTTCAAAGTGGTGTAGGATCACAAATTCTTTGATGAACAGTTAAGCAACAATCATCATCATCATATGCCCTTCCGCATGGCGTTGGCGATCATGGCCCTCCACACGAATCTATCCCTTGTCGCTGCAAGTCCATCTCCTACCCTCTCTGTCCTCAGCCACCCTGCAAGTCCGTACAATATTTTCTCCCTGGGTCTACCTGGTGTTCTCTTTCCCTCCAGTGTTCCTGTTGTGAATAGGCGCTCTAATTTCTTTTTTCTCATAAAATGTCCTATTAATGTTGCTTGTCTTTTCCTAATCTTCTTTCTTAATGATCTTCTTGTGTCTGCCTCCTTCAAGACTCTCGTTTGTTTTATTTGCTGTCTATGGAACTTTCCACATTCTTCTTAGAAACCGAATTTCAGTTGCCTCAATTTTGTTCCGACTTTGCGTGTTGACTGTCCACGCCTCACAACCATACAATAGTATCGGTTCTATATATCGCTCAAGAACTCTCTTCCTCATACTAATTGATAGACATTTGTTTGTAAGAACACTTTTCGTCTTCTTGAATGCTATAAGCAACAGTACGTTTTTGTTATCCCACATGAAAAGGGAAGATAATCTCACTTTAATAAATTTAGGCTGTTTGATTCTTTCTTTCAACTGAGTAAATCTAGGCATATTTCTCAATTTTAAGAAGTGCATCTAGTTGTATTTAATCTTTTGACGCATCATTGAAACTTGTTTGAAATCTTATCCAGTGCTTTATCTTGTCTTCGTCCGAGACAACTAAGAAAATTGTATATAGTTTTAAATCTATTGCTCATACTCAAAAGTCTCTCAGACCTTCTTGGTGTGGTGTGGTATGGTGTGTTGTGTTGTGTGTTGTGTTGTGTTGTGTTGTGTTGTGTTGTGTTGTGTTGTGTTGTGGTGTGGTGTGTGTGTGGTGTGTGTGTGTGTGTGTGTGTGTGTGTGTGTGTGTGTGTGTGTGTGTGTGTGTGTGTGTGTGCGCGCGCGCGCGCGCACGCATTTCCTTGCAGAAGCATGAAACGATGGATCAACATGTGCATGCATATCGTTGTTTCGGTCAAGAAATTGATCTACATTAAACCACGTATTGATTTTGCAAGAATGTGACCGCAGACAGCGTAACTTAACTGATCTGAATCAAAATATGCTTACTCATAAGAAAACGTATTCCAAATTTACGATGAATTTCTGATACTTTTACATACAAAGAAACATAACTCAGTGGTTTATAACGGCACATACACAGGCATACACTGAAAGACATTTTTAGATAAAGCGTTGCTTTTGTTCTTAGATTTGTATCCAAATTCGCATCTATGAACTTCCAGGAATTCATTTCATGTTTCCATAATCGTAAGTTCAGTGAAGAAACAGACGTAAGTGTCATTTCAAATCTGTTAGCGTTATGACCCATACTAAGGTCACCATGACCGAGTCACTTCGTACAATCGTCAAGTACATGTTTGTCATACATATCTACCTTTTGTCCTTGAATTTTTTCTTCTCTTCTTCTTATTCCATTTTCTTTCACAGGTGAAGATAAGATGTATTGTACCATATTTAGATATACATGTAAATGTCTTCTCGTCGTACTGATATTTAAATGATATAAACTTTTTCTAGTTGTACCGATGTTTAAATGATATGTCTTCTAAAGGCTTTTAAAAGTTGTTTCTAGTTTCTCTGCTGCGTGTAGATTTTCAATGAGGAAATGTGTGTAAGAAACAAATGTTTGTTTGCTTTCATTTTTGCATAAAAATGGAGGTTATAGAATGGATTGACCAGCTTTTTTAAAAATTGTCTTTCTTTTTCTGTTCATTCATGAATTTATCTTATCTGATTATTTATTTAGATATTTATTTACATATTTATCCCATTGTCTTCACGTAATTCTATTCGTTATCTATCAACCTTTCTACAGACCTGTCATGGCCCTTAGCTGTTGGCAGGCTATAAACAACACCATCAAATTGAATCTGTTTTTCCATTTGTTTATTTACTTATTTGTCTATTTATTTCCCACAGAGCAGTACGCGGACAGCCGAAAATGGTTAAGAGAGGGCTGGGTGGATTACCTGGCACCACAGCTCTACTGGCAGATAGACCCGCCCCAGCAGAGCTTCACAGCGCTTTCTGATTGGTGGATTGAACAGAACGACCTTGACCGGCACCTGTACATGGGCTGCGCTACTACAAAATCGATGCTTCCTCTCATGAGTGGCCCATCACTGAAATTGGAAGACAGGTGATTGATTTATTTTGATGATTGCTATTGATACTCTGTCACTACATTTATTGTTGATGATTGCTATTGATACTCTGACACTACATTTATTGTTGATGATTGCTATTGATACTCTGACACTACATTTATTGTTGATGATTGCTATTGATACTCTGACACTACATTTATTGTTGATGATTGTTGTTGATACTCTGTCACTACATTTATTGTTGATGATTGCTATTGATACTCTGTCACCACAAGTGATGATTGCTATTGATACTCTGTCACCAAGTGATGATTGCTATTGATACACTGTCACTACAGTGTATTATTGTTGTCAATAGATTGCTATTGATACACTGTCACCTATACTTTATATGTAGATGATGATTGCTATTGATACACTGTCACCAAGTGATGATTGTTATTGATACGCTGTCACCAGATGATGATTGCTATTGATACCTGTCACCAAGTGATGATTGACTATTGATATACGCTGTCACCAGAGTGATGATTGCTATTGATACACTGTCACCGAGTGATGATTGCTATTGATACACTGTCACCAGAGTGATGATTGCTATTGATACCTGTCACCAGAGTGATGATTCTATTGATACGCTGTCACCAGAGTGATGATTGCTATTGATACACTGTCACCAGGAGTGATGATTGCTATTGATACACTGTCACCAGAGTGATGATTGTTATTGATACACTGTCACCGAGTGATGATTGCTATTGATACACTGTCACCGAGTGATGATTGCTATTGATACACTGTCACCAGAGTGATGATTGCTATTGATACGCTTTACCTACGATTGATATTGTTATTGATTACGCTGTCACCAGAGTGATGATTACTATTGATACGCTGTCACCAGAGTGATGATTTATTGATACACTGTCACCAGAGTGATGATTGCTATTGATACACTGTCACCAGAGTGATGATTGCTATTGATACCTGTTACAAGTGATGATTTTATTGATACGCTGTCACCAAGTGATGATTGTATTGATACGCTGTACAAAGTGATGATTCTATTGATACGCTGTCACCAAGTGATGATTGTCTATTGATACGCTGTCACCAGAGTGATGATTGCTATTGATACGCTGTCACCAGAGTGATGATTGTATTGATACCTGTCACCAGAGTGATGATTGTCTATTGATACCTGTCACCAGAGTGATGATTGTTATTGATACGCTGTCACCAAAGTGATGATTGTTATTGATACACTGTCACCAGAGTGATGATTCTATTGATACGCTGTACCAATTATTGATTGCTATTGATACGCTGTCACCAGAGTGATGATTACTATTGATACGCTGTCACCAGAGTGATGATTGCTATTGATACGCTGTACCAAGTTGATTTATTGCTATTGATACGCTGTCACCAGAGTGATGATTGCTATTGATACGCTGTCACCAGAGTGATGATTAGCTATTGATACGCTGTCACCAGAGTGATGATTGTATTGATACGCTGTCACCAGAGTGATGATTGCTATTGATACCTGTCACTACATTTATTGTTGATTGCTATTGATACGCTGTCACCAGAGTGATGATTGCTATTGATACGCTGTCACCAGAGTGATGATTGCTATTGATACGCTGTCACCAGAGTGATGATTGCTATTGATACGCTGTCACCAGAGTGAATTGTGCCTATTGAGATACCTTCACCAGAGTGATGATTGCTATTGATACGCTGTCACCAGAGTGATGATTACTATTGATGACGCTGTCACCAGAGTGATGATTGCTATTGATACTCTGTCATTACATTGATGACTGCTATTGATAAGCTGTCACTAGAGTGATGATTGATTGATTTCACTAGAATGATGATTGCTATTGATACTCTGTTACCTAGATTGATGATTTGCAATTGATTTCACAATAGTGATGATTGTTATTGATACGCTATCACTAGATTGATGATTGCTATTGATTTCACTAGATTGATGATTGCTATCGATACGTTGTCCCTAGATTGCGATTGCTATTGATACTATTTGCTAATAGTCTCTTTTTTCATCATCTACATGGACAAAATGCAAACCTTGATTCAGAAGCTCTCAGTGAATTATTATTCGCTGATGACCAATCATGAACTACGTATACGACAAAACACAGTACAAAAACCTTGCAAACAAATTAATCAGCAGCTGTGATAACTATGACATGCTCCCCGTGAGGATGCCGGGGGCTCTTTCAATATAAATAATATCCCCACCTTCTGGAAATTCTGTGCTAGAAATGTCCCCTTTTCTGTCACTCTCTTTGTTTCTGCCTTATTCTTTAGCTTTTTGTCTTTTTTTCATATCATTTCTGCCTTGCTGGTCCATTCACCTGTATGTGTTTGATAAAGTTTTACTACTCTCTCTTAGGGTACATATATTAAGTGCATTTTTGGCTCTAGGGAAAATGAGATATGCAGAAGCAATTTTAGGTAATTTAGACCTGTTTTTATACATCTTTAGTGTCTTTAGTTGTGTTTAAAATTGCATTCAGGTGTCTTTGTAAATCTCCTGTGCGATAAATTGGACAGAGTGGTCAACGCCGAAGGCATCTCCTTGGATTATGTGCGCGAATGCATTGATATGTGTACTTAATTTTTTTTTTTTTTTTTTTTCTTCTGTTGAAGTATTGTGTCTTTATTGAAATGGTGATAGCCCTGACATGGCCCTACGCAGTCTGCTGGGCTTTAGACAAAAATAACAATAACTATAACTATGGAATGAAAATCGGTACCACAAAACAGAGATTATGTCTGTGGGACAAACACCTGACAACCTGGAGATTACTCAGAGGACAACACCTTTACCAAACTCCTAGAACTTAGGTACTTGGGAACCCTCTCTATCCAGAGAAATATAGACAGAAACATTGAGGCCAGAGTCCAAATGGCAAATAATGTGAACTACCAACTTTCATCCCTTGTAAAACACCCACGCTTTCCTGTTTTAACAAAAGCCCGGCTGGTCAGTACCATATTTGTATCCACACTGATTTACCAGTACCAGATCTGGACTTTAAACAAAATCCTTGAGAGAAAGATCACAACGTGTTTGATGGGACGTCTTAGAAGAGCAGCAGGCAAGACCAAAAGGAACATGAGTAAAAGGAAGAGATCTGACAGATAGTTCAAACAACACCTGTAAACCATTACGGTACAGACAGGGGATCAAGAGGTTTGCTTTGACCAAAATACCAGTCAACCAGCCAGACCTTTGAGCCTACAACAGCAGATACTCAGTGCATACAGAGGATCAAGAGATGTGCATTGACCAGGATGCCAATTAAAATTAACCAGTCAGCACTTTGAGCCTACAACAGCAGATACTCAGTATATACAGGGAATCAGAGATTTGCTTGACCAGAATGTCAGTCAACCAGTCAGACCCTTTGAACCTACAACAGCAGATACTCAGTGCATAGAGGGGATCAAGAGATATGCATTGACCGGATGCCAGTTTAAATTAACTAGTCAGCACTTTGAGCCTAAAAACAGCAATACTCAGTACATACAGGGAATCAAGAGATGTGCATTGACCAGGATGCCAGTAATACCAGTCAGCACTTTGACCTACAACAGCAGATACTCAGTACATACAGGGGATCAAGAGATGTGCATTGACCAGGATGCCAGTTATTAACCATCAGCACTTTGAGCCTACAACAGCAATACTCGTACATACAGGGAATCAAGAGATGTGCATTGACCAGGATGCCAGTTAAATTACCAGCACACTTTGACCTACAACAGCAGATACTCTGGCTTCAGATCCAGAGGAAGACCACGGCGGCCTAGCCTTGCACTGACGGAAGTGCGGACACAGCTGCACATCTATAACATGGTTCTGTGCAAAGCTCCCCTCCTGGTTGCTGACCGCCAGATTTATCTCCCCACTTCACTTTCCAATACAGGCGGATCAAAAAAGTTTAAAAAAGAAAAAGATAAAGTAAACTATTGATAGTGGATAATTGGTTATTGACGCTGGAAGACGTATCAAAAAAAAGTAAAAAGAAAGATACAGTAAGCTATTGGTAATGAATAATTGGTTGCTGATGCCGGGTGACGGAACGAAAAAGTAAAAAAAAAAAGTTAAAGTAAGCTTATTGACAGTGGAATAACTGGTTGTTGATGCTTGCTGATTGGTTTGTTGATGATTGCCGTTGATGCATTTCTCAAGTACATGGTTTTGTTGAGATGGTAAAACAAGTATCATTGTTCTGTTGAGATGGTAAAACAAAACTATCATTGTTTTGTTGAGATGGTAAAACAAAACTATCATAGTTCTGCTGAAATGGTAAAACAAGTATTATTGTTCTATTGAGATGGTAAAACAAAACTATCATTGTTCTGCTGAAATGGTAAAACAAGTATTATTGTTCTGTTGAGATGGTAAAACAAAACTATCATTGTTCTGCTGAAATGGTAAAACAAAACTATCATTGTTCTGTTGAGATGGTAAAACAAAAACTGTTCTGTTTAGATGGTAAAACAAAACTGTTCTGTTTAGATGGTAAAACAAAACTATCATTGTTCTTTTCAGATGGTAAAACAAAACTGTTCTGTTTAGATGGTAAAACAAAACTCTCATTGTTCTTTTCAGATGGTAAAACAAAACTATCTTTGTTCTTTTCAGATGGTAAAACAAAACTGTTCTATTTAGATGATAAAACAAAACTATCATTGTTCTTTTCAGATGGTAAAACAAAACTGTTCTGTTTAGATGGTAAAACAAAACTGTTCTGTTTAGATGGTAAAACAAAACTGTTCTGTTTAGATGATAAAACAAGTATCATTGTTCTCTTGAGATGGTAAAACAAAACTGTTATTGTTCTGTTGAGATGGTAAAACAAGTATCATTGTTCTCTTGAGATGGTAAAACAAAACTGTTATTGTTCTGTTGAGGTGGTAAAACAAGTATCATTGTTCTGCTGAGATGGTAAAACATAATTATCCATTGGTGGACATGTCAAAGACGGCACATGGCGATCAAGTTTTTTTTTTCAAAAAATGGCAGTCAGTTTTTTGTGAAGATGATGGCCAACAGACATGTTAGTTCTGTTGAAGTCTCAGCCATCTCTCATTCCACTACGACATTATTACAGCAAAACCTTCAATCCTTTTCTCCCACTGGATGAAGCAGTGAGGAAGTTTCAATCTTTTTCTCCTAATTTTTTGTATTTCGTGTTTGTTCGTTTGTGATCTTACATTCACGCTTAACAAGGGCCAGTTGGCCGAAAATTTGCACCAGTCTTGTCATACGCTTTCTGGTTTTATTTTTCGTGTTTTTCTGGTTCCTTTAACGTACGGCTCAGTTGTCTGAAGCTTTCCTGTTGTGACCAGGTGCCCCAAATCCCCCTTCCTCATAAAGTGGCCTATAAATATTGCCTGTCTTTTCCTAATCTTCCTTATGAGTGATCTACTTGTGTCTGCCTCCATCAAGACTGTCTCGTTTGTTTTCTTTGCTGTCCATGGAACTCTCAACATTCTTCTTAGAAACCACATCTCGGCTGCCTCAATCTTGTTCTGGCTTTGCTTGTTGACTGTCCACGCCTCACATCCGTACAACAGTATTGGTTTTATATAACATTCAAAAACTCTCTTCCTGATGTTAATTGATAGGCATTTTTTGGAAGAATGCTTTTCATCTTCTTGAATGCTGTTTTGGCTTGGTTGATTCTGCCGGCTATTTCTGATGTGCATCTACCGTCTGATGAAATGATCGTTCCCAGGTATTTAAATTTATCAACCTGTATCAAGATTGTGCCATTTGCTGTTATTTTGCATGAGGGGATTTCATGTTTTTTACTGATCACCATGACTTCAGTCTTCCACCTGTTTAGTTCCAGCCCCTTACCTTTGCTTTCTATTTATAGTATATTCACAAGGTTTTGTAGGTCCTTTTCATTTTCTGCAATTAGCACGGTGTCATCTGTGTATCGAATGTTGTTTATCATATTTGTTTTCTATTCTCATTGCAGCTGTTTGTTCCCAGTACATATTTCTGATTATTCGTAGATCTTTTCCATCAACATTGAGTCTCTCCAGTTGGTTCATCAGTTCATCATGTCTTACCCGATCGAATTTCAATTTTGCTTAGTGTGAAACTTTCTGAATGTGAAGACTTGAACGAAACCGTCTTTTCTATTTTCTTTTCTGTCTTTTTTTTTTGTTTTTGTTTTTTTGTTATTCTTTTTCTTTTCTTTTTTTTCTTCCCCCAGGTAAACGAAACTCGCGCCCGAAGACAGCACAGTGACCTGGGTAACATATTCTTCAGCGCCAAATACTACATGCGCAACACGGCAGGCATCGCTGACCTGTTCAAAGACACGCTGTATGCTAACCCCGCCCTCACCCCCTCCATGCCCTGGCTGCAGTCTGATATTCCCACTAGCACCCTGGCCAAGCCTAACGCCACTGTACATTCTGGTGTGTATGGGGCAGTTAGTTTTGTGCCTGCCTGCGTGCGTGTGTGTGTGTGTATGTGTGTGTGTGTGTGTGTGTGTGTGTGTGTGTGTGTATGTGTGTGTGTGTGTGTGTGTGTGTGTGTATGTTCGTTCGTTATTTCTTTTAACGTCTATTCACATAATATTATTATATATTATGTGCTTTTAGACGAAAAATAAATAAATAAATAAATAGATAACTAACTAAAAAAGAAATAAAATAAAATAAAACAAAAATGAATGGACAAATAAACAGATATATAGATAAATATTTAAACAAGTAAGGAAGAGGTGACTATAGGATGAATGAATCTATGAAGTCATATTGGCATTGTACCATATAAGGTATCATCATACGATTTAACGTGTGTGTGTGTGTGTGTGTGTGTGTGTGTGTGTGTGTGTGTGTGTGTGTGTGTGTGTGTGTGTGTGTGTGTGTGTGTGTGTGTGTGTTGGTTGTGTGTGTGTGTGTGTGTCTGTGGAATCTTTATTTAATGTCTGTTCACAATAGTGATTTTAGACACACATACACACACATACACACACATACACACACACACACATACACACACACACACACACACACACACACACACACACACACACACACACACACACACACACACACACATAGGGGAGAAAAAAAAAGGGTGGGGGACGGGGATGGGAAGGGGTAGTGATAGTTTGAATGTAAGAAGGGGAACAATAACAATTCAGAATTCAGAACATTAAGTTAACAGTGTCAATCAATAACAGACAACAATTAATTAACTCTTCATAACAATCTGCCAACAGGGGATCTGAGAATCAGCTGGACTACCGAAATAATATCATTATTTTTATTGTAAAGGATATCTCTAGAGTCAGTACATGAAAAATCGAGATTGTTATTTCTATATGTCGTAAGTAAAATAGGACATTCAAAGAGCAGATGGTGGACAGATAATTCTTTTGAACAAATACATACATTCTGTGTATATTTTGTTTTCCAAGAGTTAAGCCTTAGTTTGTATATCAAGGACGCTAGCTGTCTGGGGCAGTTAGGTATCAGGCTTTGGGTATTGGAAAAATTTGTATACAGTGAACATTCCAACACAGAACCAAGTTCATGAACTGACAGTCGTATGTTATGGAAAGTTACGGTATTTGCATTATTGGATGCACCATCTTCTGCTAATTTGTCCGAAACTTCATTCCAATAAAGTCCACAATGTGACGGAACCCAGCAAAAATTTATACCAACACCACTGAATGAAATACAATGTATCAAATGTTTGATCTCACATATAATGTCATTTCGTATTACATTTTCTGTTTGTTTCAAGCTACGTAACACTGATTTAGAATCAACACACAATAGTATATTGCAGATATCGTATGAGAAGCTAATAATATAGTTAAGAGCCATCAATATTGCGTATAATTCTGATGTAAAAATAGAGAAGCCTTTACCTATGTAAAAAGATTTTTGTACCTTTAAGGCAGGAATGACGAATCCAGCTCCGCTATCAGCTGTATCTAAAACAGACCCGTCTGTGAACATTTTTAGGTGATTAGGATAATATGTGGTTAAATGAGATTTGACTTCTGATACTAGAATATTTATTTCTTCAGTTTTATTGAGATTTATGTAGTCTATGTCAAAGTTAGCTTTTTCAAGTTCCCAGGAAGGTATGGATGGAATAAGAGGCATTACTGGAATGTTATTTATATCAATATTGTTTTCGCTCAGGAGGACTTCTGCAAAATTTCGTATAGGTTGAAGAGAATGCACCTTTTGAGCTTTCTGAGAATAGTCAGTTTCCGAGGTGTATAGTAATTCATCCTTAACTGAGTTCTTTACGGCCAGAGCTCTAATAACATACTTTGTCACCGCTAATTCACGTTCATCTGTAAGCGGTAATATGTTACTTTCTTTATAAGACTTCATTGTGTTTGTATGAACGGGCACACCAAGAGCCAATTTAATAGCTTTGCTGTCTACACTCTGTAATTTTTTTAAGAGTGTATTCGAGGCAGTAAAATATACCTCTTGTCCATAGAGCAGTTTCGATCGAACCAAAGAAATCGCAAGGTGAAACATAGTTTGAGTGTCTTGGCTCCAGGATTGTCTGTTGACTATTTTTAAGAAGTTAAGTCTTTTGTTTGCTTTTGTAATTAAATATTCGATATGATGTCTCCAATTCAACTTTCGTGTTATGTACACTCCTAGAAATTTAACGGTGGGCTTATAAGCAAGTGAATTATTGTCCAGCGATAACGTAGGAAGAGTTTTAGGGTTTTCACCATTGTTAAAAAGCATAAGATAAGTCTTTTCACTCGATAAATCCAGACCGTTGTCTTTCATGTAATTACTCAGGTTATCAAGATCATATTGTGTCTGTGGCTGTGTGTGTGTATGTGTATGTGTGTGTCTCTGTGTGTGTGTGTGTGCGTGCGCGTATTCATGTATGTATGTATGTATGTGTGTATGTATGTATATATATATGTATGTATGTATGTAATTATGTGTGTGTGTTTGTCTATGTGTGTGTATATCTGTATGTGTGTGTGTTTGTGTGTCTGTATATGTGTGTGTGTGTGTATGTGTGTGTGCGCGTGCGTGCACGCCCGTGTACACATGGTTTGTTATTGTTGTTATGTGTGTGCGTATGTACATGTACATCCAAACGCCCGTGTGCATTTCTTGTTGCTGTTTTTGTTGTTGACGTATTTTGTTAAATTGTTTAATCGTTGATTGCTTTAATTGATTTGTTTTTGATGACTGACTGATTGTTTGCTTGCTTGCTTGCTTACTTGATTGATTGATTGATTTATTGATTGGCTCATTGATTCGTGCATTGGTTTTTCTTTTCATTCATTTGCTCTGTTCCATAGTTACCGTCGGCTTTGTAACATTTTGTTTGTGGGTGGTTGAGGGAGGGAGGTACTGAATGAGTTAGTTAGGTAACTGATTGATTGGTTGGTTGGTAGGACGGTTGGCTGGTTGGTTGGTTGGCTAGTTGGTTGGTTGGTTGGTTGGTCGGGTGGTTATTTGGTTTGTTCATTCGTCCCTTTGACCGTCCATCCGTCCGTCTGTTGGTTAGTCCGTTAGTTGGTTAGTCAGTCGGTCTATCAGTTAGTTGGTTAGTTAGTTACTTAGAGCTTTGTTTGTTTGTTTGTTTGTCGTTGTTAGTTGGCTGGTCGGTTATTTTTCCATTTTATTTATTGAGTTAATTGGTAAGTTAGCTATTGGTAGATTGATTAGCTGATTGATCAATCGATTGTTTGGTTGATCGAATCGTTGATTTATTAGGAGAGAGGAACTGATCGCATTCAGACGCCTCCATACGCGCTCCCTCCAAATCTGCCAGCAACTATCTGGCAGACTCCCTGAGCCTGCGCTAAATCCTATGCGCTGGCAAGGTCTTGAAATGGAGGTAAAGAAGGGGCCTATAAAACATTAAGCTGGCACCACCAGAACTATGGGAACATTGGCAAGATGGGCAGCGAACAGTCCAGTTTTTAATGCTTCAGGCTGGGATTGAACTCGAGACATTGATGATCGCACGGCTGTATCAAAACGACACCTCCCCCCACCCCCCCAAAGGAAAAAAAAGGGAAAAAAAGCTGATTGACTGATGAGCTGAATTGTTGATTGATGATCAGTTAGTAGGGCTGGCTGATTGACTCACTGAACGATTAATCAATTTTCTTTTTATTATCGTGTTTCAGACTCATTGATCGATCAATCAGTATTTCTTTTTATCATCCGGTTTCAGACCCACTGATCAATTGATCAATATTTCTTATCATCATCCTGTTTCAGACTCATTGATGGATTAATCAATAGTTTTCATATCATTGTGTTTCAGACTCATTGATCGATTAATCAATATTTTTCATATCATCACGTTTCAGATTCATTGATCGATTAATCAGTAGTTTTCATCGTCCTGTTTCAGACTCCTTGATCGATCAACCCTTTGACTCCTGCAACCTACCCACTAACTGCAAAAACTTAACATTTTGACTCCCTCATTCTATCCACCAGCTTCCTGCAGGAAGCTGGTGGAAAGGGTGATGGAGTCAAAGGGTTAAGTTTTTGGTTTGCTAGCATGGCTGACCATGTAGGAAGCTGGTGGACAGGGTGCAGGAGTCAAAGGGTTAATCAATGGTTTTTATTTATTTATTTATATTTTTTCATCATCCTGTTTCATGATTGTTCCCTGGAAAGACTTCATCATATGGACAGCAGACCCCTCAGGCAAGGTGCGGGCCTATGCCCTGTACAGGGAGGAAGGGGAGGAGGGGTCCAGCCGGTACCACCTGCATCAGGTGTTGGGGGGACACAGCCACTCTACGAGGGTAGAGCCAGGCCGCTACGCCCTGACGGCTGTGGACAGGCTGGCCAGGGAGAGCCCCGCGGTGACCATCTCTGTTGACTCGCCCCTTGTGGGGTGAGACAAGGCTTGTGGACTTGGCCAGAAAGAGAAGGTGAAATACGGAGAGAGAGAGAGGGAGAGAGAGAGAGGGAGGGGAGAGAGAGAGAGAGGAGAGAGAGTCGCTGTGTAAATAATACTACTAATACTAATAAAAGAATAATGATAATCATCATCATCATCATCATCATAATCATAATCATATTTTATTAATGATGACGATGAAGAAGAAAAAGAAGAAGAAAATAAAACAAGAAGAAGAAAAATGATAATCATCATCATCACCATCATCATCTTCATCACCACCATGACCATCTTCATCACCACCATGACCATCATCATCATAAAGAATGGTTTATCATCATCATCGTTGTCGTCGTCATTATTATTATTGCCATTATTATAACTATTATTATAACTGTTGTGATGATGATGATGATGATGATGATTATGATGATGACGACGACGACGATGATGAGAAATCATTCTTGCGAAGCGCTTTTCCCCAAACTTCAGTTGGATTCACTGTGCATTACACATTTGACAAGACACAGATGGTAGCATATACAGAAACACGAATGATAATGTTACACGCACGTCAGAGCACAAACACGCACACATGAATGATTATATTGTAGTAACAATGTCTAACCATACAAACACTTATATGCATGATAATACGATGACACATGATCTGTAAGTTATGAGTAGAAGTGCATATTGGTAGATAAAAGTTCCGATACACAAGCCGTTTAGGTCTGGCATCGGATTAAATCGGACCTTTCGGAATAGGCTAGACCGTGATTATTCCAAACGGACAGTTGGCATCCTCCAGCCAATCAACATTCAGCATTGAGCCGCCTCCCATTTTGCAAATGGCGTCTTCTAGTGAAGCTGTGAAACTCGCTGATTCGGAGACGAAGTATTTAGTACTAATAGTAGAGTTGTACCAAGTTAATGATGTTCCTATAACCAAAGCAAACATTACGAAAACAACCATTATTGGGAGAAGGCAGTTGTGCACTTTCTTCGCCTTTGCTTCCGACGCCTGAGAAGCAAAACAGCGAAACTCTCGGTGACCTTCACCTCACATCCGTTTCAAAAGATTCGTGTAGCACTCCATCCGTTCCATTCTGACAGGTCGGCTCGCTCAGGTCAAGACGATTTTTCGCAACCGTTCGAGCGAATAGCTCTTGTGACAGTTCGTTAATGCAGCCATGATTATTAACAGGGTCAGTTCGTCTGTCCGCTTGCCTTTTCTTCTGCTGAATCGACTTCTTGCTACCCCACCCCACTCCCATTTTTTTCTTTTCTTTTTTTAAATTAAAGCAGCTTGTTTCATATTGCCTGGAGGGTTTGTGTGTCTGTTGTCTGTTGCCGAGATGTGTTGGCAAGACTTTCTCGGCTGTTTATGGACGTATCTGTACTGAATTTGATTCAACGGTGTGGGCAGTTAAGTCATGAATGCATAATCTAGACATCGTGCGAATGCATTGGATTAGCGGACAAGGTGTCGAGGTCGAGATCGTACGGATTGCAAAAGTGTCCAAAAACAGTATTTTAGTATAAGACCTGTTTATGAAGAGTACATTTCCCTGAAACTTCTGACAATTTTTGAAACAAAAATTATCTAAAAGGGATCGGGTTTCTAAATAAGCTCAAGAACAGTGTAATCAGTTCCTTTTTTTTCCCCCCAGTATATCGATGTGCAACAGTTTGGCTTCATCCACCAAGAAAATATCACCACAGCATTGTGTCTTTGAACATTTTCAAATTCTTACAGAAACCGATCTTTTACAAATTGATGTATACACACTGGAAGGAAAACTTGGGTGATGCTGTCCCAAACAACTTTTTGTTTAGTTGTATCGAAACAGGCTTCCTCGAAGTTTTAATCAATTTATTCCATGCTCATGATAAACTTCGAGGTCTCTGCTCTCGGTGCCTTTTTCTTAAGAACCTTGTGAGAGTGACGAAATAAATAATAACATTCAATGACGTAACATTCCGCGCGTGACGTTTTAGATCTAGATCAAGCTGGAGAAATAATTTTTATCCTTTCAGACAGAAATATCGTATTGTGTGTGCGTCTTCGCGCGCGCACGTCTGTGTGTGTGTGTGGGACGGGGGGGAGGGAGGGAAGAGAGAGAGAGCAAAACATGTCATCAACTTCAAGAATTCTCACTTATTTCTGGGTGGAACTTGAATCAATGGTGTAGGCCAATGAGGAATCGTAAATGTAGCCTATTTGGAAGTCAGCGCCTTTGGCAAAGTCACAAGAGCAAAAGAAACTACACAATGCCCCAAATCAATACTTTTTGAGGAAGGTATGGTGTGAACTGCGCTTTGTCAGGAATTTCTCACAATACTTACATTGTGTTTTCACTATTGTGATAGTCTAGTCCGTCATTGACCTAGCTTCATGTCAGATTTCAATTTGATTTCATCCGATATGTCTGCAAAATTCCTGTGACCTTTAACTCAGTTTAATAATACAAAATCTTATTTTTCTGTGATGATTTTGGAATAAACAGAGAAATTGTAAAAAAAAAATGCTGAAACATATTTTCATTGTATTTTATTGTATCTTATTGTGTTTTATTGTGATCTGTTGCATTATATCGTATCATATCGTATCGTAATCGTATTGTATCGTATTGCATTGAAATAAGTTACATTGATTTATGTAGAACTGCAATGCATTGTATCGTCATTTGTAGTTGTATCTTATTACATTGTATTACGTTGTGTTGTATTGCAGCAGGGGAATATTTCAGCGCGAGTTGTGGGCGGCTTCTGAGCAAGAAACGCACATTGCCATAGTACTGCGCCACATACTTTTTTTTTATAATCTATTTGTGGTCATGTTGTATGAAAACTGTCATTTTTTTGTTGGAAATGCGTGATGTTACAATGTTCAGCAGGTGTCATCAGTCAATAAATGTGATAAATTCCAAGAAAATGCAGAAACAGTGTGTGTGTGTGTGTGTGTGTGTTGTGTGTGTGTGTGTGTGTGTGTGTGTGTGTGTGTGTGTGTATGTGTTGTGTGTGTATGTGTGTGAGTGTGTGTGTTAGGGAGAGAGAGATCAACTTTTTTTTATATATATCAGAAAGCATTTCAAAGAAAAATCATCCTGTATACAAACACTGTGGACTACATCAATTTTTTTTATATAATTTTTTTTATTCAAAACGTTTATGCCAAACAATTTTGCAATTGTTTTCAAGCTCTGATCTTCAATAATCATATCAAGTAATACAAATGTCCACAGATGTACACAAAGTATCCACCGGTTCTTCAACTGTCAATAAAGCCAACAAATATACATTGAGTGTAGTACCTATTTTCTAAAAGCACTTGTTTAACAGTAATGACAAGAAAATTTTGCGTACATTTTCACGATTCCTTTACAAGGAATCAGTAGCCTAACCAAGAATACGCTAAAAGTTACAGAATACACACACTACACATGTAGTACAGCACACACAAACATGGCCTACAGCACAAAGCATTCATCAACATTGCACACAAATACAAAGTGAAACGTAGAATGGAGCTCTTGCAAACCATTGTTTCTGTGCAGTGTATGGATGTGCTACCTAAGCGACATGTTTCAAAATGCTTAGTAATGTCCTGTTAAAATGTATGCCGTTATTTTGCATGTAGGCCTATATGTTTATACGTCTTATGCTGTTACATTATTATTACGCAACGTACTGAATGAACAATCAACCCAGCACATGCTAATACACACACACACACTCTCTCTTTCTCTGTCTCTCGCTAACACACACACACACACACACACACACACACACACACACACCACACATACACACACACGTACACATGCATACATACACACACTCACACACACATAGAGACGTACACACAAACACACACACATACACAAACACACACACACACGCACACACACACACACAAGCGCACACACAACACAACACACACACACACTCACACACACTCACACACACACACTCTCTCTCTTTCTCTCTTCTTTAACACACACACGCGCGCGCGCGCACATACACACACACACACATACATACGCACACTAACACACACACAAGCACACTCACACACACAAGCACACACACATACACAAGCGCACACAACACAAACTCACACAAGCACGCGCGCACCACACACTACACACAACTAACACATACACTTACACATAAACACACACGCACACATACATACACACAAACATGCATACACACACCACGCACACACACACACACACACATGCACGCACACGTCTAATATCAGTCATAGTGAAAAGACATTAAATCAAAGAAAGAACAACACACACACACACACACACACACACACACACACACACACACACACACACACACACACACAACACACAGTCACAACACACACACACACACACACACACACACACACACACACACACACACTCACTCATTCATGCACGCACACACACAAACAAAGAAACAAACATACACACACAAACAAACAAATACACACACACACACACACACACACACACACCACACACACACACACACACACACACACACACACACACACACACACACACACGTACCCAAAAGCAGGCTACAACTCTTAACACAAGTGACTGTCTCAAATGTCGGTTTCCCCCCCTGCGAGCTGAACGAAGGTAGATAACCATGATTACCCAAGTTGTGTTATTCTCGTGGCACTGAAATCCAAAACCCGTGTTATCCTTCTTTAATTTGCAGTCCTTGGCAGTGATATCTCTACCCTTTGTTTTTCTTTTCATATGTATTTTTGTTTATGTATATTTTAGAGTGCCGTTTTTCCACAGCACGTTGTGTTGCCCATGCTGTGCGTGAATCAGGCCCTGACCTTCTGACTGATAGTCTGAAGTCTTACCATTTCTTTGTTTTCTATTATTGAACTTTTTTTTTTCTGGAACTGTGATATTAGTCGACCTGTTTGGCTGAAAGATTGATAGCATGTGAAATGCCTCGTGATGGAAAAAGACTAACTAGAACAAAGCATAATAGAACAAAAACACTCATACTGATATTTGATTTTATCGTGCTGTTTGCCAAGTGCTATTTATACCCATGTAGCATAGACTGAAAAATGGCTAACCAAATTTAAACTTTGCAGAAAGGAACTACTCATCATCATAATCAGGTGCCTTGCCGCATGGCGTTGGCGATCATGGACTTCCATCTGTCTCTATCTCTTGTTGCCTCAAGCATCTCTTCCACCCTCCCTAACGGCAAGTTTGAAAAATGGCTTCTAGCCAATAGCTTTTACCGTTGAAAAATAAAGCATCATTGTCATTGTCATTGTCCTTGTCTTCAGCCACTCTGCAAGTCCGTCTAGTATCTTCTCCCTGGGTCTACCTGGTGCTCTCTTTCCCTCCAGCTTTCCCGTTGTGACCAGGTGCTCCAATTCCCCTTTCCTCATAAAATGGGCTATAAATGTTGCCTGTCTTTTCCTAATCTTCGTTATCAATGATCTACTTGTGTCTGCCTCCAACAAGACTGTCTCGTTTGTTTTCTTTGCTGTCCATGGAACTCTCAACATTCTTCTTAGAAACCACATCTCGGCTGCCTCAATCTTGTTCTGGCTTTGCTTGGTGACCGTCCACGCCTCACAACCGTACAACAGTATTGGTTCTTTATAGCATTCAAGGACTCTCTTCCTGATGTTAATTGATAGGCATTTGTTGGTAAGAATGCTTGTCATCTTCTTGAATGCTGTTTTGGCTTGGCCGATTCTGCTGGCTATTTCTGATGTGCATCTGCCGTCTGGTAAAATGATCGTTCCCAGGTATTTAAACTTATCAACCTGTCTCAAGGCTGTGCCGTTTGCTGTTATTTTGCATGAGGGGATTTCATGTTTTTTACTGATCACCATGACTTCAGTCTTCCACCTGTTTACTTCCAAGCCCTTACCTTTGCTTTCTATTTCTAGTATATTCACAAGGTTTTGTAGGTCCTTTTCATTTTCTGCAATTAGCACGGTGTCATCTGCGTATCGAATGTTGTTTATCATTTTTCCTCCAACCTTTGATCCAGGGTCTTCCTCTAGGTTTCTCATGGTGTTTTCGCTGTAAAGTGAAAACAGATCTGGTGACAAAACACAACCCTGTCTGACTCCTCTTTTGATGTTTTCTATTCTCATTTGCAGCTGTTTGTTCCCAATACATATTTCTGATTATTCGTAGATCTTTTCCATCGATATTGAGTCTTTCTAGTTGGTTGATCAATTCTTCATGACTTACCTGATCGAAAGCCTTGGAAAGGAACTACAATCCATATAAAAAAGAAAAAGAAAAAGAAGAAGAAGAAGACCGTAATGCCAAACTCGGTCTACAACCACCGGAACTTTCTGGCAAGCGTTTTTTTTTTTTTTTTTTTTATTTTATAAGCTATGTTTATTGACAAGGAACTCTAAACCGCTTTTTTCACCTACTTGTCATCACCATTTCCAGCTCATCGTGTTGTTCGTATATTTTGAATGACGTATCTTCCCTGACAAAGATTGTACAACAGTGTGTATATATATTCTCTGGCACTGAATGTTTTCACAGTGTGTCATAAATTGTGTACTTGTCATGTCATTAACGTTATACATATGCTTAACTTGGTTATTGAATTCACTGTATCAATGATATAACGCATTTATGTCCTGTAAAACCGTGAATTAAAAAGTGATTATCGCTGGTAATCAAAACAGGCATTAACAAAGTATACAACAACAACAACAACAACACACACACACACACACACAGACACAACAAAGAGACAACAAAGAAAACTTGATGAAAAGATAAAAAAAATCTGTAAATGTCATTTACCAATTAGGTATAACTTCTCACGTGCGCACGCGCACGCGCACGCGCACGAGCAAACGCATATACACATACAAACATCACTCATATCAACCAAAAATGTAATGGTGATTGAGAAACAGACATAACCAAGCCTTGAATGACACAGTGGGTTTCCGCAATACTCACAATAAATCAACTTGTGTAAGACAATGAAGGTCAGCAGACCAGTTGGCAATCTTTGCATCAACATCTGCGGCACTAGAATCACACGAGTGAATGAATTCAGATATTTATGGCGGCATTTTCACCGAAGGACAGATGACTCAAGAGAAATATTCTAAACCAGAATCCAGAATACAAATAACGTCAGCTATCAATTTGCCCTACTCCGGAAACACCCAGACATCCCCACTGAAACCAAAGCCAAGCTCATCAGTTCCATTTCCATTTTCATCCCCACCCTAACGTACCAGCGCCAGACATAGACCCTCACCAATGCCTCAAAACACAAAATCACCATCTGTTTGTGTTGCTTGAGAAGAACTGTCAACAAGACCGGACGGGCATAATCAGAAACATCAAGAACATAGAAAAGGATGGAAATAAATCGGTCCGTCATCACATTCATCGACTGAGAAGTAAATGGTTTGGTCATCTAACGGGAATGCAACTCCACCAGCTGGCTCAACAGGCCAGGCATATAACAAAATGATATCAAGATTCAAAGTGAGAGGCACTAAGACAATATCAAGATTCAAAGTGAGAGGCACTAAGACAATATCAAGATTCAAAAGGAGAGGCACTAAGACAATATCAAGATTCAAAGTGAGAGGCACTAAGATAATATCAAGATTCAAAGTGAGAGGCACTAAGATAATATCAAGATTCAAAGTGAGAGGCACTGAGACAATATCAAGATTCAAAGTGAGAGGCACTAAGATAATATCAAGATTCAGAGAGGCACTAAGATAATATCAAGATTCAGAGAGTCACTAAGATAATATCAAGATTCAAAGTGAGAGGCACTGAGACAATGTCAAGATTCAAAGTGAGAGGCACTGAGACAAACAAACAAACAAACAGCCAAACAAACAAACACACAAACAAAAACCAAACAAATAAAGAAACAAACAAAAAACCTAGATCGATGACGTGAAAGAGACCTTGGCACCATCAGGGTTTCTCCAACTCCCTGCTGACCATCGATGTTTTTCTCCCCGTGATAACCAAACCAGCACAAGCGGACAGGTAAAAGACGAGGAAGCAGTGTAGGACGTAAGATCTTTTTAATTAATGAGTAACCTTTGCATGTCATTTCAAGGGCTGAGCACACAATATGAACATCACACAACTGGAACTTCCACACATTTTTATAAGGACATCGATTCTTTTAGTACTTACCTTTGATATGATGGTTTCATCATTCATTTTATTATTCATTCATTCATTCATTCATTCATTCAATTCCCATGGTTAGCCATGCAATCGTTCATTTCTTCAGTCTTTCAGTTACTATTAGCCCTATCTTTCACTCTTTGGATAAGCATC
>JAPXFY010000019.1:44311226-44316226 GCA_030674185.1 Monoplex corrugatus | reverse complement strand
AGACAGTGCGCCACTGTGCTTGTGTTTGCTGGAAAAAGACAGACACAGTGAACAAACGATTAACCCTTTGACTCTCGCACCCTATCCACCAACTGCAAAAACTAAACCTTTGATTCCCTCACCCATCCACCAGCTTCTTGCAGGAAGCTGATAGAAAGGGTGAGGGAATCAAAGGGTTCGGTTTTTGCTTTGCCAGCATAGTTAGCAATGTAGGATGTTGATGAGGATGCTGATGGACAGGGTGCGGGAGTCAAAGGGTTGAAGATGGATTTATTACTGACATGTAGTTTGCTAGAAAAAGACAGATACAGTGAACAAATGAATAAAGATGGCTTTATTACTGACATGTAGTTTGCTGGGGGGGGGGGGGGGGGGGGGGGCACGGATACAGTGAACAAAATTGATCAAAGATGGATTTATTAGTCATAGAGTTTGCTCGAAAAAGACAGACACAGTGAACAAGTGATTAAAGATGGACTTATTACAGAATAGAATTTACTCGAAAAAAGACAGACACAGCGAAAAAATGATCAAATATAGATTTATTACAGACATAGCGGAGATAGTAGATTGTAAAAAAAAAAAAAAAAAACGAAAAGACACATTGGACCTCTCTTTCTCCTTCGCCACCCCCCCCCCCCCCACACACACACACACACTGAGCAGTATATGCCTCAAAGTCTCTATTTGGTTTGCGTGGCTAGGGACCAGAGCGTTGATTTTGTCTGAAAGGTCTTTTGTTGTTATTGGTGTTGTTGTGTTGTTTGTTTGTTTGCTCGTTTGTTCATTTTTCTGTTTGTTTCTCTGCTGTGTTAACCTAACTGGAAGAACAGTTTAAGCTGTTTACGTCATTGGCAACACAGAGTGAGTAGGTCCTATGTAGCCTACTTTGGATATCTAACTTAGAATGAAAACACTATAGAAAAAAATAGATGTGAGAGACATCACATATTACACGATGATTCATATTCAAAAAACAAACAAACGAATGAACGAACGAACAAACAAAAACAAATAAGCAGACAATCAACGAAGAAACAAATAAACAAACAAATAAAAAAACAAAAACAAGCAAACAAGCAAGCAAACAAACAAACAAACAAACAAAAAATTAGCATGACAAATTTAAAAAAAAAAAAAGAACAAAATGAAGGAGGCTTGGGGCATCAAAGCTAGCAGCAACCACACCCATACACCAAACATATCAACGAATAATCGTATCCACTAATCACTGACAAAAAATCATGCTGCTGCTGCTGATGATGATGATAACGATAATGATAGCACCAGTAACAGTTATCATTATGATTATATTTTAAAAACAATGATGATGATGAAGACTGATGACGACAACGACGATGATGATGATGATGATGACGACGACGACGACAATGACGACGACGATTATGATAATAATGATACTGATGATGATGATGATAGTGATGATGAAAACAATAGTAATAATGATGGATAATAGACAATGAAAATACTACTATTAACAACAAAAACAATAACAGCAACAACAACAACAACAACAATCATCATAATTAAATCCCCGAAAACCCGTACTTCATTGGTGATAATGCCGATGGCGATGGGCGCCAGGAAGCCAGGGATGGTGCCAAAGGTGTTGGAGATGCCGAAGATGATGCCGGCATAACGGGGCGCGATGTCGCCGGCGTTGACGATGAATCCACCACCGTACTGGAAGCCGCACATGGACACCCCCACCGTCAGCAGAGCCACGGCCAGCACGGGGCTATGGCAGTCCACAAATCCCACGCCTATGACCAGCAGAGCCGGGCATATCTCACCTGTAAGATGGAGCATACGACAGACTTTAGGAATCTGTTTGTTTGTTTTCGTTAGTTTAAAGTCCTACCACTTCAGAGTATACGAGGACTAGCTATAAGAATGTTGCTTATTTAAAGAAGCCTTAAAAATTTTTTTAGTTGCATTGTGAGATACTGATGCTTTTGTCAGATTTTCTGGATTTGGATGATAACATTTACTTTCGGAATTTGTTCATACCGGATTTATTCGACAGTCGTATACTCTTGTCTTCCTTCAAGTCTAGCTTGAAGACGAACCCTTTTTTTGTCCGCAGTGATTCACACCTCCCTCTCTCCCTCCCCCGTACTACCTACGTGTTCACCCTTTTAACCCACTCCCTACTATCCTCCCCTTCCAGGTTTGCGTGTGCTTTGTGCCTTAGAGTGTTGGTCGTTGTTGGGTGATTGCTTTGGTGAAGGGTGAGAGTGCGCGCGTTGAGTTGATTCTTGTATCAAGAACTGACGCCTCATAAACTTCATTATTTTCATGATCATTATTATTGCACCCGAACAATTTCATATGCGCTCCACCCTAATCCTCTGGCTGACTCAAACTGAGTCTGAGCAAAACCTTTAAGTGCTGGAAAGGTCTGTATAGGGGTCTGTGGGAGGGAAGGGGGAGGGGGGTGGTTCCTGTAAACCACTTATACCGCTAGACTGATTAAGATGGACACTGATTGATTTGATTCAGTTTTACGTCATCAACTACCTCTGGTCGTATGGCCGATGGAAATAACCATCCAAAAATAGTGGGGGTTAGTTGTTTATCTAATCCTTCACTGACACAAAAACAATTGTGGTTAAGACTGGCAAAACCGATGCCACTTTAATACTGTAGCGTGCACCAGGTTTGAACCCATGACCTATTTTATTAAAAAAATGAAAGAAACACACGCATGCAGTAAAAAGTACATGGTGGCTCTGTTTCTTTTGTCTGTGTGTCTGTCTGTCTGTCCGTATGTCTGTCTGTGTGTCTGTCTGTGTGTCTGTCTGTCTTCTCTCTCTGTCTCTGTCTCTGTCTGTCTGTTTCTGTCTTTGTCTGCCTGTCTGTCTGTCTGTCTCTGTCTCTCTATGTCTCTGTCTCTCTATGTCTCTCTCTCTCTCTCTCTCTCTCTCTCTCTCTCTCTTCTCTCTTTCTCTCTCTCTCATTCGTCGTTCTGTCAGTACAACTTGAAAGTTAATGTAATCTACTATTGTTGACGACGACGGCGATGATGATCATGATGTCAACATCGACGACGACAACGACAAGGACAATGATAATGATGTCGAAGAAGATGACGACGACGACGAGAATGACTATGAATACGATAACGACAGTGTTAACTTTCTCACCAAGTGAGTTGCTCATTTTTCTGGCAGCAGTGGTAGAGAGCATTTTCTTTCTCTGCAGAAAGTCAAAGAGTTGACCAGACACATTGATGGCCAGCCAGAATCCCACGTATGGCAGACTGGACAGCAAGCCGTTCTGTGACACACAGACAATAACAAACAGACAGATCGTACATAGAAAGATAAACAAATGAAGAAAATACCAAAGGAAATAAGAGGAAGCAGGAAGAATTTTTTTAATATTAACCAAAGAACATAACTCTTGAGAGTCACTCAGGAATTATCTCCCATGTTGTAGAACTTCTCAAATCTAACACAGTTTGCGCTACCCATTCAGCTAGTATAAGAAGCAGCTACAAAGCACAAAAACCGTAAGCTCAGAACATTTGAGGAATATTAGATTTGAGAAGTTTTACAACATGGGAGATAATTCCTACGTGACTCTCAAGAGTTATGTTCTTTGGTTAAAATGAAGAAAAGGAATGTGGACAAAAACAAATTCACTACTGAATACAGAATTAACCAATCAACTGACTAACCAGCCAGCTAACTAACCAGTCAACCATCCAACTGACCGACCAACCGTCTGACTGACCAACCAACCAACCAACCAACCAACCAACCAACCAACCAACCAACCAATCAACCAACCAACCAACAAACCAACCAACCAACCAACCAATCAACCAACCAATCAACCAACCAACCAACCAACCAACCACGACAGACAGACAGACCGATCGACCGGTCATCATCATCATCATCATTATGATAATGATTGTTGTTGCTGTTGTTATCATCATGATCATCGTCATTGTTATTATCATAATTATCAACATTATTGTCATCATTATCATAATTATGATTGCCATCGTTGTTGTTGTTATTGTTGTTGTCGTCGTCGTCCGCATTGTTGTTGTTGTTATCATTATTGTTGTTGTTGTTGTTATTATTGTTGTTGTTGTCATTAGTAGTAGTATTGTTGTTGTTATTATTATCATTATTATTATTATTTGTCATTGTTATTATTATTATATTATTATTATTATATCATCATTATTATTATCATCATCATTGTTATCAATTGATTAGGTGCGATGAATCTCTTCTGACAAACTCCAAGACACACCTATCCGTCATTCAGTTACAATTCGTTCTCATATATTGATTTTACAGATTTCTCTGCGATTTAAAAACTGTCAAGGAAATGTGAAATAATCTCTCTATCGCGTATCTTGTCTTCCTGTCTGTCTGTGTTGTTCTCGTTCATAGATTTGTTTTTATTTCAGTGATAAGTGTGACTGACACCTCATCACGAATGGAGGACCTCATCATCATCATGCGCCCTGCCGCATGGCGTTGGCAATCATGGCCTTCCATATGTATCTATCCCTTGTCGCCGCAAGCATATCTTCCCCCCGCTCTGTCCTCAGCCACCATGCAAGTCCGTCCAATATTTTCTCCCTGGGTCAACCTGGTGTTCTCTTTCCCTTCAACTTTCCTGTTGTGACCAGGTGCTCTAATTCCTCCTTCTTCATAAAATTGCCTACAAATGTTGCTTGAATGGAAGACCTGCATACGAAAACTGAAAATATTCATCTCACCTGCTTTATGTCAAACTTGAGCACCTCCTTCATGTAGGTGGGGATGTTGGTGAGAAAGGTATACGTTCCCCAGTTGGCACACGTATGGGTGATCACGATCGCCCACACAGCCTTAGAGGTAAAGATGTGACGCCACGGAATGTCTTTGTTTTTCTGCACAAATAAACAGACGTACGTATAATGTCGCCTCTTTCACACTTGAAAAAAAAAAGGTTCCCTGTACCAGTCAGAA
>JAPXFY010000019.1:44296226-44301226 GCA_030674185.1 Monoplex corrugatus | reverse complement strand
CTCTATCTCTGTTTTTTTCGATAAAGTATAAGTTGGTGACTCTGAGACAGCCTTGATAGAGGCAGACACAAGTAGATCACTCATAAGGAAGATTAGGAAAAGACAGGCAACATTTATAGGCCATTTTATGAGGAAGGGGGATTTGGAGCTCCTGGTTACAACGGGAACGCTGGAGGGAAAGAGAGCACCGGGTAGACCCAGGGAGAAAATGCTGGAAGGACTTGTGTGAGTGGCTGGGGACGAGGAGGGTGGAGGAGATGCTTGGGACAACGAGAGAGGGAGACAGATGGAAGTCCATGATGGCCAACGCCATGCGGCAGGGCACCTGATGATGATGATGATGAGGTGACTCTGATGCGAAATTTTGGTATAATTTTATGGGAGAAGTAGTGTAGAAAATATTGGACGGACTTGCAGGGTGGTTGGGGGACAGAGAGGGTGGAAGATGTGCTTATGGCGACAAGGGATAGATACAGATGGAGGGCCATGATCGCCAACGCCATGTGGCAAGGCACATGATGATGATGATGATGAAGTAGTATGGAAATAGACGATCCTTACCAGCGTAGCAGAAGCCGGCCAGTTTCCCCATCTCCAGGGGAGGGGCCCAGTGTGCCCACAACAGCTGCATGGCTGGCCACACCACTCCCTGTGTCAACAACAACACACGGGTCTCTAACGTGTTAATCAGTTATCATCAGTAAGGATATATGTGACCTCCCACCACGAAATCAGTCTTAACTAGCATTTTGGGTATTTTGAGATACGCATATCACCGGAAAGTGTACATTCTGCTGATTATTTTGGTACTTGAATAAAGCTTGTACTAAAAAAAAATGTAGAAGTTATGTATGTTTAAAGTCATTAAGTTGTATGACGGCCATTTTGAGAAAACGGCCTCTAAAGTTTTTGTGTGCTCTCCTACACATTTTCCTTAAATTTCTTTATTTAGTGGCTTTGACCCAGTTTGTTTCTAATTTTCGCTGTCACTATCTGAAAGGTGCACCAAAGAGCTTTCCGTCAGTATATTACATGTGCGGGTACTGTACAGGTTACGGTTCATAATAAGAAACAAAAAGAAGTACTTTTGGTAAGAAATTGCGTTCTTTCTGCTGCGATCAGTGCATTAAAATACCGTTTTAAATTGATTAACAATATTTTTTCAAGAAAAAAATTTCTGTGGGGGATAGATTATAGTCTACAGAAATCAATTTTGAGAAAAATTCAAAACACCCCAGACAGACCCTCAGTCACCTTTTCAGCTCCTAGTGCTGTTAGACTGACTGCGAGTTAAGACTGATTTCGTGGTGGGAGGTCACATATTGACTGTTCAGTTTCAATTTCAGTTTCTTAAGATGATGTCTCCGCGCTCGGAATGAATTCCATACGCACTGATGCCAGTGGTGCCATGGTGATGGGGGAAGATCCAAAATGATTGTTGGCACAAGCCTTAACCCTTTGACTCACGCACCCTGTCCACCAGCATCCTGCATTGTCAATCATGCAAGCAAAGCAAAACCTTAACTCTTTGATTCCCTCACCATGTCCACTGGCTTCCTGCAGGAAGCTGGTGGATAGATTGAGAGTCAAAGGGTTAAGTTTTTGCAGTTGATGGACAGGGTGCGGGAGTCAAAGGGTTAATTGAGTAAGCCTGCATATCATCCCATGAGCTGGCCAGGTCCTGAGGTCTTACCCAGCGTATGGCTTTTGTATCTTAAACTTGTATTTTTATCTGTGTGTCATTGACACAGTCTTGGCTAAATAGTGTATCTATGTCTGTTAACTGTTAAGTGGTGGAGGATTTCGGTGCACGGTAAACTGAATAATCATTGATTGAATGCGTTCATTGTTTCACACACACACACACCACACACACACACACACACACACACACACACACACACACACACACACACACACACACACACACACACACACACACACACACACACACACACACACACACATATATATATATAATGCTGTACGCCTTGTACTCAAAAAGAAAAAAGCTGACCACATATCTCCTCTCCTGGCACAACTTCACTGGCTCCCTGTATCAAAGCGCATACAGTACAAACTAGACACCATGTGCTACAAAAGCCTCAATAACGCAGCCCCGATTACCTGTCAAGCCTACTTGAGATCTATCTTCCCTCACGTACCCTCCGCTCTGCCTCCGATCCTCTGACTTTTCGCTTTCCACGCACTAAGCTCAATACCTATGGTTCTCTGTTTCTGGTCCACTCTCCTGGAACAAACTTCCTCTCTCAGTCCGTCAGCAACCTACTTTTGCCTCCTTCAAGTCCGCTCTCAAAACTCACCTTTTCTCCTCTGCATAAAATCCTAACCTCACTCAACCCCCCTCTGCAGCCTGTCTCCGCTCGGAGGGGAATCACTTTGTTTTAATATATAATTGTATATGATGTGCTCTCTGTGGTTTTCCATTGGTTTTATTCTTGCTTTTATTGCTTTTATTCTTTTCTCCCCATTTGTGGCCATGCATGTGTGTGTGTGTGTGTGTGTGTGTGTGTGTGTGTGTGTGTGTGTGTGTGTGTGTGTGTGTGTGTGTGTGTGTGTGTGTGTCGTGCGTGGGTGCGTGTGTGCGTGTGTGTCTTTTCGGCGCTTGGATTTGATTTTGTCGAGATTTGCGCTATATAAATATTGTAATTATTATGTATGCATGTGCGTACGTATGTATGTATGTATGTATGTATGTATGTATACGCTCAGATTTATGTATGTATGTATGTATGCATGTATACGCTCAGCATAGATTTATGTATGTAAGTATGTAAGCATGTATGTATGCATGTATACGCTCATATGTATGTAGGTATGTATGCATGTATACGCTCAGCGCTTAGATTTGATTTTGTCAAGATTTTGCGCTATATAAATAAAATATATTATTATTATAATATATATATATATGTACATGTACATATATATGTATGTATATATATATATACATACATATATATATGTATATATATATATTATTATAAAGAGAGACAGAGAGAGACAGAGAGAGAGAGAGAGAGCTCATTTGTGTGGAAGAATTCCTAGATTGGCTTGTAAACTGACTTCGTTGGCTAATGATGAAATAACAGAATTTATCGTAAGCTTGTAATGTGAATGTAAATATCATAATATGACATACCGGCATAATGCCAGTGGTTTCTTCTCACTGTAATTCCTGAAAATTGGAAGCAAAGTAGGCTAGGTAAGAAACAGGGACCTCATAAATCTGTCCCCATTTTTACATTGTGACCTAAGGTCGATTTAAACACACACACACACACACACACACACACACACACACACACACACACACACACACACACACACACACACACTTCTTTTACCGAGGAACACACACACACACACACACACACACACACATACACATACACACACACAAAACACATACCCACACACACACACACACACACGCACGCACGCACGCACACACACACACTTCTTTTACCGAGGAACACACACACACACACACACACACACAAACACACATACAGACACACACACACACACACACACACACACACACACACACACACACACACACACACACACACACACACACACACACACACACTCATTACTTCCACCCAGGAAAAGACAAGGGGAGACATATTCTACCCGAACATTTTCTCTTCGAGTGTACAAGCAGTATCGTAGACGACAAATCATGAAACTGTGTCGTACAGCTCGGCGGGGGAATCATGGGGCATAACCCTGTTTCACACGAGGCTCGGATAAGCCGGTAAAGGGGGATAATAGCACGGTTTTAAGTAACTCTCACATTACATAACTAAGACTGATTCCTTAGGGCCCCTACTCAAAATCCACAAGAGAGCTAAATTGCACCGTTACCACAGCATTCTCTCTAGTCACTAGGTCTCCTCAGTTTGGTTTTAATTAAAAGCTTGAACATTCTGGCGTTGTAGGTTTAATTGACTGGCTGGTTTCGTCTGCTTCTTTTCTTACGCAGACGACAGCTCTTCAAAAACTACCGATCTAAGCATATCGATCTATCTATCTGTCTGTTTGTCTGTCTGTCTGTATGTATGTCTGTCTGTCTGTGTATCTATCTATCTATCTATCTGTCTGTTTATTTATCTATCTATCCGTCTGTCTATCTGTCCATCTACCTATCTGTCTCTCTATCTTTATCTGTCTATCTGTCTGTCTGTCAGTCTATCTGTCTGTCAATCTATATCTATCTCTTTCTCTCTCTCTTTCTCTCTCTCTCTCTCTCCATCTATCTGTCTGTCTGTTTCTCTCTCTCTACATATGTATATATATATATATATATGTATATATATATATATGTGTGTGTGTATGCATGTACGTACGTACGTACGTACGTACATATGTATGTACGTATGTATTATAATGTATATACATGTATATATTTTTTATACAAACTCATCTACCAAGCAGAAGGAGCGACTATATATATATATATATATATATATATATATATATATATATATATATATATATATATATATACAAACCTACCTATCTACTAGGAGCAGAGGGAGCGGTGTTTCACGTGTATAACCGTACTTTAACCCGCCTTGTAGGCAGTCATACTTCCTGCTTGAGCAGCTAAGGAGATAATTTAAAAGAAATACAGGTAATTGATGCACAAGTCAGGAAATGAGAAAGAGTCTTGTGAGAGAAAGAGAGCATGACAGGAAAGACGAACTCCTAACTACTTAAAAGCAAACTAGACAGCGTCTATGGTTTCAAAACAGGAGGGGACCTTAATTTTTATCAATGGTTGACTGGCATCAGTCCTGGGTCACTTACGTGGTCTCGAAACCTAGCAATCCGCTGTGGTGTGTTGTAAGGTTCGGCAAATATTATTTCAGCCTTTTCTTCAAGACGGATTGGGGGGGGGGGGAGGGAGACAGAGAGACAGACAGACAGAGAGAGAGAGACAGAGGCAGAGAGAGACAGAGAGAAAGAAA
>JAPXFY010000019.1:44281226-44286226 GCA_030674185.1 Monoplex corrugatus | reverse complement strand
GTGGTTTGTATCCCTATACACGTTCTACGTGGTTTGTATCCCTATACACGTTCTACATGGTTTGTATCCCTATACACGTTCTACATGGTTTGTATACCCATACACGTTCTACATGGTTTGTATCCCTATACACGTTCTACGTGGTTTGTATCCCTATACACGTTCTACATGGTTTGTATCCCTATACACGTTCTACGTGGTTTGTATCCCTATACACGTTCTACGTGGTTTGTATCCCTATACACGTTCTACTGGTTTGTATCCCTATACACGTTCTACGTGGTTTGTATCCCTATACACGTTCTAGATGGTTTGTATCCCTATAACGTTCTAATAGTTTGTATCCCTATACACGTTCTACATGGTTTGTATCCCTATATACGTTCTAATGGTTTGTATCCCTGTATACGTTCTGAATGTTTGTATCCCTATATCACGTTCTAATGGTTTGTATCCCTATATACGTTCTAATGGTTTGTATCCTGATACGTTCTGAATGTTTGTATCCTCTATACCGTTCTAATAGTTTGTATCCCTATGTACGTTCTAAATAGTTTGTATCCCTATATACGTTCTAACTAGTTTGTATCCCTATATACGTTCTAACTAGTTTGTATCCCTATATACGTTCTAAATAGTTTGTATTCATGTATACATTCTAAATAGTTTGTATCCCTATAAATATACGTTCTAAATAGTTTGTATCCCTATATACGTTCTAAATAGTTTGTATCCCTATATACGTTCTAAATAGTTTGTATCCCTATATACGTTCTAAATAGTTTGTATCCCTATATACGTTCTAAATAGTTTGTATCCCTATATACGTTCTAAATAGTTTGTATCCCTATATACGTTCTAAATAGTTTGTATTCCTGCATACGTTCTAAATAGTTTGTATTCCTGTATACGTTCTAACTAGTTTGTATCCCTATGTACGTTCTAAATAGTTTGTATCCCTATATACGTTCTAACTAGTTTGTATCCCTATATACGTTCTAACTAGTTTGTATCCCTATATACGTTCTAAATAGTTTGTATCCCTATATACGTTCTAAATAGTTTGTATCCCTATATACGTTCTAAATAGTTTGTATCCCTATATACGTTCTAAATAGTTTGTATCCCTATATACGTTCTAAATAGTTTGTATCCCTATATACGTTCTAAATAGTTTGTATCCCTATATACGTTCTAAATAGTTTGTATCCCTATATACGTTCTAAATAGTTTGTATCCCTATATACGTTCTAAATAGTTTGTATCCCTATATACGTTCTAAATAGTTTGTATCCCTATATACGTTCTAAATAGTTTGTATCCCTATATACGTTCTAAATAGTTTGTATTCCTGTATACGTTCTAAAATAGTTTGTATCCCTATAAATATACGTTCTAAATAGTTTGTATCCCTATATACGTTCTAAATAGTTTGTATTCATGTATACATTCTAAATAGTTTGTATCCCTATAAATATACGTTCTAAATAGTTTGTATCCCTATATACGTTCTAAATAGTTTGTATCCCTATATACGTTCTAAATAGTTTGTATCCCTATATACGTTCTAAATAGTTTGTATCCCTATATACGTTCTAAATAGTTTGTATCCCTATATACGTTCTAAATAGTTTGTATCCCTATATACGTTCTAAATAGTTTGTATCCCTATATACGTTCTAAATAGTTTGTATTCCTGTATAACGTTCTAAATAGTTTGTATCCCTATATACGTTCTAAATAGTTTGTATCCCTATAAATATACGTTCTAAATAGTTTGTATCCCTACACACGTTCTAAACAGTTTGTATCCCTATACACGTTCTAAATAGTTTGTATCCCTATATACGTTCTAAATAGTTTGTATCCCTATATACGTTCTAAATACTTTGTATCCCTATATACGTTCTAAATAGTTTGTATCCCTATATACGTTCTAAATAGTTTGTATCCCTATATACGTTCTAAATACTTTGTATCCCTATATACGTTCTAAATAGTTTGTATCCCTATATACGTTCTAAATAGTTTGTATCCCTATATACGTTCTAAATAGTTTGTATCCCTATATACGTTCTAAATAGTTTGTATCCCTATATACGTTCTAAATAGTTTGTATCCCTATATACGTTCTAAATAGTTTGTATCCCTATATACGTTCTAAATAGTTTGTATCCCTATATACGTTCTAAATAGTTTGTATCCCTATATACGTTCTAAATAGTTTGTATCCCTATATACGTTCTAAATAGTTTGTATCCCTATATACGTTCTAAATAGTTTGTATCCCTATATACGTTCTAAATAGTTTGTATCCCTATATACGTTCTAAATAGTTTGTATCCCAATATACGTTCTAAATAGTTTGTATCCCTATATACGTTCTAAATAGTTTGTATCCCTATATACGTTCTAAATAGTTTGTATCCCTATATACATTCTTAATGGTCTGTATCCCTGTACACGTACTGCTATAGTATGTAAGGTCTATGTATGGTCCACAATAGTATGTACACCCAGGCATGTAAATCTATGCTTGTTCTACAATTGCAATATAATATGCACGGTGTACAATGATATCATACCTATGACTATTCTACATTAATTTCAAATCAAAGTCGCTGCCAGCGTTCAAGCAAGCAGGAACCAGAAAATCACAAAAAATTAGAAGCAGAACACGTATTAAATATAACAGAACAAGACAGGCGCAAATTTTCGGCCAGCCGGCCTCTGTTAAGCGTAAACAAAAGATAACATAGAATCATCATCATCATCATCATCATCATCATCATCATTCATCATCATCGTCGTCGTCGTCGTCATCATCATCATCGTCATCATTATCATCATCATCATCATCATCATCATCGTCATCATCATCATCATGTGCTTTGCGGCATGGCGTTGGCAATCATAGCCCTCCATTCGAATCTACCTTTTGGTGCAGCAAGTATATCTCCTATACCCTTCTTATCCCCACCCACTCTGCAAAAAAGTCTAGTATTTTCTCCCTAGGTCTACCTAGTGCAGAATAAATAATAAATGCACAAAACCCAACAGATAAAAAAACTAGACAACTTCCATGACGTGGTGCTGAGCAGGAGAAAATGGCAGATATGAATTCTGGTAACTAGGAAACAGGGGAGACAAATGCAACTTATACAGCAAAAGCTGTAGAACCAAACTAGCATAGGATCAGATGATGTTGTAAACTGTCACACAACTTTTAACAGAATATAAATCTGCTCCTTTAACACTGGAGCCAGATTGGACGATGTCGTCCGACTGTCACAAGATCATAATTTAACAAACAGTGGATCTGCTCCTTTAGCAGCCAGACTAGTATATATGGGAGCTGATGATGCCGTGCGACTGTCTCATGACTTAAACAGAAAGTGGATCTTCTCCTTTAGTTGTGGGTCCAGCTTGGCATGGGAACGGAGACAATCCGTACGACTGTCGCACGACTGAAACACAGAGTGGATCTGCTCCTTTAGTCGTGGACACATGAAATGAGCGTTCGGTTTCTCTATCGGTAGCTGTGCTTGGGGTATAGTTTACAAGAATTTCTGATTGCTTTGTGGTCTGCGTCTCCTTGTCCTCCCTTCTCTATGGTTTTCTAGGTTCGTTGTCTGCTGAAAAAACACAATAGACCACGCTTTTCCCAGTCATTAACAATGGTCAAGGATGGGGGTATATCACATTCGGTTCGTGACCTTCTCGCTGTTTCCACAAGGTCAGTCTTAACATAGATCAGCTGAGAACGAAAAACACATACAAAACAAGATATAAAATCCACCACAACAGTCCTCCTTTACGACCAGGGAAGCTCGGGTTTGCTCACGTTACACGTGCAGGCCTAAAAATAAAGCACTCTCGTTAAAACCTACATGTATCCTGTAGCACTGTGAAGGACAAGGTCGGTTCTATTAAATAAAGAAAACCATGCCAGTAAAACGAAATCCGAAACGAGTGTGACTGCCCGCGTTCAAGCAAACAGTAAAAACCCAAACAATAGGCAAACAAGCTATGATAACGTTCTGAATTTTAGACGTTTAACCCTTTGATTCCCTCAGCCTATCCACTAGTATCCTATTTTGTCAACCACGAAAACAAAGCGAAACTTTAATCCTTTAGACTCCTTCACCCTAACCACAGCTTCCTGCAGGAAGCTGGTCGACAGGGTGAGGGAGTCAAAGGGTTAAATTTTTGCTGGTGGTGAACAGGATGCGGGAGTAAAATGTTAAGGCGTGCTTGTTTGCCCCAAGACCTTGCCAGTACGTAGGGCTTAGGCCCAGGTATAGGGTTTATTCCATGATCATTTTTGGATCTTATCCACCATATGGCGCCTGTGGCGACAATGCATGTGGAGGCCATTTTGAGCGCGGAGACGTCATTCCGAGAAATTGACGCTGAAACTGAATCTGGGAAGGCGTACTTGTTGTTGTGTTGTTCTTAGTATTATTTCTGTTTGCTTTGATGTTGTTTACTGTTGTGTCGTTGTTGTTATGTGTTTACTGTTGCTTTATGGTTTTTTGTGTGTGTGTTCATGTTGTTGCTAATGTTGGTTGGTGTTGTTGTCAGTGTTGCTATTTTGTTTGTTGTTAGTGTTGTGGTTATTATTTGTATTGTTGTTATTGTTGTTGTTGTTAGTGTTGTAGTGTTTGTTACTGTTTAAGTTGTTGTTGTAAGTGTTGTAGTTGTATTGTTGTTGTTTTTTTGTTTAGTTGTGTTTGTGTGTTGTGTGTGTTGTTGTGTGTGTGTTAGTGTATGTATGTGTGTGTGTATGTGTGTGTGTATTGTGTGTGTGTGTGTGTGTGTATGTGTTGTGTGTGTGTATGGTGTGTGTGTGTGTGTGTGGTGTGTGTGTGTGTGTGTGTGTGAAATTGCGTGTGTGTGTGTGTGTGTGTGTGTGTGTGTGTGGCACGCGCGCGCGAGCATGTGTATGTTAGTGTTGATATTAGTGGGTTTTTGTTTTTTTATAACTTTTTGTTGCTGTT
>JAPXFY010000019.1:44276226-44278726 GCA_030674185.1 Monoplex corrugatus | reverse complement strand
CACCAGCTTAGCGTTAATTTTTTAAAGCTTGCTTTAAAACGAAAAAGGACAAAATCAGTTTTGTATGATAGTAAATGTGCTGACGAGAGCAGTAATGTCTTTGTAAATAGTGGAAATATATTTTGCTTTCCGCATCAAGTAAAGATTCCTGTAGTTGTATTTGTGATGATTCAGTGCATCACACAGCTTATGAAAGTGGTGTGTATTTGCGTAGTCGTAGGGGATTTCAATAGCAGAATATCCAACATGTCACACGATTTGTCATCATCATCATCACGTGCCCTGCCACATGGCGTTGGCGATCATGGCCCTCCGTACGAATCTATCTCTTGTCGCTACAAGCACATCTCCCACCCTCTCCGCCTCAGCCATTCTGCAAGTCCATCCAACATCTTCTCCTTGTGTCAACCTGGTGCTCTCTTTCCCTCCAGTTTTCCTGTTGTGATCAGGTGCTCTAATTTCTCTTTCCTCATAAAATATCACAATTTTTTTTTCGTTTTTTTTTTTTTTAGTCTAGGCAAGAATTCATACAATAAATGTCTTATAAATGTTCTTTATGATTTTGGCTGGGCATGATAAACTTGAGAATATACGATGGTGGTTTCCCTTAAAACTACACAACAAAATGCGGAGGCCTGCAATTTGAAATTCTTCAGTGGAGACACTTGAACGTGGATGAGAAGATTCATTGTCAGTTTCAGTTTCTGAATATACACGATTTGTGTATTGGTGAAACTCGTATGTTTTTCAGGCAAAGCGTTGTCCTGTTTGTGTTAATATATGTTTTAAAATTAAGGATTGAACAAATATGATAAACTGCTACTGAATATGTGTATAATACTGGGACTGTGTAATTTAACTAATATGTATAATGGCGACCACCAGGGTCGTTAGAAGTAAATCTCTGAGACTGGTAATAGTGTGAATGATTATCGTATATTTTTCTTGTTGATTTCTTTGCACATATCCATTTTTCATGTAGATTTTTTGTTAATGAACACATTTAATCTGACCATTTATCTTTTAAAGTTGGTGTAAATTCGTCAGTCGATATTCCTGCCACGAACGGTTATCAAGAAACAAAAATTCTTGAGTTTCATAAAAGGCAAAATGAGTATTCAGAACTTTAATGAATAGCCAAGAGACATTGTTACTCGTCAATGAAGCCATTAATCTTTTTGATAAAGACTTTAATGAAGCTTTGAATTCATATAAGGAATGTGTTAAAAGACAAGCTGATTGTATGAAGAGGAAAATAAATATAAACAGAAACAGCAGCCTTGTGAGCTAACTCTGAAATACAGTTATTTAACTCTTTCACTGCCTCACCGACAGAGCTGAGGTTACACTCGGTTTTAGTCGTAGCCTGGAACGCAAACACTGTCTTGTTTGCTGCCCACTCCAATGTTACAATCATTATGTTGGCGTCAATCTACTGTTTCACTGGTCCCCGGTTTACCCACCTTACTCAAGAAGTACTGATTTCAGTTGGTTTTTTTTATGTCTATATGATCTTGACCTTGACGCCATGACTTCCAAACATATGTATTCACGAGTTTTTAACAACCCACTCTTTTGATGCAAGTTTGGTATAGAAACCGCTTATAGCGTACGTAGGCACAAACACACACACAAACACGTGTGTACCATATGAATAGGCTTACAACAGGCCTAATCACATTCAGACACACTCATATACAAGGATTTTGTATAATTTGTAGTTTTCTCTGTCTGTCTCTCTCTCTCTCTCTCTCTCTCTCTCTCTCTCTCTCTCTCTCTCACGCACACACACACACACACATACACAACACACACCACACACACACACACACACACACACACACACACACACACACACACACACACGCAAGAAAACACAAACACGTGCACACACACTAAGACGTATGAATATACATCTTTCTTTGGTAGATTTGAAACAATCTCGAGAAAGAAAAAAAAGTAAATATCACTACTTCGTTCTTCAGTTGTACGTGTAGTCTAGCGTTCGAACATAAGGCTTATCCCGTAGCAAAAAGTGCCCAACGACGATTATGACTTAATTGCGTATTGTTTTGACCTACCTGAAGGACACTGGGAACGATAGAAGAAATCTTTCAAAATTAGAAAAAGGGGTAAACAACATGGAACGAAAAAAAAGCGTTCAAAAACTAAGAAAGGTTCATAATAATTACAAACGAAAGACTCAATATTTATTTTCCCCCAAGAGCAAAAATTACCGAACGACTCTGAATGTGACCTATCATTCGCGCGTTGTTTTAAAACATTATTTAGAGAAAAAAACAAACCCTGTAGATATCAACAGAAACAAAAGTATACACGCAAAGAGGAAGCATAACACCACCTGAAAATGAATAGATGAAAGACAAACTTACTTGGTTCTTCTTTGTCGTTAGCCATGGCACTGAATAGGAGACTCGCGCGCCGTCTGTGGAACCTTTTCATGTGCAAATGTTTTCTACCTGTCATTTCCCCAGTCACA
>JAPXFY010000019.1:44261226-44266226 GCA_030674185.1 Monoplex corrugatus | reverse complement strand
GGAGGGGGGGGGAGGGAGGAAACGCCAGAAAACCACAATGGAGCCTTCCTATACAAAGACACACTGCCATGAATGAACACGTTTGCACATAACACCCTACTTTCCCAATTTCCTACAGCTCCTATACCCACCACAACACCCTTACCCTTCCTCATTACTCTTTGCCTTTTATCGTTCGCACTTTCTGTCACCACTAGTGGAAAAGTGTGACTCACAGAACTCATTCAAGCAGTACATGACATGCATTAGACGTGGATCAAAGGAAAAAAGAAATATACGCTCTGATTCAAACGAAGGCGCCACACATTGTAAATGATAACACCCCAGGATTTATCATCTCCCCACCTTTCCATTCGGCTTGTGAAGAAGGTAACTGATAACTAGGTCCGAATGTGTTATGCAGCGTGCATGGACACTCCCCTTTGCTTAGCGAGATGGCTGCCGGGAGCTGGAGGTGAACGTCCGGTGGTGAGGCATTGTTGTTGTGGGTCCCATCCAGTACTATCGGGTGTTTCTTGCTAACTTTGAACTGCGGATTGGCTGCCGGTTTCAGGGAATCAATCAGTAACGATCGCAGGAAAGGTCCTGGTGAAACCAAAGAAATAAAAGGGAAGCAGGGAGAATTTTTATAATATAATCAAAGGACATAACTCTTGAGAATTATTTCCTATGTTGTATAGAACTTCTCAAATCTAACACAGTTTGCGCTACCCATTCAGCTAGCATAGAAGCAGATACAAAGTACAAAAAAAAGGAGTGTTCTGAGCTTATTGTTTTTGTACTTTGTATCTGCTTCTACGCTAGCTGATGGGTAGCGCAAACTGTGTTAGATTTGAGAAGTTCTATACAACATGGGAGATAATTCTCAAGAGTTGTGTCCTGGTGAAAGCTCCAAAAAGACGATAAACTTGGGATCCTTTTGGGACATGATGAACCTGGCTGAAAAACAAAAATAGGCTGTGTGTGGAAACATCATGTCTGACCGCGTTTGCGATTGAGCGAACATCCCCCTGTGGTTGTAGCAAAACCAAAGACGTTATAAAACAGATAAGGTCTTTTGACTAAAACAACGTGGGGAACTTCCATCTGCAAAATGTCGAGACTATAAGGTGGCTGGGCGGGCTGCCCAACAGAGTGCAGGCCCCAGTAGCTCTGTTGGTTTGAGCGTCGGATTCACATGCTAATGGTTGTGGGCTCGAATCCCGGGATGCGGTACATTAAAAACTGACCTTCTCACTGTCCCATCTTAACATCATTGTTGTTCTGGTGGTGTCGGTATAGGATTAGATAGGTCCCCCTTCCCCCACTTCCCTGGGATCGTTATCCCAGTCGGCCATATCACCTGAGGTAGGTGCCGACGTAAAAACTGAACCAAATCAATCAATCAATCAATCAATCAATCAATCAGACCAACAGAGGCCCGTAGCTGGGCTGGATCTGGTTGATGTGCGTTGTGTAACTATGTCGCGGGTTGTGCCATCTCCTCACCTTGCCGTTCGGCTTGTAAAGGAAGTAAATGATGACTTGGGTCGGAATAGATTATGCCAACTCCGATGATCCATGTTGTTAACAGGCAAGCAGTTGTCCAGCCATGAACGTCCACCACATGTGGCTATGACGTGATCTGTTTGACTTAGCTGTACGTAAAGTGTCACAGTGTGGCGTTGCGACTCCGACAGCTTGCTAGTGTTGGTGACTGTTACATTACTTCAGTAGTTGACTGATATGAAGACTAGGTAAAACATAGTCTAGGTAGGACCTCAGGACCAGGTTGATTGATTTGGTTCAGGTTTTACGTCGACTCAGGACCAGGGCCAGCTCATGGGTTTATGTACAGGCTTAATTTAAATTAAGGCTTGTGCCACGGTCACCATACACGTGGCACCTGTGACGTTAGTGCATGTGGAATTCGTCCCGAGCGCGGAGACGTCATCTTGAGAAACTGAAACTGAAAGGAACTGATAAAAATGACATGGGCTTGTTGCTTTTATGTGATAGAAGCCTTAACCCTTTTGACCCCCCGCACCCTATCTACCAACTGCAAAAACTTAACCCTTCAACCCCTCACCCTTTCCACAGCTTCCTGCAGGAAGTTGGTGGAAAGGGTGAGGGAGTCAGAGGGTTCAGTTTTTGCTTTGTTAGCATGGTTGACAATGCAGGATGCTAGTGGACGAGGTGTTAGGAGTCAAAGGATTAAATTAAGGCAGGCAGCTAACAAGCCAGTTTTTGATGTTGCGGGCAGGGGTCGAACTCGAGATATGAGATCTTGAGTGCACTATGGCAGGCTTTTTTGATGATAGAACCCTGGATCCAAGATGTTAATTCTCGAGTTCAATTTGATACAGCAACATAACAGTTGGCCTGTTCACTGCCCATCTTATTAACCCTTTGACTCCCACACCCTATCTACCAACTGCAAAAACGTGACCCTTTGACTCCCTCACCCTATCCACAGCTTCCAGCTGGTGGATAGGGTGGGGGAATCAAAGGGTTAAGTTTTTGCTTATTTTTTTTAGCATGGTTTGGCAGCGCAGGATGCTGGTGGAAAGGGTGTGGGAGTCAAAGGGTTAATGCTTCAATGGCGTCAGTGTTTCACAGTTCCCGTTCTCCTTCCCCCGTTTCAGGACAATGCCAGCACGTAATCTGCTAGGTATCTGCTGGCAGATTTGGATACAGCGCATATGGAGTTGTCCAAATAAGATGAATCCTTCTTGAACAATTTCCAAACTGCAGACGGCGAACTGCCGACGAAAGAAAACTGAGAAGAATGCGTTGTAATCTTATACTGTGTGCATGTTCGTTTGTGCTAGGGTCTGTCTCAGTGATCTGGTTGTTGGCTTCTGTTTGTTTCGACGTCACTTCCTTTATATTTGTGTTACATTGTACTGTGTTGTATTGTACTCTTCTCTTCTGTGCTGTACTGTTGAAGTGTACATATTTGTTTGTCAAAGTGTCTGTTTCAGTGATCTAATAACACTTTCCTCGTTGTTGTTAATTCAGTTCAACTGAATTTAATAATCTATCTTTTCATCCATATTTAGAAATTAAAATGTCCATGGACTGGACACACCACAGAAGCGAACGCATATGATCTCTTTAACCCTTTAACTCCCGCACCCTGTCCACCAGCATCCAGTATATTCAACCATGCTAGCAAAGCAAAAAACTTAACCGTTTGATTCCCTCACCCTGTCCACACAGTTTCCTGCAGAAAGCTAGTGAATAGGGTGAGGGAATCAAAGGGTTAATTTTTTTCAGTTGGTGGATGGGGTGCGGGATTCAAAGGGTTAAACTATTGAAAACAGGAACACAAAGCTATCAAAATACACGATAATCATAACGTTTCAAAGGACTGAATCGTCCATAAGATGCTGCATGCAGTCATTCAAGCCTTCCATAGTCACGAATAAGTAAAATTGATCATGTGGTAAGTTCAGGAAACATTAACATCAATCATTCAAGAAGATGAAAGGCATTTATACCAACAAATGCCTATCAGTTAACAGCAGGAAGAGAGTTCTTGAATGTTATGTAGAACCGATAATGTTATACGATTGTGAGGCGTTGACAGTCAACACGCAAAGCCAGAACAAGACTGAGGCAGCTGAAATGTGATAAGGAAGATTAAGAAAAGACAAGGAACATTTATAGGCTATTCTATGAGGGAAGGAGAATTAGAGCACCTCGTCGCAACAGGAAAGCTGGAGGGAAAGAGAACACCGGGTAGACCCAGAGAGAAAATATTGGACAGACTTGCAGGGTGGCTGAGGACAGAGAGTATGGAAGATGTACTTGCAGCGACAAGGAATAGATGTATATGGAGGGCCATGATCGCCAAAACGCCATGCGGCAGGGTACATGATGATGATTTTAATGATAATATCAAAATGCTTTTTCCACACACACACACACACACACACACACACACACACACACACCACACACACCCCACCAACACAGTGGATTCAGAGTAACCATGGCATGCCACACTTCCAAAATTCCGCGAGTGACAGCCCTCACTCGCTTCCCCATCTTCCATACAGATAGATAAACACACCATCATAAAGTCACAAGGTAATTTGTGTCAAACGTCTCGGACTCCCCTTCTGATCTGTTTATTGGTTTATTTTATGGTATGATACCATCTTGTATTGTGTTGTGTTGTGTTGCATTGTATTGCATTGTATCGTACTGCTTTGTATTGTATTCTTTTTCTCTTCTTCTGTTGTGTGGTCACAATCAACACTTTGATTATTTTGCCACAGAATAGAATAGGGGGTTCACGAACCGGCTGCCTGACTTAAAAAACAAAAACAAAAACCCCCACACATTTGCTCCTCACATTCACACACTCCCTGCCCACTAACTGTCGTATTGTAATGTATTGTATCGTAGTGTATTGCTTTGCTGTAGTGTATTGTATTGTGTCGTATTGTATTGTATTGTATTGTATTGTTACATTGTATCGTATTGCATTGTACTGTACTGTATTATACTACACATATTCGTGTGTGCAGTACAAATATCTCAGTGATTCTTTGCTCGTGTCCCCAGCACCTCCCGAAATGTTTCCTACCAAGGACGATAACTACACTGTTAATCGTGATCGTCTATTGCGCTGAATTCCATCCCTTCGTTACTGTTCTTTTCTTAAGTCTGACATGCGGTATGGCAGATATTTCCTACATTTCAGAGGTTTTCCTATGTCTTTGTTTCAAAAGTTTTCTCTTGAGAGTTTGGGTTGGTTAAAGAGCAAACATGTGATTCTCTCACCATGCGCAGTTTCATTTAGGACCCATGAATGTTCTGCACGTGCAAACAAAAATGTTTCTCGACAGATCTTTTATCAAATTTTGGTCAGAAATGTGGATCCATGAGGAAGTTGTGAATGTATTAATGTAAAGAATATAGAGTCAAGATCAAGGTCACACTGATGAAAAACAAACAAACAAACAAAAAACAAACAAACAAACAAAAACAAAAAAACAACTTAAATCGAC
>JAPXFY010000019.1:44216226-44256226 GCA_030674185.1 Monoplex corrugatus | reverse complement strand
CCAGATGCTGTAGTGGCAAATCTAAGCATCACAGATATATAAAAGTATACATTTTTATAATCAGGACAGATTGAACTACCACCACAATACAAAACAAACATTCAGTCTTACCTGTTGTTGAAGAAATCTTGACATGACTACTGAACTTGTTGTTGTTGTTTTTTGCGAAATTATCCTTTTTCTTTGATTATCTATGAATGAGGGAACTATTCTTGACTGGAAACCTGATATAAACTGTTTAGAAAAAATATATAACCACTTTTCTACACAGAGCACAAATTTTGCAGCAATTCTCAGTCCAGAAAATGTTCAAAATGATGATTTGAAATAGTAGTCCATTTTTCTTCCACGAGCACACAACTTCACAACTGGCACATAACTTCACTTGTTGGAATAAAATAGGTAAAAAGAAAGTTCAAAATGTGAAACATTTGTATGATTTTATGTACACATGTGTGTAATCACTGAATATTCATTCAAAATGCAATCACTTATTATTTACACTCCTTTTGAATCTGGCACTACACGAGAAACTGAAAGTGAAAGTGACTACAGTCATAAAAAAAGTACACCAAAAGAAAAAAAGAAAATGAAAACAGATGTTGTTCTATCTCCTGGTAGTCTACAGTCTATGTACATTTGTGTTTTGGGTAGCAAGTGCCATGAAGTCCTTTCAGGCACTTGACACACATGGTCCTGCTTCTTTTTCGGCCGCCAGGTTTGCGCCTGTCACTGCAAACACAGCAGTCTTTCTCTTTATTGCCAGGAATACTTTCAAGGCCTGAAGGTCCTGCTTTTGCTTCTACTGCTGCCTTCTTTCCTGCCATGTGTTCTTCACTGAGGTCTCCTATCAGCCTATCTGTGAATCTATACCTAGATATTATTTTTTCTTCCCTGGGTGTAGACTCCTTGTAAAGAATATATGCATTCAATACCATCCTGCTTATGACATTGAAGGTTACCTTTTTCCAATACTTTACTGTTCTTCTTTCATCTAAGTAGGTGTATACCATTTGGTCATTGCTGTCTACTCCTCCCATATATTTGTTATAATCTAAAACACTTTGCGGCTTGGTCACATGAGTTGGAGCATCACCTTGTCCAGCACGGCGCCTTCTGGAAGCCACTTGAACTGAACTAGCTTTTTGGTAAGTGGACAAAACTATTACAGGATTTTTCTGTGTTTTTTTCTCTCTGAATGCAGTGCACAGAGTCTCACCCTGTCTGTAGTTGACAATTTCTCCTGGATTTAGTTTTGCTTTTAGTCCCCTTGCCAGCTCCCGTTTGTTGCGTCGAACCGTGCCAGTGATGTGGGTTTTGTTGTCTGCTAATTGCTTGACCAATGGAAAACTTGTGAAAAAGTTGTCTACAAAGAGATGATATCCTTTCATCAAGCAATTTCCCATGGTCAACAATTTCATAACCACTCTGTGTGCCAAGCCCCTGTCATCATTTGCCTCATCTCCTCTCTTCCCTCTGTAGACGAAGAAGCTCAGCAGGTATGCAGAAACAGAATCACACAGCATGAAGAACTTGATTCCCCACTTGTGGTGGTGCTTGTTTGGCATGTACTGTATGAGTTCTGTCCTGTTCTTAGTTCCTACCAAACTCTCATCTACACATATCTCTCTATGTGGCTGGTAATATCTCCTAAAAGTGTCATTGGCTTGGGTGACAACTGGTTCAAATTTGGCACAGGGGTCATAGCCATCTTGACCAGGTTTCTTCAGTTTTTTGTTGTCAGTCATGTGAAAAAATTTCAGCAACAGCTCAAACCTTTCCCTGGGCATGACCTCTCCAAACCATGGTGTTCTCTGTCTGTCTGTTGTGGACCAGTATGATTTGAAACTGGGTTTTCGAATAAGGCCCATGTTCAGAATGATGGCGACAAAAGCTTTCATTTCTGGGACTGATGTTTCGGTCCATTTTCTTGCGAGTGAATGGGTCTTCAGCACTGCTTCCTCTAGAAATTGCTTTGAGTATCTGTTTGTTTCAACAACAAACTTCTTTATCAGCTCAGTCGTAAAAAAGAGCATGAAAAAATCGATAGGTTTGCTGCCGGGGGCGGGGACACGTTTTGGACCAGTACTCTGTGAGAAAGAGTATGGATCATCACGATCCATCTCATCATCTGGTGATCGAAACCACGGGTTCTGTGGTGCAACAGCTTCTCCCTCACTATCGGACAATTCTCCAATTTCTGAAGCTTCTGCTTCACTTGAATCCTCATGTTCGGTCTCACTAGATGCAAAGTCACTTTCACTTTCACGTTCAGCCATTTTCAAAACCACAACACCAACAAAATTGAGAAAAAAATGCACTAAAATCTTTCCAAATCAAGGGAAATTGCGCCAGTCGCAAGGCCGGATGTGGAAAAACTGAAAGAAAATAGCGGATTGGCTGACTGTGTATCTAACTGGCCAATCAAAAGCCTTCTTCTGTAGGGCCGATGGATCGGCCGTGTCGTCTTTTTAGCAGTATTTGCCGAGGCCGAAATATCGGCCCGGTAGGGCCCAGAGGGTTAAGTCTGCCAGATGATTGCTGGTAGGTTTGGGTGAAGTGCATATTGAATGAATTGTCAGGTGCAGTGAACCCATGTTGAACACACTCAGCACCAAATCGTGTGTAAACATAATTTCTCTTTAAAGAGTGTGTTGTGGCATATTGTTTTATATGTCGAGGGATCACGACTTCATTGGCATTGGGGAAGTTTTGACAGCATATATCTGCACTGCAGTGATACTGTTATAATGGCCGATATTTTACCAAAACTAAAACTAGTAAAAGTTGAGCCATTAGTCATACTGGACTTATAATACATTCTACTAAAACCTGAACGATAAGACTTTGACTAGATGAACATGGCCATGTGTGATGTTGGTGCAATCATCAGTCTTTCTGGGAGTTCGTAATCCACCTCTCAAGACCACATGTCAAAACGTCCAAATTTTCCATGTTCATGAATGAAAAAGTAGTGCATGGCAAATCGTGCCTTATTCTGCCTATTGTTACAGATTTACTAGAATTATCCCTGGAATCGACTTGATTTTGGACTTTGGAAGAAGATTTGGGGGGTGGGGTGGGACAGATCTGTAGACTATACATCAAAAGATAGCCTGGAATCACTTCTTATTTTGCATTGAGTTATAAAATTGGGATCAAAACAGAAATGTATACCTTTAAAGAGTTTAATCGCATTCTGTATGGTGTAATTGTAAGATATTTTTAAAAAAAAGTGCGTTTCTGCCGCTGTTTGAACATGCACAGTTGATTGGTTTTCATCATTGGTTTTCATCATCTGTTGCCTTGAATGCATCAGCTTTTGATCCTTGACCTTAAAATCATATAAGAAGAAAATGCTGCAGTGCTACATCGGTACATGTATGAACAATTGTAAAGGAGAATGGTCATGGTTTTTTGCATCCCAGACGAGTGAATACTGTGTCCAGTATTCAGTGCGCAAACTGGTTTAACTTTAACACGTTCGCATGGGGGAAAGAGAGACACTTACAACATGGTAACATGCTAACGCGTACACCTTAAACAGTTGATCTCTTTTTTTTTTTAATTGACATAATTTGTCAAAAAAATGGTGATGAATTCACTTCAGACAATCAGATTCATTATGTATAGGCCTACCTGAGAGTGGGTTTGATTGTAGGGTAGAGTGTTGAGATACATGTATGTTTTGTTTCAGATGATTATAGTCCTGATGTGACTGAGTAGTCTCAGGTTGGCAGGGTTTTTAATACCAATAATGACAATAGTAATGACACATAACTGTTGTGTATGTACAGTGTACTGCCGTGCTGTTGGTGGTGAAGTTCCAGCCACATCATCTTTGGCCCCTAAGATCGGTCCTTTGGGTTTGGTAAGTATCTGGTTGCTCATTTCTCATTTTCAGTGTTGATAGAAAAAAACATTTACAGAAATTGCTGTTTGCTATACAGTATTACTAGTGTTGTGTTTAACCACTTTTTCTTATGTTTGTTTTTCATCAAATTTGTTACCACTCCAAGGGAATGCCAGGGGCTCTTTCATTAGAAACAGTATCCCCACCTTCTGGAAATTCTGTGCTGGAAATTTCCTCTTTTTCCGTCTCTCGTTGCTCTCTGTCGTCTCTTCCTGTCATTTTCTGCCTTGCTGGACATTTATCTGTAGCCTACATGTTTTCTAGAGTCTTGCATACTTTCTAATAGGATTGATAATGGGGTACACATTGTAATGTGCAGAAGCAGTTTGAGGTAATTTTAAAATCTTATGGTGATAAAGTGGGTGGAATGGTCAACGCCAGAGGTGTATCTTCAGATTATGTACACAAATGTATTGATAAGCGTTAATTTTCTTTTCTGTTTTTTATTTATTTTTTTTAACTAAAGTGTTTTGTAGGCTACATTTTGAGGTAAGATTATGGCCCCTGCTTAGTCGGTTGGGCATTAAACAGTAAAAATAATTTGCTATTTATTAAAGATACTGAAATGTCGTGAAAATAAAAATGTTGTTTATATATCAAAGTGTGTGTGTGTGTGTCGTTTTGGTAAGTAGAGGGTTCCAGAATCATAGCCTAATGAGAGAGATAATGATGTCATTATAGCCATTAGGTCTTGGCTGTTTTTGTTCAGTGATCACTCCTTCACTCTTTGTTCTGATATCCATGTGTAAGACCCTCTGCCTGAGGGATCTTCTCCTGTCTGTCAAGTCTTTGAGAAAACTGACATCAGACAATGTCAGGTCTTCAAGAAAATTGACGAAAAAAGTTTTCTCTTTGTTTTGGCAGATTGGTTTTCTTTGTTTTGACATACTAGTCTTGCAAAGATGAACATGTATTTTCCAGTTTACAGATGCGGCCTGATTGGGTCACAGCATGTATTTTAACAGTGTCATTAATAAAAACGCTTTGAATCTGCAGTCGCCCAAAAAGATTGGTGATGACATCGCCAAGACCACGTCAGACTGGAAGGGTCTGAAGATCACAGTGAAACTGGTGGTTCAGAACCGTCAGGCACGTGTAGAGGTTGTGCCCAGTGCTGCCTCTCTCCTCATCAAGGCCCTAAAGGAACCTCCACGTGACCGCAAGAAGGTCAAGAATGGTAAGTGGACTAGTTTGATTCAGCTATTTATTAAATTCTTGTGAGTTTAAATGTGCTTACTTGTTTACCTGGTAAAGTCTTAGGGAATTGAAATGAATTTTCTTTAAACGCGATTTGAGATAATTGTATGTGGGGGCCTATGTCACTAAAAATGTGTCGGAAAGGTTTTGGCAGTTGTGAAGAGAGTGGTCAGCACATTGTTAGTTTGTTATGCACCTTGTGAATTTAGTTATAGGGCCTACTATGAAGGCTGCGATGGAATAGGATTTTTGGTGTCAGCATATGAGAATTATTTTGAGTATATAGGCTTGAGGTACAGAGTATCACAGAGCAAGTATGTAATTGCATCTTGTTCATAGAGGGTAAGGTTTCTGTGTACCTTGTATAAGTTGAAGTTCTGTCAATGTATTTTCCAATGACAGAATTTTGATATGGAGGAGGGTGTGTATATTTACAGTGAAACACAGTGGAAACCTGGTGCTGGATGATATCCTCAAGATCGCACGCACCATGCGTCCCCGCAGCATGGCCAAAGATCTGGCAGGCACTGTCAAGGAAATTCTGGGTATGTAGACTTTTTAGTATTGCTGATGAAAAAATATTCTGCAGTTTCTTTCAAAATTAGGTACTGACAAACTTGCCATGATTTTTTTTTAGCTAAACTATTTTGCTTGGGGACGGGAGGGAGGTTCCCCCGTGGGGATGCCGGGGACTCTTTCAGTATAAATAATATCCCCACCTGGAAATTCTGTGGTAGAAATTTCCTCTTTTCTTTCATTTTGTGTCTCCCTTGTTCCTTTGACTCTTTGTTTCTCCCTTGTTCCTTTGACTCTTTGTTTCTCCCTTGTTCCTTTGACTCTTTGTTTCTCCCTTGTTCCTTTGACTCTTTGTTTCTCCTTTTTTCCTTGTTGACTCTTTGTTTCTCCCTTGTTCCTTTGACTCTTTGTTTCTCCCTTGTTCCTTTGACTCTTTGTTTCTCCCTTGTTCCTTTGACTCTTTGTTTCTCCGTTGTTCCTTTGACTCTTTGTTTCTCCTTGTTTCCTTTGACTCTTTGTTTCTCCGTTGTTCCTTTGACTCTTTGTTTCTCCATTGTTCCTTTGACTCTTGTTTCTCCATTGTTCCTTTGACTCTGTTTCTCCCTTGTTCCTTTGACTGTTTCTCCATTGTTCCTTTGACTCTTTGTTTCTCCATTGTTCCTTTGCTTTCTGTCATTTCTCCCTATCATTTTCTGCCATAATGGTCCCTTCACCTGTTTGTGTTCGATAGTTTTTGCTTTGGTGGCATGGTTGGACAATGCAGGATGCTGGTGGACAGGGTGTTGGAGTGAAAGAGTTGAACAACAATAACGAGGGGAGGGAGGAGTCTGCTATGGTCCTTACAGTCGTACTGTTGCCAATTTTATCGTTTTATTATAACTTAATATGGTTGTGCACATGAATTCTGTGGAATGGTCACTACCAGGGGCATATTTTTTTTATAGTTTATGTGAAGGCAGTAATATGTGTACTTTCCTTTCCATGTTTTCATTTTTCCAGGGCCATCAGTATGTAAAGATGTTTCATTTGAGGTGGTTCTAGCCCTAACATGGCTCTGAGCAGTTGGCCGGGCTTTGAACTCTAGGCTTTGAAAACTAATGATATTGAAGAATGAAGGGGTTTTTTTTGTTTGTTTTGTTTTTGTTACTTACGAGTTCGATTAGTTACTGAAATGTACTTCATAAGAGATGGGAGGTAACTGTGCTTGGTCTTCATTTTTGTTTGGCTGGCTGGCTTTGCAAAATATAGGGAAGTCTTCGTAGAAGAATGAATAGTTTTTTCCTGTTTCACTGTTGAGATTTGTCAGAGAGTAGTGATGTTATCACTGTGGTCATTGTGTACAGGAACGGCCCAGTCTGTGGGCTGCACAGTGGAGAAGAGCAACCCTCACGCCATCATCGAGAAGATTGATGCTGGAGAAATTGAAATCCCAGAGGTAAGCAAACCAGCTTAATCAAAATGGAGTGAATATATTATGTTAAAAGTGTTATGTGATGGATAATGTGCAGACAGAATTAACTGCATGCAGACATCTGCCCCCGCCCCCAACCTCAAAAAACACTGTTGAAAATTTTGCTACTTAACCCTTTGACTTCCGCACCAGCATCTAGTAGTGTCAACCGTGCTAGCAAAGCAAAAACTTGACCCTCTGAATCCCTCCTCCTATCCACCAGTTTCATGCAGGAAGCTGTTGGATAGGGTAGGGAGTCAGGGTCAAGTTTTAGCAGTTTGTGGGCAGGGTGCGGGACTCAAAGGGTTAACAGAAAACAGCATTCTTTTATTCGGTTGAAAAAATGCAGGCTATTCTGAAAGTTGACAGGCATGCTTACAATTGCAAGTTGGTTTTGTTTACTTGGAAATAGGGTATTTTTGTATATTCTGTTGTAAACAAATTGTGCTGTGGTTATAGGTTGTCTCTTCTTGTTCCCTGTGTGATTTTGCAGACTGGATTAAACAACATGCTGACTGAATTTAAATGTTATTTACTGTGCTTCTGACTCTGACAGTAATAGTCTTTTCTTTTATTTGACTGTGTCCGTAATACATCTTTTCTTTTTATTTGCAGGAGTAAATGGCAGCTGCAAAGGAAAGAATGAAAGAATAAATCTGTCTGAAAAGAAATCTTGTGATCAATTTGTTTGTTGTTAAGCAAGACTGGTGGTGTTGGTGTGGTGTTGTCAGTAGGCCTCCTTATAATTGATGCTGAAAGCATAACACACTAAAAGAGATTGGCCACGATTTGTTAAAAGCAAGCCAGGTATCGAGGATTCCTTTTGCTTTTTATGAATTGATTGTAAATGAGATAAAACCAAGAATTTCCCATCTTTAAAGAAATGTGCAAACAACAAAAAAGACAGCAAAAGAAACAGTTTACTCGACCAGACATTATAAACAGCTCATTCAACCAGATGTTGATCAGACATTGATGTAACTGGAGGCAGTCAAAACTGCTCAAGAATACTAAAGCTTAGAAAACTGTCAACTGTCCCGTTATAATGACTTGTCAGGTAGGTTCTTCACGTTGCAGACTAGACTCAAGAACTGCCCACTAAGTCCTGACAGACATTGATAAGCTATGACTGGCAAGATGTATCTCAAGTTGCTCCAGAAATGACTTGCTGGGGCGATTTGCTATTGCAGAAATCCAAAGCAAACAGAAAGACACAATCACCATGAAATGACAACCAGGAAGAGAAAACAGGGACCACAGAGTTGAGTCTCATCCACTTAACATTTTAGGCCTACTCCCGCACCCTGTCCAACTGCAAAAACTGAACCCTTTGACTCCCTCACCCTATCCATGAGCTATTGCACCCTATCCACCAGCTTCCTGCAGGAAGCTGGTGGATAGGGTGAGGGAGTTGAAGGGTTAAGCTTTAACTTTGCTAGCATGGCTAATGCAGGATGTGGGAGTCAGAGGGTTAACCGTTAAGGATGCATCATTGAAGGTGTTGCTCAAATTCCAGAGGCCCCATTAGTTCGGTTGGTTAGAGCATCAAGCTGTTCACACAGGGATCATGGATTCAACCCTTGGGCAGACCACAGGCTGGTTGGTTATTTTAATAAATAGAGCATGGACTTGAACTTAATCTCTAGTTCAATCCCAATCTGCAACGTTAAAAAACTGGCCTGTTTCCATCATTCTGGTGATGTCGATTTATTGTTTCAAAGGTCATTTTCCTTCCAATTTCAAGACCCTGCCAATGCCTAGGGTTCCACATAGGCTCAGGGAGTCTGCCAGATGACTGTTAGCGGATTTGGATGGAGCAGTAGAATTCGTCTCGAGTACAATGAACCGTTTGAACTACCTTCCTATAACCATGGGGTCTTTATCGTGGGTCTGGTCAACACAGGATATGTACATGTAGGCCTACAGTGTAGCCCTTTTGTATAGTCTGGATCCTAAGTGGAATTCCATGGCATGACTTTCATCCCCATTCTCATCAACAAAACTTTCTGAACAGGTTCTATGGCCCTTCATGCTGTCATGATGATGTTTCGATGGTTTTAGAAGTGTCTTGGCTGAAATGGCAGCATGTTGCATGGGTTTGTGACACAGGAACAGTGTAGAAGATAGGGCTGCAAAAGAAAAAGAAAAAAAATCTATCTATATAACTGAATTATTTCATAAACCATTTCAGACTTTTAAGTAAAAATCTGATGGTATTCATATTTTGAATTCGATTCTGATCAAGGATTCATAATACTCGGACAGTTCCCATACACATTCCAACCGAACCACAAGTGGTTATCTGGCAGACTCGAGTCGGTGCTAAACCCCATGCACTGCAAAATCTTGAAATAGAAGCAGACAGGTGGGGAGGAAGACTTTAAATGGAAAAACTCTAACAACGAGAATAACTGGAACATTAAGATACTGTAGTAGCAAACAAAGCCAGTAGGCTATTTATGTTGAAAGCTGGAATTTGCATGTTTTGAAACAGTTATAGTCCTGATATGGCTCTACACAGTTGGCTGGGCTTTTAACAAAAACAAAAAAAGCTGAGATTGAACTCGGACAACGAGCAGCAGAAAAAAGGCAACATCCTAGGCCTAGACAGCATACATGAAGACAAGTGCAACACCTAAGTAACTGGTGCAATGTCATATCATGGGTTCAGAGGAAACAAGATGTCAGACTACACTTTAACTCTGTAATCTTCCTGCTAGCTAACACATACATGGAAGCAAGTGCAACACCTAAGTACTTGGTGACAATGTCATATTCAAGTGGGTTTTCAGGAGGAAACAAGATGGTCAGACTACACTTTAACTTCTTGTAATGCTTTCCTGCCATACTGGAAATAATAATAAAAAGCAACTTCCTGTGAATTTTTTTTTTTTTTGTAAATCAGTTTTCCAACATCAATCCTGTTAGCCGAGTTGCATCAGTGCCATGATGGTAACACAAGGTTCATGGGTTGGACCCTCGGGAGGGCCACAGGCATTTTTTTTCTCTCAATCCAGTTAAATTATTAAGTAGAACATCAAGACTTTTAATCTGGGGGCCAAGGTTCATGTTCTTGAGTCCTGTCCCAAGAAATCAAAGATGATAATATGTGTGTGTTAACTGCCACCAAATTTTTGCATTTCCAAGTTAACAATCTAGGCCTACATCCATTCCATTTTTATGGCAAACTAGATCTGGTTAATCCTTAACATGATGTAAACCATCAAAACTCTTCCCAATCACTCGACACAATCCAAGAAACAGCAGTCCAGGACACAATATGACATGACTTTATTCTGAAATAATCACAAGACTTAATTATGTACACAGGATATTGGTGACCTACGGATCATCACTCATGACCATTAATTCATTGCATTGCAAACATTCCGTCCACTAAACTTGCATAAACATTCACAAGCAACTAGTATTCTTGTTCTCAATATTCTTTCATCTCCCATCCACCTCTCACACACACACTGTGGTGAAAAATGGACAGAAATGGATATTCATATATGCACCAGCATTCCAGAAAGCATGTATGGAATGTCAGTCTAATGTACCACATGATACAGGCCTACATCAACAGCACTTCAAAGTACACAGAAGTCATCTAATGCAGAAACGATTCCAGCCGCATCCCATGCAGAACATTTACTCAAGTACAATCGGCAGTATTGATTTTGTGTGTTATGCAGACATGAAAGGTGATAAGAGCAGTTGTCAAGTTCCGTTCTTTCGGTTAAGACATAAAAACTGTACTGCACAAACATACTGAACCAAACATTGCCAGAACATCAGCTGTCTCTCAATCACATGCTCACACGTTTCTATCTCTCCACACACACGCTTGTTTTACACGTCACAGCTTTGGTCAACAGGTATTCTGACAGACCAAAAATTTGATGGCATTTTGCTAGAATCAACACAATTTTGTCAAAATATTTCCCCATTTTAGAGGAACCTACTTAACAACAGCAAATTTGATGTCGGTCATTGCACACGATTAAGAATACTTTACAATCTACATAACCACATGCATAAAAAAGTACACCAATGTACACACATACAATACCAAATCTCTAGTAATTTTGAATGCTCAAGAAAAGCAAGCCTACCAGGTTCAGACCTATGAACTAAAGTATTAATCATGAATAAGGACTAGTTCAAAAAGGACTGCATGAACTCCACATCAATGTAACAATGTCAATCTCTGCTATTGTTGGCCTACTTCACCTGCTCTTGTATCAAGTAGACAAAAAAATAAACTCTCAGTATTCCTTTAATCCTTTCAAAAGTGGATGCTATTTACAAGAACACGGGACTCTTGCTGCTTATGCACACGCACTGTAGGCCTACATAACATGCTGCTGTTTTTGCTTTCTGTTCTGCAGCAGAGTAGGCCTACATGCTAGTCAATAACTGGAATCAAGATTATGTAGGCCTATTTCTGTGAAACAATTTGCAAGCTGAGAACTGACGAGGGTTTTGTAGTAGACTCATGAATCCAACCAACAAAAACATGAAAAGGATACATTTCATTAAAACACTATTTCATGATACCATAATGCACAACTGAAGGTTACCTTTTGCCCCTGAATAATTAGGCTAGGAGACATGAAGGCTGACTTTCCTTGAAATGTTAGCATTTCCATATAGATTGCTTAATCACGCCAATAACTACACAATACTTCCTTACCATAGCTTTGTTAGTTTTCATTTTTCCTGCTAGATATGAAATCAAAACATTTATGTGGTATTATAGGCCTACTTGCCAACCAAAGTAGCATGCAAAGAACACAAGCTGTTTTGGAGTTAGGAGTTACGCTGGCAGAAGTTAAGATTCAAATTCAAATGGTCACACAGGCAGTTACCAGTAATAGACATTAAATCTTTTCTTGTTTTGAAATTATTATGAAGATTGAATGCCTAATCTTCATGCTTGCAGTATTGCTACACTACAGAACGACAACTAAAAAAGCACAAAATGCCCATTGTAAACTTGACCTTCCATACAAACACATGAAGAGAAAAGTCCGTTAAAAAGGAAGGCGGGAATGGAAGATGATGGATCAATTCCACAGTAGCAAAAACATTTTACAAATCATTTTAACAGAAAATTACAGATGAAAATAAAAGAAAAATTTTTTTTTAAATGAGGAGTGGAGACACTATTAAAAACAAAACACACAAAAAACCACAAAGTAGCTCGATAAACAAGTGAGGACAAATTGAAGAAACAGCTTCTCAAGCATTAAATGTCCCGCAAAATACAAATTTCTTCAAAGATTCATCAGTCAACACAACAAACTACAACACTGTACAGCCATAGGCACCACCGCTAACCACAAACAGTTACCAAAACATGACTCATACTGATTATCTGACCTGGTAAAACTGCAAATCTGTCCAAGTCTTGAACTCAGAATGACAGAAATTGTGGCCAAGAATCAACACGAAATGGAGACTGGGAAGGGAGCGAGGCAGCAGAACTAAAGGAAAGACAGAAGCAAATGGATGTGGAAGTGGGGGGAAAAAAACAACACATCATGAAATGGACATTAGCAAAGTGTGACAGGACAGTCAAAACATAACAAAATCCAAGTGGGCAAAACAACATGATGAAAGTAGGGGAAAACAACACGAGGAAGAGGTAGCAAGAAGAAACCGGAGACAGAGATGGGGAAAAACACCATGAACAAACTTGTGAAGAAACGACAAAGCACACAGGTTTCAGTCAACATCACAGGACTGCACAACCCAGACAAGACACACCTTGGATGGATATTTTCAACTAGTAATGGCAAAAATCTTCCGTCAACCAGCGAGAATCCCGAATCTACAAACGTCAAACCAACACTCTTATCCACACAGAACTTTCAGTTTTCACAAAAGAGGAAAATGAACCCCCACTTTCAAACAGAAAACCATAACAGAACTTGTCCATACAAAAAAAGTGTATGACCACACAAAAACTACCCACTCTCTTTATAACAAAAACAAACACAATCCATAGATGTCTGGTTGTTCCACATGAATTTTGAGCAACTGCAAGAGGCAACTTGCAAAACAGCATGCAAGCCGATTGCAAACTGAATGAAAATATCAAGAAAAACCATGCACACACAAAATCATTTTGACAAATAATGAAGCACAGGATCTAAGCTCTATACTACAAGCTAACAGCACTTATCATCAATCTTTCCCATTTTCTGCATGGGACCAGTCAGTTGAAAGGTTCAAAAGAAAGGAAAAAAAAAACTCATAAAATGAACCATTCATCCCAAAGTGGAACTGCCATTCTGGATAGGAAGAAAAACAATAATATCATAACGTCTATACACAAGATGCTAGCCAAAAACATGGAAGAGGCTGAACACTTTACTGAATTTGCTATACAGGCCTACCACTCATCTCCTGAAACAATCACACATACACACACATCTAAACGGCCATAATACCATTTCATTTTTCTTCTTTAAATGTTTAGACATCTTAGTCAATGCTCTATAGCGAAACAGGGGAAGAAAAACCAGGATCTTCATTCTGGAATGAAGATTTAATAGGCCTACATGCACAATGGGAAGCATCGATAGTTGTTTCATACTAGCAACCTCTGCGGATAGGAAGCATCGGATGCAGTTTCAACAGTTAAAGGTAGGGCCTACAAAACTAGCTCTAATTCTCCCTACATTAAGTTGGGAGTTACCTCCCATATTTGCTCACTTCTGTTAACATTATTCTGGTTAACGTTTTGCATGCTGTCAGAACAACTTTTTAGCCGACTTGAAAACAAAATGATGGCAGGGAATTGTGGTCTCATGCGTGAGGAAATCATGTGACTGCTCGACCTTGATGACAACAATCCTGGCGATGGTGAAAACAAAGTTTCTGGGGCAGAAAATGATAAGGAGAGGACGGAACTGGTAATACAGTGATGGGCACAATAACTTACTGGTAGGCCTACTGAATTATTGTACTGATTAAAAAAAAAGTTTTAAAACAATTACAAAAAAGCCATCTAACCACTTATACTACAAATAAAATTCGATATACAGATTTTTTTTTTTCTTTGACATTCAAATTCCCAAATCATTTTACCGCAAGTGTATAAAGTTCTTGTAATTCTATCAATAATGAGAGACGCTATTTAACAAAAATGATAAATTACCCATTCGCCCAAAATTTTCTGAAGGCAACCTCAGGCCAGTGCAGCAACTGCCCTGAGGCAAACCCTGTCATAACAGAGTTATGACAGCCAGTCAACCCAGCACTACCAGGGTTCAAACAGGATATTCATTCTCAAAGTGTATTGATTCAAACATTTATATATTCACTCTCCAAAACAGGATCAATGCTCATAATCCACATGCACTCTTCCAACTGTGAATAGAGGCCTACACTTGCAGAATCTGAAACGGATGAATAAAGACATCTTTGATTCTGTTCTGCATTTTCAGTGGGACAATTCAGTAGTTTTATATTTCACTGTACTAAATACAATACCAACGAGTACAGACATCTTTGATTTTGTTTTGCATTTTCCTTTCAGTCAATTTGGTGGTGTGTTTCACTCTACTAAGCACAATGCATAGACAGGCTGAAAAGTCTTTAATTTATTCATGACGGTATTTATGAAACTCAAGATACTGATTTATTTCATAATGATAGCCTACTATTTATTAAACTAATGTTACGACACTTATTTCACCAGATTTTCATTTCACTGTCCCCTCCTCCATCTCGACCAACTTTCACAGATGTTTCCTGAGACCACAAATCCATGCTGCTCGTTCAGAAATAGATGACGTAGAAAAAGACCAATAGGCCTACTGTCATCGAAATTTTGAAATGAGATGCCTCCCTACACTAAACTGACTAAAACAAAGTTTAACCCTTTGACTCCCGCACCCTATCCACCAACTTCAAACAACTTAACCCTCTGATTCCCTCACCCTATCCACCAGCTTCCTGCAGGAAGCTGGTGGATAGGGTGAGGGAATCAGAGGGTTAAGTTTTTGCTTCGGTAGCATGGTTGACAATGCGGGATGCTGGTGGACGGGGTACGGGAGTCAAAGGGTTAAGCACCTTTCGTCTCTTTTACACCACACACACACACAATTATTACATACATACATGATGTATGTGAGCCAACCCACACAGACATACTTTCACAAGCACTCATTTCCACTAACAGAACCAGCTACTGTATAATTAGGGGGTGCACAAAATTCAAACTAAAGTGCAAAGTACACTTCATTAAGGTAATTTGCATCACATTCATAATTTTTGTCATCATTTTCTCAAAAGAGCTAAGCAATGGAAAGTCAGGTATAGGCCCTACATATTTTCAAAATGTCATTTGGAACATCACACACGCGCACACACACACATGCGCACACACACACGTGCACACACACACACACACACAGGGTTGAGGAAAGCAGCCTCTATATGTATCTATATCCATCATCAAGCCAAAAATACCACGGCTTGGGAAAGTGTGCGTATGTCCATCACTATCTCCCCACACACAAACGCACACTGTGAAAGCTAGACTACGGGAAAGGTGTAACGGTCTGCACTATGCAATTCCGGTCAATTTCACAACAACGATACAAGCAAGAGTAACACACTTTATGACAGCAAGTCTGGTGGGTACTAAGCACTTTGGGAATTATCTTCAACACTTACGTTTCTCTCGCACGCACAAAGATGCATAAACTGACAGCTCCTGGGTTTAGATCACTGACAGCAGAACGAATGGAGCCAGCATAAAACCTCATGTCAAACGTCCCATTCATTATGTGGAGCTGTTCTACAACTCAGCACAACAAGAATCAATTACTGCAGGATTTTGGTGTACATTTACACAAGCTGAGGTGTCCGAATACAGAAACAAATCCACAAAATCTACATCCACTACTAATAATCTCATTATAAACCATTTCACAATGCTATAGGCATAATACACATTGTCTGGGAAAAGATGAAAATCTAAACTGAAAAGATAAAACAAATAAATATATAATATACTTTTGTACTGGCTGCCAGGGCATAGCAATTATTACTGCACATCACAACCAGGAGATTGGGGTTGAAAAGCAGTCTGGCCAGATAGAATTTTCTGCTTTCTTCACTTGTCAATTCCTCCTAAGACAATATAAAAATAAAAATGCTATTCCCACTTTCCACTTTCTTTTGATCTTACTGCAAATAATGTTCTTAAAAATATCATGCATGTTTGCGAAATGAGAAGTCTGGGACCAGACAACCGAGTGCTATAAAAAATGCGATTGATCTAAATGAAACACAACTGTGTTACTTCAAGTGTGCCGACAAATCAACACAGTCAGAGTGTGTATTCATGGTAACGACAGGCAGGCAGGGATGTATCATAAAAACAGGCAGGGATGTATTATATAAACAGGCTTGAAAAGCCGTCATGTTGCATTATAAGGCAGTGATTACTGTTAACACCCTACTTACTTTTATTCATCATCACATAGTGAAAACTGTCTGAAGTTATATGCTCCTCATATTCTTGATATAACAGAACTAATGACTGGCAATTTTCACAACTGTAAACATGGTTTAACATATCTATTCCTAGACTGAGGTCTTTTCCACTCACTATGAAACAGGGAAAAAGTACTAGTATCTCAATATTTAGTGGGAAAAAAATGTAATCAGTATCTGATAAATATCTACTTTTCCAGACCATTTCTTCAGATCAGTCACTGATACTTTTAGAAATTACTGTAATAGTCCATTCATGTTTCATCAACTGCAGATGAAAATAAAAGAAAAAGCACTTTTGCTCCCACTGTTAAAGTAACTGAATACTTTGATGTGAACAACATATTTTGAATAGATGTCATCATCAAAAATTTGTGAATTACAAGTAAGATTTATGGAAGAAGATGCAGAAGAAAGCTGTACATTAGTTAGGTAATATTTCAAAAATAAAGAGGACACAGACATTTGATTACAGAATTTCTACAAACTGTCTACGCACAATACAGACGTCCTCACAAAAGGCAAGATCAGTAAATTGTATTTAGCATTTATAACTAAGGTAACCGTAACTATTGGTAAAAATATTCACGACAAGAAAGATAAAATAATGGACAGCATGGAAAAGAGGGAGCGGCATCAGGGTCTAAGGTGGATTTTCAAATGGTAGTTTAAAAAAGTAAAAACAAGGTGAATGTCAAACTTTCTCTCCACATCTAGACACACAGGTACTGCATAACAATGAACAAGAAAACGGTCAACTGTCAATCTCTGCTAGGATAACCACTCGTTACACACAGAACTGAGAAATCACTGCTGGAACACTTTTGTATCACCACCGTAACACTCCTAAGATGGATCATGTCTTGTTAGAAACTTATACATTAACATCTTTCCTCTAGGCATGACAAGTGACTTAACATTCATAGACACCTGTAAAATCCTAGCTGAATCATTCAGATAAAACATACAAAACCCGCTCACTTTATCAGTCCAAGTTAATCGCTTCAGTCTGTCTTGATTCACCTCCCTTTACTTCAGTCAATCTTAAATCAATCTCCCTTTTTTATTTCAAGGAAAATAATATCACCACAGGCTGAACAAGAAACCGACCTAACCTGAATAACAAACTGACCCATTTCAAAACACCACACAAACATGATGGGCCACATAAATACACTGCAATTTTTCATCATCATAATTATTTTGCATCTCCAAATCAAAATCATGCTGCGCGCGCACACACACACACACACACACTCAAACAAAGTCTCTCTCTCTTGCACACAAACACACACTCTCTCTCTCTTGTCCATCTGATGGCTCTCAGGTTTGCGTCTTTCAGTCATTCATGCCTCACTGATCACAATCACGCTTGACTGATGGCTGAGGAGGGAAGGGGAAAGCTGAGTGGGGTCAGTTGTCCTCCTCCTCCTCCTCAACGCTGTTATGTTGTGGACTATCATCTGCGTCCTTGGTCTGTTGTGCGGCAGCAAAGCAAGCTGGAGGGTTGACCGGCTGGTGGTGTTGCAAAGCTTGCTGGTAGTTCTTCCTTTGCTTGTCTGCCTTGCGGAAGATGATTATCTCCTACACAAAGATTAAAAAAATTCTTTCTTTTAAAAAATAATTCTCTTTTTTTAATAATTCTTTTTTTAGTCACAGGTCATTTTAACATCAATGTTTTTAAATAAACAAAAATGTAGGCCCTATAGAGTGCAATGTCCAAGAAAATAAGATCCTCAGTGTACTGCACTATACATAACATATTGTGCAATACAATAAATACACATTGATGTAACCAGGCATGGGAATTGGCAGTAAGAAAAAACTATGAAAACTATGGTGGTTCAGAAACATGCTCCTCCTAATTTTTTCCTTCTATATTTAAAATCTAAACTATCTAGGACTAGCCTCAAGTATTTTTCAAGGTTCAATAAGGTCAGTAACATTAAGTGATTTACATATTTAAAGAAAAAACCCAAACTCTTTAGCAGCATAGTGCGTGTGATGGTGCAAGTCTCTAGCTACAACAGCAGACACTCACTCCCATTTCTTGTTTAGGGGTGGCAGCAGCACATGAATAAAGGGTCCCACTTTTTACTGGCATCCTGTGAAAAGCTAAGCCGAAGCTTTTTTTTCCTTAATCTTAATTATTTTTGTTGTTTATAAAATCCAAAACAACAGTGACTGCACGCGTTCAAGCAAACAGGAACCAGAAAAAAACATGAAAGAAGGTATGTTTTACCTCAATGATGATTTACTGAAATAGACTGTATTATCACCATTTTCCCATCCCAGTGAGGTATTGGCTTTGTAGCTGCACATATGCCTTTTTATTTTAATTTTTATTTTTATTTTAAATTCAATCTGTTTGAATTCTCCTTTCACAAGACAGGCTCAGCCGTGTCTGACTAAGTGTTTTTTTCTCTGGGTACTCCGGTTTTCCCTTCAGCCCCTGGGCTGTTGGTTTAGGATGTTTTTCTTCCTATTCCAAGGTCAGACCGGATTCGCTGCACAAGGCATGATCCATTTACATCAGCCATACCTCTTGATTAAATATTTTTCCATTCAGTCGAACATATGCCTATATTTTCCCTTATGCATTATTTAATACTGGTATCCTTTACATTCCAAACACTAGTCTTCGCAAGTGCGTCATAGTTCTCATTTCCGCTCTGACATCATGTTTACTCAAAAACACATATGATGTCATCTAAGTCAGTTTATTCCTTTTCTCACACTGGACCTCCCAGCAGGGAAGTTTCAGTCTTTTTCTCCTAATTTTTGTATCTGGTGTTTGTTTGTTTGTAATCTTACGCTTGACAAAGGCCAGTTGGTGGAAAATTTTCGCCTGTCTTGTCTTGCTGTATTAAATATGCGTTCTTATTCTTCTTTCGCGTTTTTTTCTGGTTTTTGTTGTTTATGCCTAAAATACCATTTATCACCAAGGAAAGTTTAGTTTTTGCAGACAATTTCCATGTCTCTGTAACACTAAGAAGTCTGAAGTTTTACTCTTCTTGCTCATCCACCATTAAAATTTTGCCTCCATTTGGAAGGTAATCAGTGGTTCCTTTGATATCCTTAGCTGTTAGTGTTACAAAACTATGATTAAATTGCCCTTTCCCCTTCCCCTTTTTTACCTTTCTTTTAAAGTTAGAACAATGTGCTTCTGTAACGTTTTGAATCTGAATGATAATGGATATAATCAGGCCGTTACAATGACTGACTGTGTTTAAGTGTGCGAGTGTGTGTGTGTGTCAAGAGTACATACGTGTATATACGTGTGCGTGCATACAATATGAGTGGGTGTACATGTATGGAGGCGTACATGTATGTGCAAAAACATACTGATAACAACAGAGAACAGCACCAGCACAGCAGCAGAAAAAAATTTATCTTCACCCTAAAATATATCACTGCAGTACTGGAAGAGATAAATACAACTGTATGTCAAGTGGAAAGCACACACAACAAATCAACAGTGCCAAAGCAAACATACACAACCACACACACCAGTCAGATAAAAACACAAAAGGGAAGGGAAAAAAAGAAAACCCTCCCAAACCCAGCAACAACAAAAATATCCTGCAACAAACAAACAAAACTCAACAACAAATCAGCACTACCAGATATCATAACACACACATGACATAACCACACACAGATATTAGCCAGCTAGGGGTGGGGGGGGGGGAAACAGCAAGGTTACCTGTTGTTTGAAGTAGCGTCTCTCCTCCTCATCAACCAGCACCAGGTTGAGGTAGTACCTCACAGAGAATTTCTTGTTGATGTCTCTCATGGATGGAGTCAGCTCGTAGCCGCTCAAGAACAGGCGGATGGGGATAGACTCACCTGCACAGCCATTTCATTCAATAAATCACAAAAGATGATTCGAGAAGCAAACAAAGGGGCAGATAAAACCCTCAGCTTACAGGACAGTCAGGTGGAAAAGATTTTAACCTGTTTTTCGCTGACAGTAACTGACGATGGTACACCGCATCCTTCTCCAATGCCTTTTATTTTATTCAACCTTAAACAACATCAGGCACTCATTCTAAAGCGGGTGGACTATGAGCCACAAGCAAAAAAAATTTTTTTGGAGCCAGATTTGAAACCAGACAGCCAGAGTGGAAGGGAAGAAATCTACTTCATCAAAAACATGGATGGAGAGACTCAACTGCAAAATAGTTCATAAATGTCACAGGCATGATGGGGATATTCAACAACATAATGTTTCACAATTTCATAAATGTCAGAAATGACATGGGGGGTATTCGATCATGTTTCATAAATGTCGTAGATGAGATGGGGATACAAACTGTAAACGGTTTCATCAACATCACATATGAAACGGGGATATTCATTTGTCAAAAGTCTCATACACGTCAGAGATCATATCACGACACTAACTATAAAATGTTTCAGATATGTCAGAGAATGGATGGGAATACTCAACTGTAAAACGTTCACAAATATCAAGAGTTAGAGCGTGACTCTCTGAAATATGGTGGAAATGGTTGTGAATTGTAAGAACTGACAGAAAGAGATACATTCCCTTCTGATATCACAATGCCAACTACTGTTAACACCACAAGGAAAAAGGAGAAAGGAAGAGATAAAAGGATAAATCCACACCGAGTCTTCACTGTTTTATCTTTACGATACAAATATCTTTTTAATCTCAAGAAACTAAAACTAAAAAATCTAAAGACATACATTCATGAAGTATCAATTGATTCTTTCTGGTACTTAACCCTTTGACTCCCGTACCCTATCTAACTGCAAAAACTTAATCCATGACTCCCTCACGGTGACACCCTATCCACCAGCTTCCTGCAGGAAGCTGGTGGATAGGGTGAGGGAGTCATAGGGTTAAGTTTTGCTTTGCTAGCATGGCTGACAATGCAGGATGCTGATGGAAAGGGTATGGGAGTCAAATGGTTAAAGTGAGACAGTGAGCACAATCATTCTGGAATGGCTTAGAGTATGCAGTAATGCTCAATACTTAACAAAAAACAAAAAAAAAAAAAAAAAAAAACAAAACAAAACAAAACAAAACAAACACAACTCACAGTTATCTTTTTAACAAACTGATTTTATGTTGTCCACCATATGTAAAGTGAGACGTGTAAAGCAAAGACATAAATACATAATTTTCACAAGTTCTTTAGAATATAATGACAGCAACACATGTGTACACAGCAAAGATACATTATACTGTATAGTAACGTCACTTTTTACAAATTCTTTTTGAACAAACTGACAAGAAAATGACAGACAGACATTAGCAGGGGCACATGTGCCAAAGCATGTGAAAATCAAAGATACTGTATAATTCTGACATTTATATCTTTTTTTGTTCTGTTTTTTTTTTTTCATTCAGAAAAGATAAATGCAGAACAAAATGGGAAGATAATTCATTTGTCTTTACTACCTTCTGATATGTATAATTTGGGTAGCTGGTCACTGTTAACTAAATCTGCTTTAAAATTTGGCAACATTCACACACCTGTGACATTTTCCATGAAAAAAGCACATAAAATAGTTATTACAACACAGATTTATTTTTTACAGTTTATCTATTCTTTTCTTTAGAATTTGATATAGCTGACTACAATTCAAATATGCAAAAATGTCAAAATAGCGATTCTTTAGTGTCAGGTTTGTGTTCCCAGCATAACTGAAAACCAAAGCCATCCCCTCACCATGAAAATTGTAGCAACATAATATATTAACTCTTTCTGTACGTTAAGGGTTTTCAGACTGGATGCAGGGCTCATCTGCAACCTGTTTTGGGACAGGGGTAAGGTCAGTAAAACACTTGTAGATATGTTTGTGTTCAACATAGAACAAAAAGATTGGTATTGGGTTGTGCAGAGAATTGAATTCTAAACAACATACAGGTAATAACATCATGATAATTTTCATTATGATGTAAAAGAAACAGAACAGAAGAGGCATGGTCTCTTTGCAGAACAAGAAGGCTCTTCACGATCGTCAACACTCGCTTCTTCTGACTCTGCACTTGATGCACTCTCAACAAAGCTATCATCACTGTCACTGGCAGCTATTTCATCATCACTTTTGTAAAAAATTTCTGAAAAAGTGTGACAGTCTGAGCAGCAGTGAGCCTAACAGGACACTGACTGCATGACGCCATGGCAACTCAACTTATGAAACATATCTACAAATGAGGCGTACACACAAAAAAACCCACGTGGAAAAACGGCTGAAAAGGAAGAGGAAGTATCTGACTGTCGTTATCTGCTGTCATGCGGTTGTGTGTAGTTAAATGGGGAAGAACAGAAAGTAGAAAGTGATGAACCATGCTGTGATCAGCTCGGCGGCAATTTTGAAAGTCAGCCGAGCCGATCACGGTGGCTCGTCGTACAGGAAGAGTTAATGAACAAAATAACTGGCTTACCTCTGACAGGAGCTCCATCCATAATCTCATACTTGGCTATCGTTTCATTCTCGTTGAATGTGTTGGGACCTAGAGCACAGACACAGACATCTGACCACCCATTGTTATTATTGTCATCGTTCATAGCTACTACTCTTCTGTGTCAGATATGTACTCATGATAGTCAACATCTTATAGGACATCTTTCATGTTATCATCTTAAAAATGTCTATAAAGGAACAAAACTGCACGTGCACACACAAACATGCACACATGCACGCACACACAGCACGCACACACCCACGTGCGCTCACACACACACACACCATGCGCGCGCACACACACACACACACACCTGCTATACCATACACACACACACACACACATACACGCATGCATGCACACACAGTGCGCATGCACACACATACACACACACAACATATGCACACATTTCTACACTGCTATACCATATCACACACACACACACACTTCTACACTGCTACATCATCAAGTTGTGAACTTGAGCCACCAAATGTTAGTAGAGGACTGCAGCTCTGGGTTTTTCAGTGATACAGAATTACAGAATATCTTTCTGCATTAACCTGTACTGTCCTGTATTGTTGATGTTATTCCTATAACTCACTTTCTACTTGTGAAATTCTAGCTACTCTCCCAACAGAGCGTCTCACCATCATGCAATGCCACATTTCTTTCTGTCTGTGTGCAATACCATCTGACTATAAAGTACACTTTTTTTCCTTTTTAAAAACAATTAAGCCAGGAACCACCTCATTTACAAAAGTGTAAAGTTATATGTAGCAAGGCAGAATCTATCCAAACAATTTTTCAGTTACCCAGGGTTTCTTAACCAACCAACATGTGAAAAATGCGACACACAAGACCTAAGTGTATTACCTCACCCAATGAAGCATAATGCATGTATACAACAACACCCCTTTATTCTTTTATCTGTCCACTTGCACTATCTAGGGCATTGTAGGCAGAAAGAGTTGAGGTTAGCAGCAAGCCAAAAGGCCTAAGACAAGAAATGCCGGCTGAAATAAATATATATCTCCTTCACACTATCAATTCAGGTTTTCCCTGGTATGCCTTTTGCTTTAAATCCATATATATCTCTTTTTGTTGTGTGGGCTTATTGAGACTTCTGGTGAGGTTGAAATCTGGTCAGATGACCAACTACTTTACTCTCTACTGATGAATATGATGGTGGACTGGTGTTGTTCCCGCCATTTCTCTGATCTTGGTGTTTCCGATAATGTCATGTCTGGTTTTGTTGACAGTTCTCAAACCAAACACTTCACAGGCACATAATTTTGTACTCCAGGGGCTTGTTCAGAGTCTAGGTGAGGTACTGCTATATCAGCAACGGGATGAAAACAAATGATACAGGAAATGTTGCGGATAACATTTTGTATTTCAGCATTATGACGTTAAGTCACAAAGTCAGTATCATTTGATTGTTCAAGTTCACATCTCCACTATCAACAAGCTGTAGACACACACACATAACTTGACAACCTACTGTGCTTCAGGTCTCCATAAAAATACATCATCTTTTTTGATACTTTTGTCCGTAACTTCAATGGTCATGAACTCTATATCAAGTTTTTAAATAATTCAAATCCATGACTTCAATGTTTTTTCTTTTTCAAATAGCTGAACAGGCCTATTAACTGTAACATAATTATATATAGTTTATTTCAAATAATAATCTATCCTTCCAAATCATGGAAACAAGAATACACCAAATCAACAAGAAGCGACGTTCTAATCTTAAACTCTTTAGCCACAGCATACTCACACAACATGCCTTATGTGATATCCCCAACGATAAAACTTGTGTGTGTGATCTCAGACAATGTGGAGACTATTTAATGTTCAAAGAATCCATTCATAACTAAACACAGAAAAAGAAATTAAGATAAGGTAAGAATACGAACAAGATGTCAAATTTATCGATTATTTCCGTTTCACATTTTCGACACTTTTACATGCTTTTGACTTTGAAAACAAGACTGTGCTCTTGACCTTGAAAACAAGACTGTGCTCTTTCAAGTAACTTCCTACAATTTGTGAAAATTCCATTCACATACAGCACAGAAACCTTTGCTCAAATATTATTGTATTCATCATTTTGTTTGCGATTTCAAAACCGGGTCAGCCCCATTCAACTTGCAAGATTTTACAATGGGCAAACCTGTCAACCAAATCTGGAGTTCTATCCCTAAACATCTGAGAAATCCTCATGGACATTTTACTGCCCCAAACCAGACATACATGCAGAGCTTAGAATTTTACACAAATTACGTTCATAAACACAACAGATATTTCCCTTAACCCTTTGACTCCTGCACCCTATCCACCAACTGCAGAAACTTAACCCTCTGACTCCCTCAACCTACCCATCAGCTTCCTGCAGGAAAGGGTTAAGTTCTTGCTTTGCTATCACAGCTGGCAATGCAGGATGCTGGCAGACAGGGTGCAGGAGTCAAAGGTTTAAAAAAAAACCCATGATCTAATATTTAACTCCTTGACTACCACACCCTGTCTACCAGCATCCTGTATTGTCAACCATGTTACCAAAGCAAAATCCTTAACCCTTTGACTCCCTCACCCTATCTACCAGCTTCCTATAGGAAGCTAGTGGATACAGTGAGGGAGTTAAAGAGTTAAAGTTTTGGCAGTTGGTGGATAGAGTGTGGGAGTCAAAGGGTTAAGCATAGAAAATTTTCTGAGATCATTTCATTCAAGTATTTCAACAATTTACATTTCCTAGTTTAATTAACTAACAAACATTGTTTTTCAAATTAAATGGCGGTGACTGCAATCTTGCATACATACATCACAAAGTTTACATCTTCCAAAGCCTAATGTCATAAGTTGTCCAATGTTTTATCTTTACTTAATAACATAAAAATTTCACACCATGAGAACAAATTCATTTGTTTCCAAAAAGTAACTATCCTTTGGTTTCTAGGACTGAAATCATCTGGTCCTGAATGTCTTGGTTAAACCTTCAATTTGCAGGAACAAGGTTCTCTGATCGTACATGTTCACCTTATTGTAGTTGTTTTCATAATTCCTTTGAAATCTTCAGTTTGCAGAAAAGAAATCCTCTGATTCTGAACCAGTACATTATTGGGTTTTGTTGTTATTTGTTCCAAAACCTCAGTTTGCAGGAATAAAATCCTCTGATCCTAAATGTCTGGGTGTTTAAGGTTTTTGTTGTTACTAATTTGCAGTCATTAATTTTTGATAACCAGTAGTTCACTCCTCAAAGATCATATTCCCTAAATGTAATTTATAATTTATAATGCTTAGCTGCAAGCTAACGCATGCACTGTTAGATACAGGTAACTCATCTTCACTCAGACAGTCGCTGTCTTTAGGATTAAAATGACCATGTGAATGATGGTGATGGAACAGTTCGTACACCTTTTGTTCCATCTAACCTAATTGAGATATGAATCCCATATATGTCTACCATTAAAAATTATTATTCTAAAAAATTTCAAAGGAGATGAAATAAACTGATGCTAAATGGAGTTCACTGACTGCCAAGTAGTTATATGACAGACACTGGTGAGAATCCTTTTACCACATACAGCACAGCGCCAACATGTATCGACCTGTATTTCCAAAGTAATCATCATCACTATCACTATGAAATGCAAATGTTCAAAGCTCTGATACAACTACTAGCTTCACTGCCTGCTGTAAATCTATACCTGTGCCGGTGGTTTCACGTTTAATGATCTGTAGCTCCATGTGTTTGATCTTAATGCGCACCAGCAGGAAGTAAATCTTGCCCACTATCACGTCTTTCAGGTGGTACCTGCAAGCCACCAATGCCCACACTGACAACACAACATCCAGCACACAACAACAAGTAATGCATGCACCCTGAGTACATCAACACAATATTGTGTAAAAATACAAGAACCAAAAGTGAAATAAATACAAACAAAATTAAGCAAAAATACACACTTCATTTGACTACTAATGCAACAAATGTGAACTGAACAAAGTGAGAACAACTGAAATCAATGTCATTCCTCTTTCCACAACTAATGAACATAATACAAAAAGTCGTTACAGTCAAGACAATACTACTGTCTATGGTTATATGATTACACTGTTATTTTATCTACTCTAGTGTCAACAGACATCAATAACTAAAAACAAAGTTGCAAAGAAAACAAAAAATGTCATACATCATCATCACCACTCGCTGTAACAAAATAAGCAAAGTACACAAACAAACAAAAATACCCATCCTTCTCAAAACAACAACCTTACACACAGCGATGGGCATTTTATAAATCAAAACCAAAGCCAATTATGGATAACGAAAAATTATCTCACCAACTCTGCTGAAGAAAGACGGCAATGCATCAACCAATTTCCATGAACAGAAAAACCATTCCAAAAGAAAGACCAACTCATAAACAGAGACCAACTCATAAACACAGTCCATGAACTACATGCAATGTTGTACACAACAAGGAAACACCAAAATGTACATCAGCCAGCCAGGTGGCCACTACGGACTACCACAACCAGACTGCTTACTTGCTTGCTTCATAGACAACACACAGATGTCAAAACTCAAAAAGGGTGGGGGAAGGTGATGGTACTAAATCCAAGGCAACAGCTACCACTTTGTTGAATGCAAACTAACAACAAACCTGACACAAAAGAAGAACGAGCAAACGTGGGGATAGTGAGGAAGAAGAACTGTGGAGAGCACACTGTGTATCCTTTTTGAAACAACTGTTCAATCATCAACTCAAAAAAGTTTGATTTTTCTTCATATCGTCTATGTTCATAAAAAAATCTCAAGTTCATTTCAGCCCATGTATCAATGATACTTACATACTGATAATCTGTCTGGGGTGCACCTCAAAATAGAATCTAAACTCCCTTGTCATATTTTGAGTAGTTATTTATTTTTCTTTGTTTATTTTTCACTTTCCTTAGCAATGATCATAACACTGGTTTCAGCCCTAACAAAAAATTCTGACATATTTATTCCCATTCAGTCCATTATAGTTTTACTTGTTTTCTGTTATGTGAATTTTGATATTACCAATTTTCTATAACTTTCTCATCATATTCTCACCAACCAGATAGTTTAAATTCATTTCTGACAAGTTTCGTGAAAATAATGTTCATCTGTACAGCACTGAAAGTTCAACTAGGCTGCGATGCCCGTAAATTAAGGGCCTTATGAAAAAAGAATGGAGGAAGCTAAAATCTACAAAACTGAAAAGTATGCCAGTCTAGTCAGCAACTTGGAGAAATCCAGCAAGTTGAAGCTAGGCGACTGGTAGGCACATCTGCCTATATTCTAACGAAACAGCTCTGGGAAGCAAAGGGCCAGAGCCCTAAAAGGCAATGACAGAAGCAGCTGAAAAGAGTTCCAGCTGGATCTGTTTGAGGAGGAACAAAAGTGAACTTCATAAGACTTAAAATTCCCCTAGATGTTGCTGTGTTGGATAGCAAAGTCGTTAAGTCATCCGTCACTAAAGTGACTTAGTCTTGAGACACCTGACCACCTTGACATAGGCTCGAACCCAGGTGGACGACACAGTTCTTTAAAAAAATTTTTTTTAAAAAGCGACAGCAGAGGGGCATCCAGGAGTCATGATCTGCACGAGTGAAAGAAGCTTAGGACCAAAACATTTGCTTGATGTAGGCTTCTCCCATTGGGACCTTCTCCGAGTTCCATGCAACTAATTATTACTGATTTTCTCCAATTTTCTACAACTTTTTAACCATCTTCTCACCAAGCCAGATATTAAAAATTAATTTCTGGCAAGTCTTGTGAAGAGAATGTTTATCTGTGCAGCACTGAATGCAAAGTTTAGACTGCAATGCCAATAAAGGTGTTTTATGGACATTCTTTCCTCCAGCACATTCTTTTTTCATTTATTTTCACAAATTATTTCCATCTCAGAAAATTCCAAGCTAATGCTCAGTACACTGTGTGTCCTCCACAGCCGCAATTTCCCTTCTTCTCCCAACTCCACAACCTGTCGGTACCTGCTCCAGTGGTTTCTCGCCTAACAATGGCCAGTTCCATGTATCGAATCTTGATGCGCACCAAGAGGAAGTAAATCTTGCCCACTATCACATCTTTAAGATGGTATCTAGCGGGAAAGGGAGGCAAGCAGACAGAGAACACCCACAATCAACTATAGCATTGTTCAAAATTACAGCATCACAAAAATGCTCAAAATGATAAGACAGTTATTCGCACATTACTAAGTTCTGCAACCATGGTATCAAACGTATATGCACAACTGCTTTCATTACAGAAAAATAAAATTTTCAGATTACATAATAGAAATTTTAAATTTCTGTAATGACAACACCTCAATAATGCAAATTTTACTTTTCTGTAACAAAAGCACCTCTGTATTGTGCATCAAAAGAATGAAAAAGACAAAGAAATAGAAAACCTACACAATAAATGATTTGCCTATACATTATGCCCAGACAAGAAAACAGCTACTGCATTTCAACATAAGTTTCTATCCTACATTTTGTCTGTCAAAATTAAACTATTCATCCGTTAAGGGTTCAATATACATAGTCTTTGAAAAAAATCACACTGTTCTATTGAAGAAGCTTTCAACAATTCATGTATAGTCTAGTGTTTTACTGTATGAGATATATTCTTCCTTCTTTCTCTGTCTCAACTTTTTTTCTCACCCTTTCCTTGCGTCCAATGACAGAATGGTTTTGTTCTGAAATATTGGCAATCCAAAACATTTCATGGCCTATTTTCTACTCTCCAAACCAGACAGATTAACAGAAGAGTTGGCATCTGCACAACTATGCTGGTGATCAGTCTCACTTGACCAACATGAAAAGTCCATCTGTGCATCTGTCTCGAGGTACAAACAGACATGGTTTGTACAGACCTGAACCCTCTACAGCGCCCTGTCTGACAGGCTGCAGCAAGAAAGACACAGACCACATGTCTCAGAGTGAGTTACCCACCTCTCACTCCATGTCTCAGGTAAGTACTACAAGTACTCAGTATTATGGAATGGTAGCCCACTTACTTGGATTTGTTGTATTCAAACTCTATGTGTAGACAGTCCTCTATGCCAACCTCCATCTTGATACTGTTGTTCATCTCTGGATACTGGGATAGTGTGTGAACAACAATGTCCTGCTCCTTCACCACATCTGATATTCGCTTCACTATGGTCACACGAAGAAAATAACTGAAACAGAAGCCACTTTAGGTGCTACATACCAACACTAAAACAGTGACATGTTAAAGCACTATCATTTTCATTTTCCATTGCTAAAAAAGAAAAGCCTTGCTGGACTGGTGGTAGACTTTTTGCTTACAGTCTGACTGAATCAAGTCTGGCATGAGAAAAACTTTGTGTGTGCTGCCTCCTGTCCACCCAGCTGTGAAAAGGTACTTAAATCTGTTCCCATAGGGGGAAGGTCCAACGATGAAGGAGAGCAGAGTGAAAAGGCCCTCATAACGCTGGCCCAAAGAGAAGTCAAGATCTCTACTATCTCACTTCCCTCAAGGTTATTTATACCTTTAATGCTTAAATGATACTTGGATTTGTTGTATTCAAACTCTACTGTAGACGGTCCTCTATTGACCTCCATCTTGATACAGAACATCACTTCAAAATTACAAAATGATAAACCTACCTTTGATCATCTTCTATGATCTAAGCAATCATACTGGATTCACTCAATTCACAAAATTATCCTAAGGGACAAACACTTCCCTGTTAAAAAGTATCAACGACACTGTCAACAACAATATAAAGCCATTCTTTTATATTTTTTGCACACTGAACTGGTTTGTATCATCAGTGAAACATCACTGCACGAATGGTACATCTGCACAATGAACTTATGCAGAAAAATAAATGTAAAAATTGTTTTACCCCATGTCGCAGTACTGATTGTTGGCTATCACTTCACTGAATATTCTATGCACTTTTACCAGTCTTTAGTCTTTGATTTTTCGTTTTCTTTCACTGAATCCAACATTCAACATTACCTTATCATCAATGGTATTAGCATCAACAGCCGGTCATTTTCACCTTCAAATTTTATTTCATCTGCAGATAACTGCTGCGCAGAACTATGCCAATGCTGACTCAATAGGATTACTTTTTCAAATGGTTCAAGTGTAAAACTGACAAAGCCACAATTTTCATTGCCAGATGAGAAAATATACAGTATTGTTTCCTCATCTGCCATTTTGATGCCTATTTTCTTAGGGAGAATAAGTGGCTAAACTCTAAAACTAAAACAAAAACAAAAACAAAAATTTCAGCTACACTTCGCAATAAAAATAGAAATGGAAACCAGAAAACATTCATGACAACTGTTGTCAGAAACACATTCTGGGATACACAAAACCGGAACCGGAGATGACATCACTTACAGTCAATTAATACAGGTAGTTTTGGCAGGCAGAGGATTATGACATGTTTACTCACCGTAATCGTACATTGGCACCTGTGTAGGATTCATAGGGTTTTTCCACCTGCTGGAATTCAAATGCATAGCTCTGGTTGTGCACGAGCTCCCCTGGTCGAGCCAATTCTTTTACCAATGATGTGAATTCATGGTGGTTGCCTCGGTCATAATACAGCTCTGCAAACACCATCACCATCACAATAAATTGCTTGAACAAAAAAAATGCAGCATCTTTCAAGAGATTTCCTGTTGGCATTTGCTGTAGGAAAATTACAGATCCTTCACATATCACATATGAATTAAAGCATTTGACATCACAGACCATTCAAACAGAGAGAGGGAGGGAGGGGGGGAGAAAGAGAGAGACAGACAGACAGACAGACAGACAAAGAGAGTGAGTGTGTGCGTGTGTTTGTGTGTGTGTGTGCGTGTGTGTGTGCATGCATACAATATGACAAAATGTGACATCTCAATAAAAATCAATATTCATACTAATCTGCAGTAGCCATCATTCAAATGACTTCCTCAGGAAATAATATACAAGCGCACAAATGGTTAAGGAAATTAAGTCTTTGATACATTTCTACTCTGTAGTTTGTTCAGAACAGATTCATCGCGCTCGGATAATTTCATAAGCGCTCCACTCAAATCTGCCAGCAATTATCTCGTCCCTCACAGCCTCAGCCTGCAAAAAACCCTATGTGCTAGCAAAGTCTTGACATGGAAAGGGGGGGGGGGGGGGGGAGAAGGAGGGGGAAGAGACCTAAAAATGCTAAGTTACACAACCAGAAGAATGGAAACATTGACACAGTCAGAGAACAGGCCAGTTTTTAATGCTGCAGGCTGGGACTGAACTCACGATATCAGATGCTGAGCCCATAGCTCTATCAAAACCACCAACCAGTCCGTGTAAAAGAAGAGGCTAAGCACTTTAATCTTTTTGCTGTTGTTGTTATTGTTGTCCCACAACCATAAAGTTGTAAGGAAGTGAGGACAGTGAGGACTGTATTCCTCTGGTTAACATTATGAGGGTAGCGCCCATCTCCTCTCCCTCATCATAGATTGACCTTTCCCCGATATCCAAGAAAGTCAGGTACCCTTTCACAAATACAAAGAATAGAGGCAGCGCGCACATATGAAATTTCACAAGCATGATTTGCACCCCTGCAGACTTCATGCAGGAAGATTGGAAAGCAAGTACTGTACCTCTGCACCTACAGGCATCATAAGTCTGTTGACTAGCAGTGAAAACAAAATCCGAATTTTTTGAAACCAAGTTTTTTTTTAAAAGGGCTTTTCACACTCTTCTTAACTTTTACTTACTGCCTATAATGCCAAAAGCATGTACAGTAGCAACATTAGTTCTCCACGTCTGTTTTGGGCCAGCCTCAAGTGGACAGTTACCTATGTGTGTTTCAGGTCTTCTTCTACTGTTCAACTCCATATATACACACTCCATTAAAATCTGCAAGACTTCTTTAGTTCTTAACCTTTTCGCGACATGACGCGAGAATAGTCGCTATGCCTGTCTATGCCGTAAGGACACATAGCGAGCCCGCTCGCGATGGCCGAAAGGTCGCTGTGGACACGTAGCGAGAATGTTCGCGACGCTGTTCTAAAATTAAATGCGTCGGTACGTCACTGTAAATTCCCTCAAAATGTGTCGAAACTACACAAAGAAACTCTACTACATCATACAATGCCACGTTGTCGGCTTAACAGGGGCAATTTCATTGCTTAATTTGTGTTGAAAGCAACCAACCCCAACTCTTTGTCTCTTCGTGTTACCTGTGTCGTTCTCTCTGCTGTGTAAACATGACTAATCGGACAACTTTCACAGCCGCCGAAGTAGCAGAAGTGAATATAAGTTGTTAGTGTGGCTTTTTCAATGTATCAAGTGCAGTGGTTGTGGCTTTATCAGTGTATCAAGTGTAGTGGTTGTGGCTTTTAAGTGTTTCGGGTGTAGTGGTTGTGGTTTTTTCAGTGTATTTTGTGCTAAGGTGATTTCAACAAATTTGTTCTTTTCATGAACCTGTATCAATTCATCACATCATCATCATGGCTATGTCTTCATCATCAAATTCAAAGGTTGGTGTATACTTTCCATATTTTTTCTTCCCTTCCACATTGATCTTTTCAGTCTGCCTGAGTCTGTGTTTGTTTACATGTTCATGTTAATTTTACTTGTTTGTTTGTTAACTTTGATATCTTTTTTTCATTTTGGGTTTTCTGAATTTCCTGATTATATGCACTTTATCATTTACTTTTTTATTTGCTATTATGTTATCATATGGACGAACAAACCACTGCTTTAGAAGAAGCAATGTACTTATGTGAAATATCTGAAATAGTACATCCACACTAATTGTATAATGATATTGCTAATTATGTAACTGCTATGGGTATATGTAACTGCTATGTTACACTTTGTTACCATTATGTTCTAAAATGTTGAAATATTGTCTTTTATGTCCTTTTTCCTGCACTTTTGGCCATCATATGCTGAAAATAACAATTTTTATGAATCTCCTGTGGCTGTCCGGGGTTTTTGATTTTGTGGCTTACGTTGACATTTTCAAAAGTACAAAACACTAACTAAATGAATCTTTAAGAATATATATATATATTTGCTTCACTAAGGAGATGAAAGAGTCATCTAAAAAATTGTTCTAACATCAATAAGCTAGCTTTTACGGCCTACTCAGGAAAATTACATAAAATGACCAAAATAGGGTGTCCCCAGGGCATATCTGCTTCCTGCCTACAGTATACTCAGGGAATAGTAGCTATAGTGAGGCAGTGTCGTGAAAAGGTTAAGCTTGTGCAAAATCCTATCTTCTGGCATGGTCTTGAAATGGGGAAGTGAAGGAGAGGGGGGGGGGGGGGAGCTGAACAGGACCTATGAAATGTGAAGCATACAATGATACACCATCAAAATAAATGGAGCATTAAAGATAAGCAATAGTTTTTCTTCTGCAGGTGGGGACTTAATAAATGTTACCATGTGGCAAAGTACTGTAATCTAACTGACAGCAACTTCGTTGGCTGAAATCTAATCAAATACCTGACAAGTGACAGTTATTGTGACTGTAATTGTAAGGACTGTAATTGTATTAACACCTGCTTACCAATCTGACCGATGAACTCAATTTTGATCCCCTGGTGTTCCAGTTTACTTCCAGCCTTTTTGAGGTTGACATTCACCTGTTTGAACACAAAACAAAACACCAAATAAACAATCATATCTTTATTTCAATCATGCATATCTGATCACAACATTGACATATTTAAATATTCAGTCAGCACATTTGTTTCCTTGTTTATCACCCATCATGCAAATGCCATGTGGGACAGCAACCGTTCTTTCCTTATGAATCACTGCATTATCTGACTGAAGCATCTAACGAACAAGCTGTTTCACAGCTACATTAGTCTGTTATCAATCTAGCGTAACATTAACTCAAGCTAGCGCATCTTATTCAGCTGATAAATGGAACGATAGCCCTGTCTGACATTCTGACTTTTGTTAAACCAAGAGCCTGCATCTGTAATATCAGAATATGTAATCTATCTCTCTACCTTCCCTACCCTCCACCCCCACATCACTTCTGCTCTCTCTCTCTCCTCTCTCTCTCTCTCTCTCTCTTTCTCTCCTCTCTCTCTGGAAACATGGAAATACCTAGCATGCAATTGCAAGCAACATCATGTCTGAGGAAATGGTTTCTACTAGTTTTTGGAAAGTTTGTATTATTCTCATTCCCCCCTCTTCCTACCCACCCTCTCTCACTCACACTCACACACACTGACACTGAAATCTATTTCCAGACTTAGTTTAACCCTTTGACTCCTGCATCCTATCCTCCACCAGCAAAAATTTAAACCTTTGACTCCTCATCCTATCCACCAGCTATCTGCAGGAAACTGGTGGATATGGCGAGGGAAAAGGATTGAATACATATTTGCTTTGCCGTCATGATTGACAAAGCAAAATGCTGGTGGATAGGGTGAGGGAGTCAAGGGAGTCAAAGGGTTTGAAAACAAAGTGAGAAGTAATATACTGACACAGTGACAATAAACAGCATCAAATTACACCAAATTACAAGTTCTGAGTTCAGCAATACAATCTACAAGTGTACCAGTAAATAAATGAATAGCATTCAACACAACAAATCATTACTTGTAAACAGCACTACTCTTAAGTACAATTGCTCAAGTTCTAAACTCATCAATACCGACAATCTGCAACTAGTGCAAGTATACTCTTTAACACTTGTTGAAGTTGTTCAAGGAAGAATCATGAATAAAGTTCCATGATCACAAAAATACACGCTTGAATGTTCTCAAACCTTTCTGGCTTCAACAAGAACAATCTTGTGAGGTAGTATGATCACTGTGTAATCATACAAAAATGCTGATTTCACACACATAAGTTGAAATGTAGTAATAGTAGTAATACACAACTGTACAGACACTCGCTTTCAAGATTTACGAATGGTGGATAAAACTATTAAAAGTTCACATACTATAATTATCTCTCCATTACATGAAGTGACTTTTTTCTACACGTTTTACATTACCAGCATGTGACTCTATGATAGTGCAAAGTGACATTTCTCTTTCATGCGTTTTACTTTACTAGCATGGGACTTTACGATGTGTGCAAAGTGACATTTTTTTCATGAGTTTTACAATACTAGCATGTCACTTTAAGATGTGTGCAAAGTGACATTTTTTTCATGTTTTACAATTTCTAACATGTGACTTTACGATGTGTGCAAAGTGACATTTTTTTTCATGAGTTTTACATTACTAGCATGTGACTTTATGATGTATACAAAGTGACATTTTTTTCATGTTTTACAATACTAACATGTGACTTTAAGATGTGTGCAAAGTGACATTTTTTTTCATGTGTTTTACAATACTAACATGTGACTTTATGATGTGTGCAAAGTGACATTTTTTTCATGAGTTTTACAATACTAGCATGTGACTTTACGATGTGTGCAAAGTGACATTTTTTTCATGAGTTTTACAATACTAACATGTGACTTTACGATGTGTGCAAAGTGACATTTTTTTCATGAGTTTTACAATACTAGCATGTGACTTTAAGATGAGTGCAAAGTGACATTTTTTTCATGTTTTACAATACTAACATGTGACTTTACGATGTGTGCAAAGTGACATTTTTTTCATGTTTTACAATACTAACATGTGACTTTACGATGTGTGCAAAGTGACATTTTTTTCATGTTTTACAATACTAACATGTGACTTTACGATGTGTGCAAAGTGACATTTTTTTCATGTTTTACAATACTAACATGTGACTTTACGATGTGTGCAAAGTGACATTTTTTTCATGAGTTTTACATTACTAGCATTTGACTTTATGATGTATACAAAGTGACATTTTTTTCATGTTTTACAATACTAACATGTGACTTTAAGATGTGTGCAAAGTGACTTTTTTTTTCATGTGTTTTACAATACTAACATGTGACTTTACGATGTGTGCAAAGTGACATTTTTTTCATGAGTTTTACATTACTAGCATGTGACTTTATGATGTATACAAAGTGACATTTTTTTCATGTTTTACAATACTAACATGTGACTTTACGATGTGTGCAAAGTGACATTTTTTTCATGAGTTTTACAATACTAACATGTGACTTTACGATGTGTGCAAAGTGACATTTTTTTCATGAGTTTTACAATACTAGCATGTGACTTTACGATGTTGCAAAGTGACATTTTTTTCATGAGTTTTACAATACTAACATGTGACTTTACGATGTGTGCAAAGTGACATTTTTTTCATGAGTTTTACAATACTAGCATGTGACTTTAAGATGAGTGCAAAGTGACATTTTTTTCATGTTTTACAATACTAACATGTGACTTTACGATGTGTGCAAAGTGACATTTTTTTTCATGTTTTACAATACTAACATGTGACTTTACGATGTGTGCAAAGTGACATTTTTTTCATGTTTTACAATACTAACATGTGACTTTACGATGTGTGCAAAGTGACATTTTTTTCATGTTTTACAATACTAACATGTGACTTTACGATGTGTGCAAAGTGACATTTTTTTCATGAGTTTTACATTACTACATTTGACTTTAGATGTATACAAAGTGACATTTTTTTCATGTTTTACAATACTAACATGTGACTTTAAGATGTGTGCAAAGTGACTTTTTTTTCATGTGTTTTACAATACTAACATGTGACTTTAACTAGTTTAAGATGTGTGCAAAGTGACATTTTTTCATGTTTTATATTACTAGCATGTAATTTTATGATGCATGCAAAGTAACATTTCTTATGTGTTTTAATTACCAGTATGTGACTTTATGTGTGTGCAAACTACATATTTAAACCCAAACCCATCTGATCAAATGGATCTGGCCCACTTTTCAACCACTCCAATTTTTCTCAGATGTGTGTAAACATATTGTTCTGTCTACGTCGTGCAACTGCATTTTTCTGCATAATCTGCGTACTCTCTTTTGTGAATGCATGCAGGGCATTCTCATGTTTCCGAAAGCCACTACACTGACATGACTGGAAAGAGTTTAAAATTCAGACTTGATATTCTGCTTGCACAACTATACATGAAGAGGTAGACTTGATATTCTGTTTGCACATCTATACATGAAGAGGTTAGGATTAAAAGGTCTTCACATATGTTGACTGGGAGATCAGAGTAATCTCCACACTTTACCCAGCAGACGGGATAAAACCTGAGACATGCTTCACCACTGTGGTTATCCAGGGTAGTTTAAATAGGCCAATTGCTGCCACTGATTATTTGATCTAAAAATGTGCATACTGTCTGTTGTGTGTGAAGGCTCATACAGTCATAGACTCAGGTTCTGAATGTGTGTGTGTGTGTGTGTGTGTGTGTGTGTGTGTGTGTGTGTGTGTGTGTGTGTGTGTGTGTGTGTGTGTGTGCATGTGTCTATGCACACACCTGCCCAAATAGTTTTGCTTTATTTCACATGATGTTCTATTTTTGGGTGATGTGGCCATCACATTTGTTGTCTTATCTGTTGCTCTGCCTCTTATTTCATTGGTTAAGATTTTATTTTCCAACCAAACACATATACAGATACTTCTAGTTAAAAATATTATAATGTTAATATGTTACATCAGGGCTGATGTTGTATTGTTACAAATATGAGTGATGTATCATCCAGGCAGTTTTAGAAATCTATAAATAATTCACAACACTCAGCAGTGTTATTTTGACAACAATTAAAAATTCAAGTGACTTTCAAACTGCCTCTAACCTTATGTTTACAATTATATATACATACTCATTCTTCCTTGAGGCCTAAAATCCATTTATACAGAAGAAACAATAAGTAATCCTGTAAATAGGAATACATAAAACAGAGTTTGATAGAGGAACAAATATCATAATATGCATATTAGTCAGATAATGAATCAGAACATATTCCACTAGGTATTTTTATCATTACGATCAGAGAATGAACACGTTTGTGACAACGTCGTAAGGAAAAAAATGAGAACAATGTTTTTTGCTTTATTTGTTCCTTTTTCCTTTCAATTTCTTTTTTGTTTTGGATTCCATTTTTCCTCCTTAATTTTTGTGTGCTGCATGTACGAATATTAACGTTTGCAGGTGCCAACACAAATCTGAGATAAACATTAAAACAACCATCATCTTTCTCTTAAGAGATAATCACCAACACTGATGTCTTACCTTTCCTGCCACGGTCTCTCCATCAAAGTAGAGATAGTAGCGTTCTTTTTTTCCATCCTCTGTTTTGATTTCTGCGGTCTTTCTGCTTTCCTGCCCTTCCAGCACAATGTCCACTTCCGCACTTTGTCCAAAGCCGAAGAAACTCTGAAACAATGGGATCTTCCTAATACTGTAAGCACATATTTTCTACTTCTTTTATTTTTGTTTCAAGCAGCGTTTCCTTGGATGCATGTATGTATGAAATGGAATTTAATGCCGCAAAATTTGCATTTATGCGGACAATTTCCATGTAGGCTAAATGTCCCAAACTAGAACCATGTATTAACCCCCCCCCCCCCACTCCCCCCGAATATGGTCACTCCTAATGGGAGTCCATGTAAAGATTTTAAAACATACTTAACACGATGTAAAAATGACATGATACAGCTTTTGAAATACAGCCTTCTGTTTTAAAAGAATCACACAAATTCAGAAACAAACATGAAAATAGAACCAAAATGCATACTTGATGCAACCCGACAAGACAGGCATACATTCTTGGCCAACTGGACTTTGTCAAGTGTAAATATAAAACTAAAAAAAAAACCAAAGACCAAACAACAAACACAGGGAGAAAAGACACAAAACTTCTCTGCTGCTATGTCCTGGAAGATAAAAAGACAGAAATGAAATCATAATGTGTTTGTGAGTAACAGTAAGAAATGGGAAGAGGGGAGGCAAATACAATGTCTGAGGGGAAGTGAGATGAATTCTGTAACATAAAAGTG
>JAPXFY010000019.1:44181226-44211226 GCA_030674185.1 Monoplex corrugatus | reverse complement strand
TGATATTTTGGAAAGAGCTTATGTTGTTTTCTATTCTCATTGCTGCTGTTTGTTCCCAATACATATTTCTGATTATTCGTAGATCTTTTCCATAAATATTGAGTCTTTCTAGTTGGTTGATCAATGCTTCATGTCTTACCCGTTCGAAAGCCTTGGTATAATCAATAAAGCATAAATATAAATCCTTATTCAACTGTATTGACCTCTGTATGATAGTTCTTAGGATGTATTGGCATTAATAGTTCCTTCCCCTTCCACAAATCCACATTGTTCTTCTGCTATTTCTCTTTTGATTCTATTCCTTGTCCTCATCATGATTATTCTTAATATGATTTTTGTTACGTGACTCATCTAGCTGATTGTACGATGGAGTTCGCATTCTATAGCCCCTGTTGTCTTTGAAAGTGCAATGAAAATTGATTTTGACATATCTTTGGGGATTTTTCACGTGTCATAAATTTCATTTAGGAGGACTGTTATTTTTTTCAATTTCGAATTCCTCCAGGGCTTCAATCATCTCTGTAGTAATATTGTCTTGTCCTGGGGCTTTTCCTGGTTTCATCTTCTTCGATGCTGCTCTAACTTCATCTTTCATTATGGGTGGTCCTTCAACGTTCTTTCTTGTGATGTGTTCTTCATTTCTGTCATCGTCAAAAAGATCTTTAATGCACTCTCCCCATCTGTCTAATATTTTGTATTTTTCCATGATAAGCGTGCCATTTTTCGATTTTAAGCAACCAGTTGGTGTGCATGTCTTTTTCCTGTGGGCAATTTCTTTAATTCTTCTGTACATACCCTGAGGATCTGTTCTGTGTCGGTCTGTTATTTCTTTGCATTTTGTTTTCAACCAAGCTTCCTTAGCTTCATTGCACCTATTCCTGATTTCTTTGTTTATCTTTCTGTATTTTTCCTCCTTTCCCTTTGCCTATTCCTCTGTTCTTCCTTCAAGCCTGGAATTTCTTTTGTCATCCAGTTCTTTTTTGCTTTTCTATCTGCTCTAGCGATTTCTTCACAAGTTTCATTTATCGAGTTTCTCAACTTTGTCCATTGTTCCTCACTGTCACCAACGTCTTCCAGAACACTGAATTTGTTTTGAACATGTACGACGTGTAAAATCTTTTACGGGTCGCTTCACCCGTCTTTAAGAGTCCAAGATTTAGTGTGATATTACTTTTGGTCTGGTTTTTTTTTCTTTGTTGCAGCCTAAATCTTCCCATTACAGGATTGTGGTCACTGTTGCAGTCTACGCCTGGTAGTGTTTTTGCTGTCAGCAAAGAATTTATGAATTTTTTTATTGATCAAGATGTAGTCAATTTGATTTTTTGTATTGTCTCCTGGACTCATCCATGTCCATTTTCTTTTGTTAGGCTGCTCTAACCAGGCGTTTCCTACAATGAACTCATTCATCTGTGCCCATTCCACATGTTTCTGTCCCCTTTCATTTTGTATACCAAGGCCAAGAGGCCCTAAACTTTGAAGAAAGTAATTAACTTATTCACAGCCGGGTAAATTAGAGGCTGTACGCACAAAGTTTTGAAAATCTGTGTAGTTAGACTGGAAGGCAAGCGATCTGTCTCTGCACCAAGCAGACACCACAAATACGTAACATGCAGTAAATTCAAGGTCATCACATCAAATGATCAAGCCTCTGCATAAACCTCATGAAAGTTGGTGTGATGTCGAGATCTAAACCTTTCTGACCCAACACAGGTTCATTCACTGGAGGTAATGTAGTATAGTAGAGGAGTAGTCGGGGAATACACACACACACACATACACACACACACACACACACACACACACACACACACACACACACACACACACACACACACACTCACGCACGCACGCACACACGCACGCATGCACACGCACGAGCGCGCGCGCGCGCACACACACACACACACGCACGCTCACGCACGCACGCACATACACTCATTCATGCACACATACACGCACGCACGCACACACACATCATTACAAATTATTCTCTCTCTCTCTTCACGCACTGTGTCTTGCTGTCTCACTCGTTTTTGATCAAGATTTCAGAAAGGCAAGAAGGCTACTGGGCTTCAAGGGGAGGGACATGGAAAATAAACCTATCTGAACAAAACTTTTACAAAAGGCAGTGAGTGAGTGCCCTGCTCCTCACGATTTTCAACTGCTATGAGATCTTTAAGTGTGTGCAGACCAGAAGGAACATGGGTCTGACTCGTTTTTTTAAAATTTTTTGCTCTTTCCGAAGGACTGGACATTCAGTGCGATTTTCGAACCAAACTGAGTAGAAAAGTCGAGGCCTAACCGGGAAACGAACCATGGAACCTCGAATTTAGTTATATTATCTGGCGAACGTCTAAACCATTCTGCCAGCTTTCTCCCACAACAGATCAGCTGATCTGTATGAATCAGCTGATCTATATTATGAATTGTTTAGTTTTCCATTGGCACCAAATATCTCTGTGGAACATCCAGCGGCATGAGTGTTTTCATACTAATAGTTATGACATCTACCTAACTCTTGAATTCGAAAGCCCAGCAAAAACAGATTTTTGAGGCCTGGTTGGTTAGCCCTTTGATGCCCCAAACCTATCCACCAGCTTGCTGGAATCAAAGGGTAATGGTGAACTCCTACTTTGCAATCTTACTGCACGGATTTGACGATGACTCAAGACAAGATTTTTCTTCTGACCTCAAGTTCACCTAGCTGTGAAAGGGTGCGTGACTACAAGAGACTACAAGAAATTGGGGAAGGGTTTGAGAGAGGTAAACCTGTCTGAGAAAGTTAAGGATCTTAGCGTTGGTGAGGCATGGGACTGTTTCAAAAAAACGCTAGTGGAGGAATTGGACAAATGTATTCCTAAGATCAACACTGGGAAGGGGGGGGGGGGGGGAGATATAATGGAAATGCGAAAAAAAGAAAACCACTGTGGTGGGATGAGAAGGCACTTGGTAAGCTCAAGAAGGAAAGGGAATGCTTCAAGAGGTACATGGAGACTAGAGAAGGCAAAGATTACCAGGCCTATGCAAAAGCAAGGAATCAGGCCAAAGGAGCACGTAGAAAGGCTGTTCGGAACTTTGAAAGATCTGTGGCCAAGGATGCAAAAAAAAAAAAAAAAATCCTAAGTCTTTCTACGCTTATACTAACAGCAAATTGAAGACAAAGCAAGGTGTAGCAAATCTTGTAGACGAAAGAGGTAGGACAGTAACCAGTAATGCGGATAAGGCTGAAACCTTGAACAGATTTTTCTGTAGCGTTTTTTACACGGGAGAGACTAAATCAGATGCCATCATGTAAGGAAAGAGAGCGTTCAGAAAAGTTAGAAAGGATTAGCTTTTCCAAAGAGGAGGTACTGAAGAAACTTAAGTAGCTGAATCCTAGGAAGTCTCCCGGCCCTGACGGTGTTCATTCACGTGTTCTGAAGGAACTTGCCGAGGGGCTGGCAGAGCCACTTTCTATTATTTTCACTAAGTCAGAAGAAGAAGGAAAGTTGCCAGAAGAATGGAAGGAGGCGAATGTCACTCCCTTGTAAAAAAAAAAGAGATCGGAGCCAGCCCTGCAACTATAGACCAGTGAGTTTGACAAGCACAGTCTGTAAAGTTATGGAGTCCATCATTAGGGACAAAGTAATAACCCACATGGAAGTCAACAACTTTCTGGCACCATGCCAGCATGTTTTTATCAGCCAGAGATCCTGTGTTACGGACCTTCTGAGTGTACTGGACGCTTGGACTGAATCATTAGATGAGGGGAAACCTGTAGATGTAGTCTACTTGGATTTCGCTAAGGCATTTGATTCTGTGCCCCACCAACGGTTAATCTCCAAGCTTGAATCCTATGGAGTCACTTCACAGGTGTATCCTGGATTACAGACTTTCTGACAGGCAGAAGACAAAGAGTTGGAGTCACCGGGAGTTTGTCCAGTTGGGAGCCGGTGTTAAGTAGAGTCCCTCAAGGTAGCGTCTTGGGGCCAATGCTGTTTGTTGTGTTCATCAATGATATACCAGAGGTGGTGAACTGCATCTGTCAGATGTATGCAGATGATACAAAAGTGTTTGACACAGTAGAGAAGCAAAACAAGAGGGGCAGGATTCAACAGGAGTTAGATAACCTCGTTGACTGGGCAGATTGTTGGCAGCTGTGGTTCAATGCGACAAAATGTAAGGTTCTACACCTCGGACGTGGGTAACCCCAAGGCAGAGTATAGCATGAGACTACACAACAGCGAAGAGAGAGTGATGCTGGAGTCATCAAGGGGAGAGAAAGATCTGGGAGTATTGGTAGATCAGGAACTCAAATTCAGCTGGCATGTCGAGACACAGGTCAACAAAGCCAACAGAATTCTAGGGCTGATCAGGCGCTCGTACCAGTACCTCGAAGTTGAGACAATGCGACAGCTCTTCATTGCGCTGATACGCCCTCAACTGGAGTTTGCCAACAGTGTGTGGTCACCAAGATATCAGAAAGATAAGGACATCATCGAGGGCGTTCTCAGGCGAGCAACAAAGTTGGTTCCTGGTCTGGTTGACTGTCCCTATGAAGAGCGACTTGCCAGAATGAAGATCCCCAGCATGCAGTACCGAAGGGACAGGGGCGACATAATCGAAACCTACAAGTTCACACACGAGTTGTACAACGTGAAGAGTCCTCTTGTACTAGAAAACAGTGCTAAGCAGACCTGTGGGCACAATCTAAAACTCAAGAAAAGGAGTTGCAATAGTTCACTGCGCCAGCACTTTTTCTCCTATCGAGTGGTGAATCCCTGGAAAGCGCTCCCAGAAAAAGTGGTCAACGCACCATCTCTCGACAGCTTCAAGGCCAGTCTGGATCGCCATTGGGCAGACCGCATATATTCGATTAGGTAGACTGCCAGACTGTTGCGCCATCAATACCCACGCAAGAAGTTTTAAATTGTATGATTGACTACGTTTTTCGTGAAAAAGACCAGACTAAAGACTGAATAGCCTAAACCAGTCTGCAGCGGTATGGTATGGTATGGTGACCCAGTCCATTGTCGATGAAGGTAAACCAACAGGAGAGAAGATGAACATCACTCATTATGATGCTGGTCCCAAATAAAGTTGAGGTCTTTATCATCTCACAATCCTGAAATCTCAAGGTTATAAGAAATCATTATTGATTAATATTTAGCATCAAACATACAATTCAGATTTAATTTGTATCAGTCCATAACAGTCCAAGATAGATAGTATTTAACCCCAGCGGTCAAGAAAAAAAAATCGATCAATAGTGATGAAACTGAAATTGAAATGGAACAAGTTGCCTCAGGAAGTTGTGACGGCTGAGTCACTGGACTGCTTCAAGTCCAGGCTGGCCTCCTATCTCTAGAACTGAAACACCCCCCTCCCCTCCTCCCTTACCCTCCTGACCACTACTCCCTAACCCCCCCTGCCATCCCTCCCAGTCACTTTTCCACCCCCGCCCCCCTCCCCCTGCTACTTTTTCACCATCACCCCCACCCCCTCCTCACACCTATTTCGGACCAAGCCAAGCAGCGGCGATGAAGGCTGAGGCACTGCTGGTAGGGGCTTGACCCCGGGTACCTCAAGGAAATCAGACTGGCCCAGTTGGAGTTGCGAAAATGTTTTTTTTCTCCAAATTTTCACAACAGCGCAATCTTCGGCAATCTCCCCAAACTACGACAAAACCATCAGTAAAATGATGTTGGCCGTATGTAGAAGAAGAAGAAGAAAGGGAAAGCGAACCATGTCTATGCATCAGCCACAAGGAGGGTTTGGGCTACTGTAAATATAGTCACAAACTCAGCCGGAAGTCATTTTCCAGCGGTCAGCGCGTTCTCAAACTCGAGAGGGAATAAATTGCCGGAAATTCTACAAGGTAGGAACTACCGCAATTTTTCGTTTATTTCACCATTTAAACAGATCGTGAACAATGATTTGTATAATATGTGTTTGTTTCAGTTCTTAGGGCTGTTGCGTTAGGGTTCGAGATCTTTCATAACCACTCGTGAATCTTAAAAGCAGTAGGTTAGCACTGATCTTAAATTGAACCTTCAGTTTTCTTGACGTAGTCCAGACGTTCTGGTATCGTAGATCTATAGATATGAACTGGTGTATCTTCCAAAAATATTAAAGCAGTCTTATAAATTATGCCAGAAATATCACTGAGAAAAAAAAGTGAAAGTTTCAAGTTCTATGCTTGGTTGTCTTAGTTACTGTCTGTGATGAAACTGTTGAAAGTTCAGTTTTTATTAAATTAGGCAAGGCTAAAAATAGTCAAATGCTTGCCTAAGCTAAGGTTTTGAAATTTTGTTCAAAATTGTTGCACTGGACTATCTTTCATAACAAAAGCCATGCGTTACTGTTTTCTATCAAGTAGGAAAAGCGGCTTAAACTGTAGAAGGCGTGAATCAGTCTGATTCAAGAAAAATCTTATCAGATTTGTAGGTTCCCCCCCAAGATCGGAAGATGTAACTTCACACTAACCTAAGGCCTTAATCATAATGAGATACTGACTGGGCCTTAGGAGGCGTAGGCGAGCACCAGTTATTAGTTCATTAACCCTTTGACTCCCGCACCCTGTCCATCAACATCCTGCAGAGCCAACCATGCTAGCAAAGCAAAACCATAACCGTTTGATTCCTCCACCCTATCCACCAGCTTCCAGCAGGAAACTGGTGGATAAGGTGAGGGAGTCAAAGGGTTAAGTTTTTGTAGTTGATGGGTAGGGTGCGGGAGTCAAAGGGTTAATTGCCTTTGCTGGCAAATATTGAGATTTTTAGAAGTCATATGACTAACAGCATTTTCTTTTTTTTACAAGTTTGAAACTTGCTAGGGTGAGCAAAGCCACAAGTGATTTAAAATCTGATGAATAGGCTATTTCTTAATAAATGGCAAAGCTGAGACTAATTAGGCTAGTTATCGCAAAATCACAAGTGATAATCTGATAGGCCTATAGTAATTTATTATGCTCATTAGGCCCAATTATATTGTAATTAGGCCTAGGCCTTATTAGGTCCTAATTATATTGCTTTTCATGAAAAATTGCTCTTAGCCAAAGTTAAACAACTTAGGGCCTATAGGCCCCTAATTCAGAACCTTTTCAGTTTTGGTTTCCCTTGAAATTTGCAGTATATGATTGATATTGATGCTTGTTGGCTTTATAACACTGTCATTCATAAATAATAATTGAATAAATGAATCAAGCTAATTAAATGATTGATTTAAGAAAATTGTTCTCTGAGGGTATGAAAACCATGACAACTCTCAGTAGGTAAATGATAATTGATAATTGTTGGAATTCTTTATTCTTTCCAGAAACATTCTGCACAAGTCTTGTGATAAGTCCTTGTTGGTATAGACTTGTGCCTGTTAATTATCAGTTAGCTGTGATACTTTGAGTACACCTAGGTCTGATTAGTAGGCTAATATGATAACATTTTCAGCAGACAAAAAATCCAAATACTGAACTGATTTGTAACTTTTTCCCCTTTTAGTGTTGTCTTGAAATTTGCATTTTAATAATACATGGCTTGACCTAGTGCTGGTAATCATAAAGTGTGTCCTTATTTTGGGTAGGTCACGTAATTACCATAATAAATATCTTCAGAAATGTGTACACTTTCACAAGTTTGATTCTTTCCAGCTCTTTTGTGAGCTGTCAGTGTGATACATATATTAAACAAAGTAACAAAGTGTATGTGTGTGTGTGTGTGGTGTGTGTGTGCTTTTTCGTTATGTGTGTGTGCATGTGTCATATATATATATGTGTCACATTTGTCAATTTTTGTGTGTGTGTGTGTGTGTGTGTGTGTGTGTGTGTGTGTGTGTGTGTGTGTGTGTGTGTGTGTGTGTGTGTGTGTGTGCTTTCTTGATATTGCCTCCAGCCGTGTTGAGAATTTTTCACATTCGAAACTGTTGTTGTTCATTTTAATGTACCTAGTTTTAAGTATTAAGATCTCTTTCTCAGAAGCATGTCTGCACATTGTTTTTGCCCACTCTGTGCTGGTGATATAGCCTATATAATAATTAATATGCAACTGTTTTCGGTGTGCGTGCGTGCTGGATGTTTCCATGTTTTCACAAGTCAACCATTGACATGACATATTGTCACAGGATCTTTTAAGTACATGTATTTGATATTCTGCATGCGTTTTTCACATGAAGGGCGTTTAGGCTCTAACAGTTCTGCACACATGTTTTTGTTAACAAAATTCAATGAGAATTTCGCAGGAGTCAAGAAAATCAGTGATCCGTTCAGTCGTCTAAATGCAGCAATCAATTTAAATAAAGTTTTAAAGACTTAGTTAGTAACTCAGCAGTGCATTTTTGCCGGTTCAAACCTACTGTTCACCGGTAAAAACCGGCATATGTCGGTCTAACGGAAGCTGTGTGTGTGTGTGTGTGTGTGTGTGTGTGTGTGTGTGTGTGTGTGTGAGTGTGTGTGTGTGTGTGTGTGTGTGTGTGTGTGTGTGTGTGTGTGTGTGGTACATGCGTGCACGCGTTGGATAGTTGGCCTGACTTTTAATTGTGTTATATGCATACAATGTGGATTTTACTCGTTGCTGTGCTGCCAAAGAAAAATTTCCATGTTTGTTAACATATAATGGACAATAAAGTTTTCAATTCAATTCAATTCAATTCAACTCACTTAGCTTTTAGATTTAAGTTTTCTGTTTCTTTTTCAGATCTGTACGGTATTCTGACAACTAACAGACATTCAAGATGTCTATGCAGCCTAACCACACCATCTATATCAACAACTTGAATGAAAAAATCAAGAAAGATGGTAAGTAGACAAAATTTGGAAATCCATTTAAGTGACAAGGGGGATGGGCAGGAAGAGGGACAAGCAAAAATGCAAACTTGGGGGGAAGAAAACTGGAAAAGTATCTGTTTAGTCCACTTTGGAGGTTGGTAATTTGTTTAAATCTTGAGCCCAAACTTAATCTTAATTTAGACTGTGAGAAGTGGGAACGATGGTTATAGTAGTGCAAGATACGTCATCTTGTTGGGAATGTAATGTATTATTGTTCTTAAACTTGTTTAATGACATATTTGTTCAAGCTGGGGATCATTCCTTGGATTCATGGATTTCGAAGATTTCTAACTGACTTTGGCTGGAGAAAAATGATAGGTAAAGAAAAAAATTGTGAAAAAAAATTGCAGAGTTTTGCTGTATCCACTTTTTTCAATGCAGGTTTCCACACCACTGTCAAGGCATATGCTGCCTGAGACTGTCATGGTTTAACCAGTGCTTTTGCTTGCATTAATCAGATTGGTGCATTGAATGATTGATGGGTAAATTTTCTCATCCATTTTCTAAGAAAATAAGATTTGACCTGAGACAAAGAAAGACTTGTGATTTCACAAAGTCACTTCAAACAGTCAGATGTAGCTTGAAAGGAAGGAATCTACAGCTACAGAGGCGTTTTTTGAGAAGGATTTATCAGAGAGCCTGTTAGTGAAAAACTGATGAGTACATGCAAGATGCCTATAAATGACAAGTGCAGGCAAGAATGACAGAAAGTCAGCCAAGCAAGCTGAGAAATGGAAGTGTTGAGTGTGCTTGTAGAAAGGCCTGCCACTAAGTTACTGGGCCAACAAAGATCTGTTGAAACAAGCCTCAAAACAAAGGCTTGCACAGGGAGTTAGTGGACATGCAAACAAGAAGCAAAGGGCCCCATGAAAGGCCAGGCATGTGGACCTGAGGTTGCCCTACCTGTCAGAACAAAACAGATCTCTGTTATCATTTCTTTATTGTAAATAGTGGACATCTTACCTATGTACAATTCTTATGATACTATGTGAAGAGAAAGTGAATGTGGACTGTGAAATGATGCAACTTTCAGTTTCAGAATGATATGTTTGACTGAATAAGTTTGGGAGTTATAGGCCTACAACAGATAGCAGAGTTACAGGCCATGTTAATAGGATTGAATTTGTACTGGTATTTGAGCTTTTAATTAATTTAAATTAAGGCAATGCAGTACTACAAGAAAGCAGAGAACAGAAAGTTGTTTTGGTTTGATTTCTTTGCTTGCTGCTTCGTAATTTATCTGCCATGGGACTGGGAGACCTTGAGAAGTCAATGATTTCATTATTCTTTTTCTCACCAGAGCTGAAGAAATCTCTGTATGCCATCTTCTCACAATTTGGACAAATTTTGGACATTGTTGCCCTGAAGACGTTGAAAATGCGAGGACAGGCATTCGTGATTTTCAAAGAAATCAACTCTGCTGCAAACGCTTTGCGCTCCATGCAAGGATTTCCCTTCTATGATAAACCCATGGTAAGTAGTCACACCTTTATTAAATTATCAGTAATCCTGAACCAGATTTATTTTGTTGGTTAAGTGGCTTTTCCTTGTCTGCTCTTTGAATGGATATTTTTTTTTAGGAAAACATATGAGAGGTTTAGACAACATGTCATTAAATAGTCCTAAGGCGATGAGGCAAAGGAACTAGAAATCATTGAAGACCAAGACTGCAGTTCTAGTTTCATGATGTATTGTTCCAAATTCAAGTCCTATTACTAATATAGTATACTACTAGATCACAATAGCTCTTGCCTTCTACTGAATGCTAGTTTTTGGTTTGAGACAGAAGAGGAAAATGAAATATTTAAGTCTGATTAAGGGGCTTATTTCAACTTGTGATGATATTTGTTGTGATTAAGTTGTTTGAAATTAACCCCTTGACTGGTCTCGGTGCAAAAATTATGGAGCTCACAAAGCCTTCTGTGACATGTATACAAACGTAGAATTGTCAGAGGTAGTTTGTCATGCGTAGCCACGGAAAGAGTTCATAAAATGTTTACAAGTGTTTTGCTTTCCTTACATGACTTATTGACCTCTTCAACTGTCAACAAATTGGTTTTATTTTTCCTAGAATCAAAACTGATTTTTACCAAAATGGCGACACCAGGACTTTATCACAATAGTACACATTTACAGTGTTTGATGGCACTTGAGGTGCTTGAATAAATTATGACGATAATTCATAGAACAGTTCTGACAAAGAGAAGCCTGACAGCAATGGTAATTACCTACTGCTGATGAGAAATGTGCAATGTACAGAGCACACAGTGAGACATTGACAGGTATTGTGCACACAGCCCATTCAGGAAAGTTTTGTCTATAGTCCATTCTGGCAACCAGCCAACAACCTCTGAATTTGTCACATGCAGTCCTGGTATTCATTGCACTATTAGTGAAAACCACGCACCACAGACGGACTGTATTTCAAGCAGGAGGGGGTAAGGAATGGGTGATGGAAGTGGGTGTGATGTGGAGGAGGGTGTGACCCGATCAAGCTGTTCATTGCAGTCTAAGGCTCTGTTTTTAGGACACAGTCAGTAGTCGGCCATATGGGGTCATTGATAATGTATCATGAACACTTTTAGAATAAGACTTCTTTTTCAGATCGGCCATGTGTATTCTTTTAATTATAATTTTATAATGAGTGTTTGTGTTTTTGTGTGTGAGAATATTCACAAAAGATTATAAAAACATGTAGTATTTTTAAGAAATAAGTAAGCAAATCATCTGAAAGTAGAATTTGTTATGCCTAATGCATCATTTTGTGTAATTTCATGCATAGATTCCCGTGAATATGGAAGCTACAGTAGTTTTAATGTACATGGTGGTGATGGAACATTTTTCCTTGGCAAATGAAAAACGTCAAAAAATGCCAGCTATCAAGGGGTTAAATTATTGCTGTCCTGATTGTCAGAGATTTGTTTATTTTCAGCGTATCCAGTTTTCCAAGAAAGACTCAGACATTATTGCAAAGATGAAGGGCACATATGTTGAAGGAGAGAGACGCCGGAGAGATCAGGATGATGACCATGGACGCAAAAAGAAAAAGAAGTGAGAACTCTCTTTTGCAGTAATCACGTATGTGTGTGTGCATGTACACACCCACACCCACTTACACTATACATAATATATATAATGTATGTATATACATTGTGTGTGTGTGTATATATTATATATGTATATATACTTTGTGTGTGTGTGTGTGTGTAAATAAACTTGAGTGCATGCATTGACACATATCAACACACACACACACACTCAGGAATGATGCACACATTCACACACACATGTGAGCTTGCACAGACACAGACACACACACACACAGACACACACACAGACACACACACACACAGACACACACACACACACACACACACACACACACACACACACACACACACACACACACACACACACACACTCTACACACTACACTCACACACACACCACACTGTTTGCATTAGCATGTGCATATATCTCCACACCTTGCATGCCTTCCATGGTCATTTTATGCACCTGCCTGCATGCACACACAGTCACAGAGATAAACGTGTCCATACACATATCTATGAAAAAGAACAAGCTTTTATCCATCATGTTGCGCTTGAAAGAATAATATACCTCTGGTATTGTTTCCATTTTTCTATAGATTACTGTCCCTTCATTATTCAAGTAAAAGCATTAATATCTCTGTTCATCATTCTGAAGACACTAACACTTTGTACGTTCATGGAGAATCTGTATTGGAAATGGCAAATGTGCTGTTTTAGAACACGCTGACTGTTTGTGTTAGTGTTTTTTTCTCACCATTCAAAAAGATTCCATCAAACTTTTCTTTTAGTTTTTTGCATTCTACAGCACTCTTACACTGACTGTGTTAGAATTTTTACTCACCATTCAAAAAGATTCCATCAAACTATTCTTTTAGCTTTTTGCATTCCACAGCACTCTTATACGGTTTCATTCTGTTTTGTGATGTGTGTGTTCAGGGCTGCCCCAACTGCTGGCCCGACCAAGACTTCAGTACCTCCTGCTGTACAGCCCATGATGACTCAGCCACCTGTGGCCAGAGGTATGTGCTGTTTCACTTTTTATGCCTTTTGTTTCAAGCTGTGGATCTAGCTGCCATTCACAGTCCACTGAATCTTAAGCAGTCCTGTACTTCTAATGCCAACATATCATGTGGTAGCAATATAATTCTTGCATATGGTGATCTTGGAGTGGAGTGTGTGGTACAGTGGATAAGGCACTCACTAGGAGTAGGATGTTAGAAAGCTTAGTTTGATTCTCTGTGAGACAGGTATTTTTCTCCTCCCTCCACCCTCCACTAGGCCTTGAGTGTCGGTCTGGGTGCTAGCCTTTTGGGTGAGACAGTAAACTGGGTCCCATGTGCCGCATGCGCTTACAGTATGTTAAAAATCACATGGCAACAAACACTGGTAAAACTCTGTAGAAAAAGCCACTTTATTAGGTAAACAGAAAAACATACATATCGACACTTATACAGGGGACAAGAAAGACAGTGGTGGTGGTACTGTACTGTGGCAATGTGCTTTCCCCAGGAGGACAATCTGCATTTCACATAGGCAATACTAGTGACATAGAATTTATCCAATCCAATCTTTGTTATTTGAAAACAAAAGAATTTCACGGGCAATGTTGAAATCAGTTTGCACAATTTACCTGTAAAAGGTTGCATGATGAGATTGATTGCTTGTGGCTTGCTGACCAGTTATGTCTGGTCTAGTTTTTCTCATCATTTAAAGTTTTTGGGAATAATCCGAAAAAAATGTTTTGTGAAGCACGATTGTAAGACTAATTATTAGATTTTTGTTTGTACAATGAAATGTTTTGCATTAGGTTCATAAGAGTCATTTCTTTCTATCGTTTTTTGCCTTGCTGGTCCATTCATCTGTATGTTTTCGATAAAATCATACATTTTCTTTGGATTGATAATTGGGTACATGTATTAAATGCACTTTTGGCTCTAGGGAGGTGAGATATGCGGAAGCAATTTTAGGTACTTTACGCCCAATTGGTGTCCTTTGGTATGCTTAAATTTGTATACAGGTGTGTTTTTTAGATCCCCTGTGCGATAAGTTGGACGGAGTGGTCAACGCCAAGGGCATCTCTTTAGATTATTTGCGTGAATGCATTGATATGTGTACTTAATTTTCTTTTCTTTGTTTATGTGCATGAATGGATTGAAATGTGTGCTTAATTTTCTTTTATTTTTTTTTTTTGTTGTTCTGTTGAAGTTTTGTATGTTTTGAAACAGTTATGGCCCTGATATGGCTCTGTGCAGTCAGCTGGGTTTTAAACAGCAGTAACAGTGAATAATGATGCATGTTGTTTCTCATAGTACGAAAAGCAAACAGTGAGGCCATGTCATGTTTCTCTTGCAGGACCTCCCCCCACAGTGCCAGCCCCAGCTCCTCCAATGGCGGCTAGTGCGGCTCCCCCTGCGGCTGCCGCTGCGGCTCCTGCCCTCCCTGAGCAGCCCCCGAACCAGATCCTGTTCATCACCAACCTGCCTGAAGAGACCAACGAGATGATGTTGTCCATGTTGTTCAACCAGTAAGTCTTTGTCTGTTTCTGTATCTGTTTCTGTGGTTTATACTGTGTGTGTGTGTGTGTGTGTGTTATTTGTGAATGTGTGTGTCTGTGTGTGTGTATGTGTGTGTGTGTGCTTGCATGCATGCGTGCGTGCGTGTGTGTGTGTGTGTTTTCATCTCCCTGGATGAGGGAATATTTTTCCCGTACTCTCTATTTTTTCTTTGCGTTTGTTTTGTTTTGTTGTTCTTAGCTCAACATTACCAAGTCCATCCTGTCAGGACTTTAATAAGTATAGAAACTGGAATATAAAAGTAGTAATAATCATAGTAGTGATATTAATAATGATAATGAGATTGACTAATTGCTCAGCACCTCATCTCACATGAGCCCTAAACACCTTACAAAAGCATGAGAGAGATTTGTTGGTGATAGATTTGTGGTAGACGGCTTTGTATGGCATTATGAAAAATCGTGTATTTATCAGTGGGTAAAGGTTGAGATTATTTAGAGCTTCTGGATCCACATTTCGTGTAGATGTGTTGGGACCTAACCTCTCCTCATATGCATACACACACAAAACACCAATATGCATGTTAAATACCCTTAACCTGGTCAGTGCTTCCGACCGAATATTCGGTTGGCGACTTTTCCTATTTTTAGCCAGAAAACCTCAACGCTTTCAGTGACGTATGAGATATCAACGGAAACTTCATTATTCCCTCTGTATATAGATACTTATTATGTATGTGTGATGTTTTGCGGTCTTTTCTGCCCGTGTGGTTGAAAATGTGACCCCCTACAGCTGATTACTATTCAGCGAGTGTCGATTGGACCCTAAAAACAACTTATGCAGCAAAAGAAGTTGCAGAAATCATTACTTGTGGAGCTGATTCTGATTTGCAGTCAGTCGATAAGAGTGAAAATGACGATAATTTGGCGCATGCAGGCAATATTTTGGTGTTGAATGTCCGAAGTCGGACTTGATCCAGATAAGAGTGGATGTGACATTACTAGCTCTGGTGATCGTAAAAACGAAAGTACTGCTGCTCCTGGTGTGTTGTAAAGTATACTGAACTCTGTGGGGTTTTCTGGGCTGGATGAAGAGATATGATTTTTTTTTTATTTTAAGTCAAGACGTTTAAAACTCCATGGCACAACGATTCACCTTTTTATTTACACTTTGGCAGTGAAAGGGTTAAATCAGGTCGGTGCATAGTGGCTTATCGAAACATGAAAACCACCCAGTATATGAAGACTGTGCAGCAACATATTGCTAAAACAGTGTGGGCAAAATGTGCATACACACATCCAAAAAAAGATATCACTCAGAAAAGAAAAAAAAAAGATAATGGCATTTCTTACTGTTTATCTGGTTGGCGTAGAGTTGGGGCTTGCTTCTGCCTTCCATTCTAACTGTGTGGGGTTGAGTCTAGCTCAGAAAAAAACTTTGTGCATGTGACCATCAGGCCACACACTGTGAATGGACAGCTGACCGTGTTCAGGGTTGGGTAAAATAAACAGCGAGGGAAATTGGATGTGTACTACCCTCATAATAGTGGTCCCAAGAAAAGTTTTTTTCCCCTCCCCACTCTTCATGAGCATTTTGTTCCTAAGCAGGCAGGAGCTACCATGAGCACTGCCTGTGTAAGCTTACAATTTCATACCTACCTACCGCATTAACCCTTTGACTCCCACACCCTGTCCACCAGCATCCTGCATCGTCCACCATGCTGGCAGAGCAAAAACTTAACCCTTTGATTTCTTTACTCTCTCCACCAGCTTCTTGCAGGAAACTGATGGATAGGGTAAGGGAGTCAAAGGGTTAAAGGCAGTTGCACTCCCATCTTTAGGGAGCTATGAAGAGAATTTGGAAGAAATATAATTGAATGATCTGGAAGGCAGAAGTATGAGAGAGTCTTGTGAGGAAAAGAGAGCCTAAAAGCAAACTAAATAGCTCATATGGTTCCAAAATGGTGAAAAAAAAAAGAGAGACTAAACGCAGACTAGATAGCTTATATGGTTCCAAAGTAGTGAAGAAAAAGGGAGCCTAAAAGCAAAATAGACAGCTCTTGTTGTTCTGAAATGGGGTGGAAAAAGAAAGTCTTGAAGCAAACTAGTTAGTTCCTGTGGTGCCAAAATGGGAGGGGATCTTAATTGCTGCATCACCACAGACCCTGCTGCAGTTCTCCACGAGTATGATATCAAATTCTTAAGACAACCTTTACATTTTGGCCTTTTTGTCTCTTCCAGGTTCCCAGGGTTCAAAGAGGTGCGACTGGTGCCAGGTCGTCACGACATCGCTTTTGTGGAGTTCGAGACAGATGTGCAGGCTGGAGCTGCCAAAGATGCCCTGCAAGGCTTCAAGATCACGCCGTCCAATGCCATGAAAATCACCTTTGCCAAGAAGTAGAGAGAGAGCTATGCAAGTTGTTCATTGTGTGATTGTGAGTGTGTGCGATTGATGTGAAGCCAATGTAAAGGTGAGGGGACACTAGAAGTATAACAACAAAAACGAAAGGATTATTTTGTTAGCATTTAATGCCTGTAGCCAAGTGATCAAGGGTAAGTGTTCATATTCAAAATTTAGTTATCAGTACACAAATGTAGATTTATGACAAGAAGGAAAAATTTAGATGGGACCAAACCAGGTAAGATAGACACAAAAGAACAAAAACAACAAAAACAGTTTACTCTTGCATCAATGTTCTTAAATGAGAAACACATCCATAGTATTTTTAGTGTCGGGTCAATCAGGATTTCATTTTAAGTCTTAGGTACTTCAGTAAAAGTACCCAGTTTGAACTTTGTTAAGTTTTATCTTCACATAGTTTAGCTTGTATGGAATGGGTACTTACGCAAATGGAAGAACAGTATCATTCTTCAAGGCAGTGTGGAAGCCTGGGACAATTCTTCAGACTGGTGTGATTGGTAATGTGAGTGCTTTAACAGAGAGACAGAGAGAAAAAATAAGAGGGGAATGCGTTATTGTTGTCATTACCGCGGTTCTGGCATTGCACAGTGGCTGAGTTGTTGGGCATTGCACGCCAAAGCCAGAAAGGGCAGACAAGTGGGTAAGAATTGTCTTCCCCTGGCATTGCACGGCACGCCCAGCAATCTCGGCATTGCATCACTGCCAGTGATGTGTTTTCATTAATGTTTCTGTTTCTTTTCTCTTTGTTTTTTACTTTTTTTTTAAAATTTATTTTTTGACACTCAAGCAACTTTTGTTTTTAAAGAATAAATGTTTGAATTGAATCTGTTTTCTTGTTTTGTTGACATGTGGGATGTGAAAATGCGCAGTGTGAGAACAGTGTGTTAATATTCAATTATTGTTAAGCTGATGATTTGCACCAAGAAGGAAAGTCAATCTTGGAAAGGGAATGAAATGTTGATGGACTTGAATTTCTCGTATTCTCTGTCCATAGTTAGAAAATACAAGTGATTGAGAGCAAGAAGTGCAACTTAAACCAACACACCTCTTCGTTTTATGAAATGACTGTATGTTTTTGCAACCTTTGTACTTGCACATGACAATCATTGTTACTGAAATATAGGTTAGACTTACACATTGAGTGTACAACTAACTGCTTGTGCATACATCATTCTGACATCTGCTGTTTTCAAATGTTATGAACAGAGGCTAGTACATTTTGATTTGGAAAGTGTAAAAGTGTAATTTTCTTGCATTAGGACAAACTGTCAATTCGTCATGAAGTATGGAATATTTATTTGTGACCCATTTTCACGAAATGAGTCCTAACTTGCAGGCAGCGAAAAGCGCAGAGGCCCGGAAAAGGTGTGAGGGTCGATTTTGTCAATTTTTACTTTTCGTCAAAAATGGAATATTTAATCTTTAAATTACATGTACATGCACTCAGCACTTTATAATTCAATCGGAAAATGTATTTAAAATGCGTTTTAACCAGATAGCAGCATGCTTTTTGTGTCAGAAAAAGGGATATATAAACAAGACAATTACAGTAGATTTTCACACTAATTTTTGTGTGCTATTGTGGCATGATGTGTTTTACCATGGTACAAAATTTGGTAAAGATTGGTGAAGTACAAATACCTGTTACTAAGGTAAAACTTCACTGAAGTGGTGAAAATTTTAAAACTTGATTTTCTCAAAATGGCTGTTTGCTATGTTACAACACCATAACTTCCTCATTGTTAGGAGTAGAATAATAAATTTCATATGAAAAGAAAGTTAACAATCTGGACATTTTGAAAATCATATCCTAAAATCTGTTATTTTGTTTAAACGGGTCACATTTACGGTGTGTTCCACATTGTGGAGAGGTGGCTCAGTGGATAAAAGGCAGGATTTGGAGTTCAGCAGCATGGACATTCAGGTGGTGTTCAGTGGGGGGGGGGGGGGGGGATGTTGTCAGGGGCAAGTCTCATGATGAAATGGTAACTGAGGTCCATGGATTGCCAGCACTTTGTAGATGTAGAAGAACCCATGGAAAACAAGGTAGAATTCGGTGGTAGGGGAAGGAAATTGAAAATATGGGGCTCACGAACAAGGCTATGGACACATCACATGCAGCTGGCACAACTGAATCATGATAAAAGAAACTACCCAAATATAAAGAGGGAATGCATGTGTCCTCCCACACACACACACACATACATACACACACACATATATTGTAGGCCTATATTTAAAAAGACTGGGTCCGCGACCTCCTGTACGCCGATGACTGCTCTCTGAATGCCACCACTGAAGCAAAAATGCAGCAGAGCATGGATCGATTCGCATCATCCTGCACAAACTTCAGACTCGCCATCAGTACAAAGAAGACTGAAGTCATGTTTCAGCCTGCACCACAACAGCGGTACTCAGAACCAAGCATCACTGTGATTGTGAGTGTGTGCGATTGATGTGAAGCCAATGTAAAGGTGAGGGACACTAGAAGTATAACAACAAAAACGAAAGGATCATTTTGTTAGCATTTAATGCCTGTAGCCAAGGGAGAAACCCTGAAAGCTGTGGACAATTTTACGTACCTCAGAAGCACGATCTCAAGATCAGTGAACATACACACTGAGGTAGACACACGCATTGCCAAAGCATGTTCAGCTTTCGGACGCCTCAGGGTATCGGTATGGGACAGGAGAGGTATCAGACTGTCCACCAAATTGAAGGTATACAAGGCAGCCGTTCTGCCAATCCTTCTGTATGCCTGTGAGACATGGACCATATACGAGCGCCATGCCAAGAAACTCAACCGATTCCACATCAACTGCCTCAGACAGCTCCTGAAGATCACCTGGAAGGATAGAATACCTGACACAGATGTCCTCGATCAGGCCGGAATGATTAGCATTCACACCCTGCTCAGAAGAGCCCAGCTCAGATGGGCCGGACACATCGTGCGTATGCAAGACACGCGTTTCCCGAAGAGACTGCTCTATGGTGAGCTAGCAAATGGCATACGCTCGCGAGGAAGGCCAAAACTGCGCTTCAAGGACATGCTTAAAGCGTCCCTGAAAAACTTCAGTATCGACACCAAGACATGGGAGGCCCTTACACAAGACCGCTCATCATGGAGAAGCTGCGTTGGCGAAGGTGCCGCCTCCTACGAACAAAGCAGGATCAGTGGAGCACAAAAGAAACGAGAGCTGCGTAAATCCCGAGCCAATTCCGAAGTCCACAATCCAGCAGAACACATGTGTCTCATCTGCGGCCGAGCCTTCCTCGCACGAATCGGCCTCATCAGTCACAGCCGGACACATGAATCGTGATGATCCTTGGTCATCGTCGATCACGGCGGACGAACAACAACAATATATACATACAGGCCTACATATAGACATGTATGTATATATATGTATGTATATATATATATATATACATATATACATATATATATATATATATATATATATATATATATATATATATATATATATATATATATATATATATATATATATTATATACATATATATAATATACACAAAAATTTATTCAGCTGACTGCAACCAGTACCAAGTGTATTTCTTGGGTTGAGATTGCTGAGAAGGGAGTAGATGGTTGATGGTTGGGAATCTACTGCGCTCTTTTGCTAAATACAAAAACGAACTGAAAAAAATGCGAATACAACCAGGACGATCAAATCATGTCTACAATTTTACCTCTGATAAATCAAGGAGAACCTAGTACTATAACATAATGATGTGTGTACACATGTATACACATAATTTTTTAATGCTATATAAAATGCAACAAGCATGCTATACAAATGGAATTTCATTTTGTCAAAGATAGCCCCAGTAGAAGTGACAAAAAAGACTGATAAGGCTTGAGAATATAACTCCACATACATGGTTTTGCCACTTGGGAGACCATGATGGTCGTCAAAAAGATCAAGTTCATGCTACAAGTAGGCTTAATGATGTCTACAAACACTTTTTCTTTCGTCGTACCTATTGTGCCTGGAAACCATTGATTTCACTGAGTACAGTCTGAACAGTGAAACCAGAATAGTGAGTACCTTTCCAAAATAGCTTTCCTTGGCTAAAAGCACATCTTAATTCTTAGTAACACTTGACGAGTTCCATACAGAACCAAACGATTGTCACCTGCTTTGGGAAGGGAAGGACCTACCTTGTTGTTTCAGATTGACCATACTATAAATGTTCGGCCTACCCATGTGCATGTATGAATACGTGTGGAACCCTTATAGCGCCCCACTCAGCAATAACATGAGCACACGTGCGCACGGGGGGATGAAAATCTGTGAACTAGCTCTCACCAGATCCGGCGCCGGGCCTATAACCATGTATGTGGCAAAACCATGTATGTGGAGTCATTCTCAAGCCTTATCAGTCTGTTTTGTCACTTCTACTGGGGCTATCTTTGATAAAATGAAATTCCATCTGTATAGCATGGTTGTTGCATTTTATATAGCATTAAAAAATTATGTGTATACATGTATATACACGTCATGTTATAGTACTAGGTTCTCCTTGATTTATAAGAGGTAAGATTGTAGAGGGAATCAAAGGGTTAAGTTTTTGTTTTGCTAGCAGGGTTGACAATGCAGGATGCTGGTGGACAAGGTGTGGGAGTCAAAGGGTTAAATCGACCTGCCACAAGGGAATGTGGTCCGCTTCTTATTGGGCATGGTCTGTACTCATGGTTAGTAACGCAAAACGTAAGAAAAGACCCGACTTTTGTTACTTGTTTTGTTCAATTTAAAGTCCTACGATTCTCAGAGTATATGAGGACTAGAACTGTGAGATACCGATGCTATTGTCAGATTCTCTGGATGATAAAGACGCAAAGGGATTCACCATCTTCTTGTCTTGCCCTCTTCTCCCAAATTCCTCACATCGTCTACGGTATAAAGCCCCCTCCCCTCTCCCCAAATCCTTTACCTTTCTCCCCTTTTTGGATACATGCGCACTCACACTTCTATTCTGTCCCCGGCACTGGCATGACGTCAGCTGGTATTGACGTCAGAACAAAATGACGCAATGTCCGTCTGGATTTTCATGGCGGAAAAATATGATTACTGTCAAAGGCGAGGTAAATTATATTAGTAACTCTGACATTCGCGACTGGCTTTTTAATAACAAGAGTTGAGTTTTGTTCATTTAGAATTCGGATCAAAGTGTATCTATGAGTTTGTCAAATGTGTTGCATGTTCATCAGTCCACAAGGTCTTTACCTAAAGCTAATCTTTGGTCACTGTACAACCAGCTGTACATCAGTTGCTGACAAATGTTCATTGAAAATCTCTTTAGCCACAGATACCTGGAATGATGTCTACAGCATAGTCTTTACCGAATATTGCTGCTTAAAGGTGTATACTGAACATTGGCGAGCATTGCAATTATCAGCTTTGTTGTCCACAGATGTCCAGTGTCTGATTAACCTATTCAGATTTGCTGCCCTCAAAAGATGTGTACCAGACAACACTGTGCATTGCGATCTAAAGAGTTGGTACGAAGATTCTCCATTCATTACTATCTGAAGAAATGTTGAATGGAAAACAGAAATCAGTTTTGCTTCTCAAAGAAATGTCCAGTGAAAAATATCTGAACTTTGTGCCTTACAGAACTGTCATTTGAACAAGCCATATTTTGTTTCCCTAAAGAAATGCTGTTTTAATCAACAACATTCAAATTTGACTGACTGAGTTTTGTTGTTTCGGTAGGTGTCCACAGAACATCATGGAGACTTTGTTACCAAAGAGAAGTTTACAAACAACCCTAGCATTTTGTTTCCTACAGAGACAAAAGCCTCTGATACTTTAAAAATTTAATGGCATCTTAACTTTCTTCTCTAGATAAATATCTGTTGAACAGTCTCCATTGTTTTGGTGTTTTCGAAGAGATGCCTGTGTTTTGTTGCCTGAGGAAATGTCAATAGGAAACCTTTACTAAAGTTTTGTTGCCAAAGATGTTGGAGTGACCAGCCTGTTATCTTGACTACCTAAAATGTTTACTGAAAAGCTTCTCATCTTAGCATCAAAAAAGACGTCTGTTGAGCTGCCTGCACTAAGTCACCTGTACTAAGCCTCCTCTGAGCTTTGTTGCTGAAAGATAAATAAAAAGCAAAAGCTTGGCTGTCTATTTGCATAATTGCCTAAAGATAGAGATGTCTACTGAACAGCCTGTCACCTTGGCTGCCTAAAGATGTCCATTACAGTATAGCCTCCGAGATCCTGCTGTCTAAAGTTTAGTAAAGATGTCTACTGAACATCCTTTGAGCTTGCCTGCTTAACAATGTCCTCTATTGAACAGCCTTTGAACTCAGCTGTCTACCGACGTCTTCTATTGAAGTTAAGCTTGGTTGCCTTAAAATGTCCTCTGCTGAATAGCTTCAGAGCTTTGCTGCCTACGTATGTCTTCTGCTGAACAGCCCTTGAGTATTGCTGCCTAAAAATGTCCTCTGCTGAACAGCCTCTCAGCTTGGCTGCCTCCAGATGTCCTTTGCTCAACAGCCTTTGAGTCTGGCTGCCTCCAGATGTCCTTTGCTGAACAGCCTCTGAGTCTGGCTGCCTCCAGATGTCCTTTGCTGAACAGCCTCTGAATCTGGCTGCCTCCAGATGTCCTATGCTGAACAGGCTCTGAGCTTGGCTGCCTACAGATGTCCTCTGTTGAATAGCCTCTGACTCGTGTCTGAGCTGCCTACATATGTCCTCTGCTGAACAGCCTCTGAACCTGGCTACTTAAAGATGTCCTCTACTGAACAAACGCCACCAAACTTCACAGCAAAGGAGGTACCCTCTACTGAACAGCCACCACTGAACTTCACAGGGAACGAGATACATGATGTGGCATGGATCATTTTCCTCCCAGTGTGTTGGATACAGGTGGGAGTAGGCACAGTCGGAGCGATCAGCGTCATTAGCTTCATCTTGACGTTGATAAAAATCAGCAACCACAACTTGTTCATTCTCAACATGGCTGTCACAGACTTACTTACCTTGGGCTACTGGTGGGCTTTCTTCGCGCTGGATCTTTCTGTGGGAAGTCTTCCTGTGATCAGTCAAACCCACTGTGTAGCGAACGGAATTATCAACATCATTATTGCTGAGGTTAGTGTATATATATATACATGTGTGTGTGTGTGTGTGTGTGTGTGTGTGTGTGTGTGTGTGTGTGTGTTGTGTTGTGTGTTGTGTGTGTGTGTGTGTGTGTGTGTGTGTGTGTGATAATTAAGTAAGCTACGTTGCCATTTGAAATCCATGATTTATATCGTTGTCATGTTTTTGGTTTAAAATTGAACATGTTATTAGACTTTGTCATGTTTTTGGTTTACAATTGAACATGTTATTAGACTTTACAGTAAAGAGATACAGAACACACACCCACCTACACACCCACCCACACACCCACCCACCCACCCACCCACCCACTCACTCACTCACCACACACACACACACACACACACACACACACACACACACACACACACACACACAACACACACACACAAACACACCAGAGAGAGAGAGAGAGAGAGAGAGAGAGAGAGAGAGAGAGAGAGAGAGAGAGAGAGAGAGAACCTGATTGTTTTAAATATTCAGTTTTTTTCTCTAGATTGTTTGCTCGTTTGAGTTTCCGTTATTACTACTGAGTGAATATGCTTCAATGCATTTTAATGTCGAAAGACAATTCTCACTCACCACCCCACTCCTTCTTTACCCCCCTCCACACACACACACACACACACACACACACACACACACACACACACACACACACACACACACACAAACTCGATATTGTCACACGTGTTGAGACAATCAATTAGAAACAACAGACAAAACATTTTTGCTGCTTCTGCTTCTGTTGCCGCTGCTGCTTTTACGACTGATGCATCCACTTCTGCTTCGGTCGATGGTGTGCAGTGTCTGTTATAACTATCACTGCCTCTGCAGCTAGAACTAGAGGAATATGTCTTGAAGAAGCATATTGTTGTTTTTACACATGTTTTTTATTTTTTTGTAAATAGCACAAAAATTGTTGTTTACAGGTGTACGTAGCATCCTTGATCTTCGTCTCTCTTAATCGGTACATACACATCTGCCATTATGACCAGTACCACAAATTCTGTACCCGTAACGTCGTCAGGCTGTGTATCGTCTTTATGTGGATTACTGGAATTGCATTTGGCTTTTTGCCATTCCTCGTGGACAATGAACCCTACGAGTACGACGTAAACATGCGAGTGTGTTCCTTAAACACTGCCAGGCTACTCCCTTTAGAAGTAGTACTTACTGTGTTGTATGTTGTTTTACCCTTGACTTTCGTGGGTTTCTTGAACTTCAAAATCTTCAGGTTCACGGAAAAAAAAAGTGCCAACATTGCAGTAGGATACCTACATGCTTACAAAAATACAACACCCTCGGCTGCCAGTCCTTTCCAGCCACACTTGTCAAAAGCCAGTATCCCGTTAGGTGTTGAGGAAATCCTTAGCTGGCCAGTAAGGGAGGCAGATAACAAGTCTGTTACACACGTGGACAGCAAGAGACGCTTTAAAGCCATGCCGGGTCTCGACCTGTTGGAGAAAGCCGTCATTGCTGCTGAAGCTGACACCAGTCGCTGGCGTGTCGACAACCCGATTTTAATTGGCAGTTCTATCTTCGACTCAGTGCCTGGATGTCCAGTATCCTCCTCCATGTCAGCACATTCTACTCTTCCATCGCCAACCGCCAACTACCCTCAGTCTTGGGTGGGGGCTGACCAACGCAACGCTTTGCCGTCGACATGCGTCAAGGGTGAGATAGCAAGTGGTGGCGTGTCAGAATCCATTTTGAAACCGATCAAACTGGGTCTCTCAGTTTATGACAAAAGTTTGTCTGAAAGAATTGCTGGCATGAGTGAACCCAACCTTAGAAATCGCATTCCTCTGTTGAATCTCTCCCCTGAATCAAACTGCTCGTCTTCAACAGGTTCAACCTCTTCAACCGCTTTTGACACAGAGTCCAGCTCTGATTTCAGGGCCAGCTCTATGCAAAAGTCCAGCTCTGACAGTCATTTTCTGTCATACACACAGCTGACAAAAATTCATGAAGACTGTTTTGTTGACGGAGTAAAACCACAGAATGTTACTGCACCCAACGTCAACCAAAACATGGCCGATGCTGATGGTCAAAGAGAGACTAATAACGGCACTAATGAAACTGAAGCGTCAGGTGGAGGTGGACACCAAGACAGATTTAAAACGCTTGCTGCACGATCACAAGAAGCTCAAACCGGAGCTGACATGGAAAAGACTATTAGCTTACATAATGTAACGATGGGAAAGGCTGCTGCACGATCACAAGAAGCTCAAATCGGAGGTGACATGGAAAAGACTATTAGCTTACATAATGTAACGATGGGAAAGGCTGCCAAAGACCACTGTGAGGCGCCAACCAGTCCCAAGCTAGGAATGAAGCAACAACCACCACAACACACACAGACGGCCAGCCCCTCTACTGGTGTGTCCTTATTCCCTAAACGTTACAATACACAGCAGCGAGACTCAGAGTTCCACACGAAACAATCAAAGAAGAAGATTCCTTGTCTTAAGACATTTCAACCAACCATTAATTTACTGCAGCCAGCAGCATCACAGAAGAAACGGTCAGCGAAAATTTCTGAATCGCCTACAACGACATCACCGAGAAAGCCAGCTTCAGAATCCATGCTAACATCAAAGCCTTCACCTTCACAGGCTACACTGTCACAGAAAAGCTCATTAGCTAAAGTTAAAGAATCACTGAGAGATGCACTGTGCCTGTGCACGAAACAGGACCAGGAGGGTCTATCACAGGACACAGCAAAGGATACACAAGATCTATCAGAAGACATGCTGAAAGAGTGGCGAAATTATAAGCGGACCAGTATCGCCAGACCCAGCCGAACGGGCTCGATTTTGGCACCATCAGAGTCTGTCGCTTCCATTGCAACTATGCTAACTGACCACCACATGGAGAGAATCCGGGAGAAAGAAAGAAAGCTGGCTAGGTCTCTTCTTGTGGTGTTCATCATGACCTGCATTTCATTTGCGCCATACGGCATCGTGCAAATTGTCTCTTACACAATCAAGACTGTGCCGACTGAAGTGTTCATAGCTGCCAACATCCTCCTGTATCTGAACAACGCTTGTAACTGGTTAGTGTATGGCGTGATGAACCCCAAGCTGTCCGAGAAGTACGCTGCACTGGGCAGAGGGTTCGTTCGCTGTGTTAAAACTGTGGTGTCTTGCTTCACGTGCTGCTGTCAGAGGCGAAAAATCCGTAAAAAGAAAAAGAAAAGGAAGCTAGGGGTATCGTCCAGCACAGCACAGCCCAGCACAGCACCGCACAACACAGCACAGCACAACACAGTATAGCACAACACGACACGACACGACACGACACGACACGACACGACACGACACGACATGACAACAAAATTAATCCAAGTTTGGAAATGACAAAATCCATCTACTTGGCTCGTAGCACACACATCGTTTTTACAACATTAACCCTTTGACTCCCGCATTGTCAACCATGTTAGCAAAACAAGAACTTAACCCTTTGATTCCCTCACCGTATCCACCAGCTTCCTGCAGGAAGCTGGTGGATACCGTGAGGGAATCAAAAGGGTTGAGTTTTTGCAGTTGGTGGATAGGGTGCGGGAGTCAAACAGTCAACAGAAACACAAATCAAACATGATTTAGTACTGAAAATTACTAACAAAATGTTACAAGACAGAAACAAAAATCATCCATAATTTTTATAATCAAAATAAAGTTTCAAGTAATAGGCCTACTGAAAAACCAAACATTTACCCCTTTTTCTCTCTGCCTCACTTTCAACTCGCCCACACAGCACGACATCCTAATCCTAACAGAGAACCAGAATGGTGATTTTAAAGAGAATACCGTAATACTGGGACAAACTCAGGACTCAGACAATTACATTATGTTACGTCTGTTTTTGGTCAAAGGTCCCCATAACTGTGGGAAGAATGCTTTCTTCTTAACCACGTTTCGATATCCTCTGACACAAGCACATTACACCAGAAGTTAACACGGTGCAAATTGTGGTCGTATTAATCATTTATAGAATTGTGTTGCAGACATTAAACGATCTCAGTTTTCTCAAACACAACTTTGACAATTCAACTTTTTCATAAGTAGGCCTACGGTTGAATTGTCAGTCTAGGATGGCCTCTTTTTTTTTTTCAAGAGTCATACGCTTGAATACACGAATAAATATACAGTGGAAACGTGATATAACAGGGATGATGGGACCAAATCAAAATCCCTGTTATATCAGATCCCTGTTATATCAGATCCCTGTTATATCAGATATCAAGGGAAATAAGGACTGATCAACTAACTCTTGATAAACAGTAGATCTAGGCCTAGATCTGGTCTGGTGTAAGTGTGCAGTAAGCTTACAAACTGAATGATGGCGCAGTCAGTCACTGACTCAGTGGCCTCAGGCCTACACGCTTGCGCGCGCATCACGCTCGCATTGCGAAGCGTTCTTTCAGTGTACAGTAGGCCTACACAGTATACCAAGGCTAGCCTAGATCTAGATCTAGGCCTACTGCGTGGCGTGCTGAGTCTAGGCCTAGGCCTTTCTGCTGCAGAGCCCGTCTCGGCATCCCTGTTATTGCCGATAAGTTTTAATAGAGACAAAGAGGAAGAAAAAATGGGGATTGAAAAAAGCCCTGTTATATCCGGATTCCTGTTATAACCGGTCCTGTTTATAAATGGTTTCCACTGTACTTTGTTGTTTAAGGCAACGGAGTACAAGTCAAGGAAAAGAATATTGTCTGAAGGTATTCCATTTTGAGTAAAAGACGGCCCAAAATTTTTTAAGTCTTCACCTTCTCATGTCTGTCCGCTTGTATCATTACTGGTGTCAAGGGCAGAATGACGGCCAGCAACGAGCTGGAAGGCCTGAAGTGGCGAAATGCCAGCAGTCCAGATCTTCCTTGGTCTGCCTTTTGCTTTAGATCCAGGTATCTTTTTGTTACATGCTTGCTGGGTCAGCTGATGGGGCTGTGTTCTGGTAACTTAATTCCCTGTTGATGAATATGATGGTAGGCCGGTGTTGTTCCAACCATTTAGTGGTTCTGATCATGTGGCATCTGATCATGTTAACAGCTGTTCTTGCATCTCCCAGGTGGTAGGCCTAAGTTTTCTGTTTTCTTCAACGATCATGTAATGCATAGCCACTAAACCAGCTTTCTATGTCTGTCATAGCTACGCCAGAACCCTGTTCCCTCCTTCCATGAAGAGTTAGTGAAGGTAAGATTTTTAACTTTCTGAATTTGAGATCACAGAAAGAGATGGAAATGACAGGAGGAGAGAGAATGACGAAGAGCATTGGGCAGACAGTATACGTGGTGTGAATGAGAGAGGGGTGTGTGTGTGTGTTGTGGGATAGCCGCGCGCATTGAGGCGGTGGATCAGTGGATGGCGGAAGGATAGGATAAGGAATGGTTGGAGTGATGGATTGGGAAAGGGAGGGAATGGGTAAGGTGGATTATGTTGTGTGGAGGTAGATTTCTGTGTTGTGGTTGGGCATGGCATCAAAGACTGAAAAGGCGTGTATAAAATATTAAAATAAAAACTTGACTGTGTGGTGTTTGGCAGTGATGGCTGACTTCCTAGGCCTTTACGCATCTTTTTGGGGTCCGACGAGAACTGACAGACGCTTTATGATTAGAAACTGCTGAGGAAGTCTGTCAAGGACATGGATGATTACGACTTACTGTTTCAGAAAGAAAGGTTTTGGCCAGCAGCAGCATGATCCAAGTACAAACAAATATAGCATTACAAATTAAACTTAAAGTGTCATTCCAAAATATACAAAACAAGAGGTTTTGCAACTCGGAAAAAAAGGAAATGATACAAGTAGGCCTACAGATGTTCCAATGATGGCGATACTTTTTTGGTATTGCAGTAATTTTTTTTTTAAAGATGACAGCAATGAAATGATTGCTTCTTATAACGTCTCCATGAAATTAGATCTACCGTAACCGAATTCACCATTTTGAGAGAATTATTAGATACGTCAAACTTTGCTTAAAAGTGCGCTTGTTGCTTCCACGTTGGTGAGTCTATATTGCTGCCAAATTCTTATATCCTGGCATATAGTCGGCCAATAAAACCGTATATATGCACGATAAAACTC
>JAPXFY010000019.1:44158726-44173726 GCA_030674185.1 Monoplex corrugatus | reverse complement strand
GGCTCGTTGGGATCACAATATTGAATCTCATTAACTTCATGGATGTGTTATTATAGATGGTGCTCAAATTATCTGACCCCAGACCACAGGCGTTTGTATTCATCAGGCCTGGTTGACGCCAGGATATATCAGATAAATTCAGACCGCAGCCTTTGATGCCAGTAGTTTTTGAATCTACATGAAGGGACGTAGTCGTGTTCTTCTACGTTGTGAAGGTCACTCACTCAGTCTGGCTATGTGACTGAAAATTACTGGTGTTAGCAGAGGGCTAATTAGGTGGTGCCAAAGTACGCAGGAGCAGAAAAGGAACTGTCTGAATTCCACCGAAGTGACAGGCAATAGTGGAGAGTCTTCTCTGGTGGGTGGCCTTCGGCGGTTTGACATCACTGGCTGCTATGGAGTTCTTAACACATCCAACTTCTACCTAACGAACTTGGCACTTCGGTATGTTCAAGAGCCGGAATGAGCGTCGCGGGATCAGTGCCACTGAGACGGAAAAAATCCCTCTTTTCCACCTCCACCCCACACACATACAACCCCCCTCCAACACAAAAAAGCCACAGAAACCCCTTTCCACTGCCCCCCCCCAAAAAAACAACAACAACAACAACAAACACCAAAAACACCAAACAACAACAACAGCAACAAAACAAAAACAAAACAACAACACTAAAAAAAAACAAAACAAAACAACAACAAAACAACAACAAAAAAACAACAGCAAAACAAACAACACACAACACAACAACAAATTAGCAAAAACTAGGTGTCCACACACTCCTCCCATGTCGGCTGGGATCAAAACCCTCCACCACAAAACAAACAAACAAACAAACAAACAAACAAACAAACAACAAAAAACCCCACACCGACACACCACACACACACACACACACACACACACACACACAACACACCACACACACACACACACACACACACACACACACAAAACAAGCAACAGCAACAGCAACAAATTAGCAGAAACCAGGTGTCCACACCCCTCCATGCAGGCTGGGATCTGCCCCGGGGTGGGACGGGGGCTCTGGGCAGGCACCATGAGGCTTCGCCACTGTTGCAGCTTCTCCACCATGGACGCTGCGATGGTGGGCTCCAAGTTGAACTGGTCAAACCGCTCCTCGGGGTCGGCTGGTTTGGGGACAGAGGAGGGAAGACTAAATTAATTCTCACCATTACCATCGTTGTTCATGGCTAGTGTTGTTGTTGTGTTGGAGGTGGTGGTGGTGCGGTATGTGGTGGTACTGGGTTGGTGGTGGTGGTGGTGGTGGTGGTGGGTGTGTTGTGTGTGTGTTGTGTGTGTGCGGTGATGGTGTGGTTGGTGCGGTATGTTGTGGTTTGAATCAGCGACGAAAATTGTACACATACAAACACATGCACACACACACACCACACACACACACACACAACACACACACCACACACAGACACATATAGACTACACACAATACAATAAATATATATATATATATACTATAACTACACACATATATAAGCACCCACACACCCACGCCTTACACACACACTCAGACACACAAACACACAGACAAACAAATATTCATACACACAAATACACAGACGTACAAACACACAGACGCACAAACACACAGACGTATAAACAACACACACACGTGCGCGCGCTCACACACACACAGACACACACACATCCCAAACCCCCCCTCCCCACACACAAACACACACACACACATACACACACACACACACAAAAAAAACAACAACAACAAAAAAACACGCACACACACACACTCACACACACTCTCTCTTCCACAAGCATAGTCACCTCCCCCCCCACAAACACATACAAACAAAGAAGTAAACAGTGATCTTTCAGCCTTCTTCCTTACTCTTGATGTTGAAGAGGAGGTAGGTGGAGTTGAGAGTGATTTTGTCCTTCTCAAAATCCTGGCGTGCACATGATCCCCAATCACCGGGTACCACTTGTTAAACACCCCCACCCTTCCAGCTATCAGTTTCCAGTTCCCATATCTGCATACAAAGACAGGTTGATATAAGTTTAAATACCTGGGAACGATCATTTCATCAAACGGCAGATGCATATCAGAAATAACCGGCAGAATCGGCCAAGCCAAAACAGCATTCAAGAAGATGACAAGCATTCTTACCAACAAATGCCTATCAATTAACATCAGGAAGAGAGTTCTTGAATGTTATACAGAACCATACTGTCGTACGGTTGTGAGGCGTGGACAGTCAACAAGCAAAGCTAGAACAAGATTGAGGCAGCCGAATGTGATTTCTGAGAAGAATGCGAGCGTTCCATGGACAGCAAAAAAACAAACAGACAGTCTGATGGAGGCAGACACAAGTAGATCATTCATAAGGAAGATCAGGAAAAGACAGGCACATTTATAGGCCATTTTATGAGGAAAGGGATTTGGAGCACCTGGTCCAACGGGAAAGCTGGAGGGAAAGGAGAGCACCAGGTAGACCCAGGGAGAAATACTGGACGGACTTGCAGAGTGGCTGAGGACGGGAGGGTGGAGGAGATGCTAGGGGCAAGAGAGATAGAGACAGATGGAATCCATGATCGCCAACGCCATGCGGCAAGGCACCTGATGATGATGATGATATCTGCATACAGACAAAAAGGCAGACACATGTAAGATACGCAGGCAGGTGGATATGCACACGAACACGTGTACACACTTGTCGGCGCTAACGTGTGCCCACCCACACATACAGGCAAGTACCTACATGTACAAATAGGCGCGCGCACGAAAATACGGAGACAAACTGCCCCCCCCCCCCTCCCCAGATATAAATGCACACACACACACACACACACACACACACACCACACACACACACACACACACACACACCAACACACACACACAACGACCACGACACGTACACACACCACGATTCGCACGCATGCACGCATACGGTAACATTCATCTTCATGGTTATTATCACAATGGGCATCGTCATTGTTGTCATCGTCATCATCATCGTCATCGTATCATCGTCATGGCCACCATCAGCATGATCACGACTCCTCATCATTATATAACATATTAACATTGATCATTAAATGATTCATCACACCCGGACAAGTCCATATGCGCAATTATCTGTAGATTTCCTGAGCCTGCACAAAACACTTGGGTCTCCTGAAACACTAAGCTGACACCACCACAAGTATGGAAACAATAAGATGGTCAGCGAACTGGCCAGTTTTTAATGTTGGGCAGGGATACAACTCGAGATATCATTATCTTGAGTCCAGGCTCTATTAAAACAACCAACCAGTTCACTCACTGTGAAAATAATTACAACAACCAACCACCAACCACCAGCCAACCAGCCAATCAATCAATCAATATCACATCAATCATCAATCAATCAATCAATCAATAATCAATCAATCAATTCATCAGTGAGATCAGTCATCATCAGTCGCACAATCAATCAATCAATCAATCAATCAATCAATCAATCAATCAATCTCTTTAGATGAGAGCAGCTGGAATTTCACACAGTGAATCCATTTCCACAAAAGTAAAGAAATACTTAAACACTAAAATCTCAAAACAAGTGCGACTGCCCGTGCCCAAGCAAAGAGAAACCAGAAGAACAAACAAACCAAAGTAAGCGCGTATTCAACACAACAAGACAAGACAAGCGCAAATTTTCGGCCAATGGCCTTTGTCAAGCGCGAATGCACGGTCACAAACAGACCACAAACAACACCAAACAACGGATAATAAAAAGAGAGGACTAAAAACTTCCCTGCCGCCTCGTCCAGTGGATAAAAAGGGACCAAATGGAATGCCCATGTGAAATCTTATTTCGACGGATTGCAGTGCATGATTTTACCGGGCAAAAGTGGCAATGGAACTTATAAATCAGTGTCTATAATAATAAAAAAATAAAGATTCGCCACAAGACCAAAGACAAAAAGTAGGCTACGGTACTCGAGTGGATAGGAAGTCGGACTTCCATTCGAAAGATCCGGGTTCAATCCTATCTTGATGTCCTCCTTCCCGGAGGGTAAAAGGCAGAGATTTTCCCATCTCCCAGGTCAGTATGGGTGCAGACTTCTTAGTGCCTAAACTCCCTTCATAGGTAGGCCTACATGCACATTGGAGCATCACATATGCCGTTAAAGACCCTGAGAGTCATTTCAGATTTTGGTGGCTTATGGAACACATGGACTAACACTGTGAATGCACGTGTACCAAAAATGGAGCATTAGCAGACTGTGTAGCAATGTTATGAATGTACCGCCCGCACAGTGTGGGCAAAACCATGCTCATACGCGCATCCAAAAACACAACACAACACAACAAAACAAAGCAAAACGGAACGCTAATATGTATATTTGTGGATAGACAGACATACAGACAGGTAGATAGATAGATAGATAGATAGATAGATATTCGTGTAGATAGATAATAGATAGATAATGGGGACAGACAGGCAGACAGACAGGCAGACAGACAGACAGACAGATAGGGAGACAGACAGACTGACAGACTGACTGACGGACAGACAGATAGATAAAGAGATAATAGATAGATAGATAGATAGATAGATAGACGGACGGGCGGGCGGAGGGACGGACGGACTGAAAGACGGATAGATAGAAGATAGATAGATAGATAGATACAGATAGATAGATAGAAACAGATAGATAAAGAGATAGATAGATAGACCGACCGACCGGCAGACAGACAGACAGACACACACACACACACACACACACAGACAGACACACAGACACACAGATAGCTAGCTAGCTAGATAGATGGACGGGCGGAGGGACGGACGGACTGAAAGACGGATAGATAATTAGACAGATAGATAGATAGATAGACAGATAGATAGATAGATAGACAGATAGATAGATAGATAGATAGACAGACAGATAGATAGATAGATATAGACAGACAGATAGATATAGATAGATAGATAGACAGACAGACACAGACAGACAGACAGACAGATAGATAGATCCAACACAGATTTGATCTAGGAAATGAAATTATGACACCATGAGACAAGAAATTGAAAATAAGTCACTGGGCAGTGATCTTTATACCTTATGGCACCGTTTTTATCTTCGTCATCGATGTTGTAGACAAACTCAACTCTGCGAGAGTGACTTCCCTTACTCAGCATCTCCCATTGGTTGATTCCGTCCACATCGCGCACTGAAAAACAAACTGGATTGCTTCATAGAAACTTACTAACGACATGAATTATCTACCCTTTCTGAGTGGCTCCCCCCCCCCCTCCCCATTAGCTCAGCTGCTCTGATAACTCAGGGTCTGTGAGCTCCACCCTCAGACCAGCCACAGTTTTTGTTTCTTTATTGATCCTTCAAAAAGATATGTTTGTTTACAGTTACAAATAAACAGAATAAATGCATCTGTAAGTCTATGGTATAAACTACAAACAACTCTAATGAATATAAGGATGATGAAGAAGAAGATTTGCACAAAGAGGGAATGGTGGAAAGGAGAGAAAAGGGTCAGATAAGAACACACACACACACACACATATATATGTACATATATGTATATATGTGTGTGTGGTGTGTGTGTGTGCGTGCGTGCGTGTGTGCGTGTGTGAGTGTGTGTGTGTGTGAGAGACAGAGAGAGAGACAGAGACAGAGAGACTGAGAAACAGAGACTGAAAGAGACAGAGACAGAGAGACAGAGTGAGAGAGACAGAGCGAGAGAGAGAGAGAGAGATAAGAGAGAGAGAAAGAGACAGACAGAGACAGAGAGAGACAGAGAGAGAGAGAGAGATAAGAGAGAGAGAAAGAGACAGACAGAGACAGAGAGAGACAGAGAGAGAGAGAGAGCGCATAGGAACATTCTAATCACCAGCGTGAATAAAAATACGTGACGATACGTCATTGAATAGGCAACAACTAAACAAAATAGACGAACACAATCAGACAAGACTCCCCGCCTCTCCCCCCCCCCCCCCCCCTAAAAAATAACCAACAGAAAACAGAGAGAGAGAGAGAGAGAGAGAGAGAGAGAGAGAGAGAGAGAGAGAGAGAGAGAGACAGACAGATAGACCGACAGACAGATGGACAGACAGACAGACAAGCAGACAGACAGACTGACACGCAGACACACAGACAGACAGACGGACAGACAGACAGACAGACAGACACGCAGACAGACAGACAGACACAGACACGCAGACAGACAGACACAGACACAGACAGACACGCAGACAGACAGACAGACACGCAGACAGACAGACAGACACGCTGACAGACAGACAGACAGACAGATGACAGACAGACAACAGACAGACAGACAGACAGACAGACAGACAGACAGACTCACGTTTATCTTTCGAGACTCCGGCCACATGGGCTAGGGTTGGTAACCAGTCCACAGCGTGGAACAACCTGTGCAATGACAAAAGATCTCTTACAACAACAACACCATCAACAACTGCAGCAGCAACCACCAACCACTGCTACTAGCCTACTATTGACGATGGTGTCTCCTCCCATCTATCCGACAGATGAGTAGGCCTGGAATTGGTCTTCATGCAGGATACTACACAAATCTTCAAGGCACATGTTTTTCTTCAGGCACTTCAAGAGGTCCTGCGACTTTGGGTTCTGCTTTCGACGGTCCCTCCTCTGCTGGACAGTATCTTACTCTTATTGTTGCTTAAAGCCCAGCCGACTGCGTAGAACCATATCAGGTCTATAACCATTGCAATACTCACACAGTACTTCAACAGGAAAAAAAAAAAGGAACAGAAAATTCAGTACACACATCAATGCACATAATCTAAGGAGATGCCCCTAGCGTTCACCACTCCGTCCAATTTATCACACAGGGGATTTAAGAAACATACTTGAATACAAATTTGAACATAACTAAGGACACTAAACATAATATAAAAATGGACCTAAATCACCTAAAATTGCTTCCGCAAATCTCATTTCCCTACAGCCAAAAATGCATTTTATATATGTACCCATTTATCAATCCTAACAGAAAATATTAGGACTATTGAACACATACAGGTGAATGAACCAGCAAGGCAGAAAATGATAGGAAGAAATGACAGAAAACAAAGAAAAGGCAGAAACAAAGAGAGTGACAGAAAAGAGGAATTTCTGGCACAGAATTTCCAAAAGGTGAGGATACTGTTTATACTGAAAGAGCCCCTGGCATCCCGACGAAGGGCGGACAGTAGCTGTTCTGGGTTTTTCAGATATGACTGTGCCTACTGCTACTGCCAAGCAAGCTCTAAGATTCATTAAGGTCTTCAGATAATACTGTCAGTCTCACCATCTTTTTCCATACTCTCTTCACCTTTTGTCCATTGTGTACTCGTATGAATGTTATTTTGTGTACATTTACAACAAAATCTATCTGTTTACATGTCTTGTGTCAGTGTCTGCGCGTTTCCTGTATAAATGTGTGTGTGTATCTCTGTCTCTCTCTGTCTCTCTCTGTGTCTCTCTCTCTATATATATACTTATGATATTTTATGATATATATATATATATATATATATAATATATGATATTATATATATTATGTGTGTGTGTGTGTGTGTGTGTGTGTGTGTGTGTGTTTGTGTGTGTGTGTGTGTTGGTGTGTGTGTGTGTTGTGGTATGTGTGTGTGTGTTGTGTGCGCGCGCGTGCATAAACGTTTAAACAGAAGCTGTTTTTGTATTGCAGCACGTACAACATAATTATCTTCTTTGAAGTTATATTAATGTTTTTCAAAGCAGAGGTATGTTCTAAACCTGTTAACGGCAGTGGTACGAAAACACGTTAAGCACGTCCTTATCGCGATTTTTATTTTATGTTTTGTCTCTCGTGATACCTCTTGTGTACAATACATACAGGCCAGCGGTTTTGCGATCCATGTTCTACGTCCTCTCTCTGTCTCTGTCTGTCTGTCTGTCTGTCTCTCTTCCTCTCTCTATATTCTCTAATCTCTCTTCCTGCCTCCCCTCTGTCTGTCTGTCTGTCGGTATCTTTCTCTAATGTTCTCACTTCACCTTCTCACCCTCGCTGATTGATTGATTGATTTGCTTCAGTTTTACACCAGCATTGATCTTAAGTGATATTGCCACGGGAATAACCATCTCAGGTAAATCAGGGTATGGGAGCTAGCTTATCTAATCCTATACTGACACAACAAAAACAATACTTAAAATGGGTAATATAAAAGCCAGTTTAATGCAGCGCACCCGAAGTTTTGAACTCAAAAACATTGACATGCGAATCCGACATTCAACCAACCAAGTGACTGAAGCCTGTCACACCCTGTGTACACGTACGTACCCCTGATGTTTATAGCCACGTTTGTGCAGCAAGGTAGGGCTGTAAATGAAGGCAGGTACCCGTGTACCCCCTTCCCACAGGGTGGTCTTGGCACCTCGCAAAGGGAGGTTATTTCCACCCACGTATACTGCACCCCCGTTCTGTTCAGAAAAGAAATGTGTCAAGCCATTCAACAATCTCCCTTTTTCTGCAAAAAGCATTACAGAAAATCCAGATTTCCAGATTCTGTTCAAGATTAAGACTGATTTTCCTCATCGAGTTCAGTCATCCGACCAGCTAACGTTAAGAACTGGCCTGTTCGCTGCCCATCTTAATGTTTCCACCATTCTGAAGGTGTCAGCTTAGTTTTTCATAGGTCCCTTCCTCGTTTCAGGACCTTGCCAGTGCATAGGCTTTGGCGCAGGCTCACAGAGGCTGATTTGGGTGGAACGCAACTGGAATTGTCCGAAAGCAATCAATCCGTCTTAAACAAAGTTCAATCTCCGAACTGCGACCTTCAAAAACTTTCTGTTGACAGAAAATTTGACATGTTGTTCGTTCTTCTTTGTCAAAAAGACCACGACTTCAATTTTGACTGGGGGATTGGGGATTGTGGGTCCGGAAGTGGCTGGTGAGGCCAATACGGGCCAGGAAGGCTCGCCCACACGTAGGGCAAACGTGGGTTGTGCAGCTGACATGTAGATTGTGCAGCTGTAGAATTGGAGGTCGCTCGCGCCTCGCGCGCTTCTCGTTTTCTTCGAGCCTCTGCTGTACGTCTTCTCTCTGCTGCTCTTGCTCCGATGGTCAGTTTGCATCGCCAATTCGGTCGATCTAGTGAAAGCGTCTTCCAGGTATTGGGGTCGATGCCCAGGTCGTTGATGGATACTTTGAGGGAAAACTTGACGTGCATCAGAACAACAGTAGTCTGTCACATCAGTGAAAACAGGCCTTAGCATTGCCAGATTTCTTGAGAAAATCTGTTCATACACATTCCTTTGCTTTTTAGGCACTTTTTTTTTCTGGTTTGATTGACTTTGCCCATAACACCTTGTACTCCAACTTATGCATTCGTGACCCCTCAATGGTTTACAACGTTGATAGATAAATTAATGTAGTCCATTCAGAAACAGTTGAAAAATCCAATCATTCTTGGGAAGAATGGGACCACATGGTCGAGTCTCATCCACTTCACAGATGTCGTTGAGGGTGATATTCAACTTTCCTGACCAACACCGCAGGTGTCTGTAACTCTAGGGACATATAGTGATGTCATGGTAAGTACAGCCTTGTCACGCAGTATCAGTGCTAGATGAACTCTAAGCATCATGATTATCATCTCTCGTCATTATCAACATAGGATTGTAAAAAACGGTCCCAGCTTCTGTGGCATTAAAGTGGATAAAAAACCTACCCCCCCCCCCTCCACACCAAATGAGCACAAATAAAACTTAATGATGCGATTACCTTTCAAAAAAAGGAGACACATAAATACAAACTCTTGTTTTCAAAAATTTAAATCCGAGCAACTGATACTAAGCCACGTTGGCTTCATGCATCTGTCCCGATAATGGTTTGGGTCCAATCCTTGGTAAATGACAAAGAAATCCTTGCTGACATTAGCAATCATGTTGTGCTACTGAATAGTCCACATTCATCTTTGATTGGTGGCGACGAAACTCGATTCAAATGAAACCTTTTTAGCACCATAGAAACCCCTTCCCCTTTCCAGATCTTTCAGATTAAGTATTAAAAAGGCCAATATATTTTCGAGTAACTATTTTCTCATTATGGACCGCACCAGTCCAGGGCCCGTAGTGCAATTGGTGATAGTGTCATGAGGACAACGCAGGGGTCGTAGGTTTGATCCTCGTGTGGGTCAAAGGTTTTCAGTGGCCCTTTAGTGAGTTGGTCAGAGCGCCATGTTCATAACGCAGAGGTCTTGTGTTCGATCCTCAAGCTGGACACAATTTTCAGCATCCCCGTTAGCTCAGTTGGTCAGATGACCATGCTGGAACACAGTGGTCTGGTTTATTATTTAGGCAGCTAGGTTGACTCTTTCGATAGAACCATGAATCAAGACTCAGTTTCATCATTCCCCTCCCCGCAACATAAAAGTGCTTGTTCGTTGCCTTCTTACTGCTCCAATCACTTTGCATGTCACTTTAGTAGTTCAAAGGCTCTGTCCTTCCCCCCTCCAATTCAACACCTTGCTAACGCATACGGTTTTGCACAGGCTCAGGAAGTCTACGAGATGACTTGTGGCCGTTGGGGTGGAGCGCATATGGAACTATCCCCAATGCCTCTTGAACAAACTCCAAACTTCAGTCCAAATATGAATTATTCCGGTTCATGCCAATACTCTTGCTACTTGTCACCGAAGAGTACTTGAGATTCAAATTTAAAGACCCATCCTCCATCACGTCACTGTTCAGTACTAGTGTATTCATCTCTAGCCCCCCTCCTCTCCTCCTCACCAAATTATCCTCATTTTTAAGTTTGTCTGGGCTGGCTTACTCAGCTGATAAACTTATGGACTCCAGATCTGATGTGACAGAGTTTGATCCCAGTCATCAATATAAAACTGACGTTTTCACAGCCCACCTTAATGCTCCAATCATTGTGGCGGTGTCAGGTGTTTGACCAATGCTTTCTCCCACCCTCCCCGTTCCTATTTCAAGACCTCGAAGGGATTTTGCACAGGCTCAAGAAGCCTGCCAGAATTGATTAAAGCACATATGGAACTGTCTGAGTCTGCTGAATTCCTCTAAATTAAATTCCGAAACCCAGTCCCCAAATGAAAATGAATATTTTTTAATATTATGGACCGCCCCATTTGAAACATCGAACCATCCCAGCTAAAAGTTGTGAAGGAGACAAGGCTCACACGTGTTGAAAAATCTGTCCACAAATGGGTCAGTTGTCTATGTTTAAGTTTCTACCCCTCTCATCCACACTATCATCCCGCCCCATTCCACGTCCGTTACTCCATCCTCTCTTCTCTCTCACTCCCATTGATTGATTGATTGATTTGGTTCAGTTTTTAGATCGACACCCACCTCAGGTGATATGGCCGACGGGGATAACCATCCCAGGGAAGTGGGGGAAGGGGGACTTATCTAATCCTAGACTGACACCACCAGAACAACAATGATGTTAAAATGGGGGCAGAGAGAAGGCCAATTTCAATGTGGCACACCCCAGGATTCGAACCCATAACCATTAGCATGTGAATCCCACGCTCAAACTAACTGAGCTACTGGGGCCCGCTCACTCCGATCTCTGTGTAAGGTGATGTATATATAAAAATGCTCACATCAGAAGAGAAGACCATCAGCAGGTTGTCCATTAGTCCCGCCCGATACAGAGCTCTGGTCACGTTACCCACTGCTTCGTCCAACGCCGCCACCATACCTGTGACAAACACTACTACTTTTTAAACAGTTCAGTCATTGTCTCCTACTGGACGAAGCTGTAGGGAAGTTTTTAGTCTTTTTTCTCCACATTTTTGTATTTGGTGTTTGTTTATTTGTGATCCTACGGTTTTTTTTTATAGTCCTTTTCTCCCACTGGACCCAAACAGTAGGGAAGTTTTAGTCTTTTTTAAAAAATGTTTTTATGTTTGGTGTTTGTTCTTTTGTGATTTCACGGTTTTTTTTAGTTCTTTTCTCCCACTGGACGAAGCAGCAGGGCAGTTTTAGTCTTTTTCTTCTAATTTTTGTATTTGTGTTTGTTCTTTTGTGATCTCTCTTACGTTTTTTTTAAAGTCCTTTTCTCCCATTGGACGAAACAGTAGGGAAGTTTTAGTCTTTTTAAAAAAAAATTTGTGTTTGGTGTTTGTTCATTTGTGATTTTACGTGTTTTTTTTAAAATCCTTTTCTCCCACTGGACGAAGCTGTAGGGAAGTTTTAGTTTTTTTCTTCTAATTTTTGTATTTGGTGTTTATTCGTTTGTGATCTTACTTTTTCTTTTTTTTTATAGTCTTTTTCTTCCACTGGACGAAGCATAGGGATACCAGACCCGCATGGTAGGCAAGTAAGGTTCTCCATTGTCTGTCTCACTTGTCTTAAATTTGGTTTTCGTTTTCGCCATAATCGTTTTCATCGTCATTATCGTCGTCGTCGTCGTCGTCGTCGTCGCCGTCATCATCATCATCATCATCATCATCATCATCATCATCATCATTCTTCTGCTCTCATTCTTCTTCTTTTTATGATTTAATAACCACCACCAGCACCACCACCACCACAACCACCACCACCACCACCACCACCACCGCCACCACCTTCATCATCATTATCATCATCATCAACAGCCTCCTCCCCCTCATCATCATCATCATCATCATCGTCGTCGTCGTCGTCGTCATCATCACCATCATCTTCATGATTGTTACAGTCAAAACCATCATCATCATTGGAATATTCACCGCAATAAATTCGCCTTGCCCGGGATTGCATGTTCTTGCAGCCTCTTCTGTAGCGTTTTGGTACCTGAAACACAGACTGTTTTGAAAATAGACAGAAAACGAGAGGGAAAAAGAAGAAGAAGAACGGAGCAGAAAGAGATGAAGCCGAAGAGGAAGAGGGAAAACCCCAACCCCCCAAACAGATGGAGGAAGAGGGGAAAAACCCCAACCCCCCAAACAGATGGAGGAAGAGGGGGAAAACCCCAACCCCCCAAACAGATGGAGGAAGAGGGGGAAAACCCCCAACCCCCCAAACAGATGGAGGAAAAGGGGGGAAAACCCCAACCCCCAAACAGATGGAGGAAGAGGAGGAAAAACCCAAACCCCCCAAACAGATGGAGGAAGAGGGGGAAAACCCCAACCCCCCCAAACAGATGGAGGAAGAGGGGGAAAACCCCCCAACCCCCCAAACAGATGGAGGAAGAGGGGGAAAACCCCAACCCCCCAAACAGATGGAGGAAGAGGGGGAAAACCCCCAACCCCCCAAACAGATGGAGGAAGAGGGGGAACCCCCCCCCCCCAAACAGATGGAGGAAGAGGGGGAAAACCCCAACCCCCCAAACAGATGGAGGAAGAGGGGAAAAAAACCCCAACCCCCCAAACAGATGGAGGAAGAGAGGGAAAATCCCCAACCACCAAACAGATGGAGGAAGAGGGGGAAAACCCCAACCCCCCAAACAGATGGGGGAAGAGGGGGAAAACCCAACCCCCCAAACAGATGGAGGAAGAGGAGGAAAACCCCCAACCCCCCAAACAGATGGAGGAAGAGGGGGGGAAACCCCAACTCCCCAAACAGATGGAGGAAGAGGAGGAAAAAACCCAACCCCCCAAACAGATGGAGGAAGAGGGGGAAAAACCCCAACCCCCCAAACAGATGGAGGAAGAGGGGGAAAATCCCCAACCCCCCAAACAGATGGAGGAAGAGGGGGAAAAACCCCAACCCCCCAAACAGATGGAGGAAGAGGGGGAAAAACCCCAACCCCCCAAACAGATGGAGGAAGAGGGGGAAAAACCCCAACCCCCCAAACAGATGGAGGAAGAGGGGGAAAATCCCCAACCCCCCAAACAGATGGAGGAAGAGGGGAAAAACCCAACCCCCCAAACAGATGGAGGAAGAGGGGAAAAACCCCCAACCCCCAAACAGATGGAGGAAGAGGGTGAAAAACCCCAACCCCCAAACAGATGGAGGAAGAGGGTGAAAAACCCCAACCCCCGAAACAGATGGAGGAAGAGGGGAAAACCCCCAACCCCTCAAACAGGTGGAGGAAGAGGAGGAAAACCCCAACCCCCAAACAGATGGAGGAAGAGGGGAAAACCCAACCCCCCAAACAGATGGAGGAAGAGGGGGAAAACCCAACCCCCAAACAGATGGAGGAAGAGGGGGAAAACCCCAACCCCCCAAACAGATGGAGGAAGAGGGGGGAAAACCCCAACCCCCCAAACAGATGGAGGAAGAGGGGGAAAACCCCCAACCCCCAAACAGATGGAGGAAGAGGGGGAAAACCCCAACCCCCCAAACAGATGGAGGAAGAGGAGGAAAACACCCAACCCCCCAAACAGATGGAGGAAGAGGGGGAAAAACCCCAACCTCCCAAACAGATGGAGGAAGAGGGGAAAAACCCCAACCCCCAAACAGATGGAGGAAGAGGGGGAAAATCCCCAACCCCCCAAACAGATGGAGGAAGAGGGGGAAAACCCCCAACCTCCCAAACAGATGGAGGAAGAGGGGGAAAACCCCAACCCCCCAAACAGATGGAGGAAGAGGAGGAAAACCCCAACCCCCCAAACAGATGGAGGAAGAGGGGAAAAACCCCAACCCCCCAAACAGATGGAGAAAGAGGAGGAAAAACCACAACCCCCCGAACAGATGGAGAAGAGGAGGAAAAACCCACAACCCCCCAAACAGATGGAGGAAGAGGAGGAAAAACCCCAACCCCCCAAACAGATGGAGGAAGAGGGGGAAAAACCCCAACCCCCCAAACAGATGGAGGAAGAGGGGGAAAAACCCCAACCCCCCAAACAGATGGAGGAAGAGGGGGAAAATCCCCAACCCCCCAAACAGATGGAGGAAGAGGGGGAAACCCCCAACCCCCCAAACAGATGGAGGAAGAGGGGGACAACAACCCCCAATCCCCCAAACAGATGGAGGAAGAGGGGGAAAACCCCAATCCCCCAAACAGATGGAGGAAGAGGGAAAAACCCTAACCCCCC
>JAPXFY010000019.1:44141226-44153726 GCA_030674185.1 Monoplex corrugatus | reverse complement strand
AGCATCCTGTCCGCCAGCATCTACCATTGTCAACCGTGCTAGCAAAGCAAAAATATAATTCTTTGATTCCCTCACCCAATCCACCAGACACAAGAGATCACTTATTAGGAAGATTAGGAAAAGACAGGCAACACTTATAGGCCATTTTATGAGGAAGGGGGATTTGGAGCACCTGGTCACAACGGGAAAGCTGGAGGGAAAGAGAGCACCATGTAGACCCAGGGAGAGAATGCTGGACGGACTTGCAGAGTGGCTGGGGACGAGGAGGGTGGAGGAGATGCTTGGGGCAACAAGAGATAGAGACAGATGGAAGTCCATGATCGCCAACGCCATGCGGCAAGGCACCTGATGATGATGATGATGAATCCACCACCTTTCTGCAGGAAGTTGGAGGATAGGGTGAGGGAGTCAAAGAATTAAATTTTTGCAGCTTATGGATATGGTGTGGGAGTTAAAGGGTTAATCAAACACGTGTTCTCTATTTCAAGTGTTTCACAAAAACGAACAAACACCAAATACAAAAATTAGGAGAAAAAGACTCAAACTCCCCCGCTGCTTCGTCTAGCGGGAGAAAAGGACCTTAGTCACTAGGTTACTAGTACTAGTAAGCACTCACTGGCGCTATGTTTGTAGTAGTCAGTGGAACCATACAGGTAACCCAGAAAACTGTCGAAGCCTCTGCCAGTTGGGGTGTACCTCCAATTACAAAAGCCAAGGTGCCACCTGAAAGCACGAATATGGTTGATGTGTGCTCGCGGCAGCCACGCACACATGCTCACCCACGCACACACATCACACACTCAGACACGCAGGCAAACGCAGCAGATTGCAAGCATAATTCCACGATAATTTTGCTCGTGAATGTTTTCCTTCTCTACTTTAAAAGAATCTCCATACCTTCATCATCATCATCGTCGTCATCGTCGTCATCATCATCATCATCATCATCATCACCACCAACAGCACCACCACCACCACCACCACCACCACCGTCATCATCAACCGTCATCACGGTTACCATCATCATTATCAACCACCACCACCCGCTACCATTATCAACTCCACCACAACTATGATACTGATTAATGAACAAAACGATGATGATCATGACGACGGCGACGACGACGACGATGATGATGGTGATAATAATAATAATGATGACGATGACGACGACGACGATGATAATGTTGATGATGATGGTGTTGGTGATGATGACGACGACGACGACGATGACGTTGATGATGATGATGACGTTGATGATGATGATGTTGATGGTGATGACGACGACGATGATGGTGATGTTGTTGATGGCGATGTTGTTAATGATGATGATGTTGATGATGATAGTGATGATGACGACAACGACGATGATAAGGATGTCGATGATGACGACGACCATGATGACGACGATGACAACGATAATGTTGAAAACGAAAACAAAAGTGAAGACAAGTGAGGCAGACGCAATGGAGTAGAATCTTACTTGCCCACCATGTGGGTCTGGTATCCTCGTGTCTTCAGCACCTCAGAGAGAGAGAGAGAGAGAGAGAGAGAGATGAGAGAGTGATGAGATAGTGATGAGACGAGAGAGAGAGATGAAGGAGTCGAGAGAGAGAAGAGAGACGAGACAAGATAGAAAGAAAAAAAGGAAGACAAGATAGGCAGACAATGGAGTAGGATCTTACTTGCCCACCATGTGGGTCTGGTATCCCGTGTCTTCAGCACCTCAGGCAGGACGGGGATATGGGCGGGGATGAACTTGGTGGATGCCGGCCGTATGGACTTGTGCTGAAAGGAGAGACACAAGAAAAAAAAAAGAAAAAAGAAAAAAGAAGAACCAATAACTCTAAGAAGAAGAAAGAAAATGGTTGAGAGTGAGAAAAGAAGAGGAAAAACGAGGAAAAAGAAAGACAGAAAGAGCAAAAAAAAGAGGAAAGAAAGACAAGAAAGTAAACAACAAAATGAACGAAAACCAAATAACCCAACAAACAAGAAAACAAAGATATCAAGGAAGATACGAAAACCGAAAGAAAGTAGGAGTAGGGGGTGGTGGAGCGTCAGAAAGAATACGATGAAACAAAACAAAAAAACAAAACAAAAAAAGGAAGATAACGAACGGAAGACCCCCCCCCCCCCAAAAAAAAAGGAAAGTAAAAAAAACAAAACAAAACAAAACAAAAAAAACCACCACACACAAACAATGGGAAAAAATAAACGAAAGAAAGAATAGGAGGAAAAAAAAAAAACAGAAAGAAGAAAGGAAAGAAACAAACATGATAGCAAAACTATCCTTACTTTCTGAGTTTTCGGTTTTTGTGCTTTGTATCTGCTTCTATGCTAGCTGAATGGGTAGCGCAAACTGTGTTGGATTTGAGAAGTTCTACAACATGGGAGATAATTCCTACGTGACTCTCAAGAGTTATGTTCTTTGATTTGATAAATTCTCCACTTCGATACAAAGATGATTACAGATGATCGAAATCAATCGTTATGAAACAATCGCCATTATTCAAAAATTATAAGAACAGCACGGAGGGAAATTTAAAAAAAGGAGAAATGGAAGGAGAAGGTGGAGGACAGGAGAAGACAGACAGAAAGAGAGGAGAAAGACGGAAGAGAGACGAAAGACAGAAAGAAGAGAAAAAAAGTGAGGAATAAACAATGAACGAAAGCAGGAACAGAAAAAAACAGAGAGAAAGCAAAAAGGGAGAGAAGGAGAGAGAGGATGAAAGAGAGAGAGAGAGAGAGAGAGAGAGAGAGAGAGAGAGAGAGAGAAAAGAGAGAGAGAGAATAGAGAGAGAGAGAATAGAGGAGAGAGACATGAGAGGAGAGACAGAAAGAGACAGAGAAGAGAGAGAGAGAGAGAGAGAGAGAGAGAGAGAGAGAGAGAGAGAGAGAGAGAGAGAAAGACAGACAGATAGACCGACAGACCGACAGACAGAAACAGAGACAGAGGACAGAGACAAAGAGAGAAGAAGAAGAAAAGAAAAAGGAGAAGAACAAGAAGGAGGAGGAGAAAAAAAAAAAAAAAGAAGAAGAAGAAGAAGAAGAAGAAGAAGATGATGATGATGATGATGATGATGAGAGAGGATGACACCATCCCATCGCTAATGAGAACATGGCATTCACATTTTATGTTCGCTCGTTTTGATTTATTTCATTAGCTTGCTGATTTTGTTTATTCTTACACATGTTACTGTTGTTGTTGCAAACAGGCAAAATTACTTACATGGAGACCAAGCCGTATGGGGAAATAGCCTGTCATGAAGCTTGCTCTGGAACTGCACATTGAAACACATGGTATTGTACACGTAGCATAGCATAGCTTAGCCTAGCCTGGCCTAGCCTGGCGTAGCCTAGCCTAGCCCAGCCTACCTTACCCTACTCTACCCTACCCTACCATTCCCTACCCTATCCTACCCTACCATTCCCTACCCTACCCTACCCTACCCTACCATACCCTACCCTACCCTACCCTACCCTGCATACCTACCATACGTGCATACCTACCATAACCGTACCGTACCAGTACCGTACTACCATACCATACCGTACCGTACCAGCACCATATCCATATCCACCCATACCATATCCATACCATACCTTACCATACATACCATACCTATACCATACCATACCATACCATACCATACCATACCATAGCCATACCATGCCATCCATAGCCATACCATACCATCCATCCACACCATCCATCCATCCCATACCATACCATCATCATACCATACCATACCATACCATACCATACCATACCATACCATAATCATACCATACACTTACCACACCTACCCTACCCTACCTACCGTACCGACTACCATACCTCCATACTCCATACCACCTACCTCCGTACCGTACCGTACCGATACCGTACCATACCATACCATACCATACCATGCCATACTATCCATACCATACCATATACCATACCAACCAACCATACCTACTACCTCCATACCCATACCATATCCTACCCCTACCTACCCTACCATACCGTACCGTACCGTACCGTACCTACCATACCATACCATACCATACCATACCATAGTTCTTACCAGGGATGCATAACTGGGTACAGTTTGGAGTGTGGAGTCAATACAAGAAGGATTCATAGCACTCGGACAACTCCACATCCGCTCCACACAAATCCGACAGCAGTTATCTTTTTCTGTTATTGTTGTTTAAAGCCCAGCCGACTGCGCAGAGCCATATCAGGGCTATAACTCGCTTCAAAACACACAAAACTTCCAACAGGGGGGGGGGGGGGGGAGAGAAAAGAAAATTAAGAACACATATCAATGCAATCGCGCACATAATCTAAGGACATGCCCCTGGCTAGGACCATTCCGTCCAATTTATCGCACAGGGGAGATTTAAAAAACATACCTGAATACAAATATAAGCATACATAAGGACACAAAACATATATAAAAACGGGCTTAAATTACCTGAAATTGCTTCCTCATATCTCACCTCCTTAGAGCCAAAAATGCACTTATTACATATACATATAGGTGAATGGAACATTAAGGCAGAAAATGACAAGTACAAATAACAGAAAGCAAAGAAACAAGGCAGAAACAAAGAGAGTGACAGAAAAGAGGAAATTTCTAGCACAGAATTTCCAGAAGGTGGGGATACTATTTATACTGAAAGAGCCCCCGGCAACCCAACGGGGGTAACAGTGCAGACTCCCCCACTCCCACCTATTGCCGTTCCCCCGTTTTAGGATCTTCCAGCGCATATGATTTTGTGCCGGCTTAAGAAGACAGCAGTTATCTAGCAGACTTCTTAAGCCGGCACAAAATCCTATGCGCCGGAACGATCCTAAAACGGGGGAACGGCAATAGATGGGAGTGGGGATTGCGGGTAAAGGGACCTCCGAAACACTAAGCTGACACCACCAGAATGGTCGAAACATTCAGACAAGCAGCGAACATGGCTAGTTTCTATTGCTGGGGGCTGGGTTTGAACTTGAGACATCAGAATTTACTTGAGTCCAAGGCAGGCTCCATGAACAGAATGAGCCACCTCACCAACAAAACTTGGGGCAATGTCTGAGGATCGAACTCTTGACCCTTCAGTTACCACCATGGCAATCAAACCAACTGAGCTGGTGGAGGAAAAAACTGTGTGGCTCACTCGAGTTTTAAACCTGTGACCCCTCCGTTATCAGCATGCAGGATGTCAAACTTACAGGAAATGACGTATCAACACATCAAGCAGCCAAGAGAACAAGTAACCAACCAGGTAATATATACACACACACACACACACACACACACACACACACACCACACACACACACACACCACACACACACACACACACACACACACACCACACAACACACACACACACATTACACACACAACAACAACAACAACAACACAAAACACAAACCAACCAACCAACCAACCAGCCGACCAAACAAACAAAAAACCCAAAACCAAGCAACAACAACAACAACAACAACAACAACAACAACAACAACAACAACAAAAAAACACCAAAAACAAACAAAAAACCAACCAACCAAACAAACAAAGAAAAGCAAAAACAAGAACAACAAAATAAATACAAAAACAAACAAAAAACAAACAAACAAAACAAAACAAAAAAACAAATGCAAAAAACACACAAAAACCAACCAACCAACCAACCAACCAACCAACCAACCAACCAACCAACCAACCAACCAAACCAAACAAACAAACAAACAAACAAAAACAAAAAACCAAGCGAGCAACCGGTCAACCGACCGACCAAGCTAGCGACTAGCTGACAGAGCAGCCAGTTGGACAACTTACGAACCAGACAATCAACCAACCAATCGACTAAGCAACTAAGCAACGAACGAAGGAAGGGACCAATCAGCTATCCAATTTAAAACAAAAACCACGTAAACAGCCAACTAGCCAACCAATCAACCGACACAACAACAAACCAACACTCCCCTCCCATCCCTCCCTCCCAGTTCAGTTGGGTTGCATGTTTATACTACTGACAGAACTCCCATGGAAGGAAACAAACAACAACGTTTGTAAAATGTCATAACAATTTTAAATGAATTAGCATCCGTTTCATTAGGACAATCACCATGAGCATTTCAACAAGTTGTATATTTGTTAGTGCTTTTTGGAAAAAAATCAATCATCTTTATGTCATGTTCATTCATACTATACGTTTTTCTATGTCAAAAACAGTTTGGAATACCATATAAATAAATTAAATTGATATGGTGTAGTCTGTTTATATTTGCAATTGTAAGTATAAGATTTTGCATGGATCATAACTGAACTGAAATGTTATCAGATTCTTAACCTTTTGAACTTTGTTAAATTTGTTATTCCATTTAATTTCTTTGTGACGGATCATCTCCCGTTGATCACAGGACTTAGGTCTGATTACACCTTCAGTTAATGTTCTATAATAATATTACAGCCTAGCTCCTTTCTTTCTGTGCAAATGCAGTTAAGTGTATTTGAACCATTCTTTACCTTTAATACTAAAGCTATCATCATCATCATCATCAGGTGCCTTGCCGCATGGCGTTGAGATTATGAACTTCCATCTGCCTCAAGCATCTCTTCCACGCTCTTTGTCCCCAGCCAATTAATATCAGGAAGAGAATTCTTGAATGTTATATAGAACCAATACTGTTGTACGGTTGCGAGGCGTGGACAGTCAACAAGCAAAGCCAACTTTACGCAAATTACTCTTTACCGCTTGTACTACACTAGTAATATAATAAAATGTTTTTATGTTAGATTTGATAAAAAAAAAAGACATGAATGTACTGTTACTTTTTGTCATCTAATTTACAAAACTTACGTTTCTGTTTGCCCGGTTTTCACAAAATAATGTCCTTCCGCCCTGTTGTTGTTTTCAGTATAAAACAGGAGCTCTGCGACAAATGCTTCTGAAATTTTAGGTTTCACTTTCTTTCCAAACTTTTTATAGACTAGCAGGATTTTTTCCCCCAGAAAACATTTGATTTGGAGAATCAATGGGAGACAAGGACTCATGCTTCCTTATGAGGCAATTTTTGTATGAAGTTCTAACGATAAACAGAGTGCACGTACATCGTTTTCTAAAGTCCACAATAGCTTTAATTCTGCTTTGCTGACAATTTATGTCTTTGTTCTTTTTAAGCACAAACATACATTTGAGAAAAAAATTCTTACGGGGTACAGATGGGCTGAGCGTAGGCAGACTCCAGGATTACGCCCTGTCTAGCCAGCCTGTTGAGGTTAGGGCTGACCATTTTAGGGTTGTGCCAACCCACGTCGTTCCAACCTGCACATTAGTAAGGGGCTCTTTAGACAACACTTCTAGTATGTTGATAAGTTTAAATATCTGGGAACGGTCATCTCACCAGACGGCAGATGCACATCAGAAACAGCCAGCAGAATCGGCCGAGCCAAAACAGCATTCAAGAAGATGAAAAGCATTCTTACCAACAAATGCCTATCAAATAACATCAGGAAAAGAGTTTTTGGATGTTATCTAGAACCGATAATGTTATACGGCTGTCAGGCGTGGACAGTGAACACGCAAAACAAGATTGAGGCAGCCGAGATGTGGTCTCTAAGAAGAATGTTGAGAGTTCCATGGACAGCAAAGAAAACAAACGAGACAGTCTTGATGGAAGCAGACACACGAAGATCACTCATAAGGAAGATTAGGAAAAGACAGGCAACATTTATAGGCCGTTTTATGAGGAAAGGGGAATTTACAGCACCTGGTCACAACAGGAAAGCTGGAGGGAAAGAGAGCACAGTAGACCCAGGGAGAAAATATTGGACGGACGTGCAGGGTGACTGAGGACAGAGAGGGTGGAAGAGGATAGCTTGCGGCGACAAGGGATAGATCCCTATGGAGGCCATGATCGCCAACGCCATGCGGCAGGTTTCATCATGATGATGATGACGATGATGACTAGTATGTTTATGTATTAGTTGCATGTAATGCATCCCATTGTGCATAAGATTGGTACTTCATCATCATGTGCCCTGCCGCATGGCGTTGGCGATCATGGCCCTCCGTATGAATCTATCCCTTGTTGCTGCATACACATCTCCCTACCTCTCTGTCCTCAGCCATCCTGCAAGTCTGTCCAGTATTTTCTCCCTGGGTCTACTGGTGTTCTCTTTCCCTTCAGCTTTCCTGTTTGACCAGGTGCTCTAATTTGGTACATCTTGCATAAAATCACAAAATCATTCGCATCCTCTCCACGAGGATGCTGATGGTGGCTCTTTTCAATATAAATATATCACGCCCTTCTGGAAATTTGTGCAAGAAATTTCGTTTCCACCGCTCTCTTTGTTTCTGTCTTTTACTCTTGTTTCTGTCGCCTCCTCTGTCTCGTTTTCTGCCTAAAATCCCATTCATGTCTGTTTCCAATCAGAAATTCTCATTTTTTTGTCTTCCTGACCTACCTCTACCTACCGAAATCAGATATGCAGACTGTGCAGAGGTGTTATGTTGTCTGCACAGTGTGGGCTGACACACGAGAACAACGCGCATACATGTACCAGCCGATATGAACGTGTCTTAGGTGGGTATACAGACCCAACTGTGGCATCACCAAACTTGAACGTAGAAGAAAATGCGAGTCATTTTTTTTTGGGGGGGGGGGGGGGGGGTTGCCCAGTACTTCATGGAATATTTATGTTCTGGGCATGCAAGCTGTTCTTCTTTTTTTTTCTCATCCTCCTCCTTTTTCTTCTTTTATTTGTCTTCTTGAACCATCTTGGGTGTAAACGGGAGGTAGAGTTAATGACCAGTAGCGAGCTGGAAGACCTTAGTGGAGAAATACCGTGTGATGTCAAAACCTCTGTCACACACACAAATCCAGGTCTTCCTTGGTCTGTCTCTTGTTCTGAACGCAGACATCTTGTTGTTATATGCCTGTTGAGCTAGCTGGCAGGTTGCAATCTAGTTGGATGACCAGTCCACTTAATTCTCTGCTGATGACTATGGTAGTGGGCAGGTTGCAATCTAGTTGGATGACCAGTCCACTTAATTCTCTGCTGATGACTATGATAGTGGGCACGTTGCAATCTAGTTGGATGACCAGTCCACTTAATTCTCTGCTGATGAGTATGGTAGTGGGCACGTTCATCTTTTTTGTTCCATCCCTCTATTCTTCTATTTTCTTCTTGAATTTGGGTAGTAGGCGGGAAGTTAGTGATGACCAGTACGATTAAGCCTTAGCTGTGAGAATATGGTGTGGTCAAACTTTTGCAATCTGTTGGTATGTCTCTGTTCGACGCACAATCTTGTTGCTAATGTATGGTAATGGCAGTTGCAATCTAGTTGGATGACCAGTCCACTTAATTCTCTGCTGATGATATGTATGGGCACGTTGCAATCTAGTTGGATGACCAGTCCACTTAATTCTCTGCTGATGACTATGGATAGTGGGCACGTTGCAATCTAGTTGGATGACCAGTCCACTTAATTCTCTGCTGATGATATGTAGTGGGCAGGTTGCAATCTAGTTGGATGACCAGTCCACTTAATTCTCTGCTGATGACTATGATAGTGGCACGTTGCAATCTAGTTGGATGACCGTCCACTTAATTCTCTGCTGATGACTAGGATAGTGGGCAGGTTGCAATCTAGTTGGATAACCAGTCCACTTAATTCTCTGTAGGATAGTGGGCAGGTGTTGCTCTGGTCATTTCTCTGATCTTTGTGTATGTGCTGATCATGTCACGTGTGGTTTTGTTGACAGTTCTCCTCAAACAGTACATTTCACTTGTAGTAATCCTGTACTTCAGAGGCTTGTTCAAGATTTGTGTCTGGAAGCTTTTGGACACGAAGATCTTTTAGTAAACTGTTCGGGTCCTGGCTATAGAAACCACCATATTCAGAGGAAAAGCTCAAAGAAACATCGTAGGTTGTATAACACAAAAAGTACGGAAAAATACAATAGACACAATACGAATCAATACAATATGATACAAATCAAAACAATTTCATGCAACATAAACATATTACAAATATAACAGAACGAAATTATGTTTGCACTCCCTTCGGCACATCCCGTCTAAACCTACTGAGTTCGGACACAACTTATTCAACCCATTCAAGCCCAGCCCAACCCAGCCAGCCCAACCCAACCACCCAACCAACCCAACCCAACCCAACCCGTCCCAACCCAACCCAACCCAACCCAACCCAACTCAACCCAACCCAACCCAACCCGTACTCAGCTGACCCGTATCTAATCCTGCACCCTCACCCAGCTAAATCTGACCCAAATCAACCCTTCCCTCGCTCAAAAAACAAAAACGGAAATAAAAAAAATTAAAGAAAGGAAGAAAGAAAGAGAGAAAGAAAGAAAAAGGAAAAGAAAAAGAAAAAGAAAGACAAAAAACAACAACAAAAAAACCACTTACCCATGTCATCAGCGACGATAAAGACGATGTGAGGAGGTTTGCAGAACACGGAAGGCAGCAGACATAAGATGACAACAGTACGATACAGTGCACGAGCCAGCACCCTTCCTTGTGTCATGTCCACCTTCCCCATTGTTACTCTGTAGTCAGGTCAACATACTAATATGACAACAGTATGATACAGTGCACGAGCCAGCACCCTTCCTTGTGTCATGTCCACCTTCCCCATTGTTACTCTGTAGTCAGGTCAACATACTAAGATGACAACAGTACGATACAGTGCACGAGCCAGCACCCTTCCTTGTGTCATGTCCACCTTCCCCATTTGTTACTCTGTAGTCAGGTCAACATACTAAGATGACAACAGTATGATACAGTGCACGAGCCAGCACCCTTCCTTGTGTCATGTCCACCTTCCCCATTGTTACTCTGTAGTCAGGTCAACATACTAAGATGACAACAGTATGATACAGTGCACGAGCCAGCACCCTTCCTTGTGTCATGTCCACCTTCCCCATTGTTACTCTGTAGTCAGGTCAACATACTAAGATGACAACAGTGTGATACAGTGCACGAGCCAGCACCCTTCCTTGTGTCATGTCCACCTTCCCCATTGTTACTCTGTAGTCAGGTCTACATTCTACATGAACAATGACTACTCATTCGATTGAAAATACCACCACAATACTGATAACCTACACAGTTTGTAGTTTGTGTGTAGTTTGTTCAAGAGGGATTCACTGCACTCGGAAAAATCCATATGCGCTCCACCCACATCTGCCAGCAATGATCTGTGCAAAACTCTATGCGCTGGAGGGTCTAAAAAATAAATAATAATAAAAAAAAACAAACCTGTGGCAAACGCGAGGATCGAACCCACGACCTCTGCGTTATAAGCACGGGGCTCCAACAACAGGGCTATCGGGGCCACAAAAACGGTTCAACATGCTACTTGAATAATGAAACCAATTCGATTCAAAATGCAATCATGATAATGATACATATAAGAAAACATTTACAAACCCGTTTCCGTGAGCACATCAACAACATTGGGTCTGTAAAAAAAAGCATCTCGCACAATGTGAGGTTACAATGGGGTCAGAAAATGTTGAGATTTTGGCATCAACCACAAGGGGCGAGGATTATTGCATGACTCTGGAGGCGCTGTGGATCAGAGATATCGACCCGGGGATAAATGTAAAGGATGAGTATAGGCGTAGGGAACTGACCATTAAGTTGTAGTCTGGCATTTCCTTGACCGCTTATGCTTGTCCCCATTTCATGTTTACTGTTTCCTTAACAAAAAGTGTTTTGTTCCTATTTTCAGAATATTGATATGATCCTGATGATGCCATTTATTGGCGAAAATTACACACTGCAGTGATAATTCGAAGAATCATCGTTGGCTCACACCAGGTTCGTATATATATATATATATATATATATATATATATATATATATATACATATACATATGACTACATATGAACTTCATATAGCATGCAGAATATACAGATTTTATAATTGGAGGTGATCATACTCAGAGCTGAGTGTTATGGAATCGTTGAGAAGAATAAAACCACACAGTCAAGCCTCATCTTCTTTACGGATGCGTCATTTATTCACAAAGCGTATTCAAATTTCTTGACCAACACTGCAGGTACCTGCATCTCTCCGTGCTTATTTGACGGAAGGATAAGTTATGAAAGTGAGCGCAGAATACAATCTTGTCACGCAACCTCAATTCAAAAATGTCTCTCCATAGCACCAATACGTCACTATCACCTTCAGTGTCATTATGAGAGCGTTGTGAAATACTGTCCCACATTCAATAGTTCTTCACGCCCTGTTCCCACTGTGATCTCAATTTTGGTGGGTGTGGAGGTGTGTTGTCTCCATAGCCGAAATGAATGGTGTTTGGGGATAGTGACACAGAGACGGTGCAGAAGATGGGACAGCAAAAACAAAACAAAACGAAACAAACAAAGAAACAAACAAACAAACAAACAAACAAACAAACAAACAAACAAAACAAGAAATAAATAAAGAAACAAAAAACAGAGAAAGAAAGAAGAA
>JAPXFY010000019.1:44128726-44136226 GCA_030674185.1 Monoplex corrugatus | reverse complement strand
TTTCCTTATGAGCACGAACCCCCCTTTCTCTCCCGTCTTTAAAAAGAGAAGACGGAATCTTATTTCTCAGAGTTATGCACGTTGGTCTTCATGACATGTATTCATCTATAAGAATAATCTGAAAAGACATTGCAAAACAAAACAGAACACACATACACACGCACGCACGCACGCACACACGCACACACACAAAGACCACACGGCTGCGACAGCGGAAAGGTAATGCAAGGGAAACAACAACGTTATGAACTTTTCGCATTTCTTTTACGGTTATTTCCCTTTAACTAGTAATTTGTTTAAAACTTTGCTGTTATCCTCTCAAAATTAGTCTAACAAACGACAAATTCCCAATCTTATTTGAATAAATACAATGTTTATCGATGCATTTTTGAACTGGGCTAGGCATACAGAAAGTGAGAAATTTGTAAACCTTAATTAAAATACAGGACTTGTTCTGTTTGCTTTCTTTCGCTGTATAGTAAGTGTTCAGGGGTAGTCACATTTTCACAAAGATTACATCGCCAATTACAAATAAACTCAAACTGGATCCTATGCTTCGTAACAGGCATTAACAATGCTGGAGGTTTTAAAACCAGTGACTGATTTTTCAAAATAACACTATATACGAAAAGAAGTGATTGTGTAAAAAAAAAAAAAAATTAGTGCATCTTCATCCCCCCAACCTCATTTTGTACAGTTGGAAAGTAAGAGTGGTGGGAGCTGGTTTCAGGATAAGGGAGAATGTTAACTTGTTTTTTTTTGTTTTTTTTTGCACCTTTGGCCCTTTTTACACTGACATTATTATACGAAAAAAGGAGGAAAAAATCATAAATAAAAAAGGAAACATCCCCAACTATTAAGGAAGAAGACTCACGTATAAAAAGGAGAGACAATTCCCTACTATAGAAAGCAACCCACTGACTATAAAAGGAAGAAGACAAATCCCACGTGAGCTATAAAAGGAAGGAAGGAAGACGAAATCCCACGTGAGCTATAAAAGGAAGAAGACAAATCCCACGTGAACTATAAAGGAGAAGACGAATCCAGTGAGCTATAAAAGGAAAGGGAAGACGAAATCCCACGTGAGCTATAAAAGGAAGGAAGACAAAATCCCACGTGAGCTATAAAAGGAAGGAAGACAAATCCCACGTGAGCTATAAAAGGAAGGAAGAGGAAATCCCACGTGACTAAAAGGGAAGACAAAATCCCACGTGACTATAAAAGGAAGGAAGAGGAAATCCCACGTGAACTATATAGGAAGGAAGAGGAAATCCCACGTGAGCTATACAGGAAGGAAGAGGAAATCCCACGTGAGCTATACAAGGAAGGAAGAGGAAATCCCACGTGAGCTATAAAAGGAAGGAAGAGGAAATCCCACGTGAGCTATAAAAGGAAGGAAGAAAATCCCACGTGAGCTATAAAAGGAAGAGAAATCCCACGTGAGCTATAAAGGAAGGAAGAGAAATCCCACGTGAGCTATAAAAGGAAGGAAGACAAAATCCCACAGGACCACGTACGTATAGAAGGGATCATTCTAGAGTTGGACATGAACATGATGATCAAACTGGACAGTTTGTGTGTGTGTGTGTGTGTTGTGTGTGTGTGTGTGTGTGTGTGTGTGTGTGTGTGTGTGTGTGTGTGTGTGTGTGTGTACATGTACATATACATATGTGTGCGTGTGCGTGTTAATGTTGTATGTATGTATGTATATATGTATGATGTATGTATGTATGTATGTATGTATGTATTATGTATGTAATGTATGTATGTATGTATGTATATGTATGTATGTATGTATGATATGTATGTATGTATGATGTATATGTATGTATGTATGTATGAAATTGTATGTATTTTCTATCTATGTATCATATATACATGTGTGTGTATGTGTGCTGCGTGCGTGTGTGTGGGGCGTGCGGCTGGCTGGTGCTGTGTGTGTATGTGTGTGTGTGTGTTAGCAGACGGAGAGAAGCAGGGCCCTAAAATCAACGTTAAACGCAACTGAAAGAATTCCAGCTGGGATTTGGTTGTGGAGAAACAGCAAAGTCTGTTAGATAAGCAATAAAAAACAACAACAACAAAAAACAAAAAAACAAAAAAAAAAAAAAACCGTCACAAAGGGTAACTTGGCTTAGGGTGCCGAACCATCTTGGATACACGGGTTCAAAACCAGGTGGAAAACAATGGCGACAGAAGAAGATATCCAGAAGTCATGACCTAGATGCAGCCCTTTAGAGTGTAAGGTGTTTTAGGGCCGAAACACTTGTTTTAAGGGAACTTCTCCCTGAGTACCTTTTGTCATCCAGCTCTCCACAACGCCTGCATTGTTCAGCCACAATGCCTTGTCTCTGCCCATCTTAAGGATTAGACGTGGTGTGGCTTGATCTGGCAAATGCGTATGGCTCAGCCCCATCCACACAAGGTAATTCACCTGGCTTTTGAGATGAATCATTTTATTTAAAGAACATCGGAGAAATGCTAAAGAAGTACATTCACGGCTTCTCACTGCATAAAGGAATACCCGACAGACTGAATCCGTTGATGGCATAGCAATGGGCTTGTACAAGTTCTCCAGTTCTGTTCATGTTAGTTAGTGGAGGTCATCTTGAAAGCAGCAATGTAGCAGTTGAGGTCCAGGAGGAGACCTCAAAAATAGATTCCAAATTCCTCTACAGGCCTTCATCGATGAGACAGCAATCCTTTTCACAAAGGACGATGGAACACACAAAATACTGAAGCAGTCAGACGAGTTATACGCCTCATCCAGGATGATTTCTAACCCAAGAAATAACGGAGCCCCTAATTCGGAAAATTGGCCGAAACAGTAATAATGTTTACTGTAGCCAGCCAAGCCATTTCAACAGTGATAGAAGAACAGGTCGAGAGGTTTGGAAGGTAACGAGGCTAAAGTTTATAGTATGCTCTGGCATATGTTCACACACACACACACACACACACACACACACACACACACACACACAACACACACACACACACACACACACACACGCACACACTACACACATGCACAAACACACACGCACACACACACACATGCATGCACACACACACACAAATATCTATACACATATGTACGTACATCACACATATATAATACACAATATATAAAATATGTATGAGTATGTGATGTATGTGTATGTGTGTACATATAGACAGACAGACAGACTGACTGACAGACAGGAGGACAGAAGACAGACAAGAACGAAGATAGATGGATAGACAGACAAACAGACAGACAGACAGATAGATAGATAGATGGATAGAAGAAATAGACAGACAGACAGACAGATAGACAGACAGACAGATAGATAGATAGATAGGATAGATAGAACAGACATGACAGACAGACAGATAGATATAGAAGACAGACAGACAGACAGATGAACAGATAAACAGACAGATAAATGAAAGACAATTTGACGGTTTGTAGTGAACCATGCCACCACATCTAGTCATCACCGTCAGTCAGTTGACACTGAACGGCATCAACAACCCAGACGAACAACACACCAAGCAGACAGTTTCTAACGGTGCCAACAAACAACGCCCTATTTCTCACAGACGTGGATTAACCGGCAATTTCCTACGCCGCGCATGCTCGGAGCAGGCTCCACGTGATCAGGCGAAGTCATTTCCGGTAGTCGTAGGAGCTTAGCGAGGGGTCTGTCTCACAGCTTCTCTCGTTTCTTATTGTCCATCTTCTCTTTTTTCTTGTTGCTCGGTCTGTGAGTCGCTTTTATTTCTTCCGTTATTGAATTTTTAAGGTCCAACCTGTTTGGGCTTATTGGCAGATTTCTTAAGCCTTTGGCTTTACCATGGTATTTATTCACTGCAGCAGAATACTCTTTTGAGATAATCGTACACAGCTAGGCATAGAATACCAATATGACACCACCAACCATTATCTGAATAATGATGATTCCTTAGGCACTACACGTTTTTAGGATAAATGAATGATTCCTGTAAGGCACTTACCAACCGGTTATCCTAGGAATAAATGATGATTCCTAAAGCATTACACGTTATCCTAGAGTCATATGATCCTTAAAGCCTTACCACCGTTATCTTGAGAATAAGTGAATGATTCCTTAAAGGCACTTACCAACCAATCATCCTAGGAATAAATGGATGATTCCTTAAAGGCATTTATCAACCAGTTATGCTAGGAATAAATGAATGATTTTTTAAATGCGCCTATCAACCAGTCACCCTAGGAATAAATGGATGATTGCTTAAAGGCGCCTACAATCAGTTATCCTTAGAATAAAAGAATAAGTAGTTAAACGAATAGCTGACTGCCCAACTGTCCGAAGAAAAAAAGAAAAAACAAAACCAGATAAAAAACCCTAAACAAAAAAAAATGAACAAACAACAACAACAACAACAACACCACACAACAACACAACAACAACAACAACAACAACAACAACAACAACAACAACAACAACAACAACAACACAGCAGCAGCAGCAGCAGCAACAACAACAACAACAAAAAAGCCAACCAGCCCATGTGATTTACTGTGACCAAGGTGGCTGTCTGACCCTTATAACAGAGCCGTGGACTAAAGATCTGATGTCTCGAGTTCAATCCCAGCCCACAACAAAACTTGGCACTAATCATTCTGGTGGTGTCAATGTAGTGTCTCTTAGGTCCTGCTACCCCCCTACCCCTTTCCCCACCCCAAACTTATCCATTTCATGACCTCGCCAGCGAATTGGTTTTTTTTTATGTAGGCTCAAAGATCGAGTTTGCTTAATAGCAAATGGCAGACAAGGTGGAGCGCATGCGGAATTATTTGAGTGCTAGGAATCCCTCTTCAGTAAGCTTTGAATTCCAGACTTTGGTTTAATTGTGAAAAAATATGTATGAATGGCGTATGTTTCATCTTTCCTTTTCATTCTTTTCTTTCTTTCGTTTTCATTCTTTCTTTCTTTCTTTCTTTCTTTTGTCTTTCTTTCTTTTCTTTCTTTCAAATTTCTTTCTTTTTTCTTTCTTTCTTTTCTTTCTTTCTTTCTTTCTTTTTTCAAGCTTTCTTCCATTTTTTCGTACTTTGAAAAGAAACTAGATCCTAATCCTTGCAATATAGTAAATGCAGGTAGAATCAGAGACAAATAGATCTTCTCCTGCAATGAGCTTCAACAGAAAGAAAAATCCAAACAAACTACGAAGACTTTTTACTAACATATGAACTGTGGCACGAAATAGGGAAACGAAACAGAAACCTGGAGAAGACGAAATAAAACATATAAAAGAGAGAGAAGAAGAGAAGAAGAAGAAAAAGAAGAGAAGAAGAAAGAAAAAGAAGAGGAAGAAGAAGAAGAGAAGGGAAGAAGAAGAAAAGAAGAGAAGAAGAAAAGAAGAAGAAAAAGAAGAGGAAGAAGAAGAAGAAGAAGGGGAAGAAGAAGAAAGGAAGAAAAAGAAGAGAAAGAAGAAGAAAAAGAAGAGGAAGGAAGAAAAAAAGGGAAGAAGAAGAAAAGAAGAAAAGAAGAAGAAGAAGAAGAAAAAGAAGAGGAAGAAGAAGAAAAAGAAGAGGAAGAAGAAGAAAAGAAGAAGAAAAAGAAGAGAAGAAAAGAAGAGGAAGAAGAAGAAAGAAGAGGAAGAAGAAGAAAAGAAGAGGAGAAGAAGAAAAGAAGAAGAAGAAAAGAAGAGGAAAAAAAGAAGAGGAAAGTGGGAGAGGGGGGGGGGGTTGTGCAACAGCCTTAGTGATCTCTCTTTAATCAAGGTCTGGTCACACAAAGTGACATTGGTCATATATATACACACACACGCACACATACGCACAAACGCACGCACGCACACAGACACACTCACACCACACACACACACACACGCACACACACAAACACACTCACACACACATACACTCACACAGACACAGACACACACAGACAGACAAGACACACACAGACAGACACAGACAGACAGACACAGACACACACAGACACACACACACAGGCACAGACACACACAGACACACACAGAGACACAGACATACAGAGACACACAGACACACACACACAGACATACAGAGACACACAGACACACACACACAGACAACACAGACTCACAGACACACATACACACACAGACCCCCCACACAGAGACACACACACACACACACACACACACACACACACACACACACAACACACACACACACACACACACACACACACACACACACACCAGACACAAACTCAAAGAGAAGACGAAAAGCTAGTTCAAGTTACTCGCAGTTCTGACAGAATGATCAAAAGTTCAGACTGTACTAAACCCCATATATTCTAATGTGAATGAGCACATCTTTTTAGAAAGCATTGGTAAATTTTAGGTGTGGCATATCGGAAATCATTATGGATTCCAAACGATGTGTCATGAACAATAGGACATGTACCTTGTGTGCCTTGTGTAACTGTGACACGGAGGATGAAGTCCATATTCTTTTAAGATGTCCTAAACTCTGTGACTTAAGGAAAGAAATGATTCCTGAACCGCACAGGAATTTTCCCACAGGAGTAAAGTTAACTCGTATGTCTTGCAACAAGAAATGAACAAGTCGTTTAGAAAGTTGGCTTTGGTCTTGTACAAATATATTTGAAACGGTTTAAACGAATGCTTCGTAGATATCTATATACATCTGTGAAAATTTTCTTTTGTCGTTCGTTTGTATGTTATTTGTGGTGTGACTGGACGAGTTATCATCATCATCATCAGGTGCCTTGCCACACTCCGTTGGCGATCATGGACTTCCATCTGTCTCTATCTCTTGTTGCCTCAAGCATCTCTTCCACCCTCCTTGTCTTCAGCCACTCTGCAAGTCCGTCTAGCATCTTCTCTCTGGGTCTACCTGGCGCTCTCTTTCCCTCCAGTTTTCCCGTTGTGACCAGGTGCTCCAATTCCCCTTTCCTCATAAAATGGCTACAAATGTTGCCTGTCTTTTCCTAATTTTCTTTACGAATGATCTGCTTGTGTCTGCCTCCATCAAGACTGTCTCGTTGTTTTCTTTGCTGTCCATGGAACTCTCAATATTCTTCTTAGAAACTACATCTCGGCTACCTCAATTTTGTTCTGGCTTGCTTGTTGACTGTCCACGCCTCACAACCGTACAACAGTATTGGTTCTGTATAACATTCAAGAACTCTCTTCGTGATGTTAATTGATAGACATTTGGTGGTAAGAATGCTTTTCATCTTCTTGAATGCTGTTTTGGCTTGGCCGATTCTGCTGGCTATTTCTGATGTACATCTACCATCTGGTGAAATGATCGTTCCCAGGTATTTAAACTTATCAACCTGTCTCAAGGTTGTGCCGTTTGCTGTTATTTTGCATGAGGGGATTTCATGTTTTTTACTGATCACCATGACTTCAGTCTTCCTGCTGTCTAGTTCCAAGCCCTTACTTTTGCTTTCTATTTCTAGTATATTCACAAGGTTTTGTAGGTCCCTTTCATTTTCTGCTATTAGCACGGTGTCA
>JAPXFY010000019.1:44113726-44118726 GCA_030674185.1 Monoplex corrugatus | reverse complement strand
GTTTTGTGTTGTTGTGGTGGGTTGTGTTGTGTTGTGGTGGGTTGTGTTGTGTTGTGGTGGGTTGAGTTGTGTTGCGTTGCGTTGTGTTGTGTTGTGTTGCATTGCGTTGTGTTTGTTGCATTGTGTTGTGTTGAGTCTGTTGCTTGCTGTGTGTGTTGTGTTGGGGTTTGGGTGGTGATTGGTGTGTTGTGTTTGTTGGTGGTTGGTTGTTGTGTTGTGTGTGTTGTGTTGTGTTGTGTTGTGCGTGTGCTTGTGTGTGTTTGTGTTGTTGTTGTGTTTGTATTGTGTTGCGTTGTCTTGGGTTGTGTTGTGGTTGGGTTTTGGGATGGGGATGTTGTGTGTGTGTTGGGTTGGATTGGGTGGGTTTTGTGTGTGGTGTGTGTGTGTGTTTGGTGTGTATGTGTGGTGCGTGGGTGGTTGGTGTGTGGGTTAGTTGGTGTTGTGCGATGTGAGTGACATGGTTGGTGCGGTTTGGTGTGGTCAGGTGTGCTGTTGGTGTGGTGTGGAGTGGTATAGTTTGGTTTGTTTGTGCGATGTGATGTGAATGGTTTGGTGCGTTTGGGTGGTCAGGTGTGGCGGGTGTGGTGTGGTGGTGTGGCGTGGTGTGTGTTGTGTTGTTTGCTGTGATGTGTTGGTTAGTTTTAGCCTGTGTTGTGCTGAATTGTGTTGTGTTGTGTTTGTTGTGTTGCTTGAGTTGTGTTGTGTGGTGTGTTGGATTGAACAGTTTTCGAATGGGAGGGATTGTTTATGGTGTGGGGTTAAATGACAGCATTTACAAATAATCAAATCTCACCTTCACACTAAACGTACGAACGGAGGAATAAACAGACAAAGGGAATATACGAACAAACAAATTTTTTTTGTTGCGAAAAAAAAAAAAAAAAAGATGGAATCATCGGCTTTTTGTATTTGGCTTTGAAATATGAAACGAACCTTTATGCATTAGAATAATGTAAAACACAATCGTGTTGATATTGATATATATTTGACGTGATAAACGAGGAAGAATGAGATTTGTGTGTGTGTGTGGTGTGTGTGTGTGTGTGTGTGTGTGTGTGTGTGTGTTGGTGTGTGTGTGTGTGTGTGTGTGTGTGTGTGTGGTGTGTGTGTGTGTGGTATGTGTGTGTGTGTGATTAAGAGAGAGACAGTGAGATAAATAGACAGACAGACAGACAGACGGCAGCCAGCAGCCAGACAGATAATTGAGAGAAAGAGGGAGACAGAGAAGAGAAGAGAGAGAGAGAGAAAGAGAGACAGAGGCAGAGACAGAGACAAGAGACAGAGAGACGAGACAGAGAGAGAGGAAGAAGAGAGAGACGACAGACAGAGAGAAGGGAGAGAGAAGAAGAGAGAGAGAAAAGAAGAGGAAGAGAGAGAGAGAAGAGAGAGAGAGAAAGAGAGAGAGAGAAAGAGAGAGAGAAACAGGAGAGAGACAGACAGAGAGAGAGAAAGAGAGAGAGAGAAGAGAAGAGAGAGAGAGAGAGAAGAGAAAGAGAGAGAGACAGACAGAGAAGAGAGAGAGAGAGACAGACAGACAGCCAAAGAGAGACAGACAGTGACAGAGAGAAGGAAGAGAAAGAGACAGAGAGGAGAACAGAAACAGAGAGAGAGAGAGAGAGAGAAAGAGAGAGAAAAAGAGAGAGAGAGAAGAGAGAGAGAGAGAAAAACAGACAGAGAGAGAGAGAGAGAAAGAAAGAAAGAAAGAAAGAAGAGAGAGAGAGAGAGAGAGAGAGAGACAGACAGACAGACAGAGACAGAGACAGAGACAGAGTGACAGAGAGACAGAAAATCAGAACAGGACAAGTCAATTTTTAGACTGGGGTCTGAATCTGAATCCAGCGTGCTTGCACGCGTGTGTATATATTATGTGAGTGGGTGTGTTTTTTTTCTTGTTGTTGTAGCTGTCCTTGTCTTCCTGCTCGTCCACCTCTCCTTCCTTTCTTTTCTTTCTGTCTCTCTCCCTTCTCTCTCTCCTTCTCTCCATCTCTCTCGTTGTCTGAAGACAGTATTAGTGATCTACAGCTTTGTCCATATACAGCGTTTTACAAATGATGACCCGTCATGCCAGTGGACTTAGATTGATGTAAAAACATACATTTATAAACACAAGTTTATAAAGAAGTCTACCAAAATAATCTCTTTTAAAAATACCTTGCACACCTTTAAAACGAAATGGCTGCCATACTTACCATTAATAGGAACCGAACTTGATAAGTTCATAGCTTTTGATATGTATATTTTCAGATTACGCGATAAAATAAGAGGGCGAGTCTGATTTACTAACAATTTGCCCATGTATATGCATATGTATGTCATATCCTTTTACTTGCTATTTATGCAATACGTGGTTTTGTATACTTGGCATTTGAACATATGGATATTTTACAATGGATTTGAGTTGTTTCTTACAATGTAATTGTTGTTAGCTTTTCTATTTTATTCTGTATTCGTCTGAATTATTTCTTTAAGATGAATAGAAAAAAAGTATGGATGAAAGAAAGTTTGAAGAAAAATAATGAATGTTGATATGTTCTGTCGTTGGATTATTTTTTTTTTATTATTAAACCACGTGAATGTTCTGTATGTTACGCTGGTATATGCATTTAGGGTGTCTTAGTCATCATTGTTTACACCCTTCTACATGGGGTGAGGTCTTTTTCTTAAATCTATTCCAAATTCCTTAATTTACATAATCTCTGTCTGTCTATCTCTTTCCTTCTCTGTGTCTGTCTATCTGTCTCTCGTCTTGTTTTTTTTTCTCTCTCTCCCTCACTCACACACACAACACTCTCTCTCTGCCTTGTGTCTTCTCTTTTTGAATGCCTTTCTGTCTGTCTGTCTGCCTGTCTGACTACCTCACTCTGTCTCTATGTCTCTCTCTCTCTCTGTCCCTCTTTCTGTGTCTGTCTGTCTGTCTGTCTCCCTCCCTCTGTCTCTGTCTCTGTCTCTCTTTCGCTCTCAGTCTCTCTCTCTCTCTCACTCTCTCACCTCTCTCTCTCTCGCTCTCTCTCTCGCTGTCTCTCTTTCTCTCTCTCTCGCTCGCTCTCTCTATCTGTCTCTCTCTTGCTTTCTCTCGCGCACTCTCTCTCTCTCTCTCTCGTCCTCTCTCGCTCTCTCTCTCTCGCTCTCTCTGTGTCTTTTTCTCGCTCTCTCTCGTTCTCTCTCGTTCTCTCTCTCTCTCTCTTTCTCTCTCGCTCTCTCTGTCTTGCTTCTCTCCCTCTCGCTCTCTCACTATCTCTCTCCCTCGCTCTCTCTCTCTCTCTCTGTTTGTCTCTCTGTGGTGCTATTTCCATTAGCAAAAGGTGACTTGTGGGGCAGCCATCGACGCGTGACGTGATAACCAGTTTTTCCAAACAACGATGTAAGCCTGCCTGACTCAAATACAATAAACAACAGCACTTGACCTGGTGAAGTAAATAGGGAAATGTCTTCTTCTGCTTTCTTAAATCTCCATCTTCTTTTTGTCAAACAGCGATTATTTCGTATCGTGTCTTTGTTTGTTTGTGCATGTATGCGTGTTTATACATGTATGTGTTTGTACGTCCGTCTATGTGTGTGTGTGTCTTTGTGTGAGTATGTGTGTGTGTGTGAGGGAGGGAAGGAGGAACTGCTTTTTCTGGTGGCAAATGATAGAGTAGAATGCAGTGGTATGATTTCAGCTCACTTTAGTGGTTTTTCGACCGTCGGAACCTACTGAAACAGGGGGTAAAAGTGGTTTCTAATTTTCAAGAGCGCTAAAGTTGGAGGCCATTTTTCTCGGCCAGTTTTTATCGGAGACTAATTTGGATGGTAAAGTTGGACTCAGCATGCTCGAATTACCCCGAAGAGATGTGTCACAAACGTACGTTTGGATGTTGCCTTTTTCGTCCAAAATGGCCGCCAGGTCCGCGGCTGTGAAAAATGCCGAAAAACTGACCGATTGTAATTTTGCTTTTTTTTGGTGGCAAATGATAGAGTAGAGAATGCAGTAGTATGATTTCAGCTCACTTTAGTGGTTTTCGACTTTCAGAATCTACTGAAACACGGCGAAAAAAGTAGTCTCTAATTTTTAAGAGCGCTAACTTTGGAGGCAATTTTCTCTGCCAATTTTCACCAGAGACGAATTTGGATGGTAAATTTGGACTCGGCATGCTCGAATTACCCTTAAGAGATGTGTCACAAAGGTAGGTTTGGATGTCAACTTTTTCGTCCAAAATGGCCGCCAGCTTCCCGCCGCACGGCTGTGAAAAATGCCGAAAATTTGACCGATTGTGATTCTGCTTTTTCTGGTGGCAAATGATAGAGTAGAATGCAGTGGTATGATTTCAGCTGTTAAGTGGTTTTCGACTTTCAGAATCTACTGAAAGAGACCGATAAAAGTGGTCTCTAAGTTTCAAGAACGCTAATTTTGGAGGCCATTTTCTCGGCCAATTTTTATCGGATACTAATTTGGATGGTAAATTTGGACTCGGCATGCTCGAATTACCCCGAAGAGATGTGTCATAAAGGTAGGTTCGGATGTTGCCTTTTTCGTCCAAAATGGCCGCCAGTCCACTGCTGTCAAAAAAGGCCGGAAAAATAACCGATTGTGATTCTGCTTTTCTTGGTGGCAAATGATAGAGTAGTATACAGAGGTATGATTTCAGCTCATTTTAGTGGTTTTCGACCGTCGGAACCTACTCAAACAGGCCGATAAACGTGATGTGTAATTTTCAAGATCGCTAACTTTGGAATTAAATTAACCTGATGAGATGTGTCACAAGAGTCTTTTCAGATGTTGGGTTTTCTTCCGAAATTGCCGCTCGGTCCACGTCTCTCTCACTGTCTGTCTCTGTCCATCTCTGTCTGTCGCTCTCTGTCTTCCATTTCTTTCTCTCTCTCTCTTTCTCTTTCTCTCTATATCTCTGTCTCTGTGTCTCTGTCTCTATCATTTTCTGTCTTTGTCTGTCTGTCTGTCTCTCGCTCTCTCTCTTTCTCTGTTTCTGTCTTTCTCACTCTCTGTCTGTCAGTCAGTCCTGTGT
>JAPXFY010000019.1:44106226-44108726 GCA_030674185.1 Monoplex corrugatus | reverse complement strand
ACCAACCAACCAACCAACCAACCAACCAACCAACCAACCAACCAACCAACCAACCAACCAACCAACCAACCAACCAACCAACAAACCAACAAACCAACCAACCAACCCAACTAACCAACCAACCAAAGCTGTCGCATTCATCGTTAGATATAGCCTGATCACGGAGACGGAAAAGGAAAAAAAATAGAAGACAAGTTTACACCCCCATAGACACCTTATTGAGTGCTGGGACTTGTACGATGTAAGACAAAAGCACAACACGGCAGACTCCTTAAAAAGAAACTCTTCCGAGACGTCCCTGCTGATGCAATTTTTCCAGTTTTTACAAGAGATCAATAGATTTCACCTGATGTGATTTTACGTCTGTTTTTCTTTGGTCGCATTTTGGATTTGCAAGGTTAACGGTGAGCATGGTCTTCAACTCTTGTCTTTTATCTTAATTTTTGTTGTTGTTTTTTTTGACGTAGTGATAGCCCTGATAGTCGGCTGGGCTTTAAGCAATATGAACTGAACTGAACACCGCCATAGATCTTTAAATCAATACAGTGACACGAACAAGAGGAAAGGATTTGTCTCTCTCTCTGACGCTATCTTTCTGCTCTCCTTCCATCTCCCCCGTCCGCCTTTTTAAATTTTTTTTTTACCATAACTTGATGTCTTTCCTTTCCCTCTCATTACCTAAGGGCTAGTCGTTTGTCTCTCTCTCTGTACGCTTCTCTTCTGCTCTCCTTCCTCCTCCCCCTCCCCTTTTTAATTTCTTCCTTTTCCAAACTGATCTGTCCTTTCCTTCCCCCTCTCATTCCTACCGTCTCTGTCCGTTTCCCCCCCCCCTCCTTCTCTTTTTCCCTTTCTCTCTCCTCCCTTTCTCCAAACCTCTGTTCTCTACTCACACCCTTCCTCTCCATCTCTCTTCCTCCTCCTTCCTCTTTTTCTCAACCTTCCCAGTCCTTCCTCCCCCCTCTCTTTCTCTTACTCCCCCCTTCTCTCTCTCCTGCTTTCACGTCTCTTCCCCCTCCCTCCCTCTTTCTCTTTTCTCGCACTTTCTCCTTCCGTCTTTCTATCACTCTGTCGTTCCATCTCTTCTCTCTGTCTCTCTTCTCCGTCCATCGTTTTATCTCTCTCTCTCACCCCTTTCTGCCTCTGTTCTCTCTGCTCTGTCTCTTTCTTTCTGTCTTTCCTCTTCTTTCTCTTTCTCTTCTCTTTGTTTTCTCTTCACCCTCTGCTCTCTTCCTGTCTTTCTCTCTGTTCTCTCCTCCTTCTCGTTGCTTTTATTGTCCCTGTTCCTTCTCTCACCCTTTGTCTGCCCTTCACCTTTTCTGCCCTCTTTCTCTGTCTCTGTCTTCTCTACTTCTCTCTCTCTCTCTTTCTCTGTGTTTGTGTGTTTGTCTGTCTCCTCTTCCCCGTACCTTTGTCTCTCTCTCTCTCTCTCTTTCTCCGTTGTATGAAAACCGGTGTAAGAAACTTGAAACCTCCATAAATAAGAGGATAAGCATGTTTGTCTGTCATAGCTTTTAGACCTTTTAACACACTGGAGCTTAGAAGAGAAAAAAAAAAAGTTCATCAAAGACCTTTGCCACAGTAAAGCTTATTAGGGAAATGGGATTAATTCCAGCTATTCAACAATAACCTTTGCCACCAACGAAGCTTATGAAAATTATAAAAGAAAATGGATTAAATCACGTTGTTTATGAAAGACTTTAAACAGAGTGGAGATTAACAGGGGGAGAAGAAAGTAAGGGGAGAAAGGATTTGTTTAGGTTTTTTTTTGTTTTTTACAGACCAGCCGACCACACAGAGCATCTCAGTATTAGAAGGATTCGTTTAGGTTTACTTTTACAGACCAGCCAACCACATAGGACGTCTCAGTATCGGAAGAAAAGGCTAGAGAACTAGATTCTATCATCCTAAAGAAAAGTGCTTTGCTGTGTCGATATTCTAATCCACAATGTTAAAACCTCAAAAGAAAACCAAAGGTCTTTTCTCTGTTTGAAGTCTTCATCGAGCTTGTTGCTTGGGGCCACCAGACCCGTTGCATCAAAGAAGAATGTTGAGGAAAACAGGATGAAAAGAAAGAAAGAAAAAAGGAGATAAAAAAAAAACAAACAAACGAAAAAAGAGATAAAAAAAAAAGAAAAAAAAAGAAGAAAGAAAAAGAAGATAAAGAAAAGAAAAAAAAAAAAGAAAGAAAAAGAAGGAGAGAAAGGAATAAAAAACAAAGAAAGAAGGAAACAAAGAGATGAGGAAGGAAAGAAACAAAAGAAGGAAAGAAGGAGGGAATGAAGCAAACAAAGATAGAGAGAATGAAAAAAAAAAAAACCCGTAAAGAAGGAAAGAAATACATTTTAAGACAACATAGGTTTCAGAGAGAAAAGAAGGATTAAATCAATGTATGTTGTTTAGAGCCCAGTCATTCAATACACCATTCCAGAGCTGGGAGACAGGGTGAAAAGAAAAGACAAGACAACAAAGACAACAGAAAGAAAGAGAGACTTCAGGTTTC
>JAPXFY010000019.1:44088726-44091226 GCA_030674185.1 Monoplex corrugatus | reverse complement strand
CACGGGATAGACAGGTACAGGTCCTTCCACGGGATAGACAGGTACAGGTCCTTCCACGGGATAGACAGGCCCTTCCACGGGATAGACAGGTCCTTCCATGGGATAGACAGGTCCTTCCACGGGATAGACAGGTCCTTCCACGGGATAGACAGGTCCTTCCATGGGATAGACAGGTACAGGTCCTTCCACGGGATAGACAGGCCCTTCCACGGGATAGACAGGTCCTTCCATGGGATAGACAGGTCCTTCCATGGATAGACAGGTCCTTCCATGGGATAGACAGGTCCTTCAATGGGATAGACAGGTCCTTCCACGGGATAGACAGGTCCTTCCATGGGATAGACAGGTCCTTCCATGGGATAGACAGGTCCTTCCATGGGATAGACAGGTCCTTCCACCGGATAGACAGGTCCTTCCATGGGATAGACAGGTCCTTCCATGGGATAGACAGGTCCTTCAATGGGATAGACAGGTCCTTCCACCGGATAGACAGGTCCTTCCACGAGATAGACAGGTCCTTCCATGGGATAGACAGGTCCTTCCATGGGATAGACAGGTCCTTCAATGGGATAGACAGGTACAGGTCCTTCCACGGGATAGACAGTTACAGGTCCTTCCACGGGATAGACAGGCCCTTCCACGGGATAGACAGGCCCTAGACAGGTCCTTCCATGGGATAGACAGGCCTTTCCACAGCAACTGCAGGTGAAGAGAGAAGTCTACGTCTACTGTAGGCCGGGCACTGGAAGGTCATGGTTCTTCTTTTCTAGATGCTGGAAAGTCTTTATTTTTTTCAGTTCCGGGCGCTAGGATTTCTTGTGTCTTCCGTTCCGGGTGCTGGAAGGTCTTGGTTCTTCCGTTCCGGGTGCTGGAAGGTCTTGGTTCTTCCATTCTGGGTGTTAGAAGGTCATGGTTCTTCCGTTCTGGGTGTTGGAAGGTCTTGGTTCTTCCGTTCTGGGTATTGGAAGGTCTTGGATCTTCCATTCCTGGTGCTGGAAGGTTTTAGATCTTCCATTCAGGGTGCTGGAAGGTCTTGATTCTTCCATTACGGGTGCTGGAAGATCTTGAGTCTTCCATTCCGGGCGCTGGAAGGTCTTGATTCCTTCCGTTCTGACGAGGCCTATGCGGGATAGACAGGTCTTTCTACAGGAACTGCAGGTGAAGAGACAGGTCTACTTCTGTTGTAGATCGGGTGCTGGAAGGTCTTGATTCTTCCGTTCTGCCCTTTGTTGAGACAAAGTCTTGGTTCTGAGCTGGGTACTGAAAGTTCTTGGTTCTGTCCAAAGTCCATGCACGAATCCATTATCAAACAGCCGGTGTTCCCACGCTTCTGTTGTATATCTTCTTCCGTCTGCTCCTTCCCCCCCCCCCCCTTTACATTTGGACTTCGGGTGTCTTCAGGAAAGGTGGTAGCTTAGAGGATTGTGTGTCTCCATGCTTCGCCATCAACTGTTAGAGTTGTTCAATAACGGTGATCGATGCGAGAAGTGGTAAGAAACTTTTTTTCAGGAAGTTTTTGTATCTCTTCTGTGAGACCTGTCTGTCACGATAACCAGAAGACAGGTAACTCAATATTGATTTCTCCCTTGATTCATTCCCCTTATATCTCCCTTTCTCACAGGCTTATGCACACTCAATAAGGCGAACTGGCACGGATACATATGGCAGAGCGGTACCTTTCTCAGTCCAAAGCGCACAGCCCCAAACCAGGCATTTTAATTGAAAAGGTGAAACGAGATGTCACCGAATAAGAATCAATGCCCCTTCCCTTGTGACAAACATATTGACGGACAGAAAGGTCACCGAATAAGAGTCAATGTCCTCTCCGTTCAGACAACTAGTGACAAACAGGAATGTCACTGAATAAGAATCAAACCCTTTCAGCTGAGACAGACAAACATACTGACAAACAGGAATGTCACCGAATAGGAGTCAATGCCATTTCCGTTGGGACAAATATTGACAAACAGGAATTTTACCGAATAAGATTGAATGCCCTTTCCATTCAGACAAACATTGACAAACAGGAATGGCACCGAATAAGAATAAAACCCTTTCCGTTGAGACAAACACTGATAAACAAGAATGGCACCGAATAAGAGTCAATTCCCTTTCCGTTGGGACAAATATTGACAAACAGGAGTGTTACCGAATAAGAATCAAACCTTTCCGTTGAGACAAATATTGACAAACAGGAATGTTACCGAATAAGAGTCAAGCCCTTTCCGTTGAGACAAATATTGACAAACAGGAATGTCACCGAATAGGAATCAAACCCTTTCCGCCGAGACAAACATATTGGCAAACAGGAATGTCACCGAATAAGAATCAAACCCTTTCCGTCGACACAAATAGTGACAAACAGGAATGTCACCGAATAAGAATCAAACCCTTTCCGTCGACACAAATATTGACAATCAGGAATGTCACCGAATAAGAATCAAAACCCTTCCGCTGAGACGAACATATTGACGAACAGGAATGTCACCGAATAAGAATC
>JAPXFY010000019.1:44071226-44078726 GCA_030674185.1 Monoplex corrugatus | reverse complement strand
GGCCAGTTGGCCGAAAATTTGCGCCTGTCTTGTCTGGTTGTATTAGATACGCGTTCGTATTCTTCTTTCGTGTTTTTTTCTGGTTCCTAACAGCATATATGTCAGCTGAACAATTTTACTCCGCGAAAACATGTTCAAAACAAATTCAGTGCTCTGGAAGACGTTGGTGACAGTGAGGAACAGTGGACAAAGTTGAGAAATTCTATAAATGAAGCTTGTGAAGAAATCCCTAAGGCAAATAGAAAAGCAAAAAAGAGTTGGATGACTAATGAAATTTTGGACCTGATGGAGGAAAGGAAGAAGGCAAAGAGAAACGAGGAGATATACAGGAAGATAAACAAAGAAATCAGGTATAGGTGCAATGAAGCTAAGGAAGCTTGGCTGAACACAAAATGCAAAGAGATAGAAGAACGACACAAAATGGATCCTCAGGGTATGTACAGAAGAATTGAAGAAATTGTCCACAGGAAAAATACATGCACATCAACTGGTTGCTTAGAATCGAAAGATGGCACGCTTATCATGGAAAAAGACAAAATATTAGACAGATGGGGAGAGTACATTAAAGACCTTTTTGAGGATGACAGAAACGAAGAACACATTATAAAAAAGAACTTTGAAGGACCACCCATAATGAAAGATGAAGTTAGAGCAGCACTGAAAAAGATGAAACCAGGAAAAGCCCCGGGACCAGACAACATTACTACAGAGATGATTGAAGCCCTGGAGGAATTTGGCATAGAAAAAATAACAGTCCTCCTAAATGAAATTTATGACACTGGAAAAATCCCCAAAGATATGTCAAAATCAATTTTCATTACACTTCCAAAGAAGACAGGGGCTATAGAATGCGAACCTCATCACACAATCAGTTTGATGAGTCATGTAACAAAAATCCTGTTAAGAATAATCATGATGAGGACAAGGAATAGAATCAAAAGAGAAATAGCAGAAGAACAGTGTGGATTTGTGGAGGGGAAAGGAACTATTAATGCCATATACATCCTAAGAACTATCATAGAGAGGTCAATGGAGATGAATAAGGATTTGTATTTATGCTTTGTTGACTATACCAAGGCTTTCGATCGACCAACTGGAGAGACTCAATGTCGATGGAAAAAATCTACGAATAATCAGGAATATGTACTAGGAACAAACAGCTGCAATGAGAATACAAAACAATATAAGCTCTTTTCAAAACATCAAAAGAGGAGTCAGACAGGGTTGTGTTTTGTCACCAGATCTGTTTTCACTATATAGCGAAAACATCATGAGAAACCTAGAAGAAGACCCTGGATTAAAGGTTGGAGGGAAAATGATAAACAACATTCGGTACGCAGATGACACCGTGCTAATTGCAGAAAATGAAAGGGACCTACAAAACCTTGTGAATATACTAGAAACAGAAAGCAAAAGTAAGGGGTTGGAACTAAACAGCAGGAAGACTGAAGTCATGGTGATCAGTAAAAAACATGAAATCCCCTCCTGCAAAGTAACAGCAAATGGCACAACCTTGACACAGGTTAATAAGTTCAAATACCTGGGAACGGTCATTTCATCAGACGGCAGATGCACATCGGAAATAGCTGGCAGAATCGGCCAAGCCAAAACAGCATTCAAGAAGATGACAAGCATTCTTACCAACAAGTGCCTATCAATTAACATCAGAAAGAGAGTCCTTGAATGTTATATAGAACCAATACTGTTGTACGGATGCGAGGCGTGGACAGTGAGCAAGCAAAGCCAGAGCAGGATCGAGGCAGCCGAGATGTGGTTTCTCAGAAGAATGTTGAGAGTTCCATGGACAGCAAAGAAAACAAACGAGACAGTCTTGATGGAGGGAGACACAAGTAGATCACTCATAAGAAAGATTAGGAAAAGACAGGCAACATTTATAGGCCATTTTATAAGGAAGGGGGATTTGGAGCACCTGGTCACAACGGGAAAGTTGGAGGGAAAGACAGCACCAGGGAGAGAATGCTGGACGGACTTGCAGAGTGGCTGGGGATGAAGAGGGTGGGGGAGATGCTGGGGGCAATGAGAGATAGAGATGGTTGGAAGTCCATTGTCGCAAAAAACCAAAAACAAGCGATATAATATTTTACTTCTCCCATCAAATATGATTTGACAAATTTCGATAAACAAAAGAAACGAACCATGGAAGAGACAATACATTTATCTAAACTCTTTAATAGACAACATCCTGGAAACATTACATTTCTTTCGAAACCGAATGATCACCCACAAAACTTATACTAGACCCCGACAAGAAGATTTATCGCTGAGACTGCTGAACTATCATATTTTGAATGATTTTTTCCCTAGAATCTACAAACGCTTCGATTTTTGTGCCTCTCATCCAAAGGCGTGCCAATGACAACATTCTGTCGGTCCGAAAGACTCAACAAATCTGAACCAATGAAAAACTGGTTCCCAGTATACAAGTGTAACAGATTTTTTATAATAATATTCCCTGGGTGATGTCCACAAAGAGTACACAATTAGGAAAGAATCGAATGATAAAGATTATTTTTCTCAAATGAAAAAAAAATGAAGAGAGAGAGAGAGAGAGAGAAAGAGAGAGACAGAGAGAGAGAGAGAGAGAGAGAGAGAGAGAGAGAGAGAGAGAAGAGAGAGAGAGAGAGAGAGTAACCAAATCAAAAAAAAAATGTATGCCCTGCATAAGTATCCAATCCTCAAGGGAGGTTAATGTGGTATAAACGCACGACAGAGTGGTCGGTACTGCCGTTGGCATACTGCAACAATTCAGATTCAGAATGAGAGATAAAATCTATCTATCTATCTATCTATCTATCTATCTATCTATCTATCTCTATCTATCTATCTATCTATCTATCTATCTTCTATCTATCTATCTATCTATCTATCTATCTATCTATCTTGTCTGTCTATCTATCTATCTATCTATCTATCTATGGAAATGAGAGAAACGCCAGACAAATCAAGCACACTGCCTATTCTTAAAGGGCTTACTGTCAAATCCGTGTATTGTTCTTTGTTTTCTTTCAACAGTCTTGGAAATTAGAGGGCACTGGCATTGCAGACACGATTTTCAGGCAATGTTCTTTAGAATCTGTATGTGCGTGGGAGCCAATGCCATCATTACTGCCAGAAAGAGATGTCCGTTATTTTTCCCTGCAGTTCCTGCCTCTGTCAAAGATGTAAAGGATATAATAGGAGAAAGCCAAACTGACGCCGATTTCGTATCAATCTGTTTTTCTGTCTCTGTCTGTCTGTCTGTCTTCCTGTCTGTCTGCCTCTCTGTTTGTCTCTATTTTTCTTTCTCAGTCTGTCTGTTTGTCTCTCTGTCAGTCTCCGTCTGTTTGTCTGTCTGTCTGTCTATCTGTCTGTCTGTCTTTCTGTCTGTCTCTGTCTGTCTGTCTCTTCGTCTGTCTGTCTGTCTGTCTGTATGTCTGTCTGTTTCTGTCTCTCTCTATGTCTCTGTCTCTCTTTAGGAAGCCTCTGAAACCAGGCAAGTTTTCGCTATGTAGGACCTAATTTTAGTGGGTATTTTTCCCCCAAAACGAAAACGGTATCCAGCCAGTCTTCACCACACACTCAGAGATGTCCACCACGTTTGAATAATCTGCGTGAGATGTAATCTAAGCTCACATCGTGATTTTTTGTTCTAAGTACGCATCCACTCGGCAAAATCGAAAATAATTTACAGCATGATATACATGTATATGTTAAACGATTAAGTTCCTGCCAACGCATGAAGTTAAAGCACAAGTCTATTACTTGTACCTTAATGTTTGTAAACTATTTGCGTGCAGCATAAGTGGCATGACTTATACACGTAGAATCCTTCATGGAGATGCCAGGGACTCTTTCAGTATAAATAGTATCCCCACCTTCTGGACATTCTGTGCTAGAAATTTCCTCTTTTCTGTCACTCTATTTGTTTCTTCCTTGTTCCTATGCTTTCTGTCATTTCTTCCTGTCATTTTCTGCCTTGCTGGTCCATTCACTTGTATGTGTTCTATAAAGTTTTCTCTTAGGATTGATAATTGAGTATATGTATCAAGTTCATTTTTGGCTCTAGGGAAATGAGATATGCGGAACCAATTTCAGGTAATTCAAGCCTGTTTTTAGATAAGTTTTAGAGTCCTTAGGTATGTTTAGATTTGTATTCAGGTATGTTTTTTAAATCCCATATGCGATAACGGAACGGTCAACGCCAGGGGCATCTCCTTTGATTATGTCATCGAATGCATTGATATGTGTACTTACTGTCTTTTCCTTTTTTCCTGTTGAAGTATATTTTGTGTGTGTATCGAAATGGTCATAGCCCTGATATGGCTCTATGCAGTCCGCTGGGCTTTATACAAAAATAACAGTAACGATAAACTTACGTAGAACCACCCGTTTTTGAAGCCACTTTTAAATTAAGTAAGAACACTGACCCTGAAACAGGAGACAAGACAGATGGCCACGCATTCTGTCCCATTCTTACAGAGCTTACTTCAAATCCCTCGTTGTTTTGCTTGAAATCTAAAGGGCTTCAGTAGGATTTCCAGACAATTTTCTTTAGAATCTATTTCTCTATGTGGAAGCTGATTTCATCGATTACTGCCAAAGTGTGGGGCTTGGAGTTTTGGAATTTAGCCAACAGGGAATCGTCACACTCGGACAAATCTGCCGTTTGTTACCTGGTGGACTCCTTGCGCCTGCGCATAATCCTTTGTGACATTGATGATTAGAGACTGACCACCAGCATGATGGGGACATTTAGTTTTTATGTTGTGGGCTGGGATTTGAACTCGAGAAATACAGATCTTGAATCTGCAGCTCTGTAACAACCCACTACAAGATATATGGCCAACCTAAAGATCGAACCCACAACCACTGCGTTTATCTGCGTGGAGTTTTAACCAGCTGAGCAAAGGGACCGCCTAAAAATGTACACACCACACACACACACATATAATATATATATAAATATATATATATATATATATATGCGTGTGTGTGTGTGTGTGTGTGTATCATATGCATGTAGAACACACACACACACACACACACTCACTTACACACACACACACACACACACACACACACACACACATTCACACATACACACACACACACACACACACCACACACACACACACACACACACACATACACACACACACACACACACACACACACACACACACACACACACAACACACATGTCTTATGTCCAGAAACTCTTATGTGAATAGAGATTAAAAGAAACATCAAAGGAACATACACGCATATAGGTGTTTGTATCTGTCTCTGTCTGTCTGTCTGTCTGTCTTTCGTTCTCCCATTTTCTTTGCAGTTGTCTATAATATATGCGTACAGGTCTCATTTAGGCTGTCATAGTTCATGACAGGTGTGTGATGACTGTGAACATGCCGAACGTAATGGTAGTATATCATTGACAAAAGTTTAAATAGTTTACACCTGGTAGGCTTAAGTCTGGTAGGAACTCAAGATGTGGCCAACATGTAGGATTTGTGTACAGGCTCAGAGCACGTACCATGGTGAATTCATTAATCCACAACAAGTAGCGTGCGTGGGATAACCAAACGTGAAATCACCCACTCTTTAGGAACTTTGAAACTTTAAACTAAAGACTTTTTTGACATTTGTTTGTCTGCGAAGAACATCACAAACACAAGGTCAGGTTGTTGAGCAAATCATGATATTCCCAACCACTCACCCCCCCCCCCCCGACACCCCCCCCCAAAAAAAAAAGACAAGGAAAATGGAAACAAAAATTAATCGACGAAATCAGACAGGTGCAAATTTTCAGCCAACTGCCCTTTGACAACAGATAAACAGACTCGCTAGATTTATGACAAAAATAACAGATCAGATAGCTTCCCTTACAGACGGATTCCGTTCAATTCGATTCCGATTTTAGAGACGAGGCAAAACAACCACGCATTCTTTTTCATTAATGGGCAGCTTACTCCTTAACCCTGAGTTATTGTTCTTAGACACTGGAGGGCATATATCGGATTTCCAGACAATTTGTGTTAGGATGGCTTTTTGTGTGGGAGCCAGTTTCCTCATTACTGCCAAGCGAGAACGCTGTTTCCTCCTACTCTTTCTCTGTAAAATATGTGAAGGAAATTTGAGACCGAAGGAGCAGTGAAACGATACATCAATCTGTTTGTGGACTCCTGTTTGTCTCTCTCTTTGTCTCTGTCTTTGTCTTTATGTCTCTGCCTGTCTATCAGTCTGTCTCTCTCTTCTCTTGTTGTCTGTGTCTCTGTTTCACTCCCATGATAAGGTCTGCAGGTGTGTGTACACAGACACGCTTACGTGTAAATTTGCATCATTTCCCTAACTTCGTTTAATACATCTTTATAATTACGTTTCCTTGTGTACACTAGTATCTTGTGCAATTGGTCATGTTTGGAATTTGGAGTTTGTTTAAGAGAGGTTAATTTCACTCTAAATTGTTTGTTAAGTCAAATGTGGATGCTGACCGAAGAAAAACCCAAAACAAACAAACAAACCAAAATACAAAAACCAAAACCAAACAAAACACCCCTCCCCACCGTGTTATTGTGTACATTATGTAATGTACAGGATTTGCACATTTCATTAAGTTAACTTTTCTTCTAGCCAGGTGGCGTTGATCCCATGCCTCTCATTCCGATTCCCCAACTCATCAGGTTCATTCAGTCGAAGTCTCAGTGCAAGGAAACCCGTGGGAGCCAGCGATGTCAAGCCACCCCGTTGGGCCACCCACCAGAGGAGGTTTTGCATTGCTGCTGGGATCATACCAGTAGAGGTCGTCAGTGTCTGTTTTGATCCAACTTACTGAACACACTGCCTATAATGCCCCCAACTAATGCATGCTTCAGAGCAAAAAACAAAAAAAACAAACAAAAAAAACAAACATAAAACAACCAACCAAACAACAACAACAAAAAAGACAAAAAAAAAAAAAAACACCACCATCTCCACCACCACCACCACCACCACCACCAACAACAACAACAACAACAAAACAAAACAAAGTGCCTCAGGTCCTGATCCAGGAGACACTTTTCGCTGATGATACGTCCCTGATATATCACACACAGCCTGGTTTTCAAAGCTAGTCAGCTCCCTAGCGCATGCTTGCCAAAAGTTTGGTATCAATCTGAAGAAGACACAGATCATGGGGCAAAAAAGTCAGCGAAGACCCCCAGCATCAATAATGGTGATCACACCCTTCGAGTGCTGAATGAATTAGTTTTTTCTAGGGTTGACAGTCTCCAACAATCTGTCCCTCAATCCACAGCTGCTCAGGCGGATGTGGAAAACAGCTGCTGCCATGGTCAAGCTGTTCAAGAAAGTATGGGAAAATAGCAGACTCACCACAGTCACAAAGATTGAAGTGTACAGAGCCTGCATACTAAGTTCTCTACTCTTTGACAGTGAGAGCTGTACTCCATGGCAGCGAGAGCTGCACTCTCTACTCTATGGCAGTGAAAGCTGTACTCCGTG
>JAPXFY010000019.1:44036226-44056226 GCA_030674185.1 Monoplex corrugatus | reverse complement strand
CCTTTTCAACGTCACTGAGACTTTCACGAAGCATTAGATGAAATAAACTTTAAACGTGAAAGGAGAACAATGGTAGATTGTTACAACAAGGACAACAGGATGCAAATGTTTTCTGAAATAACCGAGACAGTGCTATTTGCATATCTTCCTCAAGAAATGCTGCTTTAAATCACTTGTTTTTGTCCATGGGACACTCGCTTTGACTTGTCAAACTTACGCATTCGTGACCCCTCATAGTCGACATCTGTGAACCAAGTTTGGTCAGATTCACCTAAAAACAGCTGAAAAAAATTTGCTAACACATTTTCGTCACAGACATACAAACATACGTAGACTCACAGACAAAAACGTCTCACCTGAGGTTGTAAGAACATTTCAATTGTCTACGACTACATCATCAACAGACTTGATTAAACGCATCATCAATATATTTGAATAAATGCATCATCAATATACTTGAAAAAAACGCATCAGCAAAAGCCTTGAATAAATGCATCATTAGTCTTGAATAAACGCATCACTAATAGCCTTGAATAAACATCATCAAAAGCCTTGAATACACACACCATCAATAGCCTTAAATAATAAATGCATCATCAATAGCCTTGAATACACTCACCGTCAATAGTCTTGAATAAATGTACCATAAATAGCCTTGAATACACACACCATCAATAGCCTTGAATAATAAATGCATCATCAATAGCCTTGAATACACTCACCGTCAATGGCCTTGAATAAATGTACCATAAATAGCCTTGAATACACACACCATCAATAGCCTTGAATAAAAAATGCATCATCATAGCCTTGAATAAATGTATCATCAAAAGCCTTGAATATACTCACCATCAATAGCCTTGAATAAATGTATCATCCATAGCCTTGAATAAAGGTATCATCAATAGTCTTGAATAATAAATACATCATCAATAACCTTGAATAAATGTATCATCAATAGTCTTGAATAATAAATGCATCATCAATAACCTTGAATAAATGTATCATCAATAGTCTTTGATAATAAATACATTATCAATAGCCTTGAATAAATGTATCATCAATAGCCTTGAATACACTCACCACCAATAGTCTTGAATACACTCACCATCAATAGTCTTGAATACACTCACCATCAATAGCCTTGAATACACTCACCATCAATAGTCTTGAATATACTCACCATCAATAGTCTTGAATACACACACCATCAATAGTCTTGAAGAAATGCATCATCAATAACCTTGAATACACTCACCATCAATAGCCTTGAAAACACTCACCATCAATAGCCTTGAATACACTCACCATCAATAGCCTTGAATACACTCACCATCAATAGCCTTCAATACACTCACCATCAATAGCCTTGAATATACTCACCATCAATAGCCTTCAATACACTCACAATCAATAGTCTTGAATATACTCACCATCAATAGCCTTGAATACACTTACCATCAATAGCCTTGAATAAATGTATCATCAATAGCCTTGAATGCACACACCATCAATAGCCTTGAATACACACACCATGAATAGCCTTCAATACACACACCACCATTAGCCTTGAAGAAATGCATCATCAATAGCCTTGAATACACACACCATCAATAGCCTTCAATACACACACCATCAATAGCCTTGAATACACACTCCATCAATAGCCTTCGATACACACACATCAATAGCCTTGAATACACACACCATCAATAGCCTTCAATACACACACCATCAATAGCCTTGAATACACACACCATCAATAGCCTTCAATACACACACCATCAATAGCCTTGAATACACACACCATCAATAGCCTTCAATACACACACCATCAATAGCCTTGAATACACACACCATCAATAGCCTTCAATACACACACCATCAATAGCCTTCAAACACACACCATCAATAGCCTTCAATACACACACCATCAATAGCCTTGAATACACACACCATCAATAGCCTTGAATACACACACCATCAATAGCCTTGCAACACACACCATCAATAGCCTTCAATACACACACCATCAATAGCCTTCACTACACACACCATCAATAGCCTTGAATACACACACCATCAATAGCCTTCACTACACACACCATCAATAGCCTTGAATACACACACCATCAATAGCCTTCAATACACACACCATCAATAGCCTTCACTACACACACCATCAATAGCCTTCAATACACACACCATCAATAGCCTTGAAGAAATGCATCATCAATAGCCTCGAATACACACACACGATCAATAGCCTTGAGTAAACGCATCATAAATAGCCTTGAATAAATGCATCATTAATAAACTTGAATACACGATACATCGTAAAACGATCACTACTCAATGTATCAGTTCCCTGTTCTACCTTGAACATTTCTGTCGTACTTTTCCCCCCTTAAGAAACCGGAGCAATGCTATTGCGCTCGCGATTCTTTCTTCAGTCCATACATAGTTAAATCCATACATTTCAAGACAGTCCTGTAAGCCTTTTTCTCCAGATATTGGCATTGTTAGAGCCACTTCGAGGCGTACATTTGTTTAGCATTCTGAAATGTTGCATAATAATTCTTGCTATGGGCATTTCAGATAGTCTGACCCAGTCTCTAGTGAAGATGGGATATCTTCCTGTTTCAACGCAAACCATGCAGTTGGGCGTTTTGTCACTAACACTTAGTAAACTCTCGTATACGATAAGATGAGAGATGAGATGAGATGAAATGAGATGAGACGAGACGAGACAAGATAAGACAAGACAAGGCAAGACAAGATGAGGTAAGGTAAGGTATGGTAAGGCAAGGTCAGAGGATAAAAACAAAGACAAGGTAAGACAAAGTAGGGTAAGGTCAGGTCAGGTCAGGCCAGGTGAGATGAGGTGAGACGAGATGAGATGAGGTGGGGTAAGGTAAGGTAGTGTAAGGTAAGGTATAATAAGATAAGGTAAGGTAAGACAAGACAAGACAAGACAAGACAAACAGGACAAGCCAAGGCAAGGCAAGGCAAGGCAAGCAGAGCAAGGCAAGGCAAGACAAAGAGGCAAGGCAAGGCAAGGCAGGCAAGGCAAGGCAGCAAGCAAGGCAAGGCAAGGCAAGGCAAAGCAAGGCAAGGCAAGGCAAGCAAGACAAGACAAGCAAGGCAAGACAAGACAAGCAAGGCAAGCAAGGCAAGCAAGGCAAGCCAAGCCAAGGCAAGCAAGGCAAGGCAAGGCAAGCACAAGGCAAGGCAAGGCAAGGCAAGGCAAGGCAAGCAAGGCAAGGCAAGGCAAGGCAAGGCAAAGCAAGGCAAGGCAAGACAAAGCAAGGCAAGGTAAAGCAAGGCAAGGCAAGGCAAAGCAAAGCCAGGCAAAGCAAGGCGAGGTAGGATAAGGTAAGGTAAGCTAAGCTAAGATAAGGTAAGATAAGAAAAAAATCTTTATTTCCAAAGAAATAGATAAGCACTACACGTACTTTGTTTCCTCCAGCCCTTTGCCCGAAAGGGGATTAAAATGTCTAATCTCAATGACTAAATACGACAATATGTCATATGTGCACATGTCATTACACACAAACAACACTGACAAAACATGACACAGATATTACATCACAGTAAAAAAAAAACTACTTATGTGCATACAACTACACACAAGCAATACTGACAAAACATAATACAAATTCAAATCTTGAAATGTAAAAGATGCTACTCATATACATGTCATTAAAGAAACAAATATTAGTTAAACTATGAGACAAACAATGAGTCATGTAAAATAACAGGCCAAGTATATTATACATCTACATTAAATACGGTGTTTTTTTTTATGAAAAAAGGAAGAATGATTGAAACACGATACAGAGCAAGAAGACATCATACGAATAAGACGTTTTTGCTGTTATTGATATACAGCAAGATATCATAGCCATTATTTTGAGAAAAATATGGACAGAGAGAGAGAGAGAGAGAGAGAGAGAGGGAGAGAGAGAGAGGAGAGAGAGAGAGAGAGAGAGAGAGGGTGAGACAAGAAGACAGACAGAGAAGAGAGACAGAGAGACAGAGAGAGACAGAGACAGACAGCAGACAGAGACAGACCAGAGCAGAGAGACAAGGAGAGAGAGAGAGAGAGAGAGAGAGAGGAGAGAGAGAGAGAGACACAGAGAGAGAGAGACAGAGACAGAGACAGAGAGACAGAGGAGAGAGAGAAAGAGAGAGACAGGAGAGAGACAGAGACAGACAGAGACAGACAGACAGACAGAGACAGAGCCAGAGACGAGAGAAGAGGAGAGAGAGAAGAGAGAGAGAGAGAGAGAAGAGAAGAAGGACAGAAGCAGAGACAGAAGACAGAAGAAGACAGACAGAGAGACAGAGAGAAGAGAGAAGGGAAGAGAGAGAGAGAGAGAGAGAGAGAGAGAGACAGAGAAGACAGAAGACAGAAGGACAGAGCGAGAGGAAGAGAGAAGACAGAGACGAAGACAGAGACAGAGAAGACAGAGAGAGAGAGAGAGACAGACAGACAGACGAGAGAGAGCAGAGAGAGAGAGACAGAGAGAGACGAGCAGAGACAGAGACAGAGACAGAGACAGAGAGAGAGAGAGCCTTTTAGAGTCTGTTCATCGTGTTTTCCTTCGTTAAATACAAAAACAAGACAACTATGTCTGCCATTAACTAAAATCCCTTTTGCGCCAAAATGACATTTTCGTTTTTCCCGTCCGAAAAAAAAAAAGTAAGGGAGCTAATCACATAAACTTCATCAATTTTGTGTTTGCTCTGACATGAAACTCCTGGTCCCAAACAGGCAAGTAAGAGTGTTGCAAAATTGAGTTTGAAAATGGCAAAATATTGATCCGCGGTTTGGCTAAAAGGAAGCTCTTTTAGCTTTAGTTCTGTTTTGCTGTCTGTCAGTATGTCTGTCTGTCTCTTTCTCTTCCACACGTCTGTCTTGCTGGTTCTATTATTTTTTTTTCGTTTGTTTGTTTGTCTGTGTCTTCATGTTTGTCTGTTTGTGTCTCACTGTATTTTGTCTGTTTGCCTGTTTCTAATACCCCTCCCCACCCCCACCCTCTCTCTCTCTTTCATAATCTATCGGTCTGCGTGTCTATGAATATTTTTTTTTATAATATATCTTTATCTCTCTTTTTCAATATTGCTTTTTGCGTTGATACAAGCTCTAATAGTAATGATATGTTGATTTTGCCTTTTTTCATGTGCTGATGCTATTTAGGTTTCATTTGTCTCAGAATTAGCGCAGATCCTCAGTGAACAAAGGTTTGCCACTTCCCTCAAAAAACCAACAACAACAACAACAACGAAAAAACAACCTTGCTTTAATCCATTCTCTTTGTCTCTATCAATTTCTTTCTCTGTCTGTCTGTCTGTCTATCTGTCTGTCTGTCTCTGTGTCTCTGTGTCTCTCTGTGTCTCTCTGTTTCTCTATCTCTCTGTCTCTGTCTGCCTGTATGCCTGTCTATCTCTCTGTCTCTCTCTCTCTCTCCCTCCCTCCCCCCCTCTTCTCTTTCTGTCTCTCTCTTGCTTGCTCTTGAAACAGAGCCACAGACTCAAGATTTGAAATCTCGAGACCGTATCCCAGCCGGAAACATAAAAGCTGACCTGTTTGCTGCCCAACTTAATGTTCCAATCGTTTGGGTGGTGTCAGCTTAATGTCTCATAAAATCAGCGGCCTCCCCCACCCCACCCCACCCCCACTCCCTTCCATTTCAAGACCTTGCCAGCGCATAGGGTTTTTGGCAGGCTCAGCGAGTCTGTTAGATAGCAGATGGAAGATTGGGTGGAGCGCATGTGGAACTGTCTGAGTGCGACGAATCTGTTTTGAACAAATTCTACACTGTAAGTTTACAAGCCTACTATTAACCCTTTGACTCCCGCACCCTGTCCACCAGCATCCTGCTTTGTCAACCATGCTAGAAAAACAAAGATCCTAAACTCTGTTTTTTTTGTGTATACATTTATTTGGGGACATTTATACAAGCGGTAATTTCACCCTTTAGTAGACATATCACTTACCACCTTCCTTTGTTTGTTCTTTCGTTCTTCTGTCTTTCGTTCAGCCGTTTCTGCTGCAAAAGGTGTCGTCGGGGGATGAAGTTGGCGATCCGTAGCAAGATGGGAGGTCTGGAGGAGTGCTGCCATGTTCTGGGTCCAGAGTGTGTCTAAGACTGTCCATCCATCGCTCGCGTGGTCTTCCACTGGCTCTGAAGCCTGAGTACTTTGCGTTTGTTTTGTTACATATGTGTGATTCTCCGTCTTGTTATCCTGATTTGTATTTGTTTAAAGTAACCAGAAAAACATGAATACTGTAATTATTATCATTAATCATTGTTATCATTATTGTTATCATTTTTCTTCTGCTTCTTCTTATCATTATTATTATCATTTTTTTTGTCCAGGGAGAAAATATTGAACGGACTTGCAGGGTGGCTGAGGACAGAGAGCGTGGAAGGTGAGCTTTCGGCAACAAGGGATAGATACATATGGAGGGCCATGATCGCCAACGCAATGCGGCAGGGCACTTGTGTTATGATGATGATGATGATGATGATGATGATGATGATGATATTGTATTTATTTACCGTAACCAGAAAAAACATATAAATACTGTTGTTATTAGTATGATTATGATGATGATGATTATTATTATTATCATTATTATTTATTTTTATCATTCTTCTTCTTCTTCTTTTTCTTGTTTTTCTTGTTCTTCTTGTTCTTGTTCTTCTGTTCTTGTTCTTCTTGTTTTGTTCTTCTTGTTCTTGTTCTTCTTCTCTTCTTCTTCTTTTCTTCTTCTTTTCTTCTTCTTCTTCTTTCTTCTTCTTCTTTTTTCTTTTCTTTTTCTTCTTCTTCTTTATTTTCTTTTTCTTTTCTTCTTCTTCTTTATTTTCTTTTTCTTTTTCTTCTTCTTCTTCTTCTCGTTATCATTATCATCGTTTTGTCCTGATTCGTACTTATTTAACGTAACAACAAAAAAAACCCCCATATAAAGTCGCACTTGTTTTGGATTTATTTAACGTAGTTATAATTTTCAACACATTATTCTTCAAGACAGTTGCCAAATTTCTGGCTGTGTTTGCATACGATTTGTTTGATAGCTTGTTATAGTACACATCGGTCGGAAAAGCGCAAAATGTGAATTATCATGACAAGATTTAGCTATACAAAGGAAATGCGAAACGGTCATAGTGAGTGTATGATACATAACCTCGTGGAATAATAGCTTCTGAGTGCAGACCGCACACAAAGTGATTATCAAATATTCATGGAATCGACAAAAATGCCACAAGCCCAATCCTCATTCCGTTTCCTAAGCTTGCATTGTATTGTACTTGGCCAACAGCAGAGTACATTAAACTTTTAAAATTTTGAGCTGTCTCTCTGTCTGTTTCTTGTCTGTCTCTCTCTCTGTCTCTCTGTCTCTTTCTCTGTCTCTCTCTCTCTCTCTCTCTCTCTCTCTCTCTCTCTCTCTCAGTCTTGGTTCGTTTGTTGTTTGTGTTTTTGTGTTCAGTTTTGATAAAATCTGATTTCCATCTTGTCAAGATTCGAGGAAAAATTATTCACAAACTAATCCATCCACTCACCACACACACACACACACACACACCACACCACACACACACACACACACACACACACCACACACAACACACACACTACACACACACACATCACACACACAACACAACACACACACACACAACACACACACACACATCACACACACAACACACACACACACACACACAACCACACACATACACACAACACACATACACACAACACACACATAACACACACACATACACATACACACAACACACACAAACACACACACACTACACACACACACACACACTACACACACACACAGACACACACTAACACAACACACACACACACACACATACAGGCACACACACACACACAGGCACACACACACACACAAACACACACACTCTCTCTCCCTCTGTCTGTCTGTCTATTGTCTATCTGTCTGTCTGTCTGTTCTCTGTAAAATGTAGAAGCTTCTTCTCCTGTAAATGTAGAAGCTTACACCTACTATTAAAAGAAGACTGGGAGAATGCAAATAACTTCTTCAATCACGAGGGAGATACGCTTGACGGCTTTATGCCCTCAAAATTATGCTTGTGTATATATACGCTTTCTCTGTGTGTATATGTATATGCACATGCATATCCTGAAGCAGAGAAATGAAATAGGAGGTAGGGGGTAAGGGGTAGAGATAGGGGCAGGAGTGCGGAGGTAAGGAAGGGACGGGAAGTATGTAGATTAATTAACTAAACAAGAATAGATAAAAGGAACCAACAATTTGCAAGGGAAAATAACATGTCACGGGTATGAAAGTGCGAGGAAATATCGGTGGGCGTTGTCTGAAGTTGTAACGGAGGGCGAAAATGTAGTGCGACTGAGAAGTAGGGCAGCAGGAATGGGGAGGGAGGGGGAGGGAGGGAGGGAGGGAGGGGGAGGGAGGGGGGGAGAGACTTAAGGGGGAAAGGTAATTTGGAAGGTAGATAAACATGGGGAGGAGAGGTGTGTGAGTTAGTGACAGATACACCAGGAAAGTCTTGTTGTTTTCCTACTACGTATTGTATATTTCTTGTTTTTTTTTTTTTTGTGTGTGTACGCTTGAAAATGGCCAGATGGGCGAAAATATGCGCCTATATTGGAACCAGAAATAACACGAAAAAAAAACAAACAAACAAATAAAACCGCGTATTTCATATAACAGACAAGACAGGCGCAAATCTTCGTCCAATTGGCCTTTGTCAAGCGTAAGATCGCAAACAAAAAAAAACACAAAATACAAAAATTAGGAGAAAAAGACTGAAACTTCCCTGCTGCTCCGTCCAGTGTGAGAAAAGGAATAATTGCTCAGTCTTTTCCTCCTAATTTTTGTATCTGGTATGTGTTTGTTTGTGATCTTACGCTTGACAAAGGTCAGTTAGCCGAACAGTTGCGCCTGTCTTGTTTGTTGTATTAAATACGCGTTCTTATTCTTTTTTCGTGTTTTTTTCTGGTTCCTGTTTGCTTGAATGGGGCAGTCACACTTGTTTTGTAATGTGCCTATATTGTTTTGTTATATCAAAAAGGCATTCTTATTCGGTGTTTTTTTCTGGTTCCTACTAGCGGTCACTTTGGTTTAGATTAAAAAAAGTAGAAGCAGTAATTTGGAACAGGAAAGCTGGAGGGAAAGAGAACGAACACCAGGTAGACCCAGGGAGAAAATATTGGACGGACTTACAGGGTGGCTGAGGACAGAGAGGGTGGAGATGTACTGCAAGCGACAAGGGATAGATTCGTATGGAGGGCCATGATCGCCAACGCCATGCGGCAGGGCACATGATGATGATGATGATGATGATGATGACGATAGATGAGATGATGATAATTGAAAAAAATGAAGTTCTGACATGTAGGAGATAAAGGAAAAGGAGATAGGAATGTCTTAAACGAAAGGAGGTGAGGGTTATTGCCTGAAGGAAGACAGTAAGAATTGAAAAAAGTGAAGGTTTCACTGGACAATGTAGGAGAGTAAAGGAATGAAAGGAGAGTAGGGAATGTCTTAAAACGGAAAGGAGGGTGAGGGCTTATTGCCCTGAAAGGGTAAGACAGTTAGGGGTAAGGTTTATGGGGTCGGGCAGAAAAGTGGAGAAGTGTAATGGATGGAAGCTGTGCTGGTTAGACGTAGAGAAACAGAACAACCAACAATCTGAAAGAGAAAGTGACGGTTTATGGGAATAGGGTGGGACAGTAATTTATGGAATAGGGTGGGACAGTAATTTATGGGAATACTAGGGTGAGACACTAATATACGGGAATAGGTGAGACAGTAATTTATGGGAATAGGGTGGACAGTAATTTATGGGAATAGGGTGGGACGGTAATGTATAGGAATAGGTGGGACGGTAATGTATGGGAATAGTGTGGGACAGTAATTTATGGGAATAGGGTGGGACAGTAATTTTTGGGAATAGGGTGGGACAGTAATTTATGGGAATAGGGTGGGACAGTAATTTATGGGAATAGGGTGGGACAGTAATTTATGGGAATAGGGTGGGACGGTAATGTATAGGAATAGGGTGGGACGGTAATGTATGGGAATAGGGTGGGACAGTAATTCATGGGAATAGGGTGGGATGTAATGTATGGGAATAGGGTGAGACAGTAATTTATGGGAATAGGGTGGGACAGTAATTTATAGGAATAGGGTGGGACAGTAAGGATCAGAGAGATGGCTGGGGATATCTTGATCTGGGAAGGGAGGGTGAGAGTTTATGGCAGTAGTAAAGAGAGGGGTAGGAGTGAGAGAGAGAGAAGCAGCGGGGTGGGTGTCGGTGATGGTGGTAGTAGTGGGATAGAGAAGGTAGGGATGGGGGAGAGTCTTTAGATTTGGAGGGAGAGGGTGAGAGGGTTTTGGAGACGTACCAGCATAACGAGGAAATATTGCTGACGTTGTCTTGATTTAGAAAGGAAGGTGAAGGAGTAAAGGACACGGTTTGTGGAATATGGTTGAGGAGTAAGCGAACAGTGTTGAGGATGTTTTTGGTTTGGTTTAGAGAGATTGAGGGTTTACAGGGTCGTTGTAGAAAGATAGGATTGGTTATTGTAGAGCTTCCCCACCTTTCTAACCTGCCTGCGTTGTTTTTAGTGAGTTTGACACTGACCCGAGAAATGAAAGAGAAAAGAAAAACTACACAGGGGAGGTGTAGACAGGGTTAGCGTTGCAGAACTTTTGACCTTCTAACTTACCTGCATAGTTTTCCATGAGTTTGACTCTGACTCGAGAAATAAATTAGAAAAAAAACCCTGTTTTCATGATATCCAGGCAAGCCAGGTGTAAACGAGTACCCGCCTCTCTATAGTTTGGGGAAGGTTAAGCTGCGATGGAGAGAAGATGGACACCGCCCTCACCATGCTGGCCATGAGAAAAGTTGAGGCTTCTCTATCACCTTGCTTCCCTATGACCTCAAGGTTATGAAACGGTCATCATCATCATGTGCCTTGCCACATGGCGTTGGCGACCATGGACTTCCAACCTTCTCTATCTCTCGTTGCCCCCCAACATCTCCCCCACCCTCCTCATCCCCAGCCACTCTGCAAGTCCGTCCAGCATTCTCTCCCTGGGTCTACCTTATGGAACGGTGTCATCCTTATTCGCCTATTCCCGGTTTCGCCTATCCCTAATTTGGCGATCCTGATTCGCCTATTCTCAGTTCGCCTATGTACTGGATAAAAACCTTTCCGCACAATTCGCCTTGCACACAACAACACACACACACACACACACACACAACATCACACATACACACACAGCACACACACACACCACACCACACACACACACACACACACACTAACACAACACAACACAGACACACAACACCACAACACACACAACACACAACACACACCTCAACACATCACATACACACACACACACACACACACTCACAACAAACAACAAACAACACACACACACAAACACACACACAATACACACACACACACACACACAAACACACAACACACAACACAACACACACAACACACACACACCACACACACACACACACACACACACACACATACACACACACACATACACACACACACACACACACACATACACACACACACACACACACACACCCCACACACACATACACACACACACACACACACACACACACACACACACACCACACACACACACACACTACATCACACACTCATTCTTTTCAGTTTATGTGTATGTGGCAGCATATGTCTAATAGTTAACTGCACAAGATGCCCCAACAAAAAGCTCTGAGATCTCCCCCCCCCCCCCCCATTCAAAACAGAGATTTCATGCTGCTCCAAATGTTCATTTTTATTGTGTGTATGCCCACCTCTGTTCTTTATGCTGTTGGTGATCTGTCTGGCACTGACCATTCGAAGGTGGTTAAATAAAATGCAAACAATTGGCAAGAAAAAGTTTGCACTCAGCCTGTTTTTTTTCATGTATTTTAACACTCATCCATGCATGGACTGTGTGTATGTGTGTGCCTGTCTGTGTGCGTATGTCTGTTAGAGAGAGAGAGAGAGAGAGAAAGAGAGAGGAGAGAGAGAGAGGGAGAGAGAGGGGGATGGAGAGAGAAAGGGAGAGGGAGAGAGAGAGAGAGGGGAGAGAGAGGGATGGAGAGAGAGGGGGAGAGCTGAGAGAGAGGAGAGAGAGGGAGAGGGAGAGAGTGGAGAAAGAGAGCGAGAGAGAGAGATGAATAATTAGAGAGAAAGAGAAGAGAGAGAGAGTTAGGAGAAGGAGAGAGAGAGAGAGAGAAGAGAGAGAAGAGAGAGAGAAAGAGGAGAGACAGACAGAGACAGAGACAGAGACAGAGACTGAGAGAGACAGAGAGAGGAAGGCTCAATAGGCGAAACGGGATTGGTGGATAGATGAAACGGACAAAGAGGCAAACTCTCAAGAGACCACTGAGAATGGCTGCCCCATCAAAGAGAAGACAAAGCGGAATAGGCTAATCGGACACGCACTTATGGAGCAGCTTTACTTCAGTAGGAGAGTCACCTCACCTCATCTCTCTCCCTCGCCGGAATCGGCGGAAGGAAACCACGGCTCGACGACGTCACAAATCTTCTCCAGGTCACACAAATGAGACATCTGCGGGCGACCTCCTGGATCTCCAGACCACAGACACCAGCGATGTTGTTGAAGTAGGAAAGGTGTGCGGTCATCCCTTCTTTCCTCGCCCAACTTTCCCCTGCAGGACTGTTGATATCAGATCTGTTTTTGGTGTTTCTGATGGCGTGGCCTACGTATTTCAGCTTTCTTTTTGTTGATCTCTGTCAGCAATTGGCGCTTGACATTCAGTTCCATTAACACGCTATCGTTTGTTCTTCTGTCTATCCATTTGTCTCTGAGAAGTCGTCTACAGAACCACATTTCTGCTGCATTGATTTTTTTTCTTAGTAGTTGGGGGGGGGGGAGGGGAGGTTCATCATCATCATCATCATCATCATAGGTGCCTTGCCGCATGGCATTGGCGATCATGGACTTCCATCTGTCTCTCTCTCTCGTTGCCCCTAGCGTCTCTCCCACCCTCCTCGTCCCCAGCCACTCTGCAAGTCCGTCCAGCAATTTTCTCCCTGGGTCTTACCCGGTGCTCTCTTTCCCTCCAGCTTTCCCGTGGTGACCAGGTGCTCCAAATCCCCCTTCCTCATAAAATGGCCTATAAATGTTTGCCTGTCTTTTCCTAATCTTCCTTATGAGTGATCTATGGGGAGGGGGGGGGGGGAGGTTACGGACATGGAAATGAAGTATGCCTTGATTGTGAAGCGGAAGGATGAGAATTCTTGGCGTTAGGTGGGAACGCAGGAAGGTAGAATAGAGAGGTAAGGGGGAAAGATGGTTAAAAAAACAACAAAAAAACCAAAAAAAAAAAAACCGAGTTGATATTATTTCTTCGTCTCAGAAGAGTCACAGACTGGCCTACGATAAGGACAGGCTAGACGACAGCAATTTCACTCCATTGATCCCTTGTCTCGATCGGTCCTTTGACTCTGACGAGCCCTCTCTGGCCCTGTCGACTATACTTTCCATCTTGAAGAGAGGAGACGGAGAACGAGAGGAAACAGAGAGCATAGAGAGAGCGAGACAGAAGGAGGAAGGAGAGATTGAGAGAGAGAGAGAGAGAGAGAGAAAGCGGGGGAGAGAGAGATAGAGAGGAGGAGAGAGAGAGAGGAGAGAGAGAGGGAGACAGAGAGAGTACAGAGAGGGAGAGGAGAGAGAGAGAGAGGGGAGAGAGAGAGAGGGAGAGAGAGACAAGAGACAGAGAGGGAGAGAGAGAGGAAGAGGGAGAGAGAGAGGAAGGGAGAGAGGAGGAGAGAGAGGGAGGGAGAGATATGTATATACATATAGAGAGATAGAGAAGAAAATGGTAGAGAGAGAGAGGGAAAGAGAGAGAGAGATGGGAGAGAGAGAGAGGGAGAGAGAGAGGATGAGAGAGAGAGAGAGAGAGAGGTTGGAGAGATACGTATATGTATATATATATATATATATATATATATATATATATATATATATATATATATTATATATATATATATATACATAGAGAGAGAGAAAGAAAGTGGAAGAGAGAGGGGAAGAGAGAGAGAGAGAGAGAGAGAGAGAGAGAGAGAGAGACAGAGACAGAGACAGAGAGAGAGACAGAGACAGAGAGAGAGGTGGGGTGGGGATAGGAGAATAGAAGACCTGTCCGAGAGAACAGGGATAAGAGAAATAGAGTTGGAGAGGGTGAAAAAAAGACAGGCATAGAGAGGAAGAAATCAAAAACGGAGATAAACTCAGATTCAGATGATTTCTTCATCTCATAGGCCCAAAGCCCTTTAAGAAAGAGTGTATGAACACTACTACACAACGGTACAACATATTCTAATATATTGCAAAGAAGTTTCACACGAAGAGACAACTGTTTCTCTAAATGTCACAGAGCCTTATACAAGAATAAAGAGAAATAGCGTAAGATGTCATCAGTATATGATGATTCATCAACTACTATTTCAACAGACAGAGACTAGTTACTACTGAGGCTTTATAAACAGTTCTCTGATGTCACTAAGAACTATACAGCTAAAAAGTGAATTTAATCTTTTTCTTGCATTAAAAAAAAAAAAAAAAAACTTCACCAAGATGAAAATCCGCACATGGTGGGTGCGTATGCGTGTGTCTACGTGAGTGTGTGTGAGTGTGTGTGTGGTGTGTGTGGTGTGTGCGTGCGTGTGTGTGCGTGTGTGCGTGCGTGCGTGTGTGTGTGTATGTGTGCATGTGTGTGTAAGTTTGAAAGTGAGTTTAGTGAGTGAGTGAGTGCGTGTGTGTGTATGTGTGTGTGTGTGTGTGTGTGTGTGTGTGTGTGTGTGTGTTTGTATGTGTGTGTGTATGTGTGTGTATGTGTGTGTGTATGTGTGTGTGTAATGTGTTGTGCGTGAGTGTGTGTATGTGTGTGTGTATGTGTGTTGTGTATGTGCGTATATGTGTGTGTGTATGTGTGTGTATGTGTGTGTGTGGTGTGTGTGTGTGTGTGTTCGTTCGTTCGTTGCTTGATTTAACGTCTTTTCACTATAAGTGATATGTGTGTGTGTGTATGTGTGTGTATGTGAGTGTATGTGTGTGTGTATGTGTGTGTATGTGTGTGTGTGTGTGTGTGTGTGTGTGTGTGTGTGTGTGTGTGTGTTCGTTCGTTCGTTGCTTGATTTAACGTCTTTTCACTATAAGTGATATGTGTGTGTGTATGTGTGTGTATGTGTGTGTATGTTGTGTGTGTGTGTGTGTGTGTGTGTGTGTGTGTGTGTGTGTGTGGTGTGTGTATGTGCGTATTATGTGTATGCGTGTTATTGCCCGTCTGACACTGCGAGTGCGTGTGTGCGTGCAAGCGTGTGAATAAAGGAATCTTTGGCAGGTAACTTATATAAATCAGGGGAATCATGTTTAGGATAAAAAACATAGACGCACATAGTGATGTAAGGACAATTGCGTGTTGTGCTGTCCAACTATAACATTAATGCAACGATTTTGAAGCCTTTTCCAACGACAACAAATATATTTAAAATAGCAGTCAAGCCATCCTATTCCTTTTTTCTATCTTTCTTATCCTCTTATACCCGCTGGAACAAACCAAAAGAAATACAAAGAAATGTGTTCTGTCACATTTTTCTCTGTCTGTCTATCTGTATGTCTGTCTGTCTTTTTTTGTCCTCATCACACAAAATGACTATTCCCCCCCCCCCCCCCCCCCCCGTAAATCAGAGGGTAAGCGTGACATATAGAAGGCAAGTATTGGCCATATAGACATACAAATAGACTGATGGACAGACAGACACATACATGGACAGACAGGAAGATGGATACACAAACAGAATCATAGATAGACATATGTACACAGAAATAGTTGAATAGTATCTAGAAACACAGAGAAATACAGATAGCTAGATATACATACATATATATATAATTATACACCGATAGATAGGTAGGCAGGTAGGCAGGTAGGTAGGTAGATGGATAGATAGATAGATAGATAGATAGATAGATAGATAGACAGACAGATAAATAGATAGATAGACAAACAGACAGCAGATAGGTAGGTAGGTAGGTAGGTAGTAGGTAGATAGATAGATAGATAGATAGATCGAGAGGTAGAGAGATAGATAGATAGGCAGACTGACAGACAGAAACATAACCATACAGACAGAAACACAAACAGATATATAGACATATTGACAGACAGATAAACAGGAATATAGACAGACAGAAACATAGATCGATATACAGATAGATAGACAGACAGACAGATACATAAACATACAGAGAGAAACACAAACAGATATATAGACACATTGACAGACAGATAAATAGAAATATAGACAGACAGAAACATAGATCGATATACAGATAGATAGACAGACAGATAATCAGGTAAAGAAGGAATTGAAAAAAGTAAAGAAGCAGCAGAAAGAAACCAGTCAAAGCATACTACCACTCACTATTTCAACAATACGAACGACAACAGAAAACTCTTATACCGACACAAGGGAGATAATTAAGACACAGCTAAGCACGATGGCCTCCCTTGCGCTTATACACTTTCTGCTCGTAAAATTGTGGCATTGAAAACGAGCAACATACACTGAGACAAGTAAAGTTCACAGACTTCTATTTTCGACAGGGAGCAATGTCAGTACTATACATTTAGTGACGTCAGTTTCGGTTTTAGTGTGCTTTGCATCTGGTGACCTCAGTTTTGGGTTTCAATGTGCTATGCATGTGATGTTTCAATGTGCTATGCATGTGATGTTTCAATGTGCTATGCATGTGATGTTTCAATGTGCTATGCATGTGATGTTTCAATGTGCTATGCATGTGATGATGTTTTAGGTTTTACTGTGCTTTGCATCCTGTGAACTCAGTTTTGGGTTTCATTGTGCTTTGCATCGTGTGAACTCAGTTTTGGGTTTCACTGTGCTTTGCATCTGGTGAGTTTTTAGGTTTTACCGTGCTTGGCATCTGGTGATCACAGTTTTGGGGTTCACTGTGCTATGTATCTGGTGACCTGTTATAGGTTTCACTGTGCCATGTATCTGGTGACCTGTTATAGGTTTCACTGTGTTATGTATCTGGTGACATGTTATAGGTTTCACTGCGCGCCATGTATCTGGTGACATGTTATAGGTTTCACTGTGCTATGTATCTGGTGACCTGTTATAGGTTTCACTGTGCTATGTATCTGGTGACCTGTTATAGGTTTCACTGTGCTATGTATCTGGTGACCTGTTATAGGTTTCACTGTGCCATGGATCTGGTGACTTGTTATAGGTTTCACTGTGCTGTGTATCTGGTGACCTGTTATAGGTTTCACTGTGCTATGTATCTGGAGATCTGTTATAGGTTTCACTGTGCTATGTATCTGGTGATCTGTTATAAGTTTCACTGTGCTATGTATCTGGTGACCTGTTATAGGTTTCACTGTGCACCATGTATCTGGTGACCTGTTATAGGTTTCACTGTGCTATGCATCTGGTGACCTGTTATAGGTTTCACTGTGCTATGTATCTAGTGACCTGTTATAGGTTTCACTGTGCTATGTATCTGGTGACCTGTTATAGGTTTCACTGTGCTATGTATCTGGTGACATGTTATAGGTTTCACTGTGCTATGTATCTAGTGACCTGTTATAGGTTTCACTGTGCTATGTATCTGGTGACCTGTTATAGGTTTCACTGTGCCATGTATCTGGTGACCTGTTATAGATTTCACTGTGCTATGCATCTGGTGACCTGTTATAGGTTTCACTGTGCTATGTATCTAGTGACCTGCTATAGGTTTCACTGTGCTATGTATCTGGTGACCTGTTATAGGTTTCACTGTGCCATGTATCTGGTGACCTGTTATAGGTTTCACTGTGCCATGTATCTGGTGACCTGTTATAGGTTTCACTGTGCTATGTATCTGGTGATCTGTTATAGGTTTCACTGTGCTATGTATCTGGTGATCTGTTATAAGTTTCACTGTGCTATGTATCTGGTGACCTGTTATAGGTTTCACTGTGCGCCATGTATCTGGTGATCTGTTATAGGTTTCACTGTGCTATGTATCTGTTGACCTGTTATAGGTTTCACTGTGCTATGCATCTGTGACCTGTTATAGGTTTCACTGTGCTATGCATCTGTGACATGTTATAGGTTTCACTGTGCTATGCATCTGTGACATGTTATAGGTTTCACTGTGCTATGTATCTGGTGATCTGTTATAGATTTCACTGTGCTATGTATCTGATGACCTGTTATAGGTTTCACTGTTCTATGTATCTGGTGACCTGTTATAGGTTTCAATGTGCCATGTATCTGGTGACCTGTTATAGGTTTCACTGTGCTATGTATCTGGTGACCTGTTATAGGTTTCACTGTGCTATGTATCTGGTGACCTGTTATAGGTTTCACTGTGCTATGTATCTGGTGACCTGTTATAGGTTTCACTGTGCTATGTATCTGGTGACCTGTTATAGGTTTCAATGTGCCATGTATCTGGTGACCTGTTATAGGTTTCACTGTGCTATGTATCTGGTGACCTGTTATAGGTTTCACTGTGCTATGTATCTGGTGACCTGTTGTAGGTTTCACTGTGCTATGGATCTGGTGATCTGTTTTAGGTTTCACTGTGCTATGTATCTGGTGACCTGTTATAGGTTTCACTGTGCTATGTATCTGGTGATCTGTTTTAGGTTTCACTGTGCTATGAATCTTGTGACCTGTTTTAGATTTCACTGTGCTATGTATCTGGTGACCTGTTTTAGGTTTCACTGTGCTATGTATCTGGTGATCTGTTTTAGATTTCACTGTGCTATGATCTTGTGACCTGTTATAGGTTTCACTGTGCGCATGTACGTATCTGGTGACCTGTTATAGGTTTCACTGTGCTATGTACCTGGTGACCTGTTATAGGTTTCACTGTGCTATGGATCTGTGACTTGTTATAGGTTTCACTGTGCTGTGATCTGGTGACCTGTTATAGGTTTCACTGTGCTATGTATCTGGTGATCTGTTATAGGTTTCACTGTGCTGTGCATCTGGTGACCTGTTATAGGTTTTACTGTGCTGTGCATCTGGTGACCTGTTATAGGTTTCACTGTGCACCATGTATGTGGTAACCTGTTATAGGTTTCACTGTGCTAGTATCTGGTGACCTGTTATAGGTTTCACTGTGCTATGTATCTGGTGCCCTGTTATAGGTTTCACTGTGCTATGTATCTGGTAACATGTTATAGGTTTCACTGTGCTATGTATCTGGTGATCTGTTTTAGGTTTCACAGTGCTATGCATCTGCTGACCTTAGTTTCGGATTCCTGTATAGCTTCCATGCCTGAGATACATTCAAGTTAAGGTGGAAGGTGTCAGTGGTTCATGTAGGTTGTTGTTGGACAAACATGCTGGTGGTGGTAGTGGTCTCCTCACAGACGGGTCGCTCACTCCGTCTATCTCCGTTAGCATCGTTAGTAGAGGGCTCAGTAGGCAATGTCAGTATTGTCACTATTTTTTTACTGCTATTGTTATTCATCAAAACAACACAAAAGTAGAAACAGAACGCGTATTTGATATGATAAAACAATACAGACGCAACTGTTTGGCCAACTGGTGTTTATCAAAGGTATACAAAAAAAAAAAAAAAAAAAAAAAAGAAACAAAAGGAAAAAAAAAATCACAGAATAAATGCACAACACTTATGCTGACAGTGACTTTGATTCAGACTTTATTGTAATTGATATCACTGTATTTTTTTCTTCTTCTTGATTATCATCATCGTCGTCATCATCATCATCATCATCATCATCATCATCATCATCATCATCATCATCATCATCATCATCATCATCATCACCGTTATTTTATCATTAGTATTATTGATATATTATTATTATTATCATTATTACTGTTATTATTATCAT
>JAPXFY010000019.1:44011226-44031226 GCA_030674185.1 Monoplex corrugatus | reverse complement strand
CTGTTTCTGAAGACGGAGCCGAGCCATATGTGACATAAAGAATGTTTGTCGGATGTATAAAAAAACATGGCTGCTGTCTTGTGTCTTCAGCTCGAAGCGTAACAAGGAATCACAAAGTAATGTTGTGTTGAGAGTTCACGGCACCGTTTAATTAACCCTTTGACTCCCTGACCTCATCCGCCAGCATCCTGCTTTGTCAGCCATGACAGCAAAGCAAAAATTTAACCCTTTCACTCCCTCAGCCTATCCACCAGCTTCCTGTAGTGAAAGGGCCAAAGTGGTATAGGATCTCAAACTTTTTATAAACAGTTATTTGTTTATAAAAACATAGCGGGTATCTTGGGTCTTCATTTCGAAACAAGAGGACAAATCACAAAGTGATGTTGTTATGAGGATTCATTGCACCATTTGAAGAGACATAAGATCTCAACTTTTTATCAAATATGTACACTTAAACACCAGTACATTTTCTGCTTTCCCTAATGAGATGGACGATGATCTTCCTTCGACAAATGAGGCTGTTTGACTCTCTCTTACGACAGGACAGATCTAGGCATATTGATTTCTTTATTTTAAGTCAGCGTAGATCTTGTTTTATTTCATTTTTTGAACTGCGTTAAAACTTGGAATTTTATTGCAATTGGTATGCTCTTAAATCGTGCCTTCGTCTAACGCATTCGCGAAAACACAATCATGCAGTTCTAGGTCTGTTTTAGTTTTTCACTTGCACGGAGATTTGCAAGAATAAATGATTGTGTTAAAAACCAATCTTTCTTTTATCTATTATTGATTTTTTTTCATAAAATGGGAGACTAGAGAATGGCTTGATCGATCGTCTCGCTCTTTTTTGTCCTTTTCTTTTTAAGACTTTTGTGTCCACCGGAACAAGCTTTTATCAGCTCATTACGGGGTAGATCTTTACCAAATTTTGGTCCAAGGTGTAGTCTATTAATTAAGGTTTCGCGAAAGCTAGACTTTGAAAGGTAAATCTCTAGGTCAAGGTCACATGGACTCCCATTTCCTCTCCCCCCCCCCAAAAAAGTGCCTCAAATCAGCATTGCTCATAGTCTATATTACACTCATTTCAGGTCATTTTTTATATCAATCAATGCTTCTGCGAGTTCACAATGAGCTTGTGAAGAATAAAGTAAGGATTTTTTCTTTTATCATTCTTGCATACAAAAGGAGATGATGAGAATGGCCTATGCATTTCTTTTCAGCTTATTTATTTATTCACTTGTCTTTGCTTGTTAGCGTCTAAGATTACATTGTTGTCGTTACTTTATTTGTTGCCTTTATTTTGTGTTGCCTCGTTTTTTTTTTATCCGTTGTTTTGTTAACTTTTTCTTCACTTTGTTAACTGTGAACGTTTTCGCTTTTATGTTAAGGCCAGTCTGTACTTTTACATCCAGTCCGTCTTTATCGCAGTTACAGTTTAGGTTCTTGTTGTCTTTTTCTTTGCTATTGTTTTACTGAATTTTCTTCTTGGATATCATTTCTTTGTATTCTTTCTACGAACTGCTTTGCTGGACATGCTGCTGTTATTGTTATCATCATTATCATTTTGTGTGTTGTGTGTGTGTGTGTGTGCACTCATGCGCGTGCGTATACGCGTGTGTCCGTATACACGCATGACTGTGCGCATAAGCGCGCGTGTGTGTCTGTCTATGTGAGGCTGTCTCCTCTTTCTTCCTCACGCAATCAGAAGACACACACACACACACACACACGACACAGACACAGACACACACGCAGACACACACAGACACAGACACAGACACACACACACACCACACACACACACGCGCACACACACACACACACACACACACACACACACACCACACACACACACACACACACACACACACACACACACACATTCACTCATTCGCGTGGGAAGCTTGCGCGGAATCAAGGCATGACAGAAAGAGACAACAGAGCGAGAGAGAGAGGAGAGAGAGAAGAGAGAGAGAGAGAGAGACAGAGACAGAGACGAGAGACAGAGACAGAGACAGAGAGACAGAGAGACAGAGAGACAGACAGACAGACAGACACAGAGACAGACACAGAGACAGAGAGACAGGACAGAGAGACACAGAGACGACAGAGACAGACAGAGAGAAGAGACAGGGAGAGAACAGAGAGAGACAGAGAGAGACAGAGAGATGAGAGGAGAAGAGAAACAGAGAGAGAAGAGGAGATGAGGAGAACAGAGAGAGAGAGAGAGAGAGAGAAGCAGACAGGACAACAATTGACAGGGACAGGGAGACAATAAAACATGGACAGAAATAGAAAGAGTGTGGAAAAAAGAAGAGAAACAGACCCCCCCCCCCCCAAAAAAAAAAAAAAAAAAAAAAAGGGCAGGCAGAGACAGACAGACTGATGGAGAGCCAGCCAGCCAGCCAGCCAGCCAGCCAGCCAGCCAGCTAGACAGACATAGAACAGAGCAAGCAAGAAAAGGAGCACATAATGTTTACATGGCTAATCGTAACCGCTACACAGTCGACCACATCCCCATTGATTTTGTATCGCAGTGGCAAACTAGACCCGTCCATCATCTGTCTATCTTCAGTTTTAAGTGCTGGCAACCACTTGCTCGAGGTCATCGACTTTCAGAAGATAGGTTAACACAGTACCGCTATCAACTTTCGGGCCGTCGACCTTTTGTGGCCTTATCTGGGCGGGTGCAATAAACATTTTGATAGTAGACAGGTAAAGCAGCTTCCATCCTATACAGTTCTAATCTCAGTGTAAGTTTTACGTTTCTTACGAAAGCGTTTCCCTGGTTCAGAATATATTCCATACGCACTGACGCCACTGATACCGTGTGGTGGGGAAGATCCCAAAACGATCATGGCACAAACCATAAACAAGCCCACACACAGAAAAGTCTTTCATAGTCCTTCACAGCAATGATACCAATGTCTTGAGGTACTACCTAACAGCATTGGAAAAGTCTTCAGGTTCTATCCAGCAGCACTGGAAAATTCTTGAGATGCTTCCAAACAGTCTTGAATTTTACCTAACAGCACTGGAAAAGCCTTGAGGTACTACCTAACAGCACTGGAAAAGTCTTGAAGTCCTACCTAACAGCACTGGACAAGTCTTCAGGTACTACCTAACAGCACTGGAAAAGTCTTGAAGTCCTACCTAACAGCACTGGAAAACTCTTGAAGCCCTACCTAACAGCACTGGAAAACTCTTGAAGTCCTACCTAACAGCACTGGAAAACTCTTGAAGTCCTACCTAACAGCACTGGAAAACTCTTGAAGTCCTACCTAACAGCACTGGAAAACTCTTGAAGTCCTACCTAACAGCACTGGAAAAGTCTTGAGGTACTAATTAACAGCACTGGAAAAGTCTTGTGGTACTACCTAACAGCACTAGAAAAGTCTTGAAGTCCTACCTAACAGCACTGGAAAAGTCTTGATGTACTGCCTAATAGCACTGGAAAAGTTTTGAGGTACTACTTAACAGCACTGGAAAACTCTTGAGGTACTACCTAATAGCACTGGAAAAGTCTTGAGGTCTTACACAACAGTATTGGAAAAGTCTTGAGGTACTACCTAGCAGTACTGGAAAAGTCTTGAGGTACTACCTAGCAGTACTGGAAAAGTCTTGAGGTATTACCTAGCAGTACTGGAAAAGTCTTGAGGTATTACCTAGCAGTACTGGAAAAGTCTTGAGGTACTAGTTAACAGAACTGGAAAAGTCTTGAAGTCCTACCTAACAGCGCTGGAAATGTCTAGTGGTCTTACTTAACAGCACTGGAAATGTCTTGAAGTTCTCCATTGCAGCATTCAAACAATTTTGAGGTTCTACCCAGCAGAACTGGAAAAGTCTTGAGGTCTTACCTAACAGCACTGGAAAAGTCTAGAGGTCTTACCTAACAGCACTGGAAAAGTCTAGAGGTCTTACCTAACAGCACTGGAAAAGTCTAGAGGTCTTACCTAACAGCACTGGAAAAGTCTAGAGGTCTTACCTAACAGCACTGGAAAAGTCTAGAGGTCTTACCTAGTACAACTGGAAATGTCTTGAAGTCCTTATCAGCACTGGAAATGTTTTGGGGTCTCACCTAACAGCACAGGAACTATCTTGAAGTCCTGTTTAACAGCACCGGAAAAGTCTGGAGATTCTATCTAGCAGAGCTGGCAAGGTTTTGTGGTCCTGTCTAGCAGGGCTGGCAAGGTTTTGTGGTCCTATCTGGCAGAGCTGGCAAGGTCTTGTAGTCCTGTCTAGCAGCGCTGGCAAGGTCTTGTGGTCCTATCTAGCAGAGCTGGCAATGTCTTGTGGTCCTATCTAGCAGAGCTGGCAATGTCTTGTGGTCCTATCTAGCAGAGCTGGCAAGATCTTGTGGTCCTATCTAGCAGAGCTGGCAATGTCTTGTGGTCCTATCTAGCAGAGCTGGCAAGGTCTTGTGGTCCTATCTAGCAGAGCTGGCAAGGTTTTGTGGTCCTGTCTAGCAGAGCTGGCAAGGTCTTGTGGTCCTATCTAGCAGAGCTGGCAATGTCTTGTGGTCCTGTCTAGCAGAGCTGGCAAGGTCTTGTGGTCCTATCTAGCAGAGCTGGCAAGGTCTTGTGGTCCTATCTAGCAGAGCTGGCAAGGTTTTGTGGTCCTGTCTAGCAGGGCTGGCAAGGTTTTGTGGTCCTATCTGGCAGAGCTGGCAAGGTCTTGTAGTCCTGTCTAGCAGCGCTGGCAAGGTCTTGTGGTCCTATCTAGCAGAGCTGGCAATGTCTTGTGGTCCTATCTAGCAGAGCTGGCAATGTCTTGTGGTCCTATCTAGCAGAGCTGGCAAGGTCTTGTGGTCCTATCTAGCAGAGCTGGCAAGGTTTTGTGGTCCTGTCTAGCAGAGCTGGCAAGGTCTTGTGGTCCTATCTAGCAGAGCTGGCAATGTCTTGTGGTCCTGTCTAGCAGAGCTGGCAAGGTCTTGTGGTCCTATCTAGCAGAGCTGGCAAGGTCTTGTGGTCCTATCTAGCAGAGCTGGCAAGGTCTTGAGGTCCTATCTAGCAGAGCTGGCAAGGTCTTGTGGTCCTGTCTAGCAGAGCTGGCAAGGTCTTGAGGTCCTATCTAGCAGAGCTGGCAAGGTTTTGTGGTCCTATCTAGCAGAGCTGGTAATGTCTTGTTGTCTTATCTAGCAGAGCTGGCAATGTCTTGTGGTCCTGTCTAGCAGAGCTGGCAAGGTCTTGTGGTCCTATCTAGCAGAGCTGGCAAGGTCTTGTGGTCCTATCTAACAGAGCTGGCAAGATCTTGTGGTCCTGTCTAGCAGAGCTGGCAATGTCTTGTGGTCCTATCTAGCAGAGCTGGCAAGGTTTTGTGGTCCTATCTAGCAGAGCTGGCAATGTCTTGTGGTCCTATCTAGCAGAGCTGGCAAGGTCTTGTAGTCCTATCTAGCAGAGCTGGCAAGGTCTTGTAGTCCTATCTAGCAGAGCTGGCAAGGTCTTGTGGTCCTATCTAGCAGAGCTGGCAAGGTCTTGTTGTCCTATCTAGCAGACCTGGCAAGGTCTTGAGGTCCTATCTAGCAGAGCTGGCAAGGTTTTGTGGCCCTATCTAGCAGAGCTGGCAAGGTTTTGTGGCCCTATCTAGCAGAGCTGGCAAGGTTTTGTGGCCCTATCTAGCAGAGCTGGCAAGGTTTTGTGGCCCTATCTAGCAGAACTGGCAAGGTCTTGTAGTCCTATCTAGCAGAGCTGGCAAGGTTTTGTGGCCCTATCTAGCAGAACTGGCAAGGTCTTGTAGTCCTATCTAGCAGAGCTGGCAAGGTTTTGTGGCCCTACATAGTAGTGCTGGCATGATCTTGAAGTCCTATCTAGTAGTACTGGCAAGGTCTTGACGTCCTACCTGGCAGCGCACACTTCAACACACTTAGTCCAAGTTCAGTCTGCCAAAGTCCTAGTTCAATGAAGCCCTTTTTATACTGCGATATCAGGCCACCATAAGAACACCCACCAGCGGAGACTGCATCACTGCTGGGTTATTTTAATGGAAATCAGAAGTACCTTGTCTGATGAAAAAAAAAATACAAAGGACACACCGAGGAAGGCAAACATGATGTTGTAGAGTTCTAGTTTGGATTTGGACTGCGTGGTTCCAGTCTTCGTCTTCCCAAGTCCACGGCACGTTCAATCCGAAAGTAAGAGTAGTTCAGAGATATGTACATAAAAAATCCCCCAGTAAGATTTTTGTTGACCGATGGTCATTTTATGAAAAAAGAGAAATTAAAGCACCTGGTCACAACAGGAAAGCCAGAGGGAAAGAGAACAACAGGTAGACCCAGGGAGAAAATATTGGACGGACTTGCAGTGTGTCTGAGGACTGAGAGGGTGGAAGTTGTACTTGCAGCGACAAGGGATCGATTCCAATGGAGGACCATGATCACCAACGCCACGCAGCAGGGCACATGATGATGATGATGATGATGATGATGATGATGATGATGATGATGATGATGATGATGATGGGCGTTTGTATCCCAGACTTTCCAGTCGCTAACCACTTAGCCACACTGATTGATTTTGGGGGAATCTCTGCAATCAAGCAGCAAACGTCTTGTGGACACTGGCAGGTCATTGTCAGAGCACTGGTGACAAGAACACCCCACTCAGTCAAATAGCACTTAACTTATGTTCTCGTGTTGCCATGAGCAAGGTGACAGCTTCTCATAATCCCATTTAGAGAGAGAGAGAGGGAGGGAGGGACAGAGAGAGGGAGGGAGGGAGAGAGAGAAGAAAAGAAGGAGAGAGAGAGAGAGAGACAGAGACAGAGATACTGAGAGAGAGAGAAAGAGAGTGAGAGAACGAGAGAGAGATAGAGAGACAGAGACAGACAGAGAGAGAGAGGGAGAGAGAGAGAGAGTGAGAGAGAGAGAGAGTGAGAGAGAGAGAGGAAGACAGACAGACAGACAGACAGACAGACAGACAGACGACTATTACCATCTTCTTCATCCATCTGATGAAACAACTGAAAATAAGAGCAACTATTAACTACTAATTTATGGGAGAAGGTAAATCGTGTTAGGCATCCACCCATCATTGCAGACTTAAACTGAAAATAGAACAAAAACAAAAACAAAACCTCTCACTCTAAAAACAACAACAAAAAAATAAAAAAACACACACACACAAAAGAAAACCCCCCCCCCCCAAAAAAAAAACACCCCAAACAAAACAAACAAACTTTCTTTTATCTTGCGCTGGAATAGGGCCTCGTTAATATATATTTAGATGCATGGGGCGTACACCAACGGACATAGATAAAAGAGACACATCTCCCCAGATAAACGAGACATGTCTACCCAGCTTCCCCACCCCCTCTTCTCTCTCTCTCTCTCTCTCTCTCTCTCTCTCTCTCTCTCTCTCTCTCTCTCACGTATGCCTAGAACATAGCCTCGTTAAAATGCATTTGGAAATTTGGAACGTAGATCTCACCCTCTTTCTTCTCTTTCTTTCCAGCCACCCCTCGTAATCGACCATCTCTCAATCTAACTTTTGATAAGATATATTTAGACGCAAGGGGCGTCACCAACTTCCGGTGCTTTTCGCTCAACAAACTTGCCGAAACCTGGAAACGCTCTACTCTATAGAAACTACCCAACCTGATAGCTTCCAGCGACTGTGAATGCATTATTCATCATGTCACACATCTTTCAACTTGGATTCTTGCTGGCGATTAGAAAGGAGAGACCGTTCCCTACCCCCTCTCTCTTCCCCCTTCTCTTTCTGTTGGCTGACTATGTGCACAGTTTACTGAAAGCGAGTTGATGAAGTAGGGCTTCAGAGTGCAGGCATTTGTGTATGGGACGTGAGAGTAAGTGTGCGACTCTTTCTGGATTTCCTGTTCATTCGTTTATTTTTTCCAATATTTTTTCTTCTTCTTCTGTTCACCTTTTCATGGAAAGATCGATTCAGATGGACCTGAGGTGTATATGTCTGTGTCTGTAAACAGAAACATGGCAGCAATCAAGAAGAGCAGCGAAAGAGGGAGGGATGCTCATTCAGTATGGGTCTGATATGAGTTCTAGACAGCTTCGACACCAAGCAACGGACTACCCACTGGAAGGTTGTGAGTTCGAATACCCATCAGTTTCTTCAAAACTTATTGTGAGATTTTTCGGCTCCCACCGCCTCCTACCCAGAGTTGGGCGTGTTATAGGTTCATTGGGAAGACTGGGAGCACACAGTCGAGTCTCATCCACTTCACGGATGCGTCTTTGAGGGTGTTGCTCAAATCTTCTGACCAGCACCGCAGTGTCTGTATCTCTCGGGCCTGGTTGATGCCAGGATATATAATGATAGTAAGTGTAGAGTACAGCCCTGTCACGCAGTCTCAGTCCTAGATGGAACACCACAGCATCACGATTATCATCCTCATCGTCATCATCGTTACACTGTAAAAACTGTGCCAGCTTCTGTGGCCATTAAGTTTGCGCAGAAAATGGCAAAAAAATGGTGAATACAAAGGTAATTTCTCTAAGTGCGATGATCCTAAAAACAAACCAAAACATAGAAACAAAAAGAAAAAATATTACTGACACCAGAAAGGGCAGAGCAGCAGTGTCTTAAGTATACTGGATCTGAACATAAGCCTGGAACACAAATGGTAGCGACCCTATTATTGCTATTTTTGTTTAAAGCCCAGCCGACTGCGTAGAGCCATATCACGGCTATAACCGCTTCAAAATATACACAGTACTTCAACAGGAAAAAAAGGAAAAGAAAATCAAGTACACATATCAATGCATTCACACACATAATCTAAGGAGATGCCCCTGTCACTGACCACTCTGTCCAATTTATTACATAGGGGATATGAGAAACATACCTGAATACAATTATGAACATAATTAAGAATACTGAAACATATCTAAAAACAGGCCTAAACTGCCGATAATTGCTTCCGCATATCGCATTTCCCCAGAGCCAAAAATGCAATTAATACATGTACCCAATTATCAATCCTAAGAGAAAGTACGTAAGACTTTACTAAACCCATACAGATCAATGGACCAGCAAGACAGAAAATGATAGGAAGAAATGACAAAAAGCAAAGGATCAAGACAGAAACAAAGAGAGTGGCAGAAAAAAAAAGAAATTTCTAGCACAGAATTTCCAGAAGGGATACTATTTATACTGAAAGAGCCCCTGGCATCCCCACGGGGGACACAGAATACCTTGGTGAATGGACTTAGATCGCGATCGCCTACACACTCATAGTTCCTGTAGACGTAGTGCGCCGAGACTTCAACGAAATGAAACTGGTTTGGTGGTCAGTTAATGGATTGGGAATGAGCAAGATGAAGAGGACTGTCAGTACAGTGGACAGATGTGTCTGAAATGAATCGTCAGCTGTTTATATTGTCACCATGCTCAGACCGCATCAGACCTAACGGAAAGACGTATCTGCATACGTTTTAACAGACCCGACAAAGTTTTTCGTAACAGCATATTTTTGTCTTCCTGTCTCAGATCTTGCTTTCAAACACAAATCAGATTTAGTTATAATGGGTTTTTATAATCTCTCTCTCTCTCTTCTCTCTTTCTCTTCTTTCTCTTCCCTCTCTCTTTCTCTCTCTCTCTCTTCTCTCTCTCCCTGTCTCTCTCTCTTTCATTCTAACCCTTCTTGTCTCCTCCCCTTGCCTTCAAAGATAAGATCGTTAAGATGTATTGAGAAACAAGGCGGATAGACCCCTCCATCTTTTCCTCTACCTCCCCCCCCCCTCTTTCTCTGATTTGGCAACCCCATTTTCCTAACTTTTTTTAAAGAATTATCGCACTCAGTGAAGTTACCTTTGTGCTCACCTTTTTTCTTTTCTTTTCCTTTTTTTTTTCGTCCCATTTTCTACGCCACCTTAACAGCCACAGAAGCTGGCACCGTTTTTACAATGCGATGATGATGATGCCGATGAGGATGATAATCATGATGCTATCGAGTTCCATTTAGGATTGAGACCGAGTGACAGGACTGTACTCTATGCTTACTATCAAAATATATCCTGGCATCAGCCAGGCCCGAGAGATACAGACATCTGAGGTACTGGTCAGAAGATTTGAGCGACACCCCCAATAACGCATCCGTGAAGACGATGAGACTCTACTGTGTGGTCCCAGTCTTCCCAGTGAGCCCATAACACGCCCAACTCTGGGCAGGAGCCGGTTAGAGCCGAAAAAAAAACCCCACAAATTTTTTTTAAAGGGACTAATGGGGATTCGGACCCACAACCTTCCAGTAAGTAGTCTGTCGCGTTAACCACTACACCACGGCGACTGGTCCCTTTTCCCTAACTTTGTTAAGGTATATTTAGAAGCAAGGGCCGTCACCAAGTTCTGTTGAATTTCGCTTATCGAACCTGGCCAAACCTGGAAATGATGTACCCCCACAGGACCTATACCCCACTTGATTGCTTCCAGTGACTGCTGATGCATTATTCATGTTTTCCACACAATTTTTACATTCGGAATCGTGCTTGTGGGTTTAGAAGAAAGATTGTTCCTTACAAACCCCGCTCCCCATCCCCCCTCCCCCACCTCGTCCCCCATTTTCTGTTTCTGTGTACAGAATATGGGGGGAAATGACTGAAAGCAAGCTGATGAAGCCGGGCTCCAAGGGTGTAGTGAATTTGTCTTTGGGACATGAAGCCAAGTGTCTGACGCTTCCTGGGGCTTTCCTGTTCATTCATTTTGCTACTTTTTTGGGGGTCAGTTTTCCTTCTTTATTTTCTTTCACCTAAAAAACCCCCACACTTCTTGAAGGGATAACTGATTCAGTCGGGCCTTTACTGATCTGTCTTTCGTTGTGCATGTGTGCTGTCATAGAATTAACCATTCAGCAAGACTCTGAAAGACAGAGAGAGAGGGGGGAGGGAGAGAGAGAGAGAAAGACACACAGACACATAGAGCGAGAGAGAGAGAGATGAAGAGACACAAAGAGCGAGACAGAAAGAGAGAGAGAGAGAGAGAGAGAGAGAGAGAGAGGCAGACAAACAGATAGACAGATACAGAGACAGACACAGGGACAGAGAGACAGAAAAAGACGGGGGTAGTGGATGGTAGCATTGATTCATTCTTGCCTTACAACTGATCAGTCAGTCTCTGCCATTAGTGTGGGCCATAGCAGGGCACGTGTAGAGTACGCTGGATCAGAAAGGAACTACCGAACACCACCAAAGTGGTCTGGCAGCTGTGTAAGTTTTGATGGAGCTGGAATTTAGACAGGAGAACTTGATCACACTCAGACAACTACATATGCGCTCCGCCCAAATCTACCAATCTATCTTTCAGCTATCGAAAGTCCGTTGTTGGACGTAGGCCTTCCCCAGCTGCTTCCATTCACTTCATTCCGGTGCTTTTCCTCTCCAGTTCTGGTCAAATCCATCTAGGTCCCCTCTCCATCTAGTTTTCTGTCTTCCTCTATTATACTGTGAGTGCCGTTTCTTGGTATCCAGAACGTGGTTTTTGTTGTCCAACGATTGTCCATTATCCGGGTGAGATGTCCGGCCCGGTTCCATTTCAGTTTGGTGATGGTTTCCAGGATGTCTCACACTTTAGTTGTTCTTTCTCTGATCCACTGAGCCGTTTTGTGATCTTTCCAGAGGATACCAAGCTTGATTCTTTCATGTGCTTGCTGCATGATCTACCGGTCATCAGTTAGAAAATTCTTGAGCTTGTACATAATCCTGTGTGCTGGCAAGCCATTGAAATAAAGGAGAGCGCAGAGAAGGACGTACGAAACGCTAATTTAACACCACCAAAATGACTAAGCATCCTATAACTTCCATGGCTACCGGCAGAACTTGGAAAAAAATAGCAGTCACGTTCATCAATGCTTTGGCCTGACCATGCACATACAGCGAACAAAAGAAGAAGAATACTGAAGCATTGACATGAGCAGTGGACAGACCAGTGTTTATGTTGCAGGTTGAGAGTGAACTCAATATATCAGATCTGGATTCCATGGCTCGATCAGCCCACAGTTTTAGGGTGAGCTCATAACGTGTAAACACTGATAAACGATGCTAACTTCTTGACACCAGAACTACAATGGGATAAATCTGACATTTGGTCCTGAAAGCCTGAACCCTTTACCATATGTCAGCAATTATCATCCAGGTTTACCAAAAGCAGAGCAATATCGACAGCATCAATGATTTTCACAATCTGATTTTGTCAGAGAAGCTGATCAGTTTTCACTTATTTATTTATTATTGCTCTCCTGTTCAGCCTGATTATCACTGCCATAAGTGTTGGGACTTTCATTGCTGTGCAAATACCTTCAGTGGACAAAACTGTCACCAATTTACTGAAGTTGTTTTTCATCGTTTGTCAATAATTCCATAACTGGTGTAGCCATTGGTCAATGTGACAGGATGACATGATGCGTAAACTAACGGGATCCAGTATCTCTGAGATGTGGCAGCAAGCAAGTCAGGCATGCTCACTTTGATTCATTTTTGATGTTTTGTTTTGTTCTTCCTCTGTCGACATAGGCGATGGCCTTGTTCCAAGGATACTGAAGGATCACTGAAAGCAGTTTGTGATGCGTCCAAACCAGGTAAACTTCCATCATTTCAATGCGACCAGTAGATCGTCCTGTGGATCCCTATTGTGGTACTGATTTTGTTCTGCACATTGTCGTTGGTCTTGGATTTTTGAGGTTTAAAAAGAGAAATATTTCTTCGTGGCCTGAGTCTTTTGTTCTGTGTAAGCATGCACTATTTGTGTTTTGTAGCAGCTTGTTGAAGACGCTGACCTTGATGCTTTACGTATAGTGTTGATCTTGTCTATTGCTGCCATAGCTGAGTACAAACATCTGCTGAGCAACTACCATCTCCCGGCAGGAATGTTCCCCAAAATCCTTGAAACTCGTCAGTCACATAAAAACGTCTGAAGATACTCTAAAAGGAAAATTGTCAGTATGGCTTGACGGTATTGGTTTTTCGTTTGTATCCCTTTGGGCATCAAGTTTGAGGACACGAAAACTTTCTGAAAAGAGAAATGGGGAAGACTGGCTTTGCAAGTTATTTAGACTGACTGCTCTGTCTGTCTGTCTGTTTGACTTTCTGTTGATCTGTCTCTCTTTACCTTTCTCGGGGTCACTCCCTCTCTGTGTGTTAACCATGCCTATTTGCCCGTGTATCTTTCACTTTTCATCTCTTTTTCTGTACCATGTCTGTCCATCTTTCTATGATCGGTCTGCGTGTTTGTCTGTCTGTCGTGTGTCCGTATCTCCATCATTCGTTTTCTTTGTATAGAGTGTGCATGTGTGTGCAAGCTCTCGTTTCAAAGTGTGTTCTTTGGGGAGTAATTGTTATTGTTATTTTTGTTTAAAGCCTAGCCGACTGCGTAGTGCCTTATCAGGACTATAACCGTCTCAAAACATACACAATACTTCAACAGGAAAAAAAAAGGAAAAGAAAATTAAGTACACATATCAATGCGTTCGCGCATATAATCCTAGGAGATGCCTCTGGTGTTGAACATTCCGTTCAATTTATCACACAGGGGATTTAAATAAAAACATACCTAAATACAAATTTAAACATAATTAAAGACACTGAAATAATATACAAACGGGCCTAAATTACTTGAAATTGCTTTCGCATATCACATTACACCTGTCACGTATTCCACTTCGCTGTGTTCACTCTTTTACACCTGTCACGTATTCCACTTCACTGTGTTTACTCTTTTACACCTGTCACGTATTCCACTTCACTGCATTCACTCTTTTATACCTGTCATGTACTCCTTTTCACTGTATTCACTCTTTTACACCTGTCATGTATTCCACTTCACTGTATTCACTCTTTTACACCTGTCATGTATTCCTTTTCATTGTATTCATTCTTTTACACCTGTCATGTATTCCTTTTCATTGTATTCATTCTTTTACACCTGTCATGTATTCCACTTCACTGTATTCACTCTTTTACATCTGTCATGTATTCAACTTCACTGTATTCACTCTTTTACACCTGTCATGTATTCTACTTCACTGTATTGACTCTTTTACACCTGTCACGTATTCTGCTTCGCTGTATTGACTCTTTTACACCTGTCACGTATTCTGCTTCGCTGTATTTATTCTTTTAGACCTATCACGTATTGCACTTCACCGTATGTACTCTTACACCTGTCACATATTCAACCTCACTGTATTCACTCTTGTAGACCTGTCACGTATTCTACTTCACAGTATTCACTCTTTTACACCTGTCACGTATTCCGTTTCCACACCTCTTCTCTTTCAATGCCTTGACTGCCATCCCACTCAACCCCCTTTCCTGTCCCCAACCAGTCTGTCTTTGTTTTTCTCCTACAGCCTCGCACACAAGGGCTTAAGCAGCACACATACTTCACCTACATACACAGACACAGAATAACAATCACACAGCCACACACAGTCAGACACACAAACACACAGACAGATGGACAGACAGACAGACACACACACACACACACATATATACATATATATATGTATATGTATATGTGTGTGAGAATGAGTGTGTGTGTGTGAGAATGAGTGTGTGTGTGAGAATGAATGTGTGTGTGTGTGTGTGTGTGTGTGTGTGTGTGCGTGTGTGTGAGTGAGTGTGTGTGTATATGTATATATGTATGTGTGTACGTGTGTGTGTTTGTGTGTATGCGTGTGTTAGTATGTGTATTTATGTGTGTGTGTATATGTATATATGTATGTGTGTGTGTATATGTGTACGTGTGTGTGTTTGTGTGTATGCGTGTGTTAGTGTGTGTATTTATGTGTGTGTGTGTATGTGTATGTGTGTTTGTGTTTGTGCGTGTACGCGCGCGTGTGTGTGTATGTGTTTGTGTGTGTGTATATATATATATATATATATATTATATATATATATATATATACATATGTGTGTGTATGTGTGTATGTATGCGTGTGTGCGTGCGTGCGTGCGTGCATGAGTGCGTGTGTCTATCTTTCTCAGCTATTTATGGATCAAATTGGATCAAAGGTGTAGGCTGTTTAAGAGTTGCGAAAAAGTTTTGAAACGTAAAATACCAAGGTCAAGGTCACACGAACCAAAAAAAAAAAAAAAAGCCTAAAATCAGTATTTTTCGGGAAGGGTGTCTGAACAAGACATCCTAGGAACGTACGACAATATATCAATACGTTTTTGTAGTTGTGACAGTTTACCATTGACCCTCGAAGTGCGTCATGTGAAGCTTACCATTGACCCTCGAAGTGCGTCATGTGAAGCTTTTTGAAGTCACCGTGAACTGTATGCTAGACCATCTGTACCTTCATGATTTCACAGTGTCTGAAACAAAAATTGTCAAAAATTCAAAGAATCAAATTTGTTTGCAATAAGTTTCAGAACAAAAGCTGTTTCTACAGCTAACTCTAATTTTTGTCTACGTTGCATCTTTTGATGAGCCGTAGGAAGATCGCACGGCTCGCCATGTTATATATAAGATCCGGCATGGGTTGGCGTATGTTGATTTTGAAAAGGCTCTTGTGTCTGATGAAAAACCAAAACTTAGGGCTGCAACATCACGAGACAGAAGATCGCATTCTCAACAGCTCAACCGGTTACAGTGTGTTCGGGACTACCCACAGAACTCATTCCTGCCACGTACCATCCAGGAGTGGAATGAAATCTTGACAGAGGCTGCTGTGTCATCAGAAACTCTTGACCTATTTAGGGCAAGAGTTTGCAGCCTCCTACAATGATTTTTTTGTGTGTGCGTCTGCCCCCCCTCCCCCCCCCCATTAGTGTCAGAATAATCAACTGGTTGATTGTGGACACTGAACGGATGAAGATGAAGATGTGAAACTGTTTGGCCTCATCACAGTACAACAAAGGTGTAGTTTTGAGCATCGTCCACTTCCAACAGAAGGGAAAAGTCCGGTATCACTTTACCAAACAAATTTTGTTTTTACATGTATGTAAATCGAAAAGGGCATCCTAAAAAATTGCAATAAATTGGTTCCATCCTCAGAAAAATGAACGCTTTTTTTTTTAATAGCTCTGGATCTCTGTTTCTGAAGACGGAGCCGAGCCATATGTGACATAAAGAATGTTTGTGATATGTATAAAAACATGGCTGCTGTCTTGTGTCTTCAGCTCGAAGCGTAACAAGGAATCACAAAGTAATGTTGTGTTGAGAGTTCACGGCACCGTTTAACCCTTTGACTCCCTGACCTCATCCGCCAGCATCCTGCTTTGTCAGCCATGACAGCAAAGCAAAAATTTAATCCTTTCACTCCCTCAGCCTATCCACCAGCTTCCTGCAGGAAACTGGTGGATAGGGTGAGGGAGTGAAAGGGTTAAGTTTTTGCAGCAGGCCGCTAGGGTGAGGGAGTGAAAGGGTTAAGTTTTTGCAGCTGGTCGATAGGGTGCGGGAGTGAAAGGGTCAAAGTGGTATATGATCTCAAACTTTTTATAAACAGTTAATATTTGTTTATAAAAACATAGCGGGTATCTTGGGTCTTCATTTCGAAACAAGAGGACAAATCACAAAGTGATGTTGTTATGAGGATTCATTGCACCATTTGATGAGACATAAGATCTCAACTTTTTATCAAATGTTTACACTCAAACACCAGTACATTTTCTGCTTTCCCTAATGAGATGGACAATATCTTCCTTCGACAAATTGAGGCTGTTTGACTCTCTCTTGCAACAGGCAGATCTAGGCATATTGATTTCTTTATTTTAAGTCAGCGTAGATCTTGTTTTATTTCATTTTTTGGACTGCGTTAAAACTTGGAATTTTATTGCAATTGGTATGCTCTTAAATCGTGCCTTCGTCTAACGCATTCGCGAAAACACAATCATGCAGTTCTAGGTCTGTTTTAGTTTTTCACTTGCACGGAGATTTGCAAGAATAAATGATTGTGTTAGAAACGAATCTTTCTTTTATCGATTATTGATTTTTGTTATGAAATGGGAGACTAGAGAATGACTTTATCGATCGTCTCGCTCTTTTTTGTCCTTTTCTTTTTTTAATAATAATAATAATAACAATATTTATATAGCGCAAAATCTTGATAAAATCAATTCTAAGCGCTGAAACAGAAACACGCACGCACGCACACACACGCACGCACACACACACACACACACACACACACACACACGCACACACACACACACACGCGTGGCTATAAATGGGGAGAAAGAATAAAAGCAATGGAGAATTATAGAGAGCATATTATATACAATTATATATTACAATGTGATTCCCCTCCGAGACTGTTAGAGACTGTTTTGTGTCCACCGGAACAAGCTTTTATCAGCTCATTACGGGGTAGATCTTTACCAAATTTTGGTCCAAGGTGTAGTCTATTAAGGTTTCGCGAAAGCTAGACTGTGAAAGGTAATAAATCTCTAAGGTCAAGGTCACATGGACTCCCATTTCCTCTCCCCCCCCACCCCCCCCCAAAGTGCCTCAAATCAGCATTGCTCATAGTCTATATTATACTCACTTCAGGTCAACTTTTATATCAATCAATGCTTCTGCGAGTTCACAATGAGCTTGTGAAGAATAAAGTAAGGATTTTTTTTTTAACATTCTTGCATACAAAAGGAGATGATGAGAATGGCCTATGCATTTCTTTTCAGCTTATTTATTTATTCACTTGTCTTTGCTTGTTAGCGTCTAAGATTACATTGTTGTCGTTACCTTTATTGTTGCCTTTATTTTGTGTTGCCTCGTTTTTTTTTTATCCGTTGTTTTGTTAACTTTTTCTTCACTTTGTTTAACTGTGAACGTTTTCACATGAGACGGGGCCCAAAGGGCAAACCCCTTTATGTTAAGGCCAGTCTGTACTTTTACATCCAGTCCGTCTTTATCGCAGTTACAGTTTAGGTTCTTGTTGTCTTTTTCTTTGCTGTTATTTTACTGAATTTTCTTCTTGGATATCATTTCTTTGTATTCTTTCTACGACTGCTGTTGCTGGACATGCTGCTGTTATTGTTATCATCATTATCATTTGTGTTTGTGTGTGTGTGTGTGTGTTCATGCGCGTGCGTATACGCGTGTGTCCGTATACACGCATGACTGTGCGCATAAGCGCGCGTGTGTGTCTGTCTATGTGAGGCTGTCTCCTCTTTCTTCCTCACGCAATCACGAAGACACACACACACACACAGACACACAGACACACACACAGAGACACAGACACAGACACAGACACAGACACAGACACAGACACACACACACAGACATACACACACACACACACACACACACACACACACACACACACACACACACACACACACACACACACACACATTCACTCATTCGCGTGGGAAGCTTGCGCGGAATCAAGGCATGACAGAAAGAAACAACAGAGAGATAGACAGAGAGAGATACAGAGATATAGAGATGTAGAGATGTAGAGAGAGAGAGAGAGTGAGAGAGAGAGAGAGACAGAGAGAGAAAAAGAGAGAGACAGAGAGAGAGAGAAAGAGAGAGAGAGAGATAAATAGATAGACAGAGAGAGAGAGACAGAGAGACAGAGAGAGACAGAGAGAGATACAGAGATATAGGGATGCAGAGAGAGAGAAAGTGAGAGAGAGAGAGAGAAAGAGAGAGAGAGAGAGAGACAGAGGAAGAAAAAAGAAAGAAAGGAAGAGAGAGAGAGAGAGAGAGACAGACAGACAGAGACAGAGACAGAGAGACAGAGACAGACAGAGACAGACAGAGACAGACACAGAGACAGAGACAGACAGAGAGACACAGAGAGACAGAGAGACAGAAAGATAGAGACAAGGAGAGACAGAGAGAGATGAGAGAGAAACAGAGAGAGAGAGAGAGAGAGAGAGAGACAGACAGACAGACAGACAGACAGGCAGACAGACAGGCAGACAAATAGACAGAGACAGGGAGACAATAAAACATGGACAGATATAGAAAGAGTGTGGAAAAAAGGAGACAAACAGACCACAAAAAAAAAGGGCAGACAGAGACAGACAGACAGACGGACGGACGGAGAGCCAGCCAGCCAGCCAGTCAGCCAGCCAGCCAGCCAGCCAGCTAGACAGACATAGAACAGAGCAAACAAGAAAAGGAGCACATAATATTAACATGGCTAATCGTAACCACTACACTGTCGACCACATCGCCATTGATTCTGTATCGCAGTGGCAAACTGGGCCCGTCCATCATCTGTCTATCTTCAGTTTTAAGTGCTGGCAACCACTTGCTCGGGGTCATCGACTTTCAGAAGATAGGTTAACACAGTACCGCTATCAACTTTCGGGCCGTCGACCTTTTGTGGCCTTATCTGGGCGGGTGCAATAAACATTTTGATAGTAGACAGGTAAAGCAGCATTCAGCCTGTACAGTTCTATTCTCAGTGTAAGTTTTACGTTTCCCTGGTTCAGAATATATTCCATACGCACTGACGCCACTGATACCTTGTGATGGAGAAGATCGCGTCATAAACCATAAACAAGCCCACACACAGAAAAGCCTTTCATAGTCCTTCATAGCGATGGTACCAATGTCTTGAGGTACTTCTTAACAGCATTAGAAAAGTCTTTAGGTTCCATCTAGCAGCATTGGAACATTTTGAGGTACTACCTAACAGTACTGGAGAAGTTTTGAAGTCCTACCAACAGCACCGGAAAAGCCTTGAGGTACTAACCAGCAGCACTGGACAAGTCTTGAGGTACTACATAACAGCATTGGAAAAGTCTTGTGGTATACGGTACTACCTAACAGCACTGGAACAATCTTGTGGTATACGATACTACCTAACAGCACTGGAACAATCTTGTGGTATACGGTACTACCTAACAGCACTGGAACAATCTTGTGGTATACGGTACTACCTAACAGCACTGGAACAATCTTGTGGTATACGGTACTACCTAACAGCACTGGAAACATCTTGTGGTATTCGGTACTACCTAACAGCACTGGAACAATCTTGTGGTATTCGGTACCACCTAACAGCACTGGAAACGTCTTGTGGTATACGGTACTACTAACAGCACTGGAACAATCTTGTGGTATTCG
>JAPXFY010000019.1:44001226-44006226 GCA_030674185.1 Monoplex corrugatus | reverse complement strand
ACATAGAAACAAAAAGAAAAAATATTACTGACACCAGAAAGGGCAGAGCAGCAGTGTCTTAAGTATACTGGATCTGAACATAAGCCTGGAACACAAATGGTAGCGACCCTATTGTTGCTATTTTTGTTTAAAGCCCAGCCGACTGCGTAGAGCCATATCACGGCTATAACCACTTCAAAACATACACAGCACTTCAACAGGAAAAAAAGGAAAAGAAAATTAAGTACACATATCAATGCATTCACACACATAATCTAAGAAGATGCCCCTGTCACTGACCACTCTGTCCAATTTATTACATAGGGGATATGAAAAACATACCTGAATACAAATATAAACATAATTAAGAACACTGAAACATCTAAGTCAGGCCTAAACTACCGATAATTGCTTCCGCATATTACATGTACCCAATTATCAATCCTAAGAGAAAGTACGTAAGACTTTACTAAACACATGCAGGTGAATGGACCAGCAAGACAGAAAATGATAGGAAGAAATGACAGAAAGCAAAGGAATAAGACAGAAACAAAGAGAGTGGCATAAAAAAAGGAATTTCTAGCACAGAATTTCCAGAAGGTGGGGATACTATTTATACTGAAAGAGCCCCTGGCATCCCCACGGGGACACAGAATACCTTGGTGAATGGACTTAGATCGCGATCGCCTACACACTCATAGTTCCTGTAGACGTAGTGCGCCGAGACTTCAACGAAATGAAACTGGTTTGGTGGTCAGTTAATGGATTGGGAATGAGCAAGATGAAGAGGACTGTCAGTACAGTGGACAGATGTGTCTGAAATGAATCGTCAGCTGTTTATATTGCCACCATGTTCAGACCGCATCAGACCTAACGGAAAGACGTATCTGCATAAGTTTTAACAGACCCGACTAAGTTTTTCGTAACAGCATATTTTTGTCTTCCTGTCTCAGATCTTGCTTTCAAACACAAATCAGATTTAGTTATAATGGGTTTTCATAAATCTCTCTCTCTTTCTTCTCTCTCTCTCTTCTTTCTCTTCCCTCTCTCTTTCTCCCTCTCTTCTCTCTCTCTCTTTCATTCTAACCCTCCTTGTCTCTCCCCCTTGCCTTCAAAGATAAGATCGTTAAGATGTATTGAGAAACAAGGCGGATAGACCCCTCCATCTTTTCCTCTACCTCCCCCCCCCTCTCTCTCTGATTTGGCAACCCCATTTTCCTAACTTTTTTTTAAAGAATTATCGCACTCAGTGAGGTTACCTTTGTGCTCACCTTTTTTCTTTTCTTTTCCTTTTTTTTTCGTCCCATTTTCTACGCCACCTTAACAGCCACAGAAGCTGGCAAAGTTTTTACAATGCGATGATGATGATGCCGATGAGGATGATAATCATGATGCTATGGAGTTCCATTTAGGATTGAGACTGCGTGACAGGGCTGTACTCTACGCTTACTATCATTATATATCCTGGCATCAGCCAGGCCCGAGAGATACAGACACCTGAGGTGCTGGTCAGAAGATTTGAGCGACACCCCCAATGACGCATCCGTGAAGAGGATGAGACTCTACTGTGTGGTCCCAGTCTTTCCAGTGAGCCCATAGCACGCCCAACTCTGGGCAGGAGCCGGTTAGAGCCGAAAAAAAAAAACCCCACAAAATTTTTTTAAAGGGACTAATGGGGATTCGGACCCACAACCTTCCAGTAAGTAGTCTGTCGCGTTAACCACTACACCACGGCGACTGGTCCCTTTTCCCTAACTTTGTCACGGTATATTTAGAAGCAAGGGCCGTCACCAAGTTCTGTTGAATTTCGCTTATCGAACCTGGCCAAACCTGGAAATGATGTACCCCCACAGGACCTATACCCCACTTGATTGCTTCCAGTGACTGCTGATGCATTATTCATGTTTTCCACACAATTTTACATTCGGAATCGTGCTTGTGGTTTTAGAAGAAAGATTGTTCCTTACAACCCCCGCTCCCCATCCCCCCTCCCCCACCTCGTCCCCCATTTTCTGTTTCTGTGTACAGAATATGGGGGGAAATGACTGAAAGCAAGCTGATGAAGCCGGGCTCCAAGGGTGTAGTGAATTTGTCTTTGGGACATGAAGCCAAGTGTCTGACGCTTCCTGGGGCTTTCCTGTTCATTCATTTTGCTACTTTTTTTTTGGGGGGGGGGGTCAGTTTTCCTTCTTTATTTTCTTTCACCTAAAATCCCCCCCCCCCCCCACTTCTTGAAGGGATAACTGATTCAGTCGGGCCTTTACTGATCTGTCTTTCGTTGTGCATGTGTGCTGTCATAAAATTAACCATTCAGCAAGACTCTGAAAGACAGAGAGAGAGGGGGGAGGGAGAGAGAGAGAGAAAGACACACAGACACACAGAGCGAGAGAGAGAGAGATGAAGAGACACAAAGAGCGAGACAGAAAGAGAGAGAGAGAGAGAGAGAGAGAGAGAGAGAGAGAGAGAGAGAGACAAACAGATAGACAGATACAGAGACAGACACAGAGACAGAGAGACAGAAAAAGACGGGGGGAGTGGATGGTAGCATTGATTCATTCTTGCCTTACAACTGATCAGTCAGTCTCTGCCATTAGTGTGGGCCATAGCAGGGCACGTGTAGAGTACGCTGGATCAGAAAGGAACTACCGAACATCACCAAAGTGGTCTGGCGGCTGTGTATATTTTGATGGAGCTGGAATATAGACAGGAGAAATCTATCACACTCAGACAACTACATATGCGCTCCACCCAAATCTACCAATCTATCTTTCAGCCATCGAAAGTCCGTTGTTGGACGTAGGCCTTCCCCAGCTGCTTCCATTCACTTCGTTCCAGCGCTTTTCCTCTCCAATTTTGGTCAAATCCATCTAGGTCGCCTCTCCATCTAGTTTTCTGTCTTCCTCTATTATACTGTGAGTGCCGTCTCTTGGTATCCAGAACGTGGTTTTTGTCGTCCAACGATTGTCCATTCTCCGGGTGAGATGTCCTGCCCAGTTCCATTTCAGTTTGGTAATGGTTTCCAGGATGTCATGCACTTTTGTTGTTTTTTCTCTGATCCACTGAGCCGTTTTGCGATCTTTCCAGATGATACCAAGCTTGATTCTTTCATGTGCTCGCTGCATGATCTACCGGTCATCATTTAGAAAATTCTTGAGCCTGTACATAATCCTGTGTGCTGGCAAGCCATTGAAATAAAAGAGAGCGCAGAGTAGGACGTACGAACCGCTAATTTAACACCACCAAAATGACTAAGCATCCTAAAGCTTCCATGGCAACCGGCAGGACTTGGAAAAAAATAGCAGTCACGTTCATCAATGGCTTTGGCCTGACCATGCACATACAGTGAACGAAAGAAGAAGAATACTGAAGCATTGAAAAGAACAGTGGACAGGCCAGTGTTTATGTTGCAGGTTGAGAGTGAACTCAATATATCAGATCTGGATTCCATGGCTCGATCAGCCCACGGTTTTAGGGTGAGCTCATAACGTGTGAACAGTGATAAACGATGCTAACTTCTTGACACCAGAACTACAATGGGATAAACCTGGCATTTGGTCCTGAAAGCCTGAAGCCTTTACCATTTGTCAGCAATTATCATCCAGGTTTACCAAAAGCAGAGAAATATCGACAGCATCAATGATTTTCAAAGTCTGGTTGTGCCAGAGAAGATGATCAGGTTTTTTATTGGTGGGGGGGGGGGGGGGGGGGGGAGGGGGAATCTCCTTTCAGTCTGATTGTCACTGCCATAAGTGTTAGGACTTGGATGCTGTGCAGATACTGTCATTGGAAAAAGTGACAGGATGACATGATGCGTAAACTAACGGGATCCAGTATCTCTGAGGTGTGGCAGCAAGCAAGTCAGGCATGCTCACATTGATTCATTTTTGATGTTTTCTGTTTTGTTCTTCCTCTTCCTCTGTCGATACAGGCGATGGCCTTGTTCCAAGGATACTGAAGGATCACTGAAAGCAGTTTGTGATGTGTCCAAACCAGGTAAACTTCTATCATTTCAATGCGACCAGTACATCGTCCTGTGGATCCCTATCATGGTACTGATTTTGTTCTGCACATTGTCGTTGGTCTTAGTTTTTTTGAGGTTTAAAAAGAGAAATATTTCTTCGTGGACTGAGTCTTTTTTCTGTGTAAGCAAGCACTATTCGTGTTTTGCAGCAGTAGAAAAATATTGAAAATACAAATGAGTCTTGAACTTGTTGAAGACGCTGACCTTGCTGCTTTACGTATAGTGTTGATCTTGTCTATTGCTGCCATAGCTGAGTACAAAGATCTGCTGTGCAACTACCATCTCCTGACAGGAATGTTCCGCAAAATTCTTGAAACTCGTCAGTCACATAAAAACGTCTGAAGATACTCTAAAAGGAAAATTGTCAGTATGGCTTGACGTATTGGTTTTTCGTTTGTTTCCCTTTGGGCATCAAGTTTGAGGACACGAAAACTTTCTGAAAAGAAAAATGGGGAAGACTGGCTTTGCAAGTTATTTAGACTGACTGCTCTGTCTGTCTGTCTGTTTGACTTTCTGTTGATCTGTCTCTCTTTACCTTTCTCGGGGTCACTCCCTCTCTGTGTGTTAACCATGCCTATTTGCCCGTGTATCTCTCACTTTTCATCCTCTTTTTCTGTACCATGTCTGTCATCTTTCTATGATCTGTCTGTGTGTTTGTCTGTCTGTCTGTCGTGTGTCCGTATCTCCATCATTCGTTTTCTTTGTATAGAGTGTGCATGTGTGTGCAAGCTCTCGTTTCAAAGTGTGTTCTTTGGGGAGTAATTGTTATTGTTATTTTTGTTTAAAGCCCAGCCGACTGCGTAGTGCCTTATCAGGACTATAACCGTCTCAAAACATACACAATACTTCAACAGGAAAAAAAAAGGAAAAGAAAATTAAGTACACATATCAATGCGTTCGCGCATATAATCCTAGGAGATGCCTCTGGTGTTGAACATTCCGTTCAATTTATCACACAGGGGATTTATATAAACACATACCTGAATACAAATTTAAGCAT
>JAPXFY010000019.1:43973726-43986226 GCA_030674185.1 Monoplex corrugatus | reverse complement strand
TTTGTTTGTCTTGTAGGTCACTGACAAAGTTCTCTCTCTCTCCATGAACTAGATCAGCAGAGTATCAAATTCTGCAAAAACACAATTATTTATATAGAAAGAAGAAAAAAAAAGCGCTAAAATCGATAGCAGGTTAACAAGTTATTTTCTCAAAACAAAGAGCGGAAAACAGGCTGAAACCATTATCACCGTGTTTTCTTGAACACTTACCCACACACACACGAGACTTGTTAAGGAAACAGGCGGGGTTCAAAGAAGAACAAACACAGGGAAAAAGCTAATGGGTAGCGGAGGAAGAAGAAGATTTAAGTTCAATTTTCGAAGGTTGATGGCATAAGAGAATAGTGTTTCTTCTGTACACCCAGGCTTCGTCCCTTGCAGAAAACACAGGGAGAGGTAGGGGAAAACAGAGAGAGAAAGAGAGAAAGAGAGAGAAAGAGGGAGGGAGGGAAAGAGAGGGAGAGAAGAGAGGGATATATATATATACATTATATATATTATAGAGAGAGAGAGAGAGAGAGGGAGAGAGAGAGGGAGGTTGATGGTATAAGCAGAATAGTGTTTCTTCTCTACGTCCAAGCATTGTCCCTTGCAGAAGATATAGGGAGAAGTGGGGGAAGAGAGAGAGAGAGAGAGAGAGAGAGAGAGAGAGAGAGAGAGAGAGACATACAGACAGACAGAGAGGGATGGAGAGAGAGAGGGAGAGAGAGAGGAGGAGAGAGAGATAGAAGAGAGAGAGAGTGGGACGGAGAGAGAGAAAGAGACAGAGACATAGAGAGAGCGTGGTAGAGAGAGAGAGAGAGGGGAGGGAAGGAGGTAGAGAGATACAGACAGAGAGAAAAAAAACGAGAGAGAGAGAGAAGAAAAAACGAGAGAGAGAGAGAGAGAGCGAGAGAGAGAGAGAGAGAGAGAGAGAGAGAGAGAGAGAGAGAGAGAGAGAGAGACAGTGAGAGAAAGAGACACACACACACGAATACAAAGACCCAGAGATAACTTCTTACTTAAAAATAAGAAAAAAAGATCTCTATACAACTCTCCCCCACCCAAACCCCTTTTTTGTTTGTTTAGTAGGACACTGGAAAAAAAGAGGGAGAGAGAGAGAGAGAGAGAGAGAGAGAGAGAGAGAGAGATAGAAGAGAGAGAGAGAGAGAGAGAGAGAGAGATAGTTACTGCATGTACTCCCATCACGTGTATATATACATACGTGGAACATCAGCTACACACAGTTGAAGATCATGTAAGCTATGTCAGTGTTTGAGATGGGGGTGGGGGGGGGGAGGCTTAATGAAACACGAAAACACTCAGAATGCACACCTATTGAAGACGAAGCAACATGACGACTGCACATTGCTAGCCAAAACTACAGCATGCAAGGGAATATTACTCGGAAAAACTCCATCGACAACCAAGCGAAAAACAAACAAACAAACAAACAAACAAAACAAACAAACAAACAAATCAACAAAACATAAAATGAAACAAAAAGAAAATCACATGCTCATCCATTTTAAAGTGGACAGACTTAAACGAGAAGCATACCAGAACACCCCATGAGCGATATGTTAAAAGTCACTGACGAACCACGTTAGTCCACTGGGCAAAAGTCAAGCTGGAGAAATACGTGGCCCACCTTCACATTCAATCATCACCATCATCAAGTGCCCTGGCGCATGGCGTTGGCGATCATGGCCCTCCATGTGTATCTATCCCTTGTCGCCGCAAGCACATCTTCCGCCCACTCTGTCCTCAGCCTCACATTCAATATCATCATGAAAAGGCAATGGAGACACACAGGGCACATCATCCCAAGAGAGCAGGATAACATCACTGGGTTGCCCTTCTTCACTGCAACACCAGAAGGCAGACAGACGTATGAGAGAAAGCCCCAAGGACATCTCGGATGAACAATAAGAGACCAGCATACACATTGGAGTGCAGTATAGAGACTACTCCAGAGCAAACATCAGCGGAGAACCTTTGTTGCTATCCTACTTGCCTACGGCATAATGGGTAGGAAGCATCGTCACAGACCCCAGACTCAGAGAAAGTCCATATCATCATCATGTGTCCTGTCGCATGGCATTGACGAGCATGGCCCTCCACACGAATCTATCCCTTGTCGCTGCAAGTACATCTCCCACACTCTCTGTCCTCAGCCACTCTGCGTGTCCGTCCACTATTTTTTCCATGGGTTTACCTGGTGCTATCTTTCCCTCTAGCTTTCCTGTTGTGACCAGGCGCTCTAATTTCTCCTGCCTCGTAAAATGTCTTATAAATGTTGTTTGTCCTTTCCTTAAAATGAAGAATAGCATAGCCAAAATGGCATACAAAGACAACAGTGAAGAATAGCATAGCCAAAATGGCATACAAAGACAACAGTGAATAATAGCATAGCCAAAATGGCATACAAAGACAACAGTGAAGAAGAGCATAGCCAAAATGGCATACAAAGACAACAGTGAAAAAGAGCATAGCCAAAATGGCATACAACGACAACAGGGAAGAATAGCATAGCCAAAATGGCATACAAAGAGAAAAGTGAAGAATAGCATAGCCAAAATGGCATACAAAGAGAAAAGTGAAGAATAGCATAACCAAAATGGCATACAAAGAGAAAAATGAAGAATAGCATAGCCAAAATGGCATACAAAGACAACAGTGAAGAATAGCATGGCCAAAATGGCATACAAAGACAACAGTGAAGAATAGTATGGCCAAAATGGCATACAAAGACAACAGTGGAGAATAGCATGGCCAAAATGGCATACAAAGACAACAGTGAAGAATAGCATGGCCAAAATGGCATACAAAGACAACAGTGAAGAATAGCAAGGCCAAAATGGCATACAAAGACAACAGTGAAGAATAGCATGGCCAAAATGGCATACAAAGAGAAAAATGAAGAATAGCATGGCCAAAATGGCATACAAAGACAACAGTGAAGAATAGCATGGCCAAAATGGCATACAAAGAGAAAAATGAAGAATAGTTTAGCCAAAATGACATACAAATAGAAAAATGAAGAATAGTTTAGCCAAAATGACATACAAAGAGAAAAGGAAGAATAACATGACCCAAATGGAATACAAAGACAAAAGTGAAGAATAACATGACCCAAATGGAATACAAACAGAAAGGTGAAGAACAACATGGCCCAAAATGGCATACAAAGAGAAAAGCGAAGAATAACATGGCCCAAAATGGCATACAAAGAGAAAAGCGAAGAATAACATGACCCAAAATGGCATACAAAGAGAAAAATGAAGAACAACATGACCCAAAATGGCATACAAAGAGAAAAATGAAGAACAACATGACCCAAATGGCATACAAAGAGAAAAATGAAGAACAACATGACCCAAAATGGCATACAAAGAGAAAATGAAGAACAACATGACCCAAAATGGCATACAAAGAGAAACATGAAGAACAACATGGCCCAAAATGGCATACAAAGAGAAAAATGAAGACCAGCATAGGCAAAATGGCATACAAAAAGAAAAGTGAAAAACAACATAGCCAAATGGCATGCAAAGAGAAAATGAAGAACAGCATAGTCCAAAATGGCATACAAAAAGAAAAGTGAAGAACAACATAGCCAAATGGCATGCAAAGAGAAAATGAAGAACAGCATATTCAAATGGCATACAAAAAGAAAAGTGAAGAACAACATAGCCAAATGGCATGCAAAGAGAAAATGAAGAACAACATAGCCAAATGGCATGCAAAGAGAAAAATGAAGAAGAACATAGCCAAATGGCATGCAAAGAGAAAAATGAAGAAAAGAATGGCCAAAAATGGCATACAAAGGGACAAGTGAAGAAACGAATGGCCAAAAATGGCATACAAAGGGACAAGTGAAGAAATGAATGGCCAAAAATGGCATACAAAGGGAAAAGTGAAGAAACGAATGGCCAAAAATGGCATACAAAGGGAAAAGTGAAGAAAAGAATGGCCAAAAATGGCATACAAAGGGAAAAGTGAAGAAAAGAATGGCCAAAAATGGCACACAAAGAAAGCAGGTCCTTAGGACTGACTGACCAGCGTCAATGTTGAAATGAAAGAAAGCCAGCCAGCCAGCCAGCATCCCATCAGAAAAACACACAGCCCACAACAGCAAAGGTAAAGACAGAGAGAAACACAGCCACCTTTCCAGGTCAGAAGACCAGAGACAGTCCAGACATCATCAGATGTGCTGCCATGCGAGAACACCTTGTCTGTAGAGTGCTAATGAGATGACTCACTGGGCCAGAGAAAGGGGTGGAGGCCAAAAGCTCCAAAGCACCGGCTGAGCTATGGGCAGACAGGAACAGTATTGATCCACTGAGGGTGTGCACCGAGGACGCTGAGGTTGTATAGAGAGGAACAAAAGATAACAAGGGGAAAAAACACTAACAGACCACAATCTCTCAGAAACCACGCATGTTCATGCAGCAAAAATGGGGACGGGAGAAAAACCTGGCCATGCTTAACAGAAACCAGAAAATACGAAAATAAATCAGAACGCGTATTTAATACAACCAGACAAAACAGGCGCAAATTTTCGTATGAATGTAAGATAACAAACAAACACCGAAAACAAAAATTAGGAGAACAAGACTGAAACTTCCTTGCTTCTTCGTCTAGCGCTTCGTTCCGCCTTTTTCTGTCCATTCACCTCTCTCCCCTTTCTTACCATTACTCAGAAACACACATGGTTTCATTTAGTCCTTCTCTCCACTGGCCGAAGCAGCAAGGAAGTTTCAGTCTTTTTCTCCGAATTTTTGTATTTGGAGTTTGTTTGTTTGTGATCTTACAGTCACGCTTGACAAAGGAAATTTGCGCCTGTCTTTTCTGGTTGTATTAAATACGCGTTCTGATTCTATTTTCGTGTTTTCTTCTGGTTCCTTTTGCTTGAACGCGGGCAGTCGCACTTGTTCTGGCCATGCTCAATTACAAACTCGGAGATGTTCCAGACATCATCAGATGTGCTACCACGCACACCGCTTGCCTGTAACGCTAATGAGACCACTCACTGTACCGTAGAACGAGGAGGGTAAGAACCTCAAAGTACCCGTTATGATATTGGCAGACACGAACTGTATCGATCCACAGAAGTCGTGGAAGAAGACTGAGTACTTAATTAACATTGTGAGGAAAAGAGATATTCCAGACAAGTCATACTGTTTATATATCTTTCATAAGACTTCTGTATATTTTGGTTTCAAACACTGTAAGATCACTGGTCATGCCCATTCTTTCTAGTGTGGAGTCTGGGATCTGAACCTCCAGCACTCAAGCAAACTCTTTCGTTTTGCCTCGTTCCTTTGCGGTCTATCATCTATTCCTTTCTCATATTCTGCCTTGCTTTGTTCATTCATCTCTATGTTTTCCATAAATTCTTATACACTTTGTTTATAAACAGTGATAATTGGTACATATGCGCAATTCATACAAAATCACCAGTCTGAAAGTCGACGTGGCCTGTCTTGCCGGTAGTCGACAGAATTATTACGGTGTGGGGGGATGGGTGGGGGCGTCAGATCCTTAGAGACAGTCTCACTCGCCACTCCAACACCACAGAACGAGGAGGTACAGGGAGGGGAAGGGCTGACGGAACTTCTTCGAAAGAAACACTGAAAGCCAGCTCAGAAGGCCCACACGGATGTTGCCACCAAGGTCCTGACTGGGGTCCATTTGCCTGGGGCACTATCGACAAGCGTCCTCCCCCCCCCCCCCACTTTGGGTTGCCGGGGGTTCTTTCAGAATAAATAATATCCCCACCTTCTGGAAATTCTGTGCTAGAAATTTCCTCTTTTCTGTCACTCTTTGTTTCTGCCTTGTTGCCTTGCTTTCTGTCATTTCTACTTATTTTCTGCCTTAGTGGTCCATTCACCTGTATTTGTTCGATAAAATCTTACGTGCTTTTTCTTCGGATTGATAATTGGGTACATGTATTAAGTGCATTTTTGGCTCTAAGGAGGTGAGATATGCGGAAGCAATTTTAGGTAATTTATGGCTGTTTTTATATATGTTTTGGTGTCCTTATGTAAGCTTATATTTGTATTCAGGTGTGTTTTTTAAATCTCCTCTGTGCGATAAATCGGACGGAATGGTCTACGCCGGGGCATGTCCTTAGATTATGTGCGCGAATGCATGATATGTGTACTTAATTTTCTTTTCTTTTTTTTTTTCCTGTTGAAGGGTTTTGTGTGTTTTGAGGCGGTTGTAGCCCTGGTTGCTCTGCACAGTCGGCTGGGCTTTGAACAGCAATAAAAAAAAAAAAGACAGCGTCCTCCGTACAGAGCGACTGATCTGTTGGAAAGAAAGAAAAAGCTGTGTTTTTCTTGTTTTTTTAAAAAAAAAAAGATCATCGTACTCAGGGAGATTACCTTTGTGCTCACCTTTTTTTTTCTTTCTTTTTTTCCCCTGTCCCATTTTCTACGCCACCTTAATGGCCGCAGAAGCTGGCACAGTTTTTACAATGCGATTACGATATGATATATCATGATGCTATGGATTTTCATCTAGGATTGAGACTGCGTGACAAGGCTGTACTCTTCGCTTGCTATCATAATATATCCTGGTGTCAACCAGGCCCGAGAGATACAGACACTTGCGGTGCTGGTCAGTAGATTTGAGCATTACCCTTAATGGCGCATCCGTGAAGTGGATGAGACTCGACTGTGTTGTCCCAATCTTCCCAATGAGCCCATAGCAAGCCCAACTCTGAGTAGAAGCCGTCAGAGCCGAAAAATCCAACAATGATTTTTGAAGGGACTGATGGGGATTCGAACCCACAACTTCAGTCGTAGTCCGTTGCCTTAACCACTACACATGTGTTAGTTGGAGCTTACAAAGATCTTTTTTTAGATAAGCCTCACGTGCATGTTGGTACATGGAGGACCTTTTAGCTTTTTTCCTTTCGTTTTTCTTTTTGTAAGTGCTGCACATGTCATGTATTAGAATATTTTTTCTGATTTCTATTTTTATTTTTTGCTGCATTTTTTTTTTCAACGCATTTTCCTCACACGGAATTTGTTATTCGTCTTTTAGAAACACGGTTACTCGTACAAGATAGAGTACAGGACTGTGGAATGAGCAATTCTGACATTTCTCCTCTCTGTCTTTCTCTTGTCCGCTTTCCCTTCTCTCTCTGTCTGTCTGTCTGTCTGTCTGTCTCTCTTTGTCGCGCTTTCTGCGAAGGACAGTTTCATACTTTTTATCGCTGTATTCCGGAGCATGCAATGATTGTGATGATATGCTAATATCACTGAATGAATGTATTCTGTGTATATGTAGGAGGGGGAGGGTAGGGGTGGGGGGTAGGGAGACGAGAAAATGTAAGCCAAGCGACTGGTCATGTCCGTGTGTGTGTCCCGAGCGCCAGAGTGTTTAAGAGAGGCAGGTTCCTTATGATCGGTCACAGCCTGAAGGCGACTGAGTGTCTGTCTGAGTGTTTGTACGTGTGTAGATCGTCTCCTCTTCCCTCTCATTTTTCTTTGTGTGCCAATCGTATCAAACTGTTTTGGTAAGGTCTGTTAGCCCAGTTTTATTTTTAATACGAAATCCAAAACAAGTGTGACTACCCGTGTTCAAGCAAACAGGAACAGAAAAAAAACACGAAAAAAGAGTAAGAACCGATTTAATACAACAAGACAAGACAGGACTTTCTCACACTGGACGGGAGCAGCAGGGAAGTTTCAGTCTTTTCTCCTAATTTTTGTATCTGGTGTTTGTTTGTTTGATATCTTGAACTTTTGGCCGAAAATTTGCGCTGTCTTGTCTTGTTGTACTAAATACGCGTTCTCATTCTTTTTTTTCGTGTTTTTTCTGGTTCCAGTTTTTTTTTTTTTGGTCATTGGCTTAAGTCATGCTGTCACAAGCCTGAAAGGGATGTCTGGATCATGTGGTCTGATAATTCTTCTTTACTGATATTTGCCTTTGCTCCCCTCCAAACCCCTCCCTCTAATCCGTTCAATGGGAGCGCCAATCCTTTTAGGCAAGCAGTACTGAGTGTCCCCGACACTTTGGTATAGACTGAATAGGTATGGCATAACAGACTTATTCTTTTCCTTGTATCTGGTCTCCTGATGATGAGTCATGCAGGCCTACCACGTACAGAGACAGGACGGAGGGTTAAGTCTAATACAGTAAGTGTCTGTAAACAGAAACTTCACTGATGGTTTCTTACAGAATGTAACAAACAAACAAAAAACAAAAAAAAAAAACAAACGAAAAAGAAACAAACAAATAATAATAAAAAAAACCCAACTTAACTTGCCATAAAGTTTGCTCTGTTCTCTGCTAAGCTGTATTATTGTGAGCACATGTTTGACAGATTAAATATCCATTTTTGATTTCTTTTAATCATTACATTTCTCATCAAATCGATAATGCTCTTCTCACGTACGTGCATACCAAAAGTTCATGCGTCTTCCGATCACATTATTGTCTTTCATGTGTCATATTCTGAATGTCAGGACTATTTACGTCTACCGATAATACCGATTTATGTTCATCTAAAACAAAAAATGTTGAAAAAACAGAATATTGTACAGTGACCCATATTAGGATCCAGCAAAAAGCTTGATCAAAGTTGTATATCTATACGGTATTGTGATTTTGTTACCTTGAGAAAGTCTTTCCACTTGTGCCAGTACTAAGGCGCGGGGAAAAACTTGAAAATGGAATCTTTGACAAGTCTTAGTAAGCAAAGGCTGTGCGGAAACTAGCATAATACATCCGTGACAATCTACGGGAAAACAACCCCCTATACTAGCTTACAGCTCCTTCACGGATTTTCCTTGGGAAGCCATGTCATCGGGTCTGGTCCTAACACTAGCCGCATCCCAAATCCACGCCCTCGGTGTCGCGTTTCTCCGTCAACAGATTGCTACCTGAAATGATGAGGGTTTGGTGAGGTCATGGGTTAGGGTTAAATTTTGTCAGATGTCTCAAAAGTAAGTGAAGTCTGAAGTGTAGGCCTATTCATATGTCAAATTTGCAAGAGCGAGAAAGACCTTATCTACACTATTACCTAAAGTGCTCTCTCGTGACTCGAGTAGTCGACAGATCTATACTACATGTAAACTCACTCACACACTCACTGTCACAGTACAGAGTCAAACTGACGAGGAACCTAACCAACACGAAAGACTTAAATTGCATCATTTTACTCGAAAACCCATTGCCGAAAAACGAAAAAGAGACTTTAAAGCAATGTATTGTCTGATTGAATACCTCTATATTTCCCCATGAATGGACTTTCACACATATCCACTTCCAAATGGCTTTTGCTTGCTGTGTCGTGTCGTGGCTGGTAAAGGAACCGTATGACGATCAAGGGAAAGCACGCTGGAAAAAAATTCACTTCGAATGGAGGGTATGTTAAGTCCCTTTTTTGTTCTTTTTCTTTCCGTATTTCAATCTCTACCGACGGGATAGTCAACGTGGTTTAGACGTCAGAAGTCCAATTGGAAGGTGTGAGTGCAATCCTGCCTGGGAACCCTCCACCTGGCGGGTAAAGGGTGGAACTGTATCCGATCTCCTTGAACAACATGTATCCAGAACTCATCATGCCTAAGCGCATACTTTATTGTCAATACAATATCTATTACATCATCATCATCATCATTCATCATCATCATCATCATCATCATATCATCATCATCTATCATGGTGCCCTGCCGCATGGCGTTGGCGATCATGGACTTCCATCTGTCTCTATCTCTTGTTGCCCCAAGCATCTCCTCCACCCTCCTCGTCTTCAGCCACTCTGCAAGTCCGTCTAGCATTTTCTCCCTAGGTCTACCTGGTGCTCTCTTTCCCTCTAGCTTTCCCGTTGTGACCAGGTGCTCCAATCCCCCTTCCTCATAAAATGGCCTATAAATGTTGCCTGTCTTTTCCTAATCTTCCTTATGAATGATCTACTTGTGTCTGCCTCCATCAGGACTGTCTCGTTTGTTTTCTTTGCTGTCCATGGAACTCTCAACATTCTTCTTAGAAACAACATCTCGGCTGCCTCAATCTTGTTTGGCTTTGCTTGTTGACTGTCCACGCCTCACATCCGTACAACAGTATTGGTTCTTTTTAACATTCAAGAACTCTCTTCCTGATGTTAGCTGATAGGCATTTGTTGGTAAGAATGCCTGTCATCTTCTTGAATGCTGTTTTGGCTTGGCCGATTCTGCCGGCTATTTCCGATGTGCATCTGCCGTCTGGTGAAATGATCGTTCCCAGGCATTTAAACTTATCAACCTGTGTCACGGTTGTGTCATTTGCTGTTATTTTGCATGAGGGGATTTCATGTTTTTTACTGATCACCATGACTTCAGTTTTCTGCTGTTTAGTTCCAACCCCCTTGATTTCTATTTCTAGTATATTCACAAGGTTTTATACGAATATACAACATTAAATATGCACGTTTAAGCTCCTGTCAGTTATGTCAGTGTCCAGAGCTTAAGGAACGATAAAATCGTGCAGCATGTGTGGCCACCAAAGACAGAGTATAATTATGCAGACTGTGCAGCAACACACTGCTTGCATAGTGTTGGCAAAACTATGTACATACATGTGTTCGAAAAAATAGAAAGCTGTAAAACAAAAGCAAACAGAAAAAAAGAAAGAAAGAAAGAAAGGAAGGAAGGAAGAAGAATAAACAAAGAAACACACACACACACACGCACGCACACACACACACAACACACACACACACACACAATCACACACACACACACACACACACACACACACACACACACACACACACACACACACACACACTGTCAATAATGGACCGGATGTTCCCTAAACCGTTTACAAAGTTGGCAAACCAGGGGGGTCACTGATCAAGAGATCATGTATGTGCCAGAGAACTTCGAAAAGAAACACACACACACACACACACACACACACACACACACACACACACACACACACACAACGTACACACACACACACACAACACACACACACACACACACACACACACACACACACACACACACACAATCACAACAACACACACACACACAGAGAAAACAAACGAGACAGTCTTAAAAGAAAAAAAGCACACACACACACACGCACACACACACACACACAGACACACACACACACACACACCAAATAAAAACAAAACAAACAAATAAACACAAAAACAAAACATAAAAATCTGTTCCCACCCTCCACACACCATATCCCCACATTTGTAAAGTAAGACCTTTACTTATTTTTCTTACTTTCTCCTATTTCTCCTCTGTCAATCATCATCATTATCAAGTACCCTGCGGCATGGCGTTGGCGATTATGGCCCTCCACATAAATCTATCCTTTGTCGCTGCAAATACATCTTCCACCCTTACTGTTCTCAGTCATCCTGCAAGTCTGTACAATATTTTCTCCTCGGTCTACCTGGTGTTCTCTTTCCCTTCAGCTTACCTGTTGTGACCAGGTGTTCTAATTCCCCTTTCCTCATAAAATGTCCTCTAAATGTTGCTTGTCTTTTCCTGATCTTCATCATGAATGATCTTCTTGTGTCTGCCTTTATCAAGACGGTCTCTCTTGTTATCCTTGCTGTCCATGGAACTCTCAACATTTTTCTTAGCAACCACATTTCGGCTGCCTCAATCTTGTTCGAGCTTTGCGCGTTGACTGTAGTTTGTGCTGTCCTCTGTCCATAGACAGCACAAACTACATCTCACTATATTCACATACACATACATCTGCTGATGACAAATAAACTAAAATGACAGCACCTGCCTTAACTCTGTGAAGAGTCACTGGAACACTATATTCACATACACATAATCTACTGATGACAAATAAACTAAATTTACAGTATCTCTTTTAACTCTATGAAGAGTCACTGATACACTAAATTCACATACACATACATCTACTGATGACAAATAAACTAAAATGACATTATCTCCTTTAAGTCCATGGAGGGTCACTGGGACACTAAATTCACAAACACACACATCTACTGTCTTTTCCTATCTTTTCCTAATTTTCCTTATCAATGATCTTCTTGTGTCAGCCTCCATCAAGACTGTCTCGTTTGTTTTCTTTGCTGTCCACGGAATTCCCAACATTCTTCTTAGAAATCACATCTCGGCCGCCTCAATCTTGTTATGGCTTTGCTTGTTGACTGTCCACGCCTCACAAAAGAAAAGACAGGCAACATTTAGAGACCATTTTATGAGGAAAGGGGAATTAGAGCATTTGGTCACAACAGGAAAGCTGGAAGGAAAGAGAACACCAGGTAGACCCAGGGAAAAATTATGGACGGACTTCCAGAGTGGCTGAGGACAGAGAGGGTGGAAGATGTGCTTGTGGCAACAAGGGATAGATGCATATAAAGGGCCATGATCGCCAACGCCATGTGGCAGGGTACTTGATGATGATGATGATGATGATGATGATGATGATGATGATGATACATCTACTGATGACAAATAAACTAAAACGACAGCACCGCCCTTAACTCCACAAAGAGTCACTGGGACACTATATTC
>JAPXFY010000019.1:43956226-43968726 GCA_030674185.1 Monoplex corrugatus | reverse complement strand
ACAAACACACACACAAACACACACACACATACAACACACACATACACACACACACTACACACAACACACACACATACACACACACAACACACACCACACAAACACACACACACACAAACACACACACAAACAAACACACACACACATACACACATACAACACACACAAACACACACACACAAACACACACACACATACAAACACACACACAAACAACACACACACACATACACACACACAATACACACACACACATACAAACACCACACATACAAACACACACAACAAACACACACACACATACACACACACAACACACACACATACAAACACACACACACACAACATACACACATACACACACACACAACACACACACAAACACACCCATAAAAACACACACAAACACACACACATACACATACACATACACACACAACACACATAACACACATACACATACACACACACACATACAAACACACACACATATACAAACCACACACACAACAAACACACACATACACACACAACACACATACACATACAAACACACACACACAACACACCACACACACACACACACACATACAACACACACACACACACACAACACACACACAAACACAACACATGAAACACACACACATAAAACACACACACAAACAACACACACATACCATACCACACACAAAACACACATACACACACATACACACACAACACACACATAACACACACCACATACAAACACACACACAAACACAACACACACACACACACACACACACACACACACACAAAACACACAACAAAAAACACACACACACAAAAACACACACACAACACACAACACATACACACACAAACACACACATACACAAACACGTACACATACAACACTACACACACACATACAAACACACGTACATATACAAACACACACACACAAACACACACACACAACGCACACACACACAACACACACACACATGCACACACATACACATACACACACACATACACACACACATACAAACACACACGCACACACGCACAAACAAACAAACAAACAAACAAACAAACAAACACACACACACAAACACACACACTTACACACACATTATTTCTCTATTTAGAATTAACCTTTCATCTACACAAGGTAGACTAAGAAGCCGTCTGAATTCAGCAGAAATAATAACTCAGATCCTTTCCATCTTTTTTACTCTTCTCTGTTGGCATGTACCGTAGTAGGCGTCACTGGAAGAAGGACCTCACGGTCAGTAGTCAGCTGAGGGGTGTGAAGAGGACAAAAGGCCGTGTGATATCAAGGTCTTCTTTGTACTATTGACATAGGTCTTCCTTGGTGTGCCTCCAGCTGTCATCAGGGAATCCTTTTGTTATATACTGGTTGAGTCAGCTGACAGTGTTGTATGACCAGATCACTTATTTTTTTGCTGTTGAATATGATGGTGAACTGGTGTTGTTGCCACATATTTTTTTTTCTGATTTTAATGTTTCGGGTCATGTCACGCCTGGTCTTGTGGACAGCTCTGCTCAAGCAAATTATCTCTCATCATCATCATGTTCATCATGTGCCCTGTCACCTGCCGCATGGCGTTGGTGATCATGACCTTCCACATGCATCTATCCCTTGTCGGTGCAAATACATCTTCCACCCTCTCTGTCCTCAGCCACCCTGCAAGTCCGTCCAATATTTTCTCCTTGGGTCTACCCGGTGTCCTCTTTCCCTCCAGCTTTCCTGTTGTGATCAGGTGCTCGAATTCCCCTTTCCTCATAAAGTGGCCTGTAAATATTGCCTGTCTTTTCCTAATCTTCGTTATCAATGATCTTCTTCTGTCTGCCTCTATTAAGACTGTCTTGTTCGTTTTCTTTGCTGCCCATGGAACTCAATCTTGTTCTGATTTTGCGTGTAAATCATCTCTACCCGTGGTAACTTTGCGCTCTAGAGGCATGGTCGGTGTCCATATCTGGCATTGGGATTTCAGGATGGGGATGAACATTGAGCTGATGAGCCTAGTTTGTGTTTCAATAGAATTATTGTTGGTATTTCAGGTGTGGACAGGTTGACAACTGACAGTGTTTATTTTGTGGATTCCAATTTCTATTTCTCTTTTGAATCATTCGTCTCCTGTGAAAATGTTGCCGAAGTCTTTCAATCACTCACTTGTTTTGCAAAGCTTAGTGCCATAGGAGTTAATGTTATGGTTGCCTGATGCCCTGCTGACCGTCATGGTCTTGCAGAAACAAGTTCAATAGCATCAAAAAATTATCGTGCAGAACAGCAGCCTGGTCGATCGGCAGTCGATATGTAGATTGTGTAGTTTCTGTGAGGTAGTGGTTTGGTCTTGAAGGAGGCAGACACAGAAGGAACGTTAACGAAGAAGGAAAAGACGAACAACATTTACAGGACATTTGATGAGGCAAGAGAAATTAAAGCACCTAATCACAACAGGAAAGCTGGAGGGAAAGAGAACACCACGTTGACCCAGGTAGAAAATATTGGACGTACTTGCGCAGTGGATGAAGACAGACAGGGTGGGAAAAGTACTTGCAGTGACAAAGGATAGATTCATATGGAGGGCCATGATCGCCATCGCCATGCGGCAGGGCACAATATGATGATGATGATAATGATGATGATGATGAGTGGTGTGGTGAGCATTTTTTGTTTCTGGATGGTAGTCACTTTCCTGAAGCAATTTCTTCTACACTTAGAATGACTACTACCACCCAGATGAAAAAACAACAACAACAACAAAGAAAGAAAAAGCAGTCCACCAGACCACCATTTAACAGAAACCCCACAATCCACGCATCTAGAGTCACCCAGGAGAATGACATGGCTAACTTAGAGACCCATTGACAGACCGCATGGCATCAGACGTGTTGCCATGCAGAACGCTTCGCCTGCAGTGCTAATGAGACAACTTACCAGACCAAAAAAAGAGAGAAATGAATAAAAAGGAACACCCAATCACTGACAGAAGTACTGACACACACGACCAGTATTGATCCACTGTGATCGTGGGAGAAGAAAGACCAAGGGCTAATGTTACAATGAAAAGGGGGCGAGAAAACAAACGTCAAACCATATCGTTGTTGTACCTTTTTGTCTTACTTGTACAACCAGTCAGTAGACTGCATCCTCCAGATGTATTCAAGCTACACCGTCATCATTCGGCCCATGGACAGCTCCCCTCTCCCTCCTCTCCATCTTTGTTTTGTGGCTACCATGTGGCGTCGGGATCTGGGAGACAATTGTCCAGTCTGTGGTGAGGCACTGTTGCTCTGGATTCCATCCGGCACCCTTGGGCGTTTCTTGTTAACATTCTCCACATGTATCCAAGCTACACTACCATAATTCGGTCCATGCTCAGCTCTTCTCCCCTCCCCCACCATACCCTCCCCCCCCACTTTGCTTAGTGAAATGGCTACCATGCGGTGTCCGGATCTGGGAGGCAGTTGTTCGATCAGTGGTGAGGCATTGTTGCTCTGGGTCACATCTAGCACCCTCGGGTGTTTCTTGTTAACATTCTCCACATGTATCCAACTACACTGCCCTCAGAATGACCATTTGTCCAGGGAACATTCCCACTACATGCCGAGCTACACGGAACACCAGAAGACCTGGAAAGAACAGTGAGCACTGGGCTGACAATCCGCTCAATGAATGGGAAGAAGAAGCAGGTCAAGTGTCAGTACAGTGTTCTTCTTCTTCTTCTTCTTCTTCTTCTTCTTCTTTCTTCTTCTTCTTCTTCTTCTTCTTCTTCTTCTTCTTCTTCTCTTCTTCTTCTTCTTCTTCTTCTTCTTCTTCTTCTTCTTCTTCTTCTTCTTCTTCTTCTTCTTCTTCTTCTTCTTCCTTCTCCTCCTCCTCTTCTTTTTATTTCTTCTTCTTCTTTTTCTTCTTCTTCCTTCTCCTCGTCTTCTTCTTCTTCTTCTTCCTCCTCCTCATTTTCTTCTACTCTTTCTTCTTCTTGTCTTTCTTCTTCTCCTCCTCCCTCTTGTTCTTGTTTTCTTTTTCTTTTGGTTCTTCATGTTCTTGTTCGTCTTGTTATGTTCTTGTTCTTGTTTTCCTTATCCTTCTTCTTTTTCTACTTCTTCTTCTTGTCCTTCTAGTCCTTCTTCCTTCTTCCTGTTCTTCTTCTTTCTTCTTCTTCTTCTTCTTTTTCTCTTCTTCTTCTTCTTCTTCTTCTTCTTCTTCTTCTTCTTCTTCTTCTTCTTCTTCTTCTTCTTCTTCTTCTTCTTCTTCTTCTTCTTCTTCTTCTTCTTCTTCTTCTTCTTCTTCTCCTCCTTGTTTTTGTTCTTTTTTTTTTTTTTATTCTTCATGTTCTTGTTCTTCTTGTTATTTTCGTTCTTTTTTCCTTCTTTTCCTCTTTCTTCTTTTTCTACTACTTATCCTATTTCTTCTTCTTCTCTTCGTCCTTTTCCTTTTTCTTCTTCTTTTTTCTTCCTCCTCCTTCTCCTCCTTCGCTTCCGCTTCTTTTTTTTCCATTTAATTCTTGAGACTGTCCACTGATCGAGTCTGTTGGACTGCTCTTGCTGTCCCTTGTTTCGCACAAAGCTGGAGCATCTAAATAAGTAAGGAAAAAAGGAAAAGATGCAAATTGTGTGTTCCAACAGAAAGAAAAATGGATGACAAATGCGAAGAAGACAGACCTAATCATGTCGAGACTGGCCATCGTAAGATCTCAAGAGTCAGAGGTGGTGGGATCTTTCTAGTGTTTCAGCTCATGTCTCATCTACATGATGTGTTAGAAGTAAAATAGGATAAGACACACTGGTCATATCCATGCATGCTGAATTTTGGGATTTGGTTAAGTTGGCTCTGGAAAAAAATGTGTTCTGTGGAAGAAAAAAGGAAGAAAGAAAAGAACAGCAAACGTGGCAACAACAACAATAACAAACAAACAATAAGGAAATAAAGGAGAACAAGAGGAAAAAAGAATTTGTCAGTCACTGCCTGCATTTGGAAATGCTGTAAGATTCTGAATTACTCATACATTTGCATTTCCATAAACAATGATAATAATGATGAAAGCATGAACATGTTAAATCATTAATTGCTGCGTTTAACATAATTTTTGACTGTTTGCCCATCCTTGGTGTTTATACTGTATTTTTGCTTTTGGTGAATAGTTCAGGAATCATTGCATTTTCTGTCGTTGTTGAATCTAACAAGAAGGAAAGCATTCAATTTAAGAAAATCTGAAATTATTCAACAGAAAGCTTTCATTACTGGAACGGTCAAATACCACAAATTCGTGGATGCTTTCTGAAAGGCTTCAATTCACAAACAGATCAGAAAACTTAATGATTAAAAATATGAACAAGTCTGATGTGATAAGTTCAAAGATTGGAGAATATTGAAAGATAAATAGAATAACTACACAGACAAACTAACAAACAACCAAAATATCAAATGACAGATCCAATAAGCACACAAACAAAACAAACAAACAAACAAAACAACAAGCAAAACAAACTCAAATCTACTGATTAGTATAAAAGCCTTTAAGCAATTCAAAAAAGCCTTTAAGCAATTCAAGTGACCATAAATTTAGGAAAATTACATATACCTGGTACAGTGATTTCTTTTTAGTATTTTTTTACGTTTGATTTAGTTTTAGTTTTGAAGTTTGATCAACTTGAAATATTTGGATATTAATGAAGTTTTATGCCTGCTAATGTATGTATATCATCGAAAGCTGTCATGATCTTGCCTGGCTACAAACTAAGTGCTGTGTTTTGTTGTCTTGCATGCTGTAATGAACTCAGTGGAACCCGCAAAAGAATCGTTAAGGTTGTCACATCGTGAACCGTGTGTATTACGTCATAGCTACACGGTGTTATCTTAAGCTTAAATGTGATGACGTAAGTTTTTCATTATCAAGTGTCGTGATTTATCTTTCTTTTGAAAGCAGAAACAGGCTAAAAAATAGAAACGAAAAATTCCTGTCTCTCTCTCTCTCTCTCTCTCTGAATATATTTTATGTAGAATAATTAGTGATATATATCTATCTATATGTATATACATATATATATATATATATATTGTGTAATAATGAGATAATGTGTGAGTGGGAGAGAGAGAGAAAGAGAGAGAGAGACAGAGAGAGAGAAAGAGAGAGAGAGAAGAGAGAGAGAGAGAGAGAGAGAGTCACGCAGAAATTTGACTATTTAATTATTTATTTGAACCTGGTGTAACAAAACCGATAACAGCCAGTGAACTCCTTTTATGATAAAACTTTATTAAAAATGATTACAAAAGATATAAGGACACATAAAATTATGCACGCTATCGTTTTCATGGCAAATTTGTAATACAAAATGAAAGTTGGCAAGAGTAGTCTGCACTGCATCAAATTATTGTAGAAAACGGTTTACTTTGTAAAATAAACAATATATGTATACTAAACGACATATACTGTAACTGTAAAGTATTGGATGGACTATACATACTGTAAGTGTAAAAACAATGGATAAATGATATATACCTGGTTGTAATGTAAGTAATATGATATTATGTATGGAATGAAATTGGCAGCAAATCTTCAGAAGTAATTAACTGTGAATCAGGTATGACTGATCTATGTCATCGTATCGAACTGGCGATTGGTGGGTACCGTTTTACATGTCTAATATATCATGTATCGTAAATATACAAAATATAGGATGGATGATATAACTGTAAGCGTAAAATGTTGGATGGATGATACTCAATACTGTAAATATACAAAATATAGGATGGATGATATGTACTGTAAGCGTACAATGTTGGATGGATGATGTGTAGGTGTAAATATATCGGATGGATGATATACTGTAAGTGTAAAAACGCGTCACACGATTCATTGATTCATGTCATACTGTTTGACAACTCATTTTACTAACAGTCTTTGAAGACGTTATACTTGGATTATAGATGCAGCATCAAGTTTAAATGACAACCATTGACCGATAATTTTACACCAAATAACAGTCTGCATCCATCCCTCCCTCCCTCCATCACCCCCTCTCTCTTATCGAATGTTAAAATTCTATGCATTTCTTCTTTTGGATTCAGCCAGTGGTTTTGCAGAAACGAGCATTTAAACTATTTTTTTTTTAAATCACTAGTATAGGACACAACAACTATAAAGAATTAAGTATCATACCGGGAAACTTTCGAACAAACGAATATTTATGCAACAAAATACGAATGGACATGCTCCAGATTATATAATTACATAATTAGTAGCTTTCTAAAAAAAATCTCTCATGTAACAGCATAAAACATAATTATCTCCATCCCCTAAAATTGGCTTTTTCATTTCCAGCCTCATATATTTAAGAGCTAGACTTGGAACGCACTACTGAAAGGCAAGAGCGAATGAGTCAATTGTTCACGGTATTAAATAAAGGGGTATGTAACACATCTCGTAAATCGATCGGCTGTTCTTTTACCAAACAATCAGAAGAATCACAAACAATATTTATTCTGAGTGAACTATGTTGCATACAAAACGTAAAAGATAATTCTTTGAGTTGATATTGAATGTTAGTACTGCTGTTATAGTTTTCTTTTTAATTGATTCCTGTATAATTTATGTGTAATGTAAACCATGTTTAGGAGAGAATAGTATGTTACGATATATTGCTTGCATCACACCCTCATAACTAAAATTCGTTTCTGCTCTCTCTCTGTCTCTCTGTCTGTCTGTCTGTCTGTTTCTCTGTCTTTCTCTCTCTTATCTTTGTTCCCCTCTCTCTTTCTCTCTGTCTGTCTGTCTCTCTTTTTTCTTTGTTTCTCTCTCTCTTTCTCTCTCTCTTCCTCCCTCTCTCTCTTTCTCTCTCTCCCCCTCTCTCTCCTGTCTTTGCCCCCCCTCTCTCTGTCTTTCTCTCTCTCCCTCCCTCCTGTCTCTCTCCTCTTCCTCTCTCTCTCTTTCTCTCTGTCTTTTTCCAGGTACATTGATAGCTCACAGTTCGACTCAAATTTATTTTTTAATTTTTTTTTGTAAATAACATGTTCAGCGTGATGTCTGTAAACGTTTTTCTGAGCGAGGAAAGTACAAATGATCTTATATTGACTCAAGTTAATAAAATGTCATACAACAGGTTTAGCAGTAGTAATCAAAACTATAATGATGATAGCATAACCTTATATGTCACATATTGTATTAGGTTTTTAAATATCTTGTTTGTGTAATGAAAGGTGCAAGTATGAAGGGATGTTCTTGTATATATATATCCATGCCAATAGTTGCTAATAATCATTGTCATCAGATTATCGTTTAACAAAAGATTTTATCTAAAACTATGTATACCGTTCAGCAAACACAATTAGAGACAATTTCTTCATGCAGTCTTTAGTTTCTGAGGCCAACCCTCTTCTTATCACCTGTATTTCTGACATTTGCGTGCAGAGAGACTGGAGTAGGTGGTACAGCAGCAAACAGGTTTCCATCCCTGCGCAAGTTAGGGCTTGTCTATCAAACATGTGAAAATAAGTTTTGAAAGACAATGAAGAACAGACCACTACTGTTGATTCAACGAGCAAAACGGCAGACCAGCAATGTATTGTGGAAGGTAAAGAGCACGAGGAGAGCAGGCGGGAGGTTCAGATCATGCGCTGTATTCAAGTCCATCCCCAACTGTCCTCACCTTCTCCTCCCTCTGGATTCTCTTTCCTGTATATCTATGACCGTATGGATTGATTTCAAGTCCACTCATGCTATTTCTATGAAAAATATAATTAGCCAACACAGAGCAACATTTAGAAGAGATTCTTTGAGCACTGTTGACTCCATTGTCTGTTTATGAATCTGAACCATCTTCTGGTCCTCTGCCTGTGTTAATCTGAACCATCTTCTGGTCCTCTGCCTGTGTTAATCTGAACCATCTTCTGGTCGTCTGCCTGTGTTAATCTGAACCATCTTCTGGTCGTCTGCCTGTGTTAATCTGAACCATCTTCTGGTCCTCTGCCTGTGTTAATCTGAACCATCTTCTGGTCGTCTGCCTGTGTTAATCTGAACCATCTTCTGGTCGTCTGCCTGTGTTAATCTGAACCATCTTCTGGTCCTCTGCCTGTGTTAATCTGAACCATCTTCTGGTCGTCTGCCTGTGTTAATCTGAACCATCTTCTGGTCGTCTGCCTGTGTTAATCTGAACCATCTTCTGGTCGTCTGCCTGTGTTAATCTGAACCATCCTCTGGTCCTCTGCCTGTGTTAATCTGAACCATCTTCTGGTCCTCTGCCTGTATTAATCTGAACCATCTTCTGGTCGTCTGCCTGTGTTAATCTGAACCATCCTCTGGTCCTCTGCCTGTGTTAATCTGAACCATCTTCTGGTCCTCTGCCTGTTTTATTCTGAACCATCTTCTGGTCCTCTGCCTGTATTAATCTGAACCATCTTCTGGTCCTCTGCCTGTGTTAATCTGAACCATCTTCTGGTCGTCTGCCTGTGTTAATCTGAACCATCTTCTGGTCCTCTGCCTGCGTTAATATGAACCATCTTCTGGTCCTCTGCCTGTGTTAATCTGAACCATCTTCTGGTCCTCTGTTGAATATTTTCTGACACTGATGACGTTGATACAGGTTCTCATTGTCGTGTTCCGTATTGTGCTTTATCAAACTGTCTTGTCTGTTGAATATTTTTTTCCACACTGATTGCATGCGTATCTTTTTCATCATGTGTTTGCCTGTGTTCGTTTTAGGCTGTCTCTTCTACCTAATGTTTTCTCACACACATCACATGCGTGTCTTTTTTCACTATGTGTCTGCATGTGATTTTCTTTTGTACTGAGTGCTTTCTCATACTGATTACCTGTATTTATATTTATATTTTCATTCTGTTTGTATATACCACTGTAGACTGCTTTTTCCTTCAGAATGTTTTCTGACACTGATCGTATACAATTGTCTTTTCACCATGTTGTTTGATGTGCTGCTGCAAGTAATGTTTTCTATCGAACGTTTCCCCACATTTATAACAATGGATTTCTCTTTTTTGTGTGTGTTCATGATCTCCCTGATAACGCAGAAGATTTTGTCTAAATCTATATTCTTTGCTGCATCCTGGATGGATACTCTTTTACCTTTTCTCCACCATGTGTACCCTACCATAATGTCTCTGTATTCACGTTGTCCTGATCCATTGCATCTGTATCAATGCCATAAGAGCTGTGGCTGGTTGATGTAGTCTGCATGCTGACCAGGTGTTGTGACGGCCTGGCACTGCTTCCTCTTTGATTTGACACAAGACTTGTGGCGTTTGATCACAACTGGTAACTGTATTGTATTGTTCTGGGTGGTTTTGCCTCTGATGGTGTTAAAGACAACCAGCAGGTGGATCTCTTTTTTTAAGACCCTTGTCTGTTGAATCATGATATTTTCTCTGGTGGATTTTAAGATATTTTCTCAACCGGAAAGAGCGACCACACACCTCGCATGAAAACGGATTTCTTGAGGTAGGATGAGTGCTTGAATCTTTCAGTCTTTCATCAACATTCATTTCGTCGTCAATGTTGACGTTCAAATCCACAATGTCATCGGTACTTGCTTCATGACTGGACTGCCTCTGTTGGTGTGTTTCCAAGTGTTCACTAATAAGTTTCGAGTGGAAGGTTCCCCCACACACTTCACACTTACGGTGATCTTCAAGATCATGATGCTCCTTATAGCTCTTGTAGTTTAATTTCTTGGAAATAAAGCCACACACCTGACACATGTACTGTGTTCCATCTTGTTCCATCCAGTCAAGGTCTATTGTAGGACCACTGTTGGAGACGGAATCCTCTTTGGTGTGATCAGAAAAATGAGATAGGACACGAATGTTATCCGTAGCTGTAGCTCGTGCAGTAGAACTGAGATCTATCACCATGGCTTCATACCTTTCATCGTCATCAGATGATATAGTATACATGGCTTCATGCCTTTCGTCCTCATCTGATGATATAACATACACTGGAGAAGGGGGAGCTTTTGGTTTAGCGGAACGTGCTTTTTTGGATTGGTCAGGCTCACGATGCTCCTTACACCTCGGGCACTTGAATTTCATGGAAACCTCGCTACACACCTCACACACGTACAGTGCTGCATCTTGGTCCAACCAGTCAAGGTCTGTTGTAGGACTTCTGTTGGAGACGGAATTTTTTGATGCTATCAGAAAAATGAGATGGGGCAAGAAATTTATCCGTGGTTGTAGCTTGTGCAGTAGAGTGAGATCTGTCTCCACGGCTTCATGACTTTCGTCCTCATCCGATGATATAGCATACACTGGAGTAGGGGAGATTTTGGTTTAGTGGAACGTGCTTTTTTGGGTTGATCGGGCTCACCGTATTCTTCTGCTGGTCGTTTTTTTTTTGCTGGTTTCTTCTTTGTTGGCTTCACCCTGACGTCTCAGTTTGTTTCTTGGTTAGTACATCACCATGTTCAGCCTTTGTCGTGATGTAGATAGTTAAAGTATCTGTCAAAGACAAATGTTACACTTTCAAATTGAAATTTGTTTGATGTTACATTAATTGTTACCTTAATTGATACAATGCCTTCATGATTACATAGATTCATTCATTCCTTACGCACCATTTTCCCCCCCGTCTAAAAGCACATATGTGAATAGACGTAAAAAGAAATAACGAACGAACACTTTCAAATTAAAAACATTGTGTTATTCAGGGATGTTAACATTATTTCCATTTGGAGGTGTTTTACAGCTAGTCTTTGCTGCTTTACATTCATAACATTAGCATATGAAATATAACAATAGCATTAGAAACAAACACGGAAGACGGAAACAAAAATAGACACTTTTAGCGTAGATTTCTGTGTTTTTATTCTATCCTAATGTATGAAATCATTGATATTACCTTTGCCGTCGTATCTTTGTTTGAAGACCACAGCTGTGCAAATTCAGCCTCCAGAACTACATTGACCACTAGAAGGAGAACACTTCTGCCCAACTGTACTCCAAAGAACATGCAATTGAAGAAGATCTGAATATTATACAATACCTTTGCACTAAGTCTAAAATATGTGGATGAACTCCACACAGAATTGGATTCGATTTTGTTAGAGAATAAGACTCTGAGTAAAGAACGTCTTGTCCAAAGTTTTCTAAAAGTGTTAAAGGAATTCTCATCATGGAATTGTTATGTTATTAAACCAGTGTTCAGCAGAAGGTCCAGAGCTGCAAGATATGAGGACTATCAACCTATATATCTGCATCCTGAGCATCATTGTAAGACCCTCTTTTCATATTTTGTTTTAGAAAAAAAGCCAACAGCTTATGTTTGAAGAATTTGTCCAGTCTCAGCACACTGCTGACCTGGTGTTGTCCGTTAGAGAGCTATAAGTCATGTGAAGGAATAGAGTAGGTTGCTTCTCGTGCCTTTACAGACCTGATTTAAGAGTTCAACATAAGAAGCAATGATGATTTTTGTCAACTCCTGCCCTGAATTAGATGCCTCAAGATTCGTATTAACATTATAACGTCCTTTCAT
>JAPXFY010000019.1:43948726-43951226 GCA_030674185.1 Monoplex corrugatus | reverse complement strand
TTGTTGTATTAAATACGCGTTCATATTCTTCTTTCGTGGGTTTTTTTTATGGTTCCTGTTTGCTTGAACGCGGGCAGTCACACTTGTTTTGGATAAAGATCAGTTGACTGCAAATAGCAAAATTGGGATTTTGGTATCAAAACCAGTGATATTTTTGCACAGTAAACTGAGGTTGAAACATACTTGTTGTCGGATTTTAACAAATTTATCAGATACGTGTTTACAAGATTAAGATTTGGTGTGTATGACTCAGTGCATAGATTCTCTGTCTCTGTCGGTCTCTTTTTCTTTCTCTCTCTCTCTCTTGCTCTATCTCTCTCTTCCAATCTCTCTCTCTTTCTGTCTCTGTCTACGTTTCTGTCTGTCTGTCTGTCTCTCTTTCTTTCTCTCTCTCTGTTATAAATATTTAAACGCACACACATATACCTACAAACATTCGCATATATGCCAAACGCATGCACGTATGCAAAGACATATGCATAAATATGCACACTCAGACACTCGGTTATTCTCTTTCTCTCTGCTCTCTCCTCTTCTCTCTCTCCTCTCTCCTCTCTCTCTCCTGTCAGTCCCTCAGTCCCGCTCTCTCTCTCTCTCTCATTTTCTCTCTCTCCCTCTCTCTCTTTCTCTGTCTCTTTTTCTCTCTAGCACACACACACACACACACACACACACACACACACACACACACACACACACACACACACACACACACACACACACTAACACTAACACAACAAACACACACACACAACACACACACACACTAACACACACACACTAACACACACACACACACACAACACACACTACAAAACACACACACACACACACACACACACACACACACACACACACACAACACACACACACACACACACCACCTACCATCCAGTTGAAAAGAAAAAAAAAAAAGAGTCTTGAGAGCAGTCTTGAAGGAAACGATTGCTGCAGAATATCTAATGCAGACAAAGATCTCATTCTATGAAACTGAAAGCGAAAACAAACAAACAAACAACAAAGTATTTAAACGAAAAAAAAAATCTTCAAAGAGACTCAGATGTCTCAAGCACATTTTCGCAACCTTTTGACAAGCACCCAAACCTGCCTAACGCGATATCAGCCATGAATGGTGTGTTTTTAGTGATCAATACAAACCGCACGGGTCCAATATGCAGAAAATGTTTTCTGTCAAACGAAATGGTATGAGGTTTCCCAACAATATTTGTTTTCATCCAGTGGAACAAGAGCACAGTATGGCAATAAAACAACTGTGAAAGTATAAACACGGTATCAAATGAACATTGCTATTTGGAGCATGTAATACAAATATATACAGACACACACACACACACACACAACACAGACACACAGACACACAGACAGACACACACACACACACGCCCCCGCACACACACACACACACACACATGCACACACATATTCACAAACATACTCAAATAATATATACATACATACATGCACACATACATACATGCACACATACATACATACATACATACATACATACATACACACATACGTACATACACCACACAAACAATTAAATACACACATGCTCACACACACACACACACTCAGCACGCACATACACACACACACACACAACATACACACACACAACACACCGCACACACATACATACATACACACATACGTACATACACCACACAAACAATTAAATACACACATGCTCACACACACACACTCACGCACGCACATACACACACACACACAACATACACACACACAACTACACGCATACACACATGTATACACACACGACACACACACACACACACACACACACACACACACACACACACACACAAGGTAGCCGAATGTAAGCATCTTGACCTAAAAGATCATCGAAAATATTGAAGCAAACAGAATCAGCTTTCCCCCCCTCTTTTCCCCTTTTGTTTCAATAAGAAAAAGGCAAGCAACATTTACAGGCCATTTTATAAGAAAAGGGGAATTAGAGCACCTGGTCACAACAGGAAAGCTGGAGGGAAAGAGAACACTAGGTAGACCTAGGGAGAAAATATTGGACGGACTTGCAGGGTGGCTGATGACAGAGAGGGTGGGAGATGTACTTACAACGACAAAGGATAGAAGAAGATTCGCAAAAGACAAGTAAAATTTAGAGAACCTTTTATGAGGCAAGAGAAATTAGAGCATCTGGTCACAACAAGAAATTTGGAAGGGAAGAGGACACCAGGTAGGCCCAAGGAGAAAATGTTGGACGAACTTATAGTGTGGCTGAGGACAGAAAGGGTAAGAGATGTACTTCCAAAGACAAGGGATAGATGCATATGGAGGGCCATGATTGCCAACGCCATGCGGCAGGGCACATGATGATGATGATGATTGTTTGTTTCAAAATTTGCGCCGTCTCAGTGGCATTGATCACCACGCCGCTCATTCCGACTCTCCAACACGCCACCAGTCCCTAGTTCAATCACTTAAAGTTCTACTG
>JAPXFY010000019.1:43908726-43938726 GCA_030674185.1 Monoplex corrugatus | reverse complement strand
AGAAGAAGAAGAAGAAGAAGAAGAAAGAAGAAGAAGAAAGAAGAAGAAGAAGAAGAAGAAAGAAGAAGAAGAAGAGAAGAAGAAGAAGAAGAAGAAGAAGAAGAAGAAGAGAAGAAGAAGAAGAGAAGAAGAGAAGAAGAAAGAAGAAGAAGAAGAAGAAGGAAGAAACAACAAACAACAACAACAAGAACAACAAAACAACAACCAACAACAACCAATCAACCAAAATAAAGCAGGAATCGGATGGAAATACAACCAGCCATTAATTTAAACATGATCTACAACGACGTCTAAAATCACACGACATAACCCCCACACCACCTATCCCAGTCAATACAAACACAGCAGGCAATCTGTGGAAAACCCACACATCTTAATTTACCATTCTCAAGCCGTCCTAACATACACACGACATAACCCCCCACCCCTACCCAACACGAAACAACACAACACACCACACCACACATCACACAACACACACACACAACACACACACAACACTACACACACACACACACACACACACACACACACACACACACACACACACACACACACACCACACACACACACACACACACACACACACACACACACACACACACACCACACACACACACACCACTCACACACACACACACACACACACACAACACACACACATGCACACACACACACACACTGCACACACACAGACAACACACACACTACGCACACATGCACACACATGCACACACACACACACTCACAAACACACACACACACACTCACACACCCCACACACACACACACACACACACACACACACACACACACCGTTCGCGCGCGCGCACATACACATACGCACACATTCACCCACCCACCTACTCACTCACAGGCATAGACACACACATACACACACATACTCGCCCACACACGCCCCCCTCCACACACACACACATACACACGCTCACACACACACGCTCACACATACACATGCACACACACACACACACACACACACACACACACAGACAAACACACGCTCACACACACACGCTCACACACACACATGCACACGCAAAAACGTGCTACAGCTGCACAATCTGCACGTGGAATTGCTTGTCCGTCACGTGAATTCGTATCATACATGAGTTTGAATTTCTGAGCTGTTGGACTTTCAAACTTCAGTCACATTTGAGCTCTCCAATGACCAGTGCCAGTAGTAAAAAGAAACCAGTGTTGTTATTTACTTACTTCTTTATTCATTCATTTGTATTTATTCACTGGACCATCTAGAAGTATCAACGGGCGGTTGAAAAGGCCCAAAGTGGAAATCAAATCAGCTAATACATCAGCTCTGCGAACTTTCGACAGGGTAAGTAATTTATCTTCTTTAGACTTGCAAGGATAATGGCTGGCATGACGTTTTGATTGTCTTTTTATTTTACCTGGGTGTTGTTTTTAACGTGGTGTTAGGCCTGATATGGCTCTAGTAGTCGGCTGGGCTATAAGCAATATGAACCTGAACCTGAAAGAAATTTATCTTTCGTAGTACGTTATAACCCTGCTGTCTGATTTTTTTTACACAGGCTCTTGGCTCTGTTGATAGATCCGTGGACTGAATATCTAGTGTCTCGAGTTCAATCCCGGTGGACAACTTATAATTGGCCTGTTCGTTGCTCATCTTAGTGTTTCACTTTCAGTAACACTTATGGCGCTAACTTAGTGTTTCTCAATATTCGCACCTTCTGGAAATTCTGTGCGAGAAATATATTCTTTTCTGTTACTGTTTCTGCCTTGATCCTTTGCTTTCTGTTATTTCTTCCTACAATTTCTGCCTTGCTGGTCCACTCACCTGTATGTGTTCGATAAAGTCTTACGTACTCTCTCTTACAGTCTTAGGATTGATAATTTGGTGCATGCATTAAGTGCATTTTTGGCTCTAGGGAAATAACATATGCAGCAGCAATTTAAGTTAATTTAAGCCTGTTTTTGTATATGTTTTGGTGTCCTTAGTTATGTTTGAATTTGTATTCATGTATGATTTTTAAACCTATTGTGCGATAAATTGGACGGAGTGGTCAATATCAGGGGCATCTCCTTAGATTATGTGCGCGAATGCATTGATATGTGTACTTAATTTTCTTCTCTTGTTGAAGTATTGTCTAATGTTTTGAAACGGTTGTAGCCTGATATGGCTGTAGGCAGCCGGCTGGGCTTTAAATTAAACAAAATAACAATAACAATAACAATAAATCTGATCAACCTAGGATACAAGAAACCCAGATTCCATTACTGATCGTATGTCTGCCCTCCCCTTTCCATTAGACCTTGAGTGGTGGTTTGATTGCTAGTCCTTAACATGAGATAATAAACTTAAGTGCCGTACACAGTATACATCTAGCGCACGTCGAAGATCATACGGTAATAAAAGAATTGCATCTGTTAAAATTCTGTAGAAAAATATGGTTAATGAATAAACAAAAAATACACTATAATAATGTGACAACGCAATTCGGCGATTTTCTTTCCCCGTTAGGATCGGCCCGTTTGACACACGGGAAACCTTGAAATTCGTTGTGAACAACAAAACATCACAATCCAGCCCAGTTCGGAGTTCAGTCCATCAGGTGTATCAGTGTGTCTTTATTAATCCTAAGCACAACGAACACATGATCAGAATATCGTGAACCATGATTGTTACCGTTTTTATCCAGAACAGTGCGCCTTTACAATCCCAGGCACAACAAGCGCAAGACCAAAACATTGTGAATCATGATTATTACCGTTTTTATCCAGAACGGTGCACTGTTTCAATTCCAGGCACAACAAGCACGAGACAAATATTGTGAACCATGCATTTTGTTGCCGTTTTTATCCTTCACTGTGCCTTCAGTGGACAAAAAGCCCCGCACATCCAGGACCAGTGTCAACACTCCAAGACACCACAAGGCGTCATTTACACCTTTCCCCACCGTCTGGTCCATCTCGTCCGATCTTCATGATGACCCGGTAAGTAACTAGACCAAAACTGAAAACTGGGGTGGGTGGGATGGGATGGATAGAGGAAGGGGAAGGGGTTGCGAGAGGTGGTGAGGATTTCAACTTTTCTAGGGACCAGCATTGTGATGGCTGTGCCAATCTGTTCACCATCTGATGACGGACTGACTCATCCCAAAACATCATTGGCATCTAGAACACTGGAAATCCTCCCCTCTGTTCTGAGTCGGCCTGTGTATGTCCTTCATGGTACGTTCACACTAGGCTGTAACCACGATCTAACCAAATGGTTACATCGCTCTCTAACTAACTGGAACCACAAATTTTTGGTTGCAGTGGGTTCCCATCGGTTAGACGATTTTTTCGGGAAGACCCGATTTTTTGTTAGATAGGTGGTTAGATGGCCCCCAAAAATATGACTTGGGAGATAAAAATTTTTCGAGGTTACATCGCCCGATCAAGTTATAAACGGTTACAAAGGCATTCACACTAGTCCCCATCGGTTCCAGTGAGTTAGAGCAGAAAATAGAGGCGGAGCCGAGTTTGAAAAAAACTCCGACGTCAAAACAAAAAAGCATGCCTTGCACGCACGCTGCGTGCGGTATGCAAATTGTCTGGCCCGACACATCTAACCGACTGCAAGTGATTGCAACCTTCTTTGCATGGTTGGGGTCAGTTATAGTGAGTTACATCGACGCGTGTTGTAACTTGATCAGTTACAGTGTGAATGTATTTAAGCTGGCTGACTGTCATTTTTTTTCGTTGTTCTTGCTGCGTCTACACGAAGCCACGACACACGAGACTGATTTTTCGACATGTCTTCTGACTCTGATGTTGCTGCTTCCGACCAGTCCCTGGCTGCACGTGAGCAGGATGAGCGACTGCAGGAGCCCCCATCCACCCCACCTGCCTTTGAGACTACCGCCGGTGCTGGCAAGGGCAAAGGAAAGGGGAAGGGCAAGAGAGGCAAGAAGGCAGTGGAGGGACACCTGACTGAGGACCAGAAGCAGGAGGCCATAGATTTTTTTGCGGGAGAGGCCCTACCTTTATAATCGGAGTCACTCCGATTATAAAGATGCAGCCAAGCGGAACCGGGAATGGAAGGAGTTCGCTGACCAGTTGGGAGTGCCCGTCGCAGTCCTCATGAGTTGGTACCGTTGCATGCGGGCCCTGCTGGGACGGGCGAAGAAGGCCAAGACGAAGAGTGGATCAGCAGATGTTCGTCTTCCGCGTGCCCAGGAGTATGTGTGGACGCACATGCAGTTCGTGGTGCCCTACATCAGTCAGATTTCATCTGACACCCTGGGCCCCAAGAAGAGGAAGCCAACTGCTGAGCCTGTGGAGCTCACTGAGTCTGAGGCTGAATTCGACCATGACCAGTCTGCTCCAAGTTTGATGGTGCCTGGACATGCTGGCATCTACAGTGCACGCCCCTCAGCCTCCACTCCAGTCTCCGCTTCTAGACGTCGCCGTGTGGGCCCTTCAACAAGAAAGGCCAGTGGGGACTCAGCAGCCGCGACCTGTTGCGGCCACTTGTGCTCCCAGCTGGACTCCATGATGCAGCACTTGGCCAAACCGGAGTTGCAGTTTTGGACCACTCTGCACTGGCGGGTTGATCACTTTACCCCAGCCCAGATGATGGACCTGCAGGAGGAGGTGTGGAATGTGGTGGTGAAACATGTGAGGAGGAATGGCCAGAAGCCTGACCCCATTGCCACCACCGTCCGTGCAGACCCAACGCCTGCAACGTGGTTCCAACCCGCTGCTGGTGGATCCAGAGGTGGACTTAGTGCCTACTCGACAGCTCCTCCTCCAGCCATGGACCAGCAAGGGCCATCGACGATGCCAGCACCACCTGAGAGTCTGGAGGCGTTCCTGGCAGGGAGTCTGGACAGTCAGTTGATGACTGTAGCACAACAACGACGGTCGTCACCCAGGAAGTCCGCCACACCGATTAAGGTCCCAAGGCAGCCCGCACCTTCCAACACGTTTCCGCTGACAGTACAGGATGTGGGCATCGACTTCTTGGACCTGTAGATGCATTCCTAGGTGCATCGGCCTTTTAAGGGCCACAATTGTTCCCAAGAGACTTAGTTTGGTTGCATTGCCCTACCCCACACATGCACACAGCCTAACACTGGTCTCATCCCCAGACCCAGAAGGTCAATCCTAAAAATATCCACACTTCATGTTTGTTTGTCTGTTTGTTTATTGAAATAAAATGAAACAGAATAAAAAAATGATACAATTGACCTATTTTTTTTGGGGGGGGGGAAGGGGTGGTGAAGATGGGGGATTGAAATTCCTGGAAAAGGTGTTTATTTTATGTTTTGTGTGTGTGTGTGTGTGTGTGTGTGTGTGTGTGTGTGTGTGTGCGTGCGGGGGTGTGCTTGTGTATGTTAGTTTATGTGTGTGTGTGTGTGTGTTTTTGGATAGCCACAAAAGAGATATCACAAACACAGAGACAGAAAAATATACATTTCAATACCTCAAGATAAATTTATCAGTGAGAAACAACCGGTATTTAATTTTTGGCCACAGTTTGTGCCCTTGTATATACATTTGGTTATACCATAGTCATATAACACAACGCTGTCTTTCTGTGTGTATGTGTGTCTGTCTGTCTCACCCCCTTCTGTGTGTACGTCCGTTTGTGTCTGTATCCCCATCTTTCTCGGTGTATGTTTATGTGTATGTCTGTCTGCGTGTCTGTGTGTCTGTTTGTGTGTCTGTCTATTGGACTCTCTCTCTCTCTCTCTCTCTCTCTCTCTCTCTCTCTCTCTCACTCTCACTCTATCAATATGTCATTTGGATAAAGTGGATTAATGCAACAACCCAGGAAATAAATCTCTTTGAAAATTTTTTAGGCCCTGAAAAGGGCCAATGATCTGAAGTTGTACTCATGGCCATATCACTGTGGAGAGGAGGGAGCTGGAGACGGCGGTGCAGACTCAGCTTGGGGTGAAGCAGCAGCAGCAGGGTTGCGGTTGGGATTGGGCAGCACCAGGTGGTTGGTGGACACTGGCCTTGTCCCACTGCCATGGGACAATCCCTGCAGGACTCCCGAAGAAGTCAGCCAGCGTTTCCCTTACTTTCTTCCCATCGGTGTTGGCTCGTCCTGCTCGTGGCTGTGGTTGCTCAGTCCAGATGACGTGTTCTCTCCAGGCACCAGGCAGCACATTCATGTGGGCATCCTCCATGTCCACTGCATCCTGAGGTGGGGGAAGTCGGTCCAGCAGCAGGTTGTGGAGTGTGGTGCAACACTTCATGACTGCTCTGGCGTTTTCAGGTGTCAGCTCGCAGGTGCTGAGCATCAATCGGAACCGTTGTGCCAGCAGACCAAAGGCGTTCTCCACCACCCTTCTTGCTCGTGACAGCCTGTAGTTGAAGATAAGCTCCTTGGGTGCCATGCTTTGCCTGGAGTAGGGCTTCATACAGTAGTCCTGAGTGCGAAGGCATCATCACTGACGATGTGGTAGGGCACATCTGTAGTGTCCTGAGGGTCGTCAGTGAGAGGGCATGGAGCTGGCCGGTTGATGGTGCCGTCCTGAAGGTCCTGTCGCAGGTCGGTTTCCAGGAAGATTTGGGCATCGGACATGTGGCCTAATCCCCAAACTCCACCCATAGGAACTTGTAGTCCGCATCCACCAGGGCAAGCATGGGGATGGAAAAGTAGCCCTTGTAGTTGTGATACAGACTCCCACTGTTGCGTGGCTTCTTGATCGCAACATGCTTCCCGTCCAATGCCCCCATGGTGTGGGGCATGTTCCAGCGGGTGTAGAACTTGTCGGCAATGGTCTTCCAGTGGTCTTCAGTCCACTCCTCCGGGAACACTTCAGCATTGAAGGCCTCCGTGATGGCCCTGCACACCGCAGGTAGGAAGGTGCTGATGGTAGATACCCCAATCCTGAAGGCGTAGCACAAGGACCTGTAGTTGTCCCCAGTGGCCAGGTACCTCAGTGTCACAGCCAGCTTCAGGCCAGGTTCAATGGCTTTTTCGCATTCGAGTGTCTTCCTTGCTGATGGCGGGACGAATCAGGTCCAGGACCTCGAGGAAGACTCCTGGGGTCAGTCTGGTGTAGTTCCTGAACATCCTCTCTTCAACGTTGGCCATGTTGAGGTCCAGCAGGGTGTAGTAGTGGCCCAACTCCCTCCTTCTGTCCTCAGTGAGCCAGTTGCGAACCCAGAAACGCCTCCAGGTTGGACGTCTCCTACGCCGTCCCTCCTCTCTAACGACATGATGATCGTGGTGGTGATGCAGGTCTCGGTGAAATCGAGCCAAGAATACCGGTACAGCGACGTTCATGATGACAGGTCAAGATGGAATGAAGAGACCCCCCTGAAACAAGGGGGTTTTATACTTTCAAAGGGAGTTACAAGGGAGTTACAAGACCCAAGTTCAAACAGGTTGCAGCAGGTCACATCAGGCTGGTGGAGATGCACAATCTCAAGACACCCCACCTCATGGAAACCCACGGGAACCACAGAAAACAAAAGTATACCCCAATCTGTACATGACGCCTCAGCCACAGCACCCCTGTAACTTGGCTTGTAACTTGTTAAGTTAGAACGAAGTTACAACGGTAGTTAGATGCCACCAGTCTAACTTCAGCGCAAAACAAAACCCAGCCAGCGAGCGAGAACTGCTGCTCTCAGTCAAAAAACGCGCGGGGAAAAGGGGTGGAGCCTAATAGTTAGACAGTGGTTAGACGCTTTCCGTTCACACATGCTGTATCAAAAATCTAGAGTTTGTCTCATGGTAGTTACATCCCTCAATGTAACCATTTGGTTAGATCGTGGTTACAGCCTAGTGTGAACGTACCATCAGGGCCTTGAGATTTCCTTGTTCTGTTCGTGCCATGATATCCTTGTTCTTCCTCTCTCGCGTTTTTCTTCGTGCAAAAAAGTGGCTGAGTGGTTAAGACGTTAGCCTGCCCATATCTTAAATTCCCGGCTCCAGGGTTAGTTTACCGTAAGAGGCGTCGTCTTTTCTCCTTAGTTTGACCGGAAATCGAACTGGATATCTAGCCCTTCGCAAGGGGACGAAACACGAATCGAACTCGTTTACCTTCTGGCCTGCGCACTCTAAAGAATCCACAGCAGGAAGTGGCGAAGAGCAGGACATTCGCCCGGCTGACCTGGCAAAAAAACTATCGGTATTGGAGATAAAAGTTCACTTCTCAATTCTCTTCCCTTGAGACCCAATTAGTCTTCTTGCCTTTCTGGAGTCTTGGTGAAAAAAACAATTGACAGAGAAAGCTTGGGTCAATGGTCATTTGTCGAACAGGCTTGAGTGTGCTCTAACTTAGCATCGTGTGTGTGTGTGTGTGTGTGTGTGTGTGTGTGCGTGTGTGTGTGCGTGTGCGTGTGCGTGTGTGCGTGCGCGTGCGTGCGTGCGTGCGTGTGTGCGTTCGCGTGCATGTGTGTGTGTGTGCGTGCGTGTGCGTGAGACAGAAGATGTCGGCTTGGATCAGGGGTCACACGCCTTACTCCTGCCCTGTTCCCCACCCCATCCACCACCCCAGTTTGCGTGTGTTTGTGCCCTGAAGGTTTGGTCATTGTTGGTGATTGCTTTGGTGAATGATGGGAGTGCGTGCCTTCATTTGAATCTTGAATGAAGATTAGGCGCCTTACTGTAATCCGGTGAAGAGCAGTCTGGATAATGTGATTCTGCTCTCTTCGAGTAGTTACTGGCTGGAGATGATGTTAGGCCAGATGATTCCTCTGATTTTTCAAAACGTTTCTTGTGTGTAGGGTTGACAGCTTGATAAGGTCGCTCTCTGTCATCCTCCATCGTTCTGAGCCTTAAAGTGGGGTGAAAAGTACACGGCTCTGGTACAGTTCCACTGTGTATTTGTATTGTATTTGGGGGAACTGGTGAGATGACTGTTCCCAGACATTCAAACCCTTCAACCTGTCCCATCATTCTGTGCCATCTGCTGTCACTCTGAGTGAGAGGATTTGTCTTTCACCGACCATCATGTCCCCAGTCCTCCAGTAATCTCACCAGGCGGCGGATGAACTTTGGAGATGGCCAGCAAAGCCGGACAGGCTAAGAAAACATTCAACGTTCTTGACGACAGACCCCTGTCGATTGGCACCAGGGAGAGATTTCTTCAGTGTTATATAGAACCGATCTTGTTGTACAGATGCGAAGCGTGGACAGTCAACACGCAAAGTCAACAAGATTGAGGCAGCTGAAATGTAGTTTCTGAGAAGAATATTAAGTTATATGGAGAGCAAAGAAAACAAGCAAGACAGTCTTGAAAGAGGCAAACACAAAAAGAACAATGAATAGGATTGGGGAAGGACGGGCAACATTTATAGGACATGTTATGAGGAAAGGGAAATTAGAGTACCTAGTCACAACATGAAAGGAAGAGGCAAAACGAGCACAAGAGAATACTGGACAGACTTGTGGAGTGGATGAAGAAAGAGGGTGGGAGATGTACTTGCAGCGACAAAAGATAGATTGGTATGGAGGCCATGATCGTCAACGCCATGCGGCAGGGCACATCATGATTAGGGGGAACCTCCACACGTTGTTTAGCATTCTGAGCATGTTGGTGGTCTTGCTGAGACGATGCTGGATGGTGTCTGCTCATCCATCGTGTCTCCCTCAGATGAAGACATTGCATGTCCTCCTTCAACTTGATCTTTGGCAAGAGTCCTGCTTCACACTTCTTCAAATATACGTATACAACAAAATGCATTAATGTGTGTGTGTACAGACCTTGTACATATATAAAAGCATAACGGACAAAACATTCTTTTACATGGATTTTTCTCTATTCATGAATGTAAATATGAAATCAATGCTCGAGGATACCACCATCACCATCTACCAAACACCAACCACCACCCACCACCACCAACAACCACTACCACCATCGCCCACCAGCACACGCACAGACAATAGGAATACATTTGATACCTTCTCCTTATTGACAGATAACTGAAGAAACTTCATGAACATTCCAGACATCCCCAGAACGGAAGGTACTGATGAGTTCCAGGACTTTTCTGCTTTTCAGCAAAGGGCGAAAACTGACGTCTGCCTTTGTCAACGTGGCTGACAAATCCACACAGCCATACATCTAAAGGCCCTGAATGTATTCGACGAAGGTAACTGAACAGAACGTGTGTGTGTGTATATATATATATATATATATGTGTGTGTGTGTGTGTGCGCGTGTGTTTGTGTGTATATGTGCATATGTGCGTGTGTGTGTGAGTGATTCTGTGTGTGTGACTGTGTGTGTGTGTGTGTGTACCTGTGCGTGTGTCTGTTCTTTAAAGTGCACGTGCGTTAAGTTGCTGTCTATGTATGTGTGGAGCCACAAATTACCAAACGCCCAGATCCTAGCATGCGCTGGTCTCTCCACCATGCACACACTGTTCAGACAACGCAGGCTGCTCTGGCTTGGCCATGTGCAGCGGAAGGAAGATGGCCGTATCCCAAAGGACAACCTTTACGGTGAACTAGCCTCCGACAATAGATCTGTTGGCCGCCCCCAAAAGTCGTCTAAAAGCGCGATATGAAAGCTTTGGACATCAACACAGAGAGCTGGGAAGACACAACAGCCTATCGCAATAGATGGCGCGGTGTGCTCCAGAAACAACTCGGGTTGGGGGGAAAGAAGATCCAGACCTTAGCTGAGGTGAGAGAGGTGGAAAGCAAGCTCTAGTGAAGGCAGTCGCATGCCAGCATCCATACATGCATCCAATGTCGCAGAGACTGCACTTTCCCGCATCGGCCTTACCAGCCACAGCGGATGCTGCTCCAGAGGCGTCAACTCGAATCGACACGACACTAGGGCGCATCATCCATAGTCGACGTCGACTGACGGAGGCCTACCACTACTACACCCTTCTAATTGGCAAGATCTTGAGGTTTCTACCTAACTTAAGAAAAAAAATCTCCGTCGGAGATTTGAACCCCAGTCCTCTTGCCTAACAGGCGGTGACATTGACAAGTATACTACCGAGGATTATTGAACAAGTCATCTGTTGTGAACTTGACCACAGTGTCAAACGCTGTGTTGATTCTTCTGGTTTCATGCGACAAACGCTACGAAAGCCACAATCCAAACATCTGTATTTAAAACAGAGTATGGCCTAGTGGAAAGAGTATGCGCCTAGAAATCCAAGTTCGATTCCCATCGGACGACGATTTTTCTCCTCCCTCCACTACACCTTGAGCGGTGGTCTGAGTGCTAGTCTTTCAGATGACACACTAAACCGAAATGATGTACCGAAAAGGGATGTGGGGTGTGGTGTGGATGCCGGAGGATCTTTAGTACAGATGGCATCCCCACCTTCGGAAAATTCAGTGCTAGAAATTTCCTCCTTTCTCTCATTCTCTGTGTTTCTTCCTTGTTCCTTTTCTTTCTATCCTTTCTTCCTATCATAATCCGCTATGCTGACCTATTGATCTGTTTGTGTTCTGTGCAGTCTTTCATGCTTTCTATTGATATTAGCTGTTGGTACAGGTATTAACTACATTTTTGGTTCTAAGGAAACACAATACGCAGAAGCAATTTTCGGTAATTTAGGCCATGTTTTTATGTTTTAGCGTCGTCAGTGATCTTTGTGTTCAGGTTTTGTTTTTAAAACCTCATGGAGATAAATTTAAGGGAATGATCAATGCCGGGAACATATCGTCAGATTAGTATGCGAATGCTTTATCTGTACTTAATTTCCTCATTATTTGTCAGGGTCATCGAGATGAGTACATTTTGCTATGGTTGTAGCACTGATATAGCTCTGCGCAGGCGGCTGGGCTTTAAACAATAATAATGATTGTAATAAACGGAGATGCTGAAAGCAGCAATTATTTTGGGCATGTTGAACATCTGCAGCAGCAAAGTTTTCCTTGGCAAAAGGTAAACAAAAATACATGCATATAGATATAACAAAGGGAGGTGGCGCCGTACGATGGCGATGTGCTTTGTGTTGAAAAAACCTGATGCAGCAAAGTAGTTTTCCTTGGCAAAAGAAAACACCCTTAGGTAAAGAACAATACATGCATATAGATATAACAAAAGGAGGTGGCGCCGTGCGATGGCGATGTGCTTTCTCCATGAAGGTCAACCCCCATTTCACGTGGTAAAACTGCGTTACGTCCAAAAACAATGAACCCAATGCCATCCAATCCAATCCAGTCTGGTTTGTTCGATCAAAGCGACGAGAAAATTGTCCAACTGAGATTTTCTTTCTTGTTGTGAAATGTTAGTTATACAGCGCAAAATGGTACATCCTTTAAACCAAGAAAAGTTCATTTTTAAACATAAACGGAAATAATCCCTAATTTGACTGCAGTGACCTGAAATGCTCTTTAAGTTTCCAGAACACTGTATCTGCTATTATTTTTGAATCTGTTCCAGATTCGTGCGACTGTGCAACCGTTCAGAGACTAATAGGCTTGTTTATGTTAAGTGCGTATGACTAATTGATTGTTTTCATTGTTTCTTTTTTCCGATGTGTGCATGTGTTTTTGTTTTCCAGTGAAAGCGAGTTTTCTACACAATTTTGCCAGAGGCAGTTCTTTTGTTGTGGAATCTTGTACTTTCATCCATCTGTCCGCCCCTGTCTGTCGACATGTCTGAGCATGCATCCACTGTCTATTTTGTATGTCTGTATCCATTTACGTTAAATCATTTTGACTTTTTAATTTTTCTGTTTGTCTGTTTACGTATTTTGTGTAAATCTTTGCGCATACAATTTTGGTCTCACATTGTTGCAGTTTGCCCGTAATGACCTCACACCACGCCCGGATAGTAGCGTACGTTCTGCATCGTAAAAAGCAGCAGCAGCAACAAGAAGATCAAACACAAGTAAGTCTTCCATTATATATGTTATAGAAACCAGAAAAAAACAAAGGAGAAACCAAACTAGAAAACAAGAAAAAAACAAATAAAACAAAACGCACAAAACATGTAAAAGAAAAAGAAGGAACAAAAAGATGAAGAAGAGGAAATGGAAAAGACACAAAGGAACACGAACAAGAAAGGCAAAAACAAGGACAAGAAGAAAAATAGAAGAGGAAAAATAACAACAAAAAATAAGAGAACAAGAACATATACGACATAAAACTGAGCAAGAAGAAAAGGAACAATCACAAAGCTTGCACTATAAAACAAAACACAAAACCAAAATTAAACAAAAAAACGCAAACAAGTAGAGAAAAACACAAAACAAGAAGAAAAGCCGACCAATACGCAATATAAAGAAAATACATGATTGTTATCATTACGCAGTTGAAAACAACGGCCAGAACAGGAACAACATAGAGAAACAGAAATGGAAACAAAAAGAATGGCAAACAAGCAAACCAGGAGAACAGCAAGAGCAGAAACGACGAGAAGCAGAACGACAACAAACAGAAAAAGGACATCAATGATAACAACAGCGACAAAAACACCACCAGCAAAACGCCAAGAACAGCATGAAGAAGAAGAGTAAAAGGGAAAAAAATCGAGAGTAAGAAGTACATCAAGAACAATTGTACCAATAAGAGGAGGATCAAAGAAGCTAGAAAAGGAAAACAAAAACAAAAGCAAAATAAAGCATTGAGGCCAAAGGCAGAACGAGCATAAACTAGGCGACAAAATTAAACGCGAAAACAACAGAGACACGTAGACCATGGTTAATAAAACTACCAACAAAATAGAATAAGAAAACAAAAGAAAGAGGAATGCATGATCAAGAAAACAAGGAGGAAACAAATAAACAAAACAGGAGAACTAAGACATGGCAACAACTGAAACAAGAACCTAAGAACACGATAACAAACAAAATCACGAAACAAAAAGAGGGGAAACGAACAAAAAGAATAGGAGAAGAAACATTTGGCGGAAATGCAAAAGAAAGCCAAGAACAGAAAAAAACAAAGAAATAAGTAAATGGAACAAGAAGACAGGGAAAAAACAACATGGAACAACACAAACGAAAGAACTGCAATACAGATGAAGACAAAAGGCAAGAAGGGAAAGTAAAACAAACTTGACCACACAATCGAAAATAACCGAAACATACACGTAAACACAGAGCAAACCAAAGCACACAAAATGCAAACCTCGTTCCACCCCCCACCCCACCAAAAAAACCAAATGTCAAGAAAAAGAGAACGACAACAAAGAGGATGAAAACAAAGACCAAGAAGAAAGAACAAGGGTAGAAGAGCAAAACCTGACATCATGGAGTACATTATCAGTATAACAGTATCATCAAATGCCAGTGTCACACCAATAGGAACAGGAAGAAGAAAATACAAAACAAGAACTAATACAAGACAAACACAAACGAAAACAGGAAAACAGCAACAACGAGAGCAACAAGAACAAAAACGAAGCCTTACAGCACCAAGACCGCCAGCATGAACAAGAAAAGAAAATTTTTTAAAAATTGAACAAAAACAAGACAAAAGCAAAAGAAGAAAAGAGAAGAACAAGAGCAACCGGAATATAAACAAGAAAACAAAACATACGTACACACATTTTCTCTTCAAAAAACAAACATAAAAACGAACATACATGTACAACAAAAAGTCAAAAACAACACAATAAAACACGTTAACAACATACACCCGGGGGTATTGGATGAGACGCAGAGCAACAATGCCTCACCACTGACCGGACAATCACCTCCCAGCTTAAGTCGCCACACAGTGGTCATTTCGCCAAACATGGGGGAGGTAGCGGGGCTGTCCATGCGTTGCCTGATTCAACAACAGCGACAACAAGAACAAGAAGAGCAAGAACGAGAACAAAAACAAGAACAACAAGAACAACGAGATCATGAACAACAGTAACACGAATAACAAGAACAAGATCAGAACAACAAGAACAAAGACAAGAACAAAAAAACAAGGACAGGAAGAACAAGAAGATGAACAAAAACAACAAGAAAAAGCAAGAAAAAGAACAAAAACAAGAACTACAAAAACAGAACAATAATAACAAAAACAACAAGAACAAGACTAAAAGCAAGAACAAGAACAATAACAATAATAGCAAGAACACAAAGAACAAGAACAAGAAAAGCAACACGAAAACAACCCGAAGAACAATAACAATAACAAAAAAACAAAACAAAACAAAAACAAAAAGGATGAAGATGAAGAAAACGATGACAGCGGCGGCAGTGGTGAAACTCCGAGAGCGACCGCCAAAAGAAGTAACGAAAGCAGCCACGAAAAACAACGAAAACGACAACCGGTAATAACAAAAAGAACAACGAAAACGAGTAAAGAAACAGGTACTGACGAAAAATAGAGGGTAAAACATCAAAACCAACAATGGCGCAAGCATGAAAAGAATATCAACAAACTACCGAACCACAACATCAGGAACGTCCAGAATGTCAGGAATAAGAAAACCCACGAAGCAGAACCAAAGCAGCAAGACAAAAACCAAAACCTAAAAAACAAAATCAAACAAAAAAGTAACACAAAACCACATCAGCATGAGCGACAAGAACAACAACAAAAAGAAAACAAAACAATATCAAGAAAAATAAAGCAAAGACAAGAAGTTAGACAAATACACAAAATAACAACAATAAGTCAACGAGAACAAGAAGAAATACGAGCACAGCAACAAGAGCAAACGTGACGATGTAAGAGTATATAAGAAACTGTTACCAGAACTACTACACCACGAGCACCAACAAGAACACGAAATAATAAAACTACTGAAACAAACAAAAACAAACAAGAAAACAATAACGAAAACAACTCGGAAAAAAATCACAAATGCACAGAACAGGAAGAGCAAAATACAAAACGAAACTGAAAATAAAGCACAAAAAAAAAAAAAAAAAAAATCAAACACGAAACGTACTAGCACGACCACCTAAATTTAGAACAAACTCGAACAAAAAAGCTAAAGTCAAGCAAAAAAGCAAAAATACAAAAGCAACACTTAGGTCAACAAGAACCAGAAAAACACCAACTAAAATACACAAGACAATAAAAGCAAACACGACAACAAGAAGAATGCATGTCAAGAAGTGTAGAAAGGACCAAACAAAGGAACAAAACAAAGAAACCCCAAAACAGAGAACCAACCAAAACAGAAAGCAATGCACACAAAACCAAGATAAGAAAGAATCTATCAAAAACGGATTAAACAAAAACGGGAAGAATGAAACAAAGAGAGGAACAAGCAAAGGAAGAGAGACCGAAACAAAGAATCACACGAAGAAGAAAGCAAAAGGAAGAAAAAACGAAGTTTGAACAATAGATACAAGGGAAAAAAAGAAACAAAAGCATCTGAGAGCTGTCCATGCGCTGCATGACCTATTCGGACCCAGTCATAAATTACGTTGTTTACAAACGGAATGGCAAGGTGGGGAGATAAGTGCACCACCCAGGTCCAGCTCAGCCACCGAACCAAGGGAGAATGGAAGAGCCCTGTCTTGCCTTACTTCGGGCTTTCATCTCTGTTTGGCAGCCACTCAGCCACCGTCTCACGCAGCTGCTGGACAATTCTCCTCTTACAATGATCAACGAAAAAGACAAGACATATACAATAAAAACGACAAAACACAAAGGAATGCAATAAAAAAAATCAAAGAAATACAATAAAAGAATCAAATCAAGAAATAATCAACCACAAAAAGAAGAGAGAAAAAAAATAAAGAAAGAAACGGTCACAAAAAGAAACAAAGAAAAATAAGAAACACACAAAAACAACAAAAAACAACAAAAAATCACGAGAAACAAACTAATATGAAAACAAAGACCGAAAGAAACATACATTGAAAAACAGAAAAAAACAAATGAAGGAAAAAACAAAACATAATTCAAACTAAAAACAACAACAACAAATAGCAATCAAACAGGGAAACAAAGATTCACAGCTAGAAACAATCGCAGAATCACAGAAAAAAATCGAATAAAGAAACGCTAAAACAAATTCATAGAAAGAAACTACCAGTCAAAACAAAAAACCAAAGATGGATACAATAAAAAAAAAAAGAGAAAAAAACCGTCAAAACAAAGAAACAAAAAAAAAAAATTCAAAGAAACATAAAACTAAATAAAGAAAGAAACGAACAATTGCAGAAACAACAAAACAAAAAAAGCAACAACAGCAAAAAGATCGATGAAAATATAACAGAAAAATACAATCAGAGAAAGAATCACAAACAGAAACAAAGAAAAAATCGATCACAGAAACAATCACAGAAATGGCAGAGAGAAAATAACAATTACGGAAAGAATCAATCAAGGAAAATTAACACCAGTAATACAGTTATGCAAAAAAGGAAACAATCACAGACAGAAACAAAGGAACAATCAATCACAGAAAGAAACGGTAAAAAAGATCATAGAAACAAAGGAACAAACAACCACAGAAAAAAAACAAACGACGAAGGAGACGCTACAAACCACCAAGACAAGAAAAATGACTGCAACAACAACAACAACAGCAACAACAAGAACAACAAGAACAACAACAACAACGAGAACACCACCACCAACGAGAACAACAACGAGAACACCAACGAGAACACCACCACCACCAACGAGAACAACAACAACAGCAAGAACAACAACAACGAGAACAAACAACGAGAACAACGAGAATAATAACGAGAACAACGACAACAACAACAATGAGGACAACAACAACGAGAACAACAACAAGAACAACAACGAGAACAATAACGAGATCAACAACAACAATGAGAACAACAGCAACGAGAACAACGGGAACAACAACGAGAACAAAAGAACGAGAACAAGAACAACGAGAACAACAAGAACAAGAACAAAAACGAGAACAATAACGAGAACAAGGACAACAACAACGAGAACAACAATAATGAGAACAACAAGAACAACGACGAGAACAAAAACAGCGAGAACAACAAGAACAACAAGAACAACGACGAGAACAACAGAGCAACAATGAGAACAAGAATAACAATAACAAGAACAAGGACAACAACAACGAGAACAACAACAACGAGAAGAACGGCAAAGAGAAGAACGACAACGAAAAGAACGACGACGATAACGAGAAGTACAAAGATGTCAACGAGAACGACAACGACGACAACGAGAAAAACGACAGAGGAACAACGACGACAACGAGAAAAACGACGACAACGAGAACGACGACAACGAGAAGAACGACAACGACGACAACGAGAAGAACGACGACGACAACGACGACAACGAGAAGAACGACAACGAGAACAGCAATGACGACAACGAGAAGAACGACGACAACAACTAGAAGAACAACGACGACGACAACTAGAACAACGACAACGAGAACAACGACGAGAATGAGAACAACGAGAAGAACGACAACGAGAACGACACGACAACGACGACAACGAGAACGACGACAACGAGGAGGAACAACGACGAGAACGACACGACAACGACAACGAGAAGAACGACGACAACGAGAAGAACAACGACGACAACGTGCAACGAGAAGAACGAGAAGAGCAACAACGACGACAACGAGAAGAGCAACAACGACGACAACGAGAAGAGCAACAACGACAACGAGAAGAGCAACAACGACGACAACGAGAAGAGCAACAACGACGACAACGAGAAGAACGACGACAACGAGAAGAACGACAACGAGAAGAACGACAACGAGAAGAGCAACAACGACGACAACGAGAAGAGCAACAACGACGACAACGAGGAGAACGACAACGAAAACAACGACGACAACAATAAGAGGAACACTGACGACAGCGAGGAGAAGAACAACGACGACAACGAGAGGAAGAACAACGACGGCAACAGCAACGAGAACGACAATGAAAAGAACGACGACAACGAGAAAAACGAGAAGAACAACAACGATGACAACGAGAAGAGCAACAACGACGACAACGAGAAGAACGACGACAACGAGAACGACAACGAGAAGAACGACAACGAGAACGACGACAACGATAAGAACACTGACGACAGCGAGGGAAGAACGACGACAACGAGAGGAACAACGACGGGAACAGCAACGAGAACGACAACGAAAAAACAATGACAACGAGAAGAACAACAATGGCGACAACGATAAGGACAACGAGCCAATAACGACTGACAGAGGAGAACAATGACGACAACGAGAAGAACAACGAGAAGAAGAACAACGACGACAACAGAACGACGACAACGAGAAGAACAAGAACGACGACAAACAAGAACAACGACGACAACGGGAAGAACAACGAAAAGAACGACGACAACGAGAAAACAGCGACACAACGAGAACGACAACGAGAACAACGACGAGAACAACATGACGACAACGAGAACAACGACAACGAGAGGAACAAAAACGACGAGAACAATGACAACGAGACAGAACAATGACGACAACGAGAACGACGACAACGAGAAAAACGCAACGAGAGCAACAATGACAACGAGAGAATACAACGACGACAACGAGAACAACAACGACGAACATCAACAACAACGACGACACGAGAACAAGACTACGACGAGACAACGAGAGACAACAACGCACGAGAACAACGAGAACAAAGACAAACGATGAGAACCGAGGACAAACGAGAACGACACGAGAACAACGATGAAACAACAACGACGAACAACAAAGAGCAACAAGACGACAACAGAGCACACGAGAACAAAACGAAACAAACAGAACACGAACAACAACTCGAGAACAACAAGAACTACGAGAAAAAACTAACGAGAAAACAACGACGAACACAACGAGAACGCAAGAAAATGAAGACACAACGAGAAAACAAGAACAGAACAAACAACGATACAAGGAGAGCATCAACGGTAACAGAGAAAGAACACACAACAGAACGACAACGAGAAGAACGACAACGAGAACGACGACAACGATAAGAACACTGACGACAGCGAGGAGAAGAACGACGACAACGAGAGGAACAACGACGGGAACAGCAACGAGAACGACAACGAAAAGAACAATGACAACGAGAAGAACAACAATGGCGACAACGATAAGGACAACGAGCACAATAACGACGTCGACAGCAGGAGAACAATGACGACAACGAAAGAAACACGAGAAGAAGAACAACGACGACAACAAGAACGACGACAACGAGAAGAACAAGAACGACGACAACAAGAACAACGACGACAACGGGAAGAACAACGAAAAGAACGACGACAACGAGAACAACAGCGACCACAACGAGAACGACAACGAGAACAACGACGAGAACAACACTGACGACAACGAGAACAACGACAACGAGAGGAACAAAAACGACGAGAACAATGACAACGAGAAGAACAATGACGACAACGAAAAACGACGACAACGAGAAAAACGACGAGAGCAACAATGACAACGAGAAGAAATACAACGACGACAACGAGAACAACAACGAGAACAATCAACAACAAAGACGACGACGAGAACAACGACTACGACGAGAACAACGAGAACAACAACAGCGACGAGAACAACGAGAACAAAGAACAACGATGAGAACATCGAGGACAACAACGAGAACGACTACGAGAACAACGATGACAACAACAACGAGAACAACAACGAGAACAATGAGAACAACAGCAACATCGAGAACAAAAACGAGAACAAAACAACAACGAAAACAACTACGAGAACAACAAGAACTACGAGAACAAAACTAACGAGAACAACAACGAGAACGACAACAACGAGAACGAGAGCAACAATGAGACAACAACGAGAACAACAACAAGAACAAGAACAAGGACAACAACGATAACAAGGAGAATAACAGTAACAGTGAGAACAACAAAAACAACGAGAACGACGACAACAACGAGAACGATAAAGACAAGAACAACAACAACGAAAAGAACGACGACGATGAGAACAACGACAAAAAGAACGACAACGAGAACAACGAGGAGAAGAACAACGACGACGACAACGAGAAGAAGAACGACGACAACGAGAAGAAGAGCAACGACGATAGCGAGAAGAACGACAACGATGAAAACGAGAACAACGATGAAAAACGAGAAACAACGATGAAAACGAGAACAACAACGACGAGAACGAGAAGAACTACAACAACAAGAAGAAGAACGACGACGAAGTGAAGAACGACAACGGAAGAACACGATGAAAATGAGAACCAACGATGAAAAACAACAGAAGAACAACGACGAGAACGAGAAGAACAACAAGAAGAACGACGACGAAGTGAAGAACGACAACGAGAACAGCAACAACAACGAAAAGAACAACAATGAGAAGAACGACGAGAAAAAGAACGACGATAACGAAAAGAACAACAATGACGACAACGAGAACAACGAGAAGAACACTGACGACAGCGAGGAGAAGAACGACAACGACAGAAATAACGACGGCAACAGCAACGAGAACGAGAACGACAACGAGAGGAACAACGACGACAACGAGAAGAACAACGACGACAACGAGCGGAATATCGACGTCGACAACGAAAAGAACGAGAAGAACGACAATGAGAACAACGACGACAACGAGAACAACGACAACGAGAAGAACGACGAGAACGAGAAGAACGACACCGTGAAGAACGACGACAATGAGAAGAACGACAATGAGAAGAACAACGACAACAAGAACAACGACGACGACAAGAACAACAACGACGACAACAAGAAAAACGAGAAAAACAACGAGAACAACCACAACAACGAAAACAATCACAACAACAAGAACAACGACAACGGGAAGAACGACGAGAACGACGACAACGAGAAGAATAACAACGACGAGAACAACGAGAACGACAACAAGGAGGAACAACAACGACGACAACGGGAAGAACGACGACAACGAGGAGAAGAACGACGACAACGAGAACGACAACGAGAAGAACGACGACGACGACGAGGAGAAGAACGTGTCGACGACAACAAGAAGAACGACGGCAACGAGAAGAAGAACAACAACGAGAAGAAGAACAACGACAACGAGAAGAACAACGACGGCAACGAGAACGACGACGACGACAATGGGAAGAACAACGAGAAGAACAAACACAACAACGAAAACAATGACAACGAGGAGAACAACAACGACGACGACAACGAAAAAGAACGACGACAACAGAACAACGACGACAAGAACAACGACAACGAAAAGAACGACAACGAGAAGGACAACAACGACGACAACTAGAAGAACAACGAGAACGACAACGAGAACAACAATGACGACAACGAGAAGAACAATGACAACGAGAATAGCATCAACGACGACAACGAGAACAATGACAACGAGAACAATGACAACGAGAACAACAACGACAAGAAGAAGAACGACGACAAGAAGAACAACGAGGACAACGAGAAGAACGACGACGACAACGAGAACAACGACAACGAGAAGAACGACGACGACGAGGAGAAGAACGTCGACAACAAGAACGACGGCAACGAGAAGAACAACGACGACAACGAGAAGAACAACGACGGCAACGAGAACGACGACAATGGGAAGAACAACGAGAAGAACAACCACAACAACGAAAACAATGACAACGAGAAGAACGACAACGAGGAGAACAACGACGACAACGAAAAAGAACAACGATGACAACAAGAACAACGACAACAAGAACAACGACGACAACGAAAAGAACGACAACGAGAAGGACAACAACGACGACAACGAGAACAACGACAACGAGAAGAACGACAATGAGAAGAACGACAATGATGACAACGAGAACAAGAAGAACGTCGACAAGAACAACGAGGACAACGAGAAGAACAACGAGAAGAACAACAATCACGACAACGAGAAGAAATCAACGACAACAACGAGGAGAAGAACGACAACGAGAAGAACGACGTCAACGAGAAGAACAAGAACGACGACAACGAGAAGAAGACCAACAACGAAAACGAGAAAAACGACAACGAGAAGAACAACGACAACGAGAAAAAGAACAACAACGAGAAGAACGTCAACAAGAACAACGAGAACAACTAGAAGAACAACGACAACGAAAGGAACAACGACAACGAGAACAACGACGACAACGAGAAGAACGACAACGAGAACAACAACGACGGCGACAAAGAACAACGAGAAGAACAACGACGACAACGAGAAGAACGACAACGAGAAGAACAACGACGACGACAACGAGAAAAAGAACGAGAAGAACGAGAAGAACAACGTCAACAAGAACAACGAGAACAACGACGACAGCTAGAAGAACGACGACAACGAGGAGAAGAACAACAACCACAACGAGAAGAACAATGACGACAACAGAACGACAACGAGAGGACCAACAACGACCACAACGAGAAGAACGACGAACACGAGGGGAACAACAACAACGAGAGGAACAACAACGACCACAACGAGAACAACAACGACAACAACGAGAAGAACGACAAGAAGAACGACAACGAGGAGAACAACGACGACAATGAGAAGAACGACGACAATGAGAAGAACGACGACAACGCGTGGAACAACTACGACCACGAGAGGAACAACGACGGCAACAATTACAGCAACAACAACGAGAACGACGACAACGAGAACAACGACGGCGACAACGAGGAGAACAACGAGAAGAACGAGAACAACGACGACAACAAAAAGAACCGACTACAACGAGAATAACAACGATGACAACGAGAAGAACGACGACGACAACGATAAGAACTACGACAACGAGAAGAACAACGACGGAGACAACAACGAAGGAGAACAGAGGGAAGGAATTCCGGATGGGGAGAACAGAGGGAGGGAACTTTGGATGGAGGGGAGTGGAGAATAGAAGGAGGGAAGTGGAGAATAGGAGGGAACTCTGGAAGGGTTGAGGGAAAAAAACAGGGAGGGAACTCCGGAGGGGGAACAGAGGGAGGGGAACTCCAGAGGGTGTAGAACAGAGGGAGGGAACTCTGGAGTGCAGTGAAAGAGAACAGAGGGGAGGGGGGGAACTCCTGAGGTGGGAAAACAAAGGAATGGAGGGAATTGCATCCAATCGGGTTGGGGAGAATAGAGACAGGGGAACTCCCGGTGGGGGGAAAACGAAGGGAGGGAACTGCGGGTGGGGGAGAACTGAGGGAGGGAACTCCGGATAGGAGACCAGAGGGAGGGAACTCCAGGTGGGGGAACAACGGGGGGTACTCGGGATGCGGGGTGGTGGTGGTGGTGTGAAGAACAGGGGGTGGGAACTCCAGATGGGGGGGGAGGGGGTGGAGAACAGCGTGAGGGAACTCTGGATGGGTGGGGGTGAAGAACAGAGGGAGGGAACTCCAGACAGCGGGTGGGGTAGAGAACAGAGGGGTAACTCTGGATGGGGTGGTGGAAGGGGAACTCCAGATGGAAGAATGGGGAACTGAAGGAGGGAACTATAGGGGGCTGCGGGGAAGAGAGGGAGGGAACTCCAGGGAGTATATATATAACAGAGGGAGGGAACTCCAGGGGGTTAGAACAGAAGGAGGGGAACTCCAGGGAGTAGAGCAGAGTGAGCGCACTCTGGATGGGGGGAGAACTCTAAATAGGGTGAAACAAGGGACATTTGGGTGGGGGAACAAAAGTCAAAACTCTGGGAATGGGGACAAAGGGTGTGGCGATTAAAAGGAAAAACAGAGTTGGCAGAAGGAAGTCTGGGAGAAGCAATGGAGTAGGAGGGAGACAAGTGAGAGGGAAATTCAAGGGAAAACGAGGGGAGAGAACGTCAGGCAGGGAGGATAAGGCAAAATCTCCTCCAGGGAACTTCAGGGAAGGGGAGGAAGTATCCAAATGGGAAGGAACAACGGAGCTAAGGCTTTTTCTTTTTTTCTTTTCTTTTCTTTTCTTTTTTCTTTTTTTCTTTTTTTTTAGAGAGAGGGTTACAAATACACTACGCACAAAAAGTTAAGGATCACTTGCACAAAAATTCATAACTTTCAAAATTAGAAAGCCAATGCGTTGAAGTTTGGCAAACATTTAATTCCATGCTTTAGTGATAACGATACACAATTGCCTTCAATTTCGAGCAATCGTTGGGTGTGTACATTTGATCAAAGTGGGTACGTATCGAAATTTGATTTCCCAAAGTCATTGAAATCACAAGACAGGGCATTCTGATGCTCCCAAAAGTTCAGTAATGTGTGTAACCGCCATGGCTGTTCTGGCACTCGACGCAGCGAGTCCTCATCGAGTTGACCAGGTTGGTGAAGATCCTCTGTGGAAGCGCCTGCCACTCAGCCTGCAGCATCTGGTAGAGATGTTGGGCATCCCTGGGAGGGGGGTGGTTGCTCCTCACTTTGCGATCCAGCTCATCCCAGAGGTTCTCAATCGGGTTGAGATCGGGACTGCATGCTGGCCACTCCATTCTGTTGACTCCAGACTGCTGCAGGAAGTCGTTGACCACCCTTGCCCTGTGGGGGCGAGCGTTGTCATCCTGGTAGACAGCCGTCGGTCCCATCTGCTGCAGTGTAGGCACAGCCAGCGTTGGAAGGATCTCATCCCGGTATCGGAGGCCAGTCAGGTTACCCTGTACATGATACAAGGGTGTTCTGTGGTGAAGGCTGAAGGCCCCCCAGAACATTACAGAACCTCCACCAAGGGCCACCTTTTCTTGGACAGTGGTGTCAATAAAGCGTTGCCCTGGGCGCCTCCAGACCCTCAGTCGGCCGTCGTTGTGGTTCATGGTGAAACGTGATTCATCACTGAACAGGACCTGGGACCATTGCTGACGTATCCACCTCACGTGACGTCTGCAGAAGGCGCGGCGTGCTGCCCTATGGGCTGGAGTTAAGCGTGGCCGTACAGCTGGGCGACGAGAACGGAGGTTAAACCCATGAAGGCGGTTCCATATGGTCTGTTGGCTGATGTTGATGTTAGTAGCCACCCTCAGCTGCCTTCGAATGATGCTGGAAGAGGCTGTTCTTGTCTGCAGGGCTTGTCGTTCAATGAGACGATCTTCACGTGGGTTTGTCTTCTTCGGTCGACCAGATCTGCGTCTTTCATGGACCCTCCCAGTGGCTGTGAAGTGTTGAATCAGTCTGACAATGACCGAGATGGACACCTGAAGTTGCCTGGCCACTTCTCGCTTGGGAACACCATCTTGGAACCATGCAACAGCTCGTCCCCTCTCAAACTCGCTCACTTTTCGTCGTGGAGGCATTGTCAGATCAGGCCTACTACTGGTGGAATGTCTTCTTATAAAGCCAAGCAAGAGGCAGCATCTCACACATAAACAGCAGTGCTTGCATGTGCATAATGGTTTTTCCATCTGGCTTGTGCAATGTGTTCAGGCAGAACGGTCCAAAACAAGGTCCTTTTTCGCAAGTTTCCGTTTGCGGCCAAGCTCAGTAGTAGAGAATCCCGTGCAATTTTCGCACTAACACAACATCGCCCACTTACAGCTGAACAAGAATTCATAACAATTTGGCTGGACTGAGAAATAAATAACAGTAGCGAACTGGGTTTATTACGCACCTGTTTTCTCATAGTGATCCTTAACTTTTTGTGCGTAGCTTATATAGGAACTTCAGGAAGTAACACATAAAAGCAAACTATAACTTTGGAGTGGACACTTCGGAGAGCACCAAAGGAAGGGAATTCTGGGTGAGGAAAACAAAAGGGAGGGAACTCAGGGTGGAGGACACGATGGGAGAGAACTCTAGGTGGAGGTAATTAAGGAAGTAAAAGGCGAAGTATAAAATAGGAAAGAAGTCGACCAAGAGGAAGGATTTTAGGGGGGGGGGGGGAAGGAACGAAAACAAGGGTAATGTGAATTTGGGAGGGGAACCATGGGGTGGAAATTTGGGAGAGAACCGGGGGATAAATGAGATGTAATTTTGGGGTGGAAAGAGAGGATAAGTTGGAAGGAACTTCAAGGAGAACCAAGGGGAAGGAATTAAAGGGCAAGGAAAGCAAGGGGAGGGAACTTAAGACTTGGAGAGGGAGTAATAGAGGAAAAACTGGATGAGAACAGAACCAGTGTGAGGGAACTCTCAGGAGGGGGGGGGGGGTGTTGGCAGATGGACTAATGTAAGGGAACAATGGGGTGGAATGGGGAAACAAGCGGGAGGGAACTTCAGGGCAGGATGAGCAAGGGAAATAAGCTTCAGGACAAAGAGACAAGAGAAGGAAACTTCGGTGGATGGAAGGGGGGGGGGGGAGATAGTGGAAGGGAACCTAAAGGAAGGTGCAGTGAGGGAAGGATACAAGTTGGAGAGAACTTTGGGTTAAGTGGAAGGGAGGTGTACAAGTAGAATGGAAAATAGGGAGAAACAATTAATGGGGGGTAGGAGGAGACTCTCTGGGAGAGACAAATTGGAGGAAACTGTTGGTTGGGAGGAGTAATTAAGCGGATGGGAAGTGTTGAAATACACGACACAAGGTGGCTATCATTTCAACATCATTATTCAAGCCTTGCATTATTTCAACTACCTAAAATTTCGATCTGGCTTCAACCAACTTTTCTTAGTAAACTCCTCTTCATTCAAGCAAAGCTATACATGCACCATCCATTCAGAATAAGTGTTCACAAATTACTACATCTCTCTTGTAACGAAAAAGAAAAGGCACGGACTATATACAAACAAACAAGGATTTAAAGCCATACAATTAGAAGAAATCATCCTATAAAAATAAATATTTCCCAAAAAAGTTTCGAGCATCACGCAAATTGTCTGGAGATAACCATCATTTAGATATTCGTTTTTAAAGTGTCATTTATGATTTCACAACTCATTTCTCACTACCAAACAAACAATGAAGAGACTTGCACGAAAGGACAAGCAAAAAAAAAAAAATGATACACCAAACACTGACTAGGAAGTTAAAAAAAAACACCTGGTCACGCAAGGGGTCAATTGCTCTCGTAATGTACACGTTACAAAAAAAACACACAACAACAACAACAACCAACCAAACCAACAAACCAAACCAAACCAAACCAAACCAAACCAACCAAACCAAACCAACCCAACCAACCAAACCAAAACCAAACCAAACCAAAACAAACCAAACCAAACCAAACCCAAAACCAAAACAAAACCAACCAAACCAAACCAAACCAAACCCAAACCCAAAACCAACCAAACCAACCAAAACCAAACCAAACCAAAACCAAAACAAACCAACCAAAACCAAACCAAAACAAACCAAACCAACCAAACCAAATCCAAAACCAAACAAAACCAAACAAAAACAACCAACAAACCAACAAACAACAAACAACAACCACAAACAACCAACAACAACAAACAAAAAAACACACACACACAACAAAATCAATGTTACGAACGTCTTTGAGGATATTGTAAGTACATGTAAAGCTTAACTTAAAGCATAGTCTTGAAAATTAAGTAATGAGCAAAACGTTCAATAAAAATGTTTGAGAATTGTCTCTCTGCAAGTAATTATATTTACAAAATGTCTATGTGCATCTCTTTTGTTCTTTCTTTCGTTCTTTCTTTCTATTGTTTTTTCTCTCTTTCTACTTCTTTTCCTCCTATTCTTCTTACAGGTAATTTTTGTTGTTGTCATTCGTAAGGTTGTCTCTAAGTGTTCATGAATGGGTCACTTGGTCTATTTTTTAAAGCACCACGTTTATGTTTTCATTCTCACCTGTCATGTTCATGTCGTCATCATTAGTGCCCTGCCGCATGGCGTTGGCGATCATGGACTTCCATCTGTCTCTATCTCTCGTTGCCCCTAGCATCTCCCCCACCTTCCTCGTCCCTAGCCACTCTGCAAGTCTGTCCAGCATTTTCTCCCTGGGTCTACCTGGTGCTCTCTTTCCCTCCAGCTTTCCCGTTGTGACCAGGTGCTCCAAATCCCCCTTCCTCATAAAATGACCAATAAATGTTGCCTGTCTTTTCCTAATCTTCCTTATGAGTGATCTACTTGTGTCTGCCACCATCAAGACTGTCTCGTTTGTTTTCTTTGCTGTCCATGGAACTCTCAACATTCTTCTTACAAACCACATCTCGGCTGCCTCAATCATGTTCATGTTTCTTGCACAAACCCTGGCATATAGGTCAGTCTGTGCGGGTGAACTTTACGCCCGTGTTTTGTGACGCAGGGGTCGGGCCTGGCTGGTTGCGCCATGGCCTCGTTGGCTGCTGGGGCCACAGCCTGTGCTGGCACTGGTGGTTCAGGAACTGCAGTGAGCACAGGCGGAAAGGTTGAACTCTGACGTGGTGTCGTCTCAGTAAACGCCTATTGCGCCAGTGGATGCTGCCGTCAGTCAGCTTGATTTGGTAGGAACACATGGTGTCCTGCCCCGAGTGATGACTTTGGCAGGCTTCCAACGGTCACCCGGTGTCATCTGGACGTAAACATTCTCTCCAGTCTGCAGGGTAGGGAACGGTCGACTCCCGCGGTCCTAATCTTCCTTATGAATGATCTTCTCGTATCTGCCTCCATCAAGACTGTCTCGTTTGTTTTCTTTGCTGTCCATGGAACTCTCAACATCCTTCTTAGAAACCACATCTCGGCTGCCTAAATCTTGTTCTGGCTTTGCTTGTTGACTGTCCACGCCTCACAACCGTATAACAGTATTGGTTTTTATATAACATTCAAGTACTCTCTTCCTGGTGTTAGTTGACAGGCATTTGTTGATAAGAATGCTTTTCATCTTCTTGAATGCTGTTTTGGCTTGGCCGATTCTGCTGGCTATTTCTGATGTGCATCTGCCGTCTGATGAAATGATCGTTCCCAGGTATTTAAACTTATCAACCTGTTTCAAGGTTGTGCCGTTTGCTCTTAGTTTGCATGAGGGATAGTGACTTGATACATGAGCAGAGCGGAAGATGTTACAGAAACAAAAGCAGGTTGTGGTAAAAGTAGGCCTTCTGTACACGTAGCTCCTTGACATCATTGGATTCTTTAAGACGGGCGGCACACAAATAGCTGAAGCAGGTTATTTCAAGAGCGGGTGAAGAAGCTGGAAGATTCCTGCCATACATATCAGCACTATTGCTGACGATGTCACACCTGACTTGCACACGTCATCAGCAGGCAGGTATCGATCAGCACTGTACTGTAGGCACTGAATACTGAAAACTGT
>JAPXFY010000019.1:43898726-43903726 GCA_030674185.1 Monoplex corrugatus | reverse complement strand
AAGCACATATGCACAAAACATAAAAAATAAGTCAAACCAAACCAAACAAACCCCAAAACAAAATATAAGAAAACAAGAACAGAAGCACAACAACAACAACAACACAAACAAAAACAAAATTAAAACACAAAACAAACAAAACAAACAAACAAAACAAACAAACAACAACAAAAAAAACAACACCCCCCCCCAAAAAAAAAAAATCATAACTTCCATGACCAGGGAAGTCTTTTTCTTTCTTTCTTTCTTTCTTTCTTTCTTTTCTTTCTTTCTTCTTTCTTTCTTTTTTCTTCTTTCTTTTTTTTTGTCTTCTTTTTTTTATCTATCTATTTATTTATCATTTATTATCTATTATGTGTTTCTTTATTTCTTGGTTTGATCAGGAGAAAATGGCAGATCAAGTTAGATTGTTGCACGGTAAATAACATTGTGTTCATGTGATGACAGTGAACGCCATTTTGTGTATTATCATCATTGACTACGATACGTAACAAATTTAATGTACATGTTCAAAATAGATTCAGTGCTCTGGAAGACGTTGGTGACAGTGAGGAACAATGGACAAAGTTGAGAAATTCGATAAATGAAGCTTGTGAAGAAATCCCTAAGGCAGAAAGAAAAAAAAAAAAAAGAGCTGGATGACTAATCAAATTCTGGGCTTGATGGAGGAAAGGAGGAGGGCAAAGAAAAACGAGGAGATATACAGGAAGATAAACAAAGAAATCAGGTGTAGGTGCAATGAAGCTAAGGAAGCTTGGCTGAACACAAAATGCAAAGAGATAGAAAACCGACACAAAATGGCTCCTCAGGGTATGTACAGACGAATTGAAGAAATTGTCCACAGGAAAAATACATGCACATCAACTGGTTGCTTAAAATCGAAAGATGGCACCCTTATCATGGAAAAAGACAAAATACTGGACAGATGGGGAGAGTACATTAAAGACCTTTTTGAGAATGACAGAAACGAAGAACACATTATAAAAAAAGGACTTTGAAGGACCACCCATAATGAAAGATGAAGTTAGAGCGGCACTGAAAAAGATGAAACCAGGAAAAGCCCCAGGACCAGACAACATTACTACAGAGATGATTGAAGCCCTGGAGGAATTTGGCATAGAACAAATAACAGTCCTCCTAAATGAAATTTACGACACTAGAAAAATCCCCAAAGATATGTCAAAATCAATTTTCGTTGCACTTCCAAAGAAGACAGGGGATATAGAATGCGAACTCCATCGCACAATTAGTTTGATGAGTCATGTATCAAAAATCCTGTTAAGAATAATCATGATGAGGACAAGGAATAGAATCAAAAGAGAAAATAGCAAAGAACAGTGTGGATTTGTGGAAGGGAAAGGAACTATTAATGCCATATACATCCTAAGAACTATCATAGAGAGGTCAATTGAGATGAATAAGGATCTGTATTTATGCTTTGTTGACTATACTAAGGCTTTCGATCGGGTACGACATGAAGAATTGATCAACTAACTGGAGAGACTCAATGTTGATGGAAAAGATCTACGAATAATCAGGAATATGCACTGGGAACAAACAGCTGCAATGAGACTAGAAAATTATATAAGCTCTTTCCAAAACATCAAAAGAGGAGTCAGACAGGGTTGTGTTTTGTCACCAGATTTGTTTTCACTTTACAGCGAAAATATCATGAGAAACCTAAACGAAGACCCTGGATTGAGGGTTGGAGGGAAAATGATAAACAACATTCGATACGCAGATGACACCGTGCTAATTGCAGAAAATGAAAAGGACCTACAAAACCTTGTGAATATACTGGAAATAGAAAGCAAAGGTAAGGGGTTGGAACTAAACAGCAGGAAGACTGAAGTCATGGTGATCAGTAAAAAATATGAAATTCCCTCATGCAAAATAACAGCAAATGGCACAACCTTGACACAGGGTAATAAGTTCAAATACCTGGGAAGGTCATTTCATCAGACGGCAGATGCATATCGGAAATAGCGGCAGAATCAGCCAAGCCAAAACAGCATTCAAGAAGATGACAAGCATTCTTACCAATAAATGCCTTTCAATTAACATCAGGAAGAGAGTCCTTGAATGTTATATAGAACCAATACTGTTGTACGGATGTGAGGCGTGGACAGTCAGCAAGCAAAGCCAGAACAAGATTGAGGCAGCCGAGATGTGTTTTCTAAGAAGAATGTTGAGAGTTCCATGGACAGCAAAGAAAACAAACGAGACAGTCTTGATGGAGGCAGACACAAGTAGATCACTCATAAGGAAGATTAGAAAAAGACAGGCAACATTTATAGGTCATTTTATGAGGAAGGGGGATTTGGAGCACCTGGTCACAACGGGAAAGCTGGAGGGAAAGAGAGCACCAGTTAGACCTAGGGAGAAAATGCTGGACGGACTTGCGGAGTGGCTGAAAACGAGAAGGGTGGAGGAGATGCTTGGGGCAACGAGAGATAGAGACAGATGGAAGTCCATGATCGCCAACGCCATGCGGCAAAGCACCTGATGATGATGATGATGACTAAGATGGGAATTTTCCCTTATGTCTGTTTTAGTTTCTTGCTTCAATCTTCGGCTTTGTGTTGTTTATCTGCTCGTAAACTTCTCAGTTTCAAATAATCTGTAAGTTGAATATTTATCAACTTTGGGTTTTGTAATAAAAGAATTTTGAAAAGACCAAGCCTTGGCACACAACCGATAGGACTAGAGGAATCTAGTGAACAAATAGTACGAGGCATCATTGACTCTTCATAGAAGGAAGGGTAGAAGACGAAGAAGAAGAAGAGGAAGTAGAACAAGAAGAAGCAGTAGAAGAAAAAGAAAGAATAGGAAGAAAGAAGAGAAGAAGAAGAAGAAAAAGATGAAGAAGAAGAAGAAGAAGAAGTAGAACTAGAAGTAGAACAAGAAGAAGCAGTAGGAGAAAAAGAAAAGAAAAAAGAAGAAGAACAAGAAGAACAAGAATAAGAACAAGAAGAACAAGAAGAACAAGGAAAAGAACAAGAAAAAGAACAAGAAGAACAAGAAGAAGTAGAAGAAGAAACAGAACATGAACAAGAAGAATAGAAGAAGAAACAGAACAAGAAGAAACGGAACAAGAACAAGAACAAGAACAAGACAAGAACAAGAAGAAAAGAAGAACAAAAAGAAGAACAAGAAGAACGAGAACAAACAAGAACAAGAAGAAAAGAAGAACAAAAAGAAGAACAAGAAGAACAAGAAGAACGAGGACAAGAAGAACAAGAAGAACAGAAGAACAAGAAAAAGAACAAGAAAAAGAACAAGAAGACCAAGAACAAGAAGAAGTAGAAGAAGAAACAGAACATGAACAAGAAGAAGAACAAGAAGAACAAGAACAAGAACAAGAAGAAAAGAAGAACAGAAGAACAAGAAAAAGACAAGAAAAAGAACAAGAAGAACAAGAAGGAGAACAAGAACTAAAACAAACAGAAGAACAAGAACAAGAACAAGAAATAAAAAGAAATTTGCCTTACAATGGAATCAAAGCTAGTAGGTTGACACACACACACACACACCCCACACACACACACACACACACACACACACACACACACACACACACACACACACCACACACACACACACACACACACACACACAACACAACACACACACACACACACATACACATACACAAAATTTGCTTAGATGAATCAAGCTATAGTTCACACACACACACAGACACCACACAACACACACACGTACACACACACACACACACACACACGTACAACACCACACACAACGTTGTTTAGCTGTTTCTGTTTGTGAGCCCTGTGTCATGGCGAGAGAGCATCACATCATAAGAAGCGCAGCAACTGCCTGTCTCACCCATCCATGTCTGTGGAAAAGACCCTGCCTGCTACACAAATCAGGATAATTTTCTGACAGTCTCAGGCCTGACTTCCAGACGTCATCAGTAGGCAAACATTGATCCTCAGCGCTTGCTGAGCACGGAAATGAAAACTGACATTTGTAACATGAGACCGATAGTAAGGATTTAGTTTTGTGGAAATAAATAATTCAGAAATACACACACACACACACAAACACACACATACACATACGCACATTGCTCACGTGTTCACATGCTCACGTGAGGATTCAGTTTTTGGAAATAAATAATTCAGAAATACACACACGCGCGTGTGGGGTCGTGCGCGCGCGTGCACACACAACACACACACACACATACACACACACATACACACACACACACACAACTACACACACAAATCACACACTACACACACACGACACACACAACACGACACACATAACACACACACACATACACGACACACATACACACAGACACACACACACACACACACACACAAACACAACGCACACATACGACGTTGCTTACATGCTCACGTGTCACATGAGGATTTACTTTTTGGAAATAAATAATTAAGAAACACACACACACATACACACACACATACACAAAACACACATACACACACACGGACACACATACACACGACACACACAACACACACACACAACACAACACACGGACACACATACCACACACACACACACACACACATACGCACATTCTTACATGCTCACGTGCTGACATGAGGATTTATTTTTTTGAAATAAATAACTCAATACACACTACACATACGCACATTGCTCGCGTGCTCCGTGCGCACGTGCGCAACCAAAAATCATCCAACCAGCCGATCAACCAGCTAACCAACTAGTCAACCAGCTAACCAACCTACACTCCAAAACGTAACCAAGCAAGCAGACAAGCAAGCAGGCCACCAACTTCCCCCTCGCCCCTCCCATCCCCCCCCCCCCCACCCCCCCAAAAAAATAAGAAATTGAGAGAAGCAAATAAAAAGACAGTCAAACAAGTTAAAATAAAACAACAACAGCCAACCAAGCAACCAAGCAACCACCCACCCACCCAATTCACCCAACAACCAACAACCAACAACACCAACAACCACCACCCAACCAACCAA
>JAPXFY010000019.1:43886226-43888726 GCA_030674185.1 Monoplex corrugatus | reverse complement strand
AGACAGAGACAGAGAAACAGAGACAGAGACAGAGACAGAGAAACAGAGACAGAGACAGAGACAGAGACAGACAGAGGCAGAGACAGAGACAGAGACAGAGAGAGAGACAGAGACAGAGACAGAGACAGAGACAGAGAGATAGAGACAGACAGACAACACAGAGACAGAGACAGAGATAGAGACAGAGACAGAGACAGAGACAGATACAGAGAGATAGAGACAGACAGACAACACGAGACAGAGACAGAGATAGAGACAGAGACAGAGACAGAGACAGAGACAAAGACAGAGAGATAGAGACAGACAGACAACACAGAAACAGAGACAGAGACAGAGAGATAGAGACAGACAGAGAACACAGAGGACAGAGACAGAGACAGAGACAGAGGATAGAGACAGACAGACACACAGAGACAGAGACAGAGAAGAGAGATAGAGACAGAGACAGAGACAGAGATAGAGATAGAGACAGAGATAGAGACAGACAGACAACACAGAGACAGAGACAGAGACAGAGACAGAGACAGAGACAGAGACAGAGACAGAGAGACAGAGAAGAGACAGAGACAGATACAGAGATAGAGATAGAGACAGAGATAGAGACAGACAGACAACACAGAGACAGAGACAGAGACAGAGACAGAGACAGAGACAGAGACAGAGATAGAGACAGAGACAGAGACAGAGATAGAGACAGAGACAGAGACAGAGATAGAGACAGACAGACAACACAGAAACAGAGACAGAGATAGAGACAGGACAGACAACACAGAGACAGAGACAGAGACAGAGAGATGAGAGACAGACAACAACACAGAGACAGAGACAGAGACAGAGACAGAGACAGAGAGACAGACAGACAACACAGAGACAGAGACAGAGACAGAGAGATAGAGACAGAGAAGAGACAGAGAAAGAGAACAGAGACAGAGACAGAGACAGAGACAGAGACAGAGAACAGAGACAGAGACAGAGACAGAGACAGAGACAGAGACAGAGACAGAGACAGAGACAGAGAGATAGAGACAGACAGAGAAACAGAGACAGAGGACAGAGATAATACAGAGAGAAGGTCGATCTCTCTCTCTCTCTCTCTTCTCGTCTCCTGACGCGTAGTTCGCCTTGCCCGCTTGCAGGTTGCTGTAGTAAACACGGGCTGAAGAAAGTCTACGACCTGTCTGCCACGGTGCCAGCCCAGCGACTCTCTCTCTCTCTCTCTCTGTCTCTGTGTCTCTCCCAAACACTGATGTGCCATGGAGTGCTAGCTCGGGTCTGGGGACTGAGTGAGTGAGTGAGTGACTGACTGACTTACCTCCCTAGTCGTCACGTTGACTTGGGTACTCGTCCGCCCGCGCGCCCGTTGATGCTGGGAGAGTTTTGTTTCTTTTTTCTTTTCTATTTTTTTTGACGCTGAATGTGATTTCATTCTGTGGTTGAGGTGTAACTACGTATACGTGATTACATACTTGTGTTTCAACTTTGTGTTTCGATGAGTCGGTGTGTGATATTTTTTTATATTTTTTTTTACATGCAGTGTTTCAACTTACTCTATGTGTCAACAACGTATTAGTATGTGTTTCATCTTACTATGTGATATAAGTTAGAGTGAGAGTGTTTCGTTTTGTTTTGTTTTTTCCTCATTTTTAGAGCGAGAGTGTTTCTTTTCTCATTTTTTTTTTGGTTTCAATTTCCTGTGCGATATATACTACATATTAGAGCAGTGAGGTATATTTCATTTTGTGTTGCAACTTACTATGTGATTATGTGTTATACATATAAGTATAGTGAGTTTATTTTTTCTCTGTTTTTTTGTTTCAATTTACTGCGCGATATATGCTTCAACAGATTAGAACAGTGAGGTATATTTCATTCTGTGTTGCAACTAACTCTGTGTTATATGTGTTTCAGTATATTTGTACAGTGTTTTTTTTTCTTCTTAATTTTCTGTTTCAACTTACTGTGCGATGTATGCTTCAACATATTAGAACGGTGAGGTTTGTTTCATTTTGTGTTACAACTTACTATGTGATAAATGTGTTAGAACGTACCGGGACGTGATATTTTCATCCTGTTTCAACTGGACATGTGATATATGTATATCGATGTATTATTAGTACAATCAGTTATTGTTTTCTTTCATTTTGTGTTTCAGCTTGTTATGTGATATATGTGATAGTTTGAATCTGTGTTTCAACGCACGATGTGATATTTGTGTTTCAGTTTATTAGTACATGGTATAAGCTTATGCATTCTGTGCTTCATGTAAGTAATATCTTCATTCTCTTTTTTTCGAGAATGTGATATTTTCAGTCTGTTTTTTTGCAAATTATCATCACGTAATATATGTTTTCACGTATTAGAACGTGATATTTTCATTCTGTTGTTCCATCTAATCATCTACCTATTTCAACGTGTCAAAACGTAGCATTTTCATTGTGTGTTTCAAGTTTGTTGTATTGCACTCAGTGTTTCAACGTACTGTGTGATATGTGTGTTTTAG
>JAPXFY010000019.1:43861226-43866226 GCA_030674185.1 Monoplex corrugatus | reverse complement strand
TAATACAACAGATCAGAATGAACACAGACATAATACAACAGATCAGAATGAACAACCGTAGATCAGAATGAGCACATACATTATACAACAGATCAAGACAGGCGTATCATACAGTTAATCAGTAAAGAAACATACAGGGAAAGAAGTACTGTAGAATCACCAGTCAGCATCACAGAATGACCAGTCTGAGACAGATTTAGTTCCTGTCCAACATGGGGGACTAACGGTGAAACTTGCAACAAGCAATATCAGCTGCGGGTTTGGTAGGTAAGTGCAGCGTTTTATATCGTCCTCGTTCTTGCAGGAAAGAAATGCACATTTTTGTAAAAAAGAAAAACTTTGTCAGTATTACATAATGCTTCATTGTGTTATTTAAAGTCTGTTAACAGTAGGTCGACTTTTTGGTGAAAGCTGATGAAAATGTTTGGCTTAGATGGCATATATAATTCGATGTTGTGTTGTTTTATTTTAATTTTAATTTTATTTTTTTACGTTCAAATCAAATAGTCAGATTTTTTTTTATAGCAAACAGATAGATGAAGTGTTCAACTATACATTGCATCTTTCAGCCATTGTCTGGTCTCGGTCTCGAAAAAATTCGTTTTCTCCTATGTGTTATCGACGATAGAAATCGTCAGCATGATTTACAACGACGCCATTAGAAAGAGGAACAACCCAATCCGTGCGATGAAGAAAACTCTATGCTTCCACCAGTCAAATGGTGGGGTGGGTAGTGGGGGTGGCTTGTAGGGGAAAAGAGAAATTGTTCTCCATAGACAAATTGGCCACACAGCAGACCAGAACTGACGCATAACGGGAGAAATGTGTGGGCAAAAGCTTATCAACTGACAGTGTCTTTATGGCAGAATGGAGGAATTTCAGACATTTACATTTCAAGTCAAGTGATCAAAGGGGACATTGGATTGTTTTTGCATTTTACAAACAAATCGCTCGAAACTACTTAGAGATATTTTAGCCATGACTTTGTCAATGTCAAAGGAGCTTCTTTTCTACGCGTGCCATGCTTTCACCGAAGAAAAATCATTGCTGATAAAGTCTGTTCACAGTCGGACACCCAAACGAACACAATCACGAGGGACGGACAGATGCACACACCATATACACAGAGACTTCCTCCAGTTAACTGAAAAGGAAATCTCTACCCACAAGAATCACTGACGATCGAAATCGGCATGAATAACAAAGACGAGACTGAAACTAGAAAAGACACCCAGACTTTGGCGATAAGAAAACACCATGAACCACTCTTTTTTATCAGTCAGGGCAATTGGTCTTCAGGGGCAGACTGGCCACACAGTAGATCAGAAGACAAATAAGAAATGTGGGCACAGACATACATAAACGACAGTTTTTACAATGCAGAGTACATCGTAAAGAAAAAAAAATGTGGGCAAAGACTGATCGATCGACACTCTCTATATGGTAGAATGGACACATAAAGAAGAAATAAAAATGCAGCAAGAATCTCGAACGGAAATTTTCTATATCACAGAATGGACACCTTGGGGGAAACTGTATTGCTTGTGTGAAACGGGTTAAGAGGGTGAAACTTCCAAGGAGCAATATTGCTTGGAGCTCCAAAACACTACACTTTTCACTGACAGACTCTTAAGGCGATCTTTTTTTTTATATAGCAACTTACCTTCCATAGGAAAGAAAAGTACACGTTGACAACAGACTTGGCCAACAGCAACTTGCTTTTAACAGGAAGGAACAGTACAAGTTTACAACAAAATTGGTCAATAATAACTTTCCACAGGAAAGGAAAGTGCGTGTTTACGACAAACTTGCTCTATCACAATTTACCTTTTATAGGAAGGAACAGTACATGATTGACGCCCCTCCCCCCCCCCCCCCACCCACCAAAAAAAAAAAAAAAACTACTGGTCAATAACAACTTAGTTTCCACAGGAAGTGGAAGTGCATGTTTACAACATACTTGTTCAATAAAGATTTACCGTTCGTACGAAGGAAGAGCAAACGTTTAAACATAAAAGAAAAAATTGAAAAAAAAAACCCTGGTCATAACAACTTACTTTCCACAGGAAGGGAAAGTATATGCTTACAACAATCTTGCTGAATCACAACTGACCTTTCATTGGAAATTACAGTACACGTTTACAACAAAACCCCAAACAAAACAAAACAACAAACAAACAAACAAACAAAAAACAAACAAACAAAAAACAAAGAAAAAGAAAAAGAAACTTGGTCAATAACAACTTGCCTTCTGTAGGGGGAAAAATACTTGCTAGCAACAGACTTGCTCAGTAACAACTTGCCTTCTGTAGGGGGAAAAATACTTGCTAGCAACAGACTTGCTCAGTAACAACTTGCCTTCTGTGGGGGGAAAAAGACTTGCTAGCAACAGACTTGCTCAATAACAACTTGCCTTCTGTAGGGGGAAAAAGACTTGCTAGCAACAGACTTGCTCAGTAACAACTTGCCTTCTGTAGGGGAAAAATACATACTAACAACAGACTTGCTCAATAACAACTTGCCTTCTGTAGGGGGAAAAAAGACTTGCTAGCAACAGACTTGCTCAATAACAACTTGCCTTCTGTAGGGGGAAAAATACATACTAACAACAGACTTGCTCAATAACAACTTGCCTTCTGTAGGGGAAAAATACATACTAACAACAGACTTGCTCAATAACAACTTGCCTTCTGTAGGGGGAAAAATACATACTAACAACAGACTTGCTCAATAACAACTTGCCTTCTGTAGGGGGAAAAATACATACTAGCAACAGACTTGCTCAATAACAACTTGCCTTCTGTAGGGGGAAAAAGACTTGCTAGCAACAGACTTGCTCAATAACAACTTACCTTCTGTAGGGGGAAAAAGACTTGCTAGCAACAGACTTGCTCAATAACAACTTGCCTTCTGTAGGGGGAAAAATACATACTAACAACAGACTTGCTCAATAACAACTTGCCTTCTGTAGGGGGAAAAATACATACTAACAACAGACTTGCTCAATAACAACTTGCCTTCTGTAGGGGGAAAAATACATACTAACAACAGACTTGCTCAATAACAACTTGCCTTCTGTAGGGGGAAAAATACATACTAACAACAGACTTGCTCAATAACAACTTACCTTCTGTAGGGGGAAAAAGACTTGCTAGCAACAGACTTGCTCAATAACAACTTGCCTTCTGTAGGGGGAAAAATACATACTAACAACAGACTTGCTCAATAACAACTTGCCTTCTGTAGGGGGAAAAATACATACTAACAACAGACTTGCTCAATAACAACTTGCCTTCTGTAGGGGGAAAAATACATACTAACAACAGACTTGCTCAATAACAACTTGCCTTCTGTAGGGGGAAAAATACATACTAACAACAGACTTGCTCAATAACAACTTGCCTTCTGTAGGGGGAAAAATACATACTAACAACAGACTTGCTCAATAACAACTTGCCTTCTGTAGGGGGAAAAATACATACTAACAACAGACTTGCTCAATAACAACTTGCCTTCTGTAGGGGGAAAAATACATACTAACAACAGACTTGCTCAATAACAACTTGCCTTCTGTAGGGGGAAAAATACATACTAACAACAGACTTGCTCAATAACAACTTGCCTTCTGTAGGGGGAAAAATACTTGCTAGCAACAGACTTGCTCAATAACAACTTGCCTTCTGTAGAGGGAAAAATACTTGCTAACAACAGACTTGCTCAATAACAACTTACCTTCTGTAGGGGGAAAAATACATACTAACAACAGACTTGCTCAATAACAACTTACCTTCTGTAGGGGGAAAAATACATACTAACAACAGACTTGCTCAATAACAACTTGCCTTCTGTAGGGGGAAAAATACATACTAACAACAGACTTGCTCAATAACAACTTACCTTCTGTAGGGGGAAAAATACATACTAACAACAGACTTGCTCAATAACAACTTGCCTTCTGTAGGGGGAAAAATACATACTAACAACAGACTTGCTCAATAACAACTTACCTTCTGTAGGGGGAAAAATACATACTAACAACAGACTTGCTCAATAACAACTTACCTTCTGTAGAGGGAAAAATACATACTAACAACAGACTTGCTCAATAACAACTTACCTTCTGTAGGGGGAAAAATACATACTAACAACAGACTTGCTCAATAACAACTTGCCTTCTGTAGGGGGAAAAATACATACTAACAACAGACTTGCTCAATAACAACTTACCTTTCATAGGAAGGAACAGTACACATTGAAATACAACAACCAATAACAACTTACCTTTCACATTAAAGAACAATACATGTTAACAAACGAACTTGGTCAACAACAACTTACTTTTCATAATAAGGAACAGTGCACCGTTACCAACGAAACACTTGTTCAATGTTTCACAACAGATGGCAGTATTCATAACATTTTCTTTGCAGATTCTTTATTAATATTATATATTGATAAAGGCAGAGTATTTCAATTTGGTCATATATATACATATATGACAAAATTGAAATACATATACATATGTGTGTGTGTATATGTATGCATGTATATATATATGTGTGTGTGTGTGTTTATGTGTGTGTGTGTGTGTTTATGTGTGTGTGTGTTTATGTGTGTGTGTGTGTATTTATGTGTGTGTGTGTTTATGTGTGTGTGTGTGTGTTTATGTGTGTGGTGTTTGTGTGTGTGTGTGTGTATGCGCGCGCGCGCGCGCGCGCGTGTGTGTGTGTGTGTGTGTGTGTCTTTATGTGTGTGTGTTTATGTGTGTGTGTGTGTGTGTGTGTGTGTGTGTGTGTGTGTGTGTGTGCGTTTTCTTTCCCCTTCGAGCATCTGCGCTTTAGTCAAAAGAACAGATCGACGCATTCACAACAGTTTACATTTTATACAACAGACAAATTATTTAGCTAGATACACAAGCATGGTGACTGCGTTTTGTTAAAATTTGATTGCACAAGTGGTAATTTTTGTTCTTTATATTCTACTTCTTCTTTTTCTTATCA
>JAPXFY010000019.1:43841226-43846226 GCA_030674185.1 Monoplex corrugatus | reverse complement strand
ACAGCACAGCACAGCACAGCACAGTATAGCACTGCACAACACACAACACAACACAACAAACACAACACACAACCAACACAACACCAACAAACACAACACAACCCAACAACCCACAACACAACCAGACAACCAACCCAACCCAACCCAACCAACCAACCAACACAACACAACACAACACAACAAACACAACACAACACAACACAACACAACCACAACCCTGCATAACACAGCACAGCATTACATCACGCCACACCGTAAAGCAAAATATTACCACGTCACCACTCACGTCACACCACATCACACCACACCGCACCACACACTCCAATTTGCTACTTATGAAATAGCCAGAGAAGGTCAAAGAAAAGGCGTCTTTTGCTGCCTGTCTTCCAGCATCATGAATATGTGAAAGTTCACACGATTTGTATTACTGAGACCCTTTTTCGAAATTGTTCGTGTTGTGTGTGCGTGTGTGTGTGTGTGTGTGGCGCGCGCGTACTGGTGCGTGTGTTTGTTTTGGTGTGTGTTTGTGCTGGTGTTTGTGTGTGTGTGTGTGTGTGTGTGTGTGTGTATGTGTGTGTGTGTGGTGTGGGTGGGTGTGTTGTGCACGTGCGTGTGTATGTGTGTGTGTATGTGTGTGTATGTGTGTGTATGAGTGTGTGCGTGCGTGTGTGTGTGAGCGTGCGTGCGCACGTGTATGTGTTTATGTGTGTGTGTGTAGTGTGTCTGCTTGTGTGTGTGTGTGTGAGAACGGGGCATGCATTCATATGTATGCAAGTGTGTGCTTCTCCACCCACCTCGCCTACACGTATCTATGTATATTCTGTCACAAGGATAACAATATAAAAAGCACAAAACGGAAACTTATTTTCTTTGTAATTTTTTCATACATCACACTCCCTGCCCCTCTTCCCCCCACTTTCCCCCTCTCCATAACACACACTGGAACCAGAAATATGCTAACATTATCACCAGCTATCAACGCCAAGCTTAAGAAGCCAAAAGGCCATGCTATCTTTGAAATAGAAACTTTGTCAACTGCAAAGGAAATAAGAGGGAAGCAGGGAGAATTTTATAAATATCAACAAAGTAAGGAAAGTTCTGAGCTTACCACTTTATGCTTTGTGGCTGCGTCTATGCTAGCTGAATGGGTAGCGCAAACCGTGTTGGGTTTCAGAAATTCTCTATGGGAGATAACTCCGTGACTCTCAAGAGTTATGTTACTTAGTTGATATTTGTCAACTGCATTGTCCATCCACCGCAAAGGTGGAGAGACGGAAAGAGTGGGATGGGCGACCACAGAAATAGCTCGTTGGCAGCTTTGTCAACTCTGGGTAGAGGGTGAACCCGGTCGAAGGGTGGGAATGTGGGATATGGCTTAAACCCGTTGGCAACTTTGAAATATCATTTTTTTGTTTTCGCTCGGATATGTGAGGTACAAACAGACCCAAATCGCAGCGTTTGAAATACCATTTTACTTGGATGTGTGTTGTGCAAATAGATCCAGTGACAATTTCGAAATATCATGTTTTTCTGGGATGCATGCTGTGCAAATAGACCCAATCACAGCTTTGAAATACCATTTTTACTGGGATTTGTGTTGTGGAAATAGATTCCAACGGCAACTTTGAAATATCTTTTTCTTTTACAGAAAATCGAGTTGTCTTTCAAATAGAAACTTTTGTCATCTGTATGGCCATTACATGGCAGATGGGGGTGGGAATGGACATTGGGAGATAAATTTGATGGACGTCAATAGATAACATGATGGACATTGGGAGATATAACATGATGGACAATTGGGAGATAACTTGATGGATACTGGGAGATAACTGATGGACATTGGGAGATAACTATGATTGAGAAAACTGAGAATGGGTAACTTGATGGACATTGGAGATAACTTGATGGACATTGGGAGATAACTTGATGGACTTAAAAGATAACTTTATGGACATGGAGATAACTTGATGGACTTGGGGATAACTTATGGACATTGCAGATAACTTGTCGGACATTGGGAGATAACTTAATGACACTGGAGAATACTTGATACATTGAGAGATAACTGTGATGATATTGGGAGATAACTTGATGACATTGGAGATAACTTTTGGACATTGGGAGATAATTATGGACATTAGGGGATAATCTGATGGTTTGGGGGATAACTCGAATGAACATTGGGGAATAACTTTAAAGTACATTAGAATAACTTGATAACATTTGAGATAACATCATGCATTGGGGATAACTTGATAGACATCGGGGACAACTTGAACAGACATCGGGGATAACTTGATTGGGACTGTGGGTGGGGATAATATATAGGACATTTGAGATAATCTGATGACTTGGGAGATAACTGATAGATATTTGGGATAACTGATGGACTAGGAATAACTTGATAGATATTGGGGATAACCTGATGGACATTTGGAGATTATATTATATGGGATATTGATGAGGTTAATATGAAACATAGACATTGCGTTGATGGACATTAAGAGATAACTTAAGGACATTTAGAGATAATCTTGATGGACGTTAGGAGATAACTTGATGACATTGGGGGATAAATTGATGGACTTGGAGATAACGATAGACTGGGATAATTGATGGACATTGGGAAAAGATAGAACTTGTATGGGTCAATTGGCAGATTAAGATGGATGTAGTGTGGAAATTGGAAAAAACACCTATGATTGGGAGATAACTTGATGGACAGTGAAAAATAACTTGATGGACATTGGGAGATATCTTGATGGATAATGGGAGATAACTTGATGGACATTGGGAGATAACTTGATGGACATTGGAGATAACTTGATGGACATTGGGAGATAACTTGATGGACATTGGGAGATAACTTGATGGACATTGGGAGATAAACTTGATGGACATTGGGATAATTCGATGGACATAGGGATAATCTGATGGACATTGGGAGATAACTTGATGGACATTGGGGATAATTGATGACATTTAGATAACTTGATGACATTGGAGATAACTTCATGGCATTGGGGATAATTTGATAGGCATCCGGGGCAACTTATGACATTGGGGAATAATCGAATGGACGTTAGGAGATAACTTGATGGGCATTGGGAGATAATTTGATATTTGGATAATTGATGGACAGGATATATACTGATAATCATTTGGGATAATTGATGACGTTTAAGATATAAACTGATAGATTTGGGGATAACTTGATGGACGTCGGGGAATAACTGATAACATAATGGGGATAATCTGATGGACGTTAGGATATAACTTTGATTATGGGATAGTTGATGGAGGTAGGATAATGTGATAGACATTTGCGATAATCTGATGGGACGTTAGGAGATAACTTGACAGACATTTAGGGAATGAGGACGTGGAGATACTTGATAACTGGGATAAACTGATGGACGTAGGAGATAACTGATAGACTATGGGGATAAACTGATGGACTTAGGATAAACTTGATAGATATTGGGGATACTGATGGAGGTTAGGAGATAAACTGATAGACATTGGCGTGATAATCGATGGGGAGTTAGGAGATAACTTGAAGACATTTAGGGATAACTGATGGACGTTAGGAGATAACTTGATAGACACTTGGGGGATAAATTGATGGACGTCAGGAGATAACTTGATAGACACTGGGGGATAAATTGATGGACAATAGGGAAAAAACTGGATAGAAGCTTTGTCACTTGCACGGTCAATAAATGGCAGATTAAGAGTGGGTGTGGGGGGGTGGGAGTGGAAATTAAGGGAAAAAAACACCATGATTGAAATCTGCGTCAATTGCATTGTCAATAAATGGTGGATCAGGGTTGGGAATGGACACTGGGGTAAAACTCGATGGAAGCTTTGTCATTTGCAGATTGAGGTCAAAGGCACGGACAAAGGTCAGGCTTTGGGGACGGACTCATTGTCGGCTTTGTCAGTTAAAAGACAGGAAAGGTAAAAAGGATGTGCTGGAAGCTCTGAGGTGGGGGGGGGGGGGGAGAGAGAGATAGAGAGAGAGAGGGAGGGAGCGAGAGAGGGAGAGAGAGAGAAAAAAGAGAGAGATGGAGAGGAGCAGACAGAGAGAAAAGAGAGAGAGAGAGGGAGAGAGAGAGAGGGAGGAGAGAGGAGAGAGAGAAAAAAAAAGAGAGAGAAGGAGAGACAGAAAAGAGAGAGAGAGAGGAGAGAAAGAAGGAGGGAGAGAGAAAAAGAGAGGGAGAGGGGGAGAGAGGGGGAGAAGAGAAAGGGAGAGAGAGAAAAAAGAGAGAGAGAGAGAGAGAGAGAGAGAGAGAGAGAGAGAGGAGAGAAGAGAAGAGAGAGAGAGAGAGAGAGAGAGAGAGAGAGAGAGAGAGAGAGAGAGATTTGATGATGATCCTTGATGTTATCGTTCATATTTCTCTTCTTAGTCTTCGTCATCATTATTCTCATCATCATTATCCTCATCAGTGTCATTAGCATCATCGTCATCGTCATCATCATCGTCGTCATCATATCATCATCATCGTCGTCGTTGTCGTTGTCATCGTCGTCAGCATCATTGTCATCGTCAGAATCGTCGTCGTCGTCGCATCGTCGTTCGTCATTATCATCTCTCATCATCATCTATCATCATCATCATCATCATATCATCATCATCATCATCGTCGTCGTCAGTCGTCTCGTCGTCGTCAGCATCATCGTCATCGTTGTTGTCGTCGTCGTTGTCGTTGTCGTCGTCATTACATCATCATCATCATTATATTTTTCTTTATGTACAAGCTTGATGTCAGGCCTAATTTTTGAACGGAATTTTATAAATATATTTATGTCTGTCCCTTTCTTTGTCTCTATTTACGTATATCTCGTCTCCTCCGCCCTGCTGTGTGTGTGTGTTGTGTGTGGTGGGGTGTGTGTGTGTGTGTGTGTGTGTGTGTGTGTGTGTGTGTGTGTGTGTGTGTGTGTGTTGTGTGTGTGTTGTGTGTGGTGTGTGTGTGTGTGTGTATGTGTGTGTGCGTACG
>JAPXFY010000019.1:43821226-43826226 GCA_030674185.1 Monoplex corrugatus | reverse complement strand
GCTCTCTGTGGAGTTGTCTTTTTTAAAGTAATATTCATCCAAATACATATATCATCAGCATACTGTGCCAAAACAACACGATTTGAGAGTGCTTTAGGAAGATCCTGTATAAGGATATTAAATAAAAGCGGTGCTATCACTGAACCTTGTGGAATTCCCATATCAAGATGTCGTGAAGTAGAATAACTAGTTCCCACTCTTGCCTGAATAGTTCTATTGGCTAAAAAAGACTTAATGTAATCATACATATTGCCAGATAAACCAATAGATTTCAGCTTGTACAATAAACGCGTATGCCAAACTTGATCGTAAGCTTTTTTCACATCAAAAAATGTAGCTAAAAGACTTTTTCTGCGGGCAAACTCTTTCTTGATGTGAGTGGTAAGTTTAACCAGGTGCTCAACTGTAGATCTCCCTTTTCTAAAACCAGCCTGATTTACTGGAATAACGTACAGTCTGATAGTGTGTGTGTGTGTGTGTGTGTGTGTGTGTGTGTGTGTGTGTTTGCGTGGAAATGTGTGTGTGTATGTGTGTGTGCCCGCGTGTGTGCATGCGCATGCGCGCGCGCGTGTCTGTGTAGGTGTTTGTGTATGTGGATGCATGCCTGCATATGTGCATGTTAACTCGTGTGTGTTTACTCTCTATCTATCATTTATCAAAACTCCAGAAAAAAACAAACAAACAAACAAACAGAAATTCCCTTTGATCTTGTTGACTGCTAGTAAAGATTCCATTAGGAGCATGAAAACGTGGCGGGAGAAGAGAGAGGAAAGACAGAGAAGGAACTTGCATCATTTCCTCTTTTACAGTTTTCACGATCGAACCACAAGCTCAAAATTGCCATTTTGTGTTTTCCTCCCTAAAGAAGACAAAGAAATATTCCTCTTTAATGTGCAGTGAAACAGGAAACAAAATGAACATTGCTGTATGAAGCACAGCATTGAGGCCTACACCAAAAATGCATGATAGATGAATGAATGAATGACTGAATGGATGGATAGATGAATGAAAGATTGAATGGATGGATAAATGAATAAAAGAATGAACGAAAAGTAAATGAATGAATGAATAAATGATAGATGAATAAATAGATAGATAAACGAATAGATGAATGAAGGAACAGATGAATGAATAAATGAATGAATGAACGAAAAAATGAATACATACATGAATAAACAAACAAATAAATAAATAAATAAAAAACAAATAAATAAATAAATAAATAAATAAACAAATAAGCAACAAACAAATAAACGAATGGAAGAAAAGTTTTTTTTACAACAAAAATATAATAAACAGTGGGTTTTTTTCCTTCTGGGTCCAAATTTGAAATTCATTGTGAAAATTGACGCACACTCATGTTGACCATCTGTGTCCTGGTGTTCAGTTTCTCTCTCTCGATCAAACAACGCTTACATCTGCGGTGTACTCCCTCTGTCTGTCTGTCTGTCTGTTTCTAATCGAAGTGATAAAGGAAAACTTAAAGCCTACTTCAAAACAAGTGCGACTGCCCGCATTCAAGCAAACAGGAACCAGAAAAAAACACAAAAGAAGAATATGAACGCGTATTTAATACAACAAGACAAGACAGGCGCAAATTTTCGACCAACTGGCCTTTGTCAAACGTAAGATTACAAACAAACAAACACCAGATACAAAAATTCTGAGAAAAAGCCTGAAACTTCCCTGCTGCTGTGTTCAATGTGAGAAGGACAGGGAGAGACAGGGGTCTCTAATCCATTGCCATCCTCACACACTCTCACAGGCAGCAGTCACCTAGTGATGGCTCTGGGTTGATTTTTCTTGAAGGACCAGTCCTGATATATCTTAGTCAGTTTATTCCCTTTCTCACATTGAACACAGCAGCAGGGAAGTTTCATCTTTTTCTCAAATTTTTTGTATCTGATGTTTGTTTGTAATCTTACGCATGACAAAGGCCAGTTGGCCGAAAATTTGCGCCTGTCTTGTCTTGTATTAAATACGCGTTCGTATTCTTTTTTCGTGTTTTTTTTTTCTGGTTCCTTAAAGCGTACTTACTGGCAGTCACGCTTCAGGACAGGGACAGGGACAGGGAGAGAAAGGGGCCTCTAATCCATTGCCAGTCCTCATACACTCTCACAGCCAGCAGTCACCTAGTGATGGCTCTGGGTTAATTTTTCTTGAAGGATCAGTCCTGATAATGTTCAAGCTGACCTCATCCGAATTCTTGCCAAGATTGTAAAGCCAGTTCTAAGTAATACCCTTTCTTTTAGTCCTGGTATCACAGAATGAGTTCCACAGTATCAGAAGATGTAGACTTTGTGCATGGTGGTTAGGTTTGTAATAAAGGTAGATGAATAACTTCAAAATGTAAGAGGTGGAATTATCACGTAAAGCTATATTTGAAAATATATGCAGTCAACTTTATCAGTTCAGAGTAGTACATAATTGTTGAATGATTTCATATCGAAATACAGGTGAACTGGCGTCATCTTTTATAAACAGTAACATTATCGCTACTTCTAACAATTAGAAAATCAAGGATTAAATTAAACAATGAATGTAAGTGTAACGGCGTCATAAGTTAAAAGAAATATGTTAGAATTGTCACAGATTTAATTGCTCTTCTGAAGGGACAATTCAATATACTCTATAGTGGACAGAAATATGTATTGTTCAATTCAACCTTTTTACTCACCCAGTCTGTCCACCAGCATCCTGCATTGTCAACAATGCTAGCAAAGCAAAAACATAACCCTTTGACTCCTTCACTCTACCCACCAGCTTCTTGCAGGAAGCTGGTGAACAGGGTGAAGGAGTCAAAGGGTTAATTTTTGTAACTGGTGGATTGGGTGCTAGAGTGAAAAGGTTAAGGAACATACAATGTACACATCTTACGATGTACACATCTACGGCAGAATGCTAGTATTAATGGGATATCTTGATGTATATTTTCAAGATTTAAAGGCATGCAATTTTCGCTCTACATATACGCTAAAATGAAAACATTCGGTGATGATGGATCATCAAAAATGACCCATATTTTATTTCCAAATAATAAAGGCACAGAGTTTAACCCTTTGACTTTGACTCCCGCACCCTGTCCACCAGCATCCTGCATTGTCAACCATGCTAGCAAAAGCAAGAACTTAACCTTTCGATTTCTTCACACTTTTCACCAGCTTCTTGCAGAAAGCTAGTAGATGGGGTAAAAGGAATCAGAGGGTTAAGTTTGTGCAGTTGATCAATAGGGTGCGGGAGTCAAAGGGTTAAGTGTAATATGTGGATAGACGGGGACAGTTTTTTTATTTTAGAAAAGAAAAGCTGGTCCATTCTCTTTTTTTCCTTTCAAAGGGTATAACAATAATTGCTCCCTGCAGAAACGCTGTCGCCTTTTGAGTCAGAAGCAATTACAGGAAGCTGGCCTTTTCTCCCTGCGCTGTTCATTGCTGCTTTCACGTGTCTGGTCTCTCTGGTGGGGTGGGGGTGGGGGGTTGGTGTTTGGCTTCGTGGCTCAGAAACACAGTTAACCTTTTGACTCCCGCACCCTATCCACCTGCTTCCTGCAGGAAGCTGGTGGATAGGGTGAGGGAGTCAAATGGTTAAGTTTTTGCTTTGCCAAAGCATGGTTGACAACGCAGGATGTTGGTGGACAGGCTGCAGGAGTCAAAGGGTTAAGGGAGCAAGGGGGTTAAATTTCTGTTTTGTGTTTTGTCTGTCTGTCTATTTTGGTTTGTTTGTTTGTCACTGTTGTTGCCAGAAATACTGTTGTTTCTCGTCAATGGTCTTTATACTGAAAGGGGAGATAACGCACAGCTTACTGCCCCACAACTCTGTCTGCTTCTCTGTCGTGTTTACCTGCATGTCTTTGTGTCTCTCTTTCTACCCACAACATTCTGTCAGCAGAGATTCTGCATTTGTTCACACACACACACACACACACATACCACAGACACGCACACACACAACACACACACACACCACAGACGCCACACACAACACACACACACACACACACACACACACACACAGAGGGCGCGCACACACACACACAGAGGCGCGCGCACACACACACACACAAGAGGCGCGCACACACACACACACACACACACACACACACACACACACCACACACACATATATATATATATATATACACACACACATACACACGTATATGTACACAGCACAGTTTCAAGATTTAAAGGCTTGCAATTTTACCCCTACATATACACAAAAAATGAAAACATTCAGTAATGGTGAATCATCAAGAATGACCCTATCTTTTCGAAATAATCAAGGCAGAGTTTTAGTGTACATATGTGGGTAGACGGGGAGAGTTTTTTTTAGCAAAGCTAGGCTGCTCCATTCTCTTGTTCCTTTCAAAGCGTACAGCCATAATTGCTCCCTGCAGAAACGCTGTCGCCCTTTGAGTCAGAAGCAATTGCAGGAAGCTGGCCTTTTTCCCTGTGCTGTTCATTGCTTCTTTCATGTGTCTAGTCTCTGGTGAGGGGTTGGTGTTTGGCTTCGTGGCTCAGAAACACAGTTCAGGGAGTAAGGGGTTTGTTTTTTCCTTATTTGCCTTTTCTGTTTGTCTGTTTGGTTGGTTTGCTTGTTACTGTTGTTTCTCGTCAATGATCTTTATACTGAAGTCTCTGTGACTTCATTCCTACGTGAAGACAACTTCATTTAATAACCTGCCAGCTAAATACATTCATTAAACTGACGACAGTAGCCAGCATATAAATGTTATAATATTGAAGTTTTCAAAAAAAGAAAGACGCTGAAATCTGTTTATGTTTTTCCTTGCTTTTTACAACTGACACATTTTTCTTTTAAAGCCAGTAACATCTTTTAGGTTAACAACAAATGAACAATGAAATCTGAATCAAAGTCACTGATGGAATTAGAATGCGTAGTTGATATAACAGCATTCAAGAAGATGACAAGCATTCTTACCAACAAATGCCTATCATTAACATCAGGAAGAGAGTTCTTGAATGTTCTATAGAACCAATACT
>JAPXFY010000019.1:43808726-43811226 GCA_030674185.1 Monoplex corrugatus | reverse complement strand
TGTGTGTGTGTGTGTGTGTGAGGGAAGTGGGGTTGTGATTGGAGGATAGGGGTGTACGTGTGTGTTTGTTTGTGTACGTGTGTCAGTGGTGTGTGTGTGTTTGTGTGTGTTTGTGTGTGTGTGTGTGCGTGTGTGTGTTTGTGTGCATATATGTGCGTGTATGTGTGTGTGTGTGTGTGTGTGTGTGTGTGTGGGCGCGCGTGTATTTATGCGTGTGTGTGTATGTGTGTGTGTGTGTGTGTGTGTGTTGCAATTTGCTTATGTGTGTGTGTGTGTGTGAGTTTGTGTGCATACAAGTACACACTCAATCTATGTATGCTTAATCTCGATTTTTTAAATTAAGATGTGCGTGAAAAAAAAAAAAAAAAATCTCCCTTGGTCTTCTTGAATGTTCCCAACCATTCCATTATGAGAACAGAAGGGTAGAAGTCAAGAAAATGACAGATTTGCCCTTTTGTCATCCTTTGTGATTCTTACGATTGATCCACGGAAGTAAAGCTGTTTACCCTGCCTTCATCTTATAAAAAAAAACTCTCTTTGATGTACAATAGCATAAAAAACAACACAAAGCACAGTAGAGTGGAAAACAAAACAAAGCACAGTAGAGTGGAAAGCAAAACAAAGCACAGTAGAGTGGAAAACAAAACAAAGCACAGTAGAGTGGAAAGCAAAACAACAGTAGAGTGGAAAACAAAACAAAGCACAGTAGAGTGGAAAGCAAAACAAAGTACAGTAGAGTGGAAAGCAAAACAAAGTACAGTAGAGTGGAAAGCAAAACAAAGTACAGTAGAGTGGAAAGCAAAACAAAGCACAGTAGAGTGGAAAGCAAAACAAAGTACAGTAGAGTGGAAAGCAAAACAAAGCACAGTAGAGTGGAAAGCAAAACAAAGCACAGTAGAGTGGAAAGCAAAACAAAGCACAGTAGAGTGGAAAGCAAAACAACAGTAGAGTGGAAAGCAAAACAACAGTAGAGTGGAAAGTAAAACAAAGTGTAGTAGAATAGAGAGCAAAACAAAGCACAGTAGAGTGGAAAGCAAAACAAAGTACAGTAGAGTGGAAAGTAAAACAAAGTACAGTAGAGTGGAAAGTAAAACAAAGTGTAGTAGAATAGAGAGCAAAACAAAGCACAGTAGAGTGGAAAGCAAAACAAAGCACAGTAGAGTGGAAAGTAAAACAAATCACAGTAGAGTGGAAAGCAAAACAAAGTACAGTAGAGTGGAAAGCAAAACAAAGTACAGTAGAGTGGAAAGTAAAACAAAGCACAGTAGAGTGGAAAGCAAAACAAAGTACAGTAGAGTGGAAAGCAAAACAAAGCACAGTAGAGTGGAAAGCAAAACAAAGTACAGTAGAGTGGAAAGCAAAACAAAGTACAGTAGAGTGGAAAGTAAAACAAAGTGTAGTAGAATAGAGAGCAAAACAAAGCACAGTAGAGTGGAAAGCAAAACAAAGTACAGTAGAGTGGAAAGTAAAACAAAGTGCAGTAGAATAGAGAGCAAAACAAAGTACAGTAGAGTGGAAAGCAAAACAAAGTACAGTAGAGTGGAAAGCAAAACAAAGTACAGTAGAATAGAGAGCAAAACAACGCACAGTAGAGTGGAAAGCAAAACAAAGCACAGTAGAGTGGAAAACAAAACAAAACAACAGTAGAGTGGAAAGCAAAACAAAGCACAATAGAGTAGAAAGCAAAACAAAGCACAGTAGAATGGAAAACAAAACAAAGCACAGTAGAGTGGAAAGCAAAACAAAGTATAGTAGAGTGGAAAGCAAAACAACAGTAGAGTGGAAAACAAAACAAAGCACAGTAGAGTGGAAAGCAAAACAAAGCACAGTAGAGTGGAAAGCAAAACAAAGCACAGTAGAGTGGAAAACAAAACAAAGCACAGTAGAGTGGAAAGTAAAGCAAAGTGCAGTAGAATAGAAAGCAAAAAAAAGCACAGTAGAGTGGAAAGCAAAACAAAGCACAGTAGAGTGGAAAGCAAAACAACAGTAGAGTGGAAAGTAAAAAAAAGTGCAGTAGAATAGAGAGCAAAACAAAGCACAGTAGAGTGGAAAGTAAAGCAAAGTGCAGTAGAATAGAAAGCAAAAAAAAAGCACAGTAGAGTGGAAAGCAAAACAAAGCACAGTAGAATGGAAAACAAAACAAAGTGCAGTAGAATGGAAAGCAAAACAAAACACAGTAGAGTAGAAAGCAAAACAAAGTACAGTAGAGTGGAAAGCAAAACAAAGTACAGTAGAATGGAAAGCAAATAAAGCACAGTAGAGTAGAAAGCAAAACAAAGCACAATAAAGTGGAAAACAAAACAAAGCAAAGTGGAATGGAAAACAAAACAAAGCACAGTAGAGTAGAAAGCAAAACAAAGCACAGTAGAGTGGAAAACAAAACAAAGTACAGTGGAATGGAAAACAAAACAAAGCACAGTAGAGTAGAAAGCAAAACAAAGCACAGTAGAGTGGAAAACAAAACAAAGTACAGTGGAATGGAAAACAAAACAAAGCACAG
>JAPXFY010000019.1:43798726-43803726 GCA_030674185.1 Monoplex corrugatus | reverse complement strand
CCCTTTTTTTTTAACCAAGGCTTTATGAATACAAGAAGACTAATTAGCTTCAAGGGCGTGTCGCCACAGCGAAGTGCCACCCTTTTTTAACCAAGACTTTATGAATACAAGAAGACTAATTAGCTTCCAAGGGCGTGTCGCCACAGTGAAGTGCCACCCTTTTTTAACCAAGGCTTTACAAAGACAAGAAGACTAATTAGCTTCCAAGGGCGTGTCGCCACAGCGAAGTGCCACCCTTTTTTAACCAAGGCTTTATGAATACAAGAAGACTAATTAGCTTCAAGGGCGTGTCGCCACAGCGAAGTGCCACCCTTTTTTTAACCAAGACTTTACAAAGACAAGAAGACTAATTAGCTTCCAAGGGCGTGTCGCCACAGTGAAGAGCCACCTTTTTTTAACCAAGGTTTATAAAGACAAGAAGACTAATTAGCTCCAAGGGCGTGTCGCCACAGCGAAGTGCCACCCTTTTTCAACCAATGTTTATAAAGACAAGAAGACTAATTGGCTTTCAAGGGCACGTCGCCACAGTGAAGTGCCACCAGAAGACTAATTAGCTTCCAAGGGCACGTCGCCACAGTGAAGTGCCACCAGAAGACTAATTAGCTTCCAAGGGCACGTCGCCACAGTGCAGTGCCACCAGAAGACTAATAATTAGCTTCCAAGGGCACGTCGCCACAATGCAGTGCCACCAGAAGACTAATTAGCTTTCAAGGGCGTGTCGCCACAGTGCAGTGCCACCAGAAAGCTAATAATTAGCTTCCAAGGGTACGTCGCCACAGTGAAGTGCCACCAGAAGACTAATTAGCTTTCAAAGGCACGTCGCCAGAGTGAAGTGCCACCAGAAGACTAATAATTAGCTTCCAAGGGTACGTCGCCACAGTGAAGTGCCACCAGAAGACTAATTAGCTTTCAAGGGCACGTCGCCACAATGCAGTGCCATCAGAAAGCTAATAATTAGCTTCCATTGGCACGTCGCCACATTGCAGTACCACCCGAAAGCTAATAATTAGCTTCCAAGGGCACGTCGCCACATTGCAGTACCACCAGAAAGCTAATAATTAGCTTCCAAGGGCATGTCGCCACATTTCAGTGCCACAAGAAGACTAATAATTAGCTTCCAATGGCATGTCGCCACATTTCAGTGCCACAAGAAGACTAATAATTAGCTTCCAAGGGCATGTCGCCATAGTGCAGTACGACCCTTTTTTTTAACCAAGACTTTAGAGAGACAAGAAGACTAATTTTGACCTCCCAGCACGAAATCAGTCCTAACTAGCATTTTGGGTATTTTGAGACATACATTTGTGCATATGTATAATCTCAAAATACCCAAAATGCGAGGTAAGACTGATCTGTGCATATGTATAATTTTTTTTTCTCAATAACATGACCGAAGAAAATCCAAAAGCCCCAAAGAATAAAGCTCTTCCCCTACTTTCCTCTCTCCTTCAGTCATCCCGCCTGTACAACCCTCAGCTCCATCCTGCAAGAGCTGTTACTTCTGTAATGACGTCACACGAGGACACAGACACGGCACTTGCCAATAGGCATGGGGGAGAAAGTCATTTCCTGTATATTGTCAAAACATCATTCTTTCGTTCTCTGTCCTATAGTGAGTGTTCTCGTATTTTCTACACCCATGGGACGACAAAATCAACTGAACAGTCTTGCCGATACATCAGTCAGGATCAGTTTTAAAGTAAATCTGGGGAAAATTAAAGTCATAATGATTATTCAAAAAAAAGGAGGCACCACTTGAAAGCTGAAATTAACCCTTTGACTCCCAGTTTCTTGCATGTCAACTACGCTAAAAAAGCAAAAACTTAACCCTTTGACTCCCTCACCCTATCCACCAGCTTCGTGCAGGAAGCTGGTAGACAGGATGAGGGAGTCAAAAGGTTAAGTATTTGCAGTTGATGGATAGGGTGCAGGAGTCAAAGGGTTAAGCATATGAAGGAAATGTAGAAGAAGGAGCAAGTAGATATCAAAGATTGACTGGAACGACGAAAATTTAATTCGATTTTTGTTCTATGGAATAAACCGACGGGAAAGTCTAACACAAAATGCTCAAATTATTAAAACAGCAAAGAGATTAGGAGGTATGAACCACAGTTTACATTTTCAAACTGTTTTGGACACAAGTAATCTTCAGGCTGCTATGATATGGGGTTTTGAAATATGAGATATGACAACTTAATGTAATGAAGTCTGCGCGTTTGTTTGCCTCCAAAAAAGATGTAGAAAATGAAATTCAGAACTTGATGATTCACGGCGAGACGAGTGGAACTGGCAAACATATGGAGATGGACAGTTTTAAATGTTCATAAACAGTCTAGGCTGTAGACAGAATTTGGTGTGGTGATTTATTGTACCATGATTTCCTGTAACAACAGAATAGCAGAACTAGTTGACTGTGAGATGAATTGTTCTGATTTGAACTGATTAATATATCATGTAAATGTTTATTGTGCAACCAGACTACCAATTTAATTATTTGCACACGATGTCTTTCCGGGGGTCTTGGGATCAGAATTGGTTTAATCTATTTGGCACAGTATATATCCAAGTATATGATCATCACTCTCCCGAAGAAAGGCAACCTACAACTATGCCAAAACTACCGTACCATCAGCCTGATCAGCCATCCAAGTAAGGTCATGCTAAAAATCCTTCTGAGTAGACTGAAGCCACAAGCTGAGGAGATAATAAAAGAAGAGCAGGCAGGTTTCAGACCAGGAAGAAGTACCACAGAGCAAATTTTCAACCTCAGATTGCTCTGTGAGAAATACCTGCAACACCAGCAAGGCCTTTACCACGTCTTCGTGAACTTCAAGAAGGCATTCGACAGAGTTTGGCACGCAGCCTTGTGGGCAACCATGAGGCTGTACAACATCAATGCCAACCTGATCAGAACCATAGAATGCCTCTACGAAAAGGCGACCAGTGCAGTCTACCATGACAACAACATAGGCGAATGGTTCCGAACCACAGTTGGAGTACGCCAAGGATGCCTGCTCTCCCCCACTCTCTTCAACATCTTCTTAGAGAGAATAATGGCTGACGCACTTGAAGACCACGAGGGAACAGTCAGCATCGGAGGTAGAACAATCACAAACTTGCGTTTTGCCGACGACATTGACGGACTAGCTGGGCAAGAGCAAGAGCTAGTCAGCTTGATAAAACATCTTGATGAGGCCTCCACATCATATGGCATGCAGATCAGTGCAGAGAAAACCCAGTTGATGACAAATAATACCAATGGCATCAGCACTGACATTACCATAGACAACAAGAAACTTGAGACCGTCCATAGATTTAAATATCTGGGAGCTATAGTATCAGATGAAGGATCAAAGCCCGAGGTACTTTCCAGGATTGCACAGACCACAGCTGCAATGACCAAGCTAAAAGTCATCTGGAACGACAAGAATATCGCAATCGGCTCCAAGATCAGACTGATGCGTTCCCTGGTCATGTCAATATTTTTGTATGCATGCGAAACATGGACCATAACAGCAGACATTGAAAGAAGGATACAGGCAATGGAGATGAGATGCTTCCGCAAACTCCTTGGTATCTCGTACATAGATCATATAACCAATAAAGAAGTGAAAACCCGAATCGAAAACGCCATCGGGCCGTATGAAGACCTCCTGACCTCAGTGAAAAGACGCAAACTGAGGTGGAACGGGCACGTCACACGATCATCTGGACTGGCCAAGACCGTCTTGCAGGGAACAGTTCAGGGAGGGAGACGAAGAGGCAGACAGAGAAAAAGATGGGAAGACAATATCAGAGAGTGGACTGGCCTTGAATGGAATATCATTCTGCGGAAAGCTGAGGACCGTGAGGAGTGGAGGAAGTTGGTTGCAAAATCTTCAATGGTGCCCCAACGGTCAACCAGACTACGGGACTGATGATGATGATGATATCCAAGCAATGACTTACTGGTATGAAAATGTACAGATTAGCACTATCTTGATACATCTGTTTTGTAGCTTCTTCTGTCTGTGACATAAACATAATGATGATGATGATGATGATGATGATGATGATGATGATGATGATGATGACATTGTTGTTGTTGTTGTTGATGATGATGATGATGATGATGATGATGAAAAAGGACTCCTGTCGATCCAATGGATTAACAGGCACACTGGTCCTTTAAACATACGGTATGAGACTTCTTATAGGATCATATGGATCATATGGGTCTTCATATAAGACTGATCTCTGTAAGACTGATCTCTGTAAGACTTATAGGATCATATGGATCATATGGGTCTTCATATAAGACTGATCTCTGTAAGACTGATCTCTGTAAGACTTATAGGATCATATGGATCATATGGGTCTTCATGAAAGACTGATCTCTGTAAGACTGATCTCGGAGAAACATAATTTTCAGCAGATGCAGTGGCAGCAGCTAATACCCAGATACACGCTTTTCTAAGCGCTCATATGTTTTGAAAAGAAAGAAAGTAAAAAAAAATAAAAAAAAGAGAAATGTTCAGTGTGGCTGGTTATCACTCTTCTTCTTTTTCTGTTCAAAGAGAACAGCTGTAACAACTGCCAACAGAAACGTCCTCTTCTATCGAGTGAAAAAGTAATTGTAAGGAGCTACGTTTTGCCACATGCACTTTTCTTTACTGACATAATGTGTCTGGGTTCTGGCACACAGCGGTGTTTACCAACGTATGTCTGAAACCCAAATAAACAAGCACGGCCTTTGTGTTTGTCTGTCGGTCTGGTCGTCATGTTTGTCTGTCGGTCTGGTCATCATGTTTGTCTGTCGGTCTGGTCATCATGTTTGTCGCTGTTATTGGCAGATGAGTTTCTTTTTCAAAGTCCTTGTCACCAAACTGCAGATCTGTGCAGCTCCCCGTGATCAGATTTTCTAAAAAAATGTTCATAGTGGCTTGAGTTGTAAAATGATTATGGCAACTGACTAGCTTCTGATTAGCGGAGAAGTTTCATTTTCTGAAAACAGAAAAACC
>JAPXFY010000019.1:43791226-43793726 GCA_030674185.1 Monoplex corrugatus | reverse complement strand
AAAAGACACGCAGTATAAACGTCAAGCTGAACGAATCTAACTAGAGCTGTCACCGACAATAAAATGCTGACATGTTTCAATATAGAGATACAAACTTGATCTACATGTAAGCTAAGGGAAGGAAAAAAACATTATTACGTTTATCAAAGTTGATGTATACTAAGCGAAAAAAAAACAAACAAACAAAAAACGTTTATTGCTAAGTTTATCAAAGACACGTTGCACATCTAGTATATATACAAACAAACCAAACCACGGGTACTCAATTATAATTATTATATATCAAAATAAGAAAGTGGCATGAAATATTTGCGTTAATCAAATATACTTTTAAGAAAGTTAAAAAAAAACCCCCAGCAAAAGTAACTTGACGTTGAGTGTCACTAGTTCTTTATTCAACACAAATGTAGACTGTGTTTTGAAAACAGCTCTCATCCACACCATCCACACCATCCACACCATCCATACCATCCACACCATCCAACCATCCACACCATCCACACCATCCACACCATCACACCATCCACACCAGAAGGACATAATGATCTGAGCAACTGAAAAGTCAAATTTATTCGCCAACTGACAGAAGTTAATGTATGAAGAACTGAAGATGGAATTCATTTGCTAGCTGATAAAACATGTTAAAATGAGGAACTGAAGTTCAAATTTATTCACCAACTGATAAAACATGTTAATGTGAGGAACTGAAGACCGGATTTATTCACCAACTGATAAAACATGTTAAAATGAGGAAATGAAGACCGGATTTATTCACCAACTGATAAAACATGTTAAAATGAGGAAATGAAGACCGGATTTATTCACCAACTGATAAAACATGTTAAAATGAGGAAATGAAGACGGATTTATTCACCAACTGATAAAACATGTTAATGTGAGGAACTGAAGACCGGATTTATTCACCAACTGATAAAACATGTTAATGTGAGGAACTGAAGACCGGATTTATTCACCAAACTGATAAAACATGTTAATGTGAGGAACTGAAGATCAAATTTATTCACCAACTGATAAAACATGTTAAAATGAGGAAATGAAGACCGGATTTATTCACCAACTGATAAAACATGTTAATGTGAGGAACTGAAGACCGGATTTATTCACCAACTGATAAAACATGTTAATGTGAGGAACTGAAGACCGGATTTATTCACCAACTGATAAAACATGTTAATGTGAGGAACTGAAGATCAAATTTATTCACCAACTGATAAAACATGTTAATGTGAGGAACTGGAAGACCGGATTTATTCACCAACTGATAAACCATGTTAAAATGAGGAAATGAAGATCAAACATATTTGCAAAATGACAAAGGGTAATGCTATCAGGAACTGAAGATCACATTTATTCGCCAACTCACAAAATATGTTAACATGAGGAACTGAAAATTAAATTTATTCACCAAAACATAGATATGGGGAACTGAAAATCAAATTTATACACCACCTAACTAAGCAAAGTGGCAAATACATTGATAGCATACAACTGTCGAGGTATTCCCAAACGGTCGTATACTCTTGCTGTACTGTATAGGAAACGCTAAGACCAGAACACTGGAATTTTCTACAGTAGCTTCCTCACCCCTCACACAGTCATTTAGTTCTACGCTACATGAAACACAGGGATCAGAGCACTAATCCTCCAACACTCATTTGGTTCTATGCTATATATAACGTCAGGACCAGAGCAGTGATCCTCTAACACTCATTTGGTTCTCTGCTTATATAACGTCAGGACCAGAGCAGTGATCCTCTAACACTCATTTGGTTCTATGCTGTATATAACGTCAGGACCAGAGCAGTGATCCTCTAACACTCATTTGGTTCTATGCTGTATATAACGTCAGGACCAGAGCAGTGATCCTCCGACACTCATTTGGTTCTATGCTATATATAACGTCAGGACCAGAGCAGTGATCCTCTAACACTCATTTGGTTCTATGCTGTATATAACGTCAGGACCAGAGCAGTGATCCTCTAACACTCATTTGTTCTACTGTATACGCAGCCAGAGCATGATCCTCACCACATATTTTCACCACCCCACTGTCCTGTCCCACATATTTCACCCCCCCTCTGTCTGTCCCACATATTTCACCACCCCCACTGTCTGTCCCACATATTTCACCACCCCCACTGTCTGTCCCACATATTTCACCACCCCCACTGTCTGTCCCACATATTTCACCACCCCCACTGTCTGTCCCACATATTTCACCACCCCCACTGTCTGTCCCACATATTTCACCACCCCCTACTGTCTGTCCCACATATTTCACCACCCCCACTGTCTGTCCCACATATTTCACCACCCCCACTGTCTGTCCCACATATTTCACCACCCCCACTGTCTGTCCCACATATTTCACACCCCCATTGTCTGTCCCACATATTTCACCACCCTGTCTCCACAATTTCACCCCCCACTGTCTGTCCCACATATTTCACCACCCCCACTGTCTGTCCCACATATTTCA
>JAPXFY010000019.1:43768726-43781226 GCA_030674185.1 Monoplex corrugatus | reverse complement strand
TTGTTACAACAGGAAAGCTGGAGGGAAAAAGAGCACCAGGTAGACCCAAGGAGAAAATATTGGACAGTCTTGCGAAGTGGATTGGGACAGAAAGGGTAAGAAGATATACCCGCAACGACAAAAAATAGAGATTCGTATTGCGGCTCATAATCGCTAACGCTACGTGGCAAGGCACATGATAAGCAAAAGCATTTAGCACAAACAAAACAGGGGGTTGGGGGGAGGGGTGATTTAAAATAACCAACAATTACAACAAAAATAACAAAACCACAGCATGATTAGTAACACCACAATATAAGTCAAGCAAGAATTATACAGCATACTTAACACATCAAATCCGTCATCTGTTTATTGCAACGCAACTGCATGTAAAGAAGCATGTCATTTTACCTACTGACTAATTCACTGTATAATATGTTCAAACAGAAAGATGGGGAGAAAAGTTGCGACCGAAAAAGATGTCAATGGAAAGTGAGAATTTCTCTTCTTCTTGCCCTCTCGGTCAACCTTGCATTAATGACCACCACCGCCACTTCCATCCCCAGCCTTATTATTCTGCTGGTGGCTACTGCCGTAATTCCTTCACACCACAACACAGCGCTAGCCACCAGGCATGATGAGAAGCTATTTCCTGTGTATTGTCAACACGTCATTCTCTCTCGCTCTGTGTCTCTGTCTCTCTCTGTCCCTCTGTCTCTCTCTGTCTCTTTCTCCCTCCACCTCACCCCCCCTCTCTCTCTGTGTCCTTCTCTCTTTTCTTCTCCTTGTCTTTCTATCACTCTTTCTCTCTCTTTGTCATTCTTCCCCTCTCTCTCCCTCTCTGTGTGTCTCTCTTCCTCTCTCTCTCTCTCTCACTCTTTCTCCTTTTCTCCCTCTCCCTCACTCTCTCCAACTCTCTCTCTCTCCCTCTCCCTCCCTCTATCTCTCATTCTGTCTCTCCCTCTCTCTTTCTCCTTCTCTCTCTCTCTCTCTCCCTCTCTCTGTGTGTCACTCTCCCTCTCTCTCCCTCACTCTCTGTCTGTCTGTCTGTCTCTGTCTGACTGTTTGTCTGTTTGTCTGACTGTCTGTTTCTCTCAGACTCTCTGTCTGTTAGTCTGTCTGGCTCTGTCTCTATCTGTCTGTCTCTCTTTTCCCCTATTGCCTGTTTGCCTGTCTGCCTGTCAGCCTATCCTGTCCTCTTCTCTCTCTCTCTCTCTCTCTCTCGCTCTCTCTCTTTCTCTCTCTCTCTCCTTTAATGTCCTTTAGATGCAGTAGAAGTTTGTGTGTGTATGTAAGTGTGTAAGTGTGTGTGTGTGCGTGCGTGCGTGTGTGTGTGTGTGTGTGTGTGTGTGTGTGTGTGTGTGTGTGTCTGTACTGTGTGTGTGTGTCTGAATGAGTGTGTGTGTGTGTGTCTGAATGAGTGTGTGGTGTGTAGTTGTGTGTTGAATGGTGTGTGTGTGTGTGTGTGTGTGAGTATGTCTCTCTCTATGCGTCTGTATGAGTGTGTGTGTGTATGTGTGTGTGTGTGTGTGTGTGTGTGTGTGTGTGTGAGGTGTGTGTGTGCGTGCGCGCGTGTTTGTGCGTGTGTGCATGTACGTGTGTGTGTGTGTGTTTGTGTGAGGTGTGTAGGTGTGTGTTGTGTGTGTGTGTGTGCATGTGCGCGCGCGCGCGCGCGTGTGTGTGTGTTTAGGAGAAATTATGTGTTCTTCAATCTGATTTTATGAGGTCCAGAAAATTGATTCTTGTTGAGTTTCGAGTGCACACAATTCTTTTGTTAACAAACATCAGACAGAGCAGAGAATGGAGTGTTGTGGCCTTTTCGTCGCCCTTTACGTCTTCATGATTGCTCGAACTGTCGACTATTTTTGTTTGTGCTATTCTATCGTCTTGAAGAGAGAGAGAGAAAAATATAACAAATCTTTAAGGATTAGTGGAGTAAAAATGATAATGAACCGCTGTCTATGAAATCTGTTCGGATTGCTCCAAAGCTGCAATGGCTAAATTATATTCAATCTGTCACTTGATCTCTTAATAATTCTGTCCTCAAAAGGTTTATCCACTGTAGACATTCACGTGTGGTCATGTACATTTTTTTAATTAGGTTACCAATTTCACTTTTGATAAAAAAAATTGATCCAAGTTAGACAAAAATCACACGATTAATGGTGACTGGAAAAAAAATTAAAAATTAAGTAATACGCAGGCAAACAGACACAGATAATGACAAAAAAACGCGACGCACATTTATTTTCTTTTTTCTTTGTTGCAGTACTTTCTTTCTTTTCCTTTCCTTCAAAGTAAAAAAAATCAACAACAATGAGGAAGAGAGAGAAAGAGAGAGAGGAGAAGAGGAGAGAGAGAAGGGAAGAGGAGAGAAGAGAGAGGAGAGAAACAACAGAAGAAAGAACAGAGATAACAGGAGAGACAGAGAGAGAAAGACAGAGGGAAGAGAGAGAGAGAGAGAGAGAGAGAGAGAGAGAGAGAGAGAGAGAGAGAGAGAAGGAGAGAAAATACAGAGAGGAGACAATATACAGAGAAACAGAGAGAGACAGAGAGAGACATGAAGAGAAGAGAGAGGAGAGAGAGAGAGAGAGAGAGGGAGAGAGAGAGAGAAAGAGAACAGAACATATACAGAGAAACAAGAGAGACAGAGAAAGACAGAGAGAAAGAGAGAAGAGAGAGAAAGAGAGAGAGAAGAGAGAGAGGAGGATACGAGAAAAGAGAGACGGAAAGACATATACAGAGAAAACAGAAGAGACAGAGAAAGACAGAGTGAAAGAGAGAAAGAGAACATATGGAGAAACAGAGAGAGAGAAGAGAGAGAGAGAGAGAAGGAGAGAGGAGAGAGAGGAGAGAGGAGAGAGAGAGAGAGAGAGAAGAGCGACACAGAAACAGGGAGAGATAGACAGAGACAATGACAGAGAGCAAAGAGAGGAGAGAGAGAGAGAGAGAGAGAGAGAGAGAGAGAGAGAGAGAGAGAGAGACAGAGACAGAGACAGAGAGAGAGAAACAGACCTGATTCGTTGAAAGTTTCTACACATAGAACAACAACCTACTGACGTCTCAGGATCGATTTAGCTAAAAGAGACCAATCAGTCCTGTGAATGACCAAGCTGATTGCTTTCGATTACTAGTCAAGATGGTGAAGAGAGTTTCAACCGCTGCACTCTCTGTTCTGCGCCTCTATTACGAGACGAGTACCACGTGACTAGACTCGGTCAATAGAGCATGGTGCCTGTTTGTAGTAAGGCAGACGGTAATATGGGTGACTGACTATGAACAGAAACAAAGTTAAATTTCACAGGGAATAACCTTTAAGAATGTTAAGGATCGGTGTCAGTTATTGTTCATATTCATTTTAGTACGTATACACCAATGCTGTATAACTCACTTTAGTCCTCTTCTCCCACTGGACGAAGCAGCAGGGAAGTTTCAGTCTTTTTCTCTAATTTTATAATACCAAAGGAAATAAGAGGGAAGCAGGGAGAATTTTAAATATCAACTAAGTAACATAACTCTTGAGAGTCACAGAGTTATCGCCCACGTAGAATTTCTCAAACCCAACACAGTTTTGCGCTACCCATTCAGCTAGCATAGACGCAGCCACAAAGCATAATAAGTGGTAAGCTCAGATCATTCCTAATTTTATATTCAGTGTTTGTTTGTGATCTTACATTCACGCTTGACAAAGGCCAGTTGGCCGAAGATTTGCGCTGTCTTGTCTTGTTGTAATAAATACGCGTTCTGATTCCATTTTCGTGTTTTTCTGGTTCCTGTTTGTTTGAACGCGGCAGTCGCACTTGTTTTGGATTTCTATTACTCAAGTCAAAATATGTGAACTGGCATTATCTTAATATACCACTGAGTCTTAGAAAATTCGGGACCCATGGATGAATGTAAACACAACAGTCAACATCATATTGGATTTTTCTATAACTTGCTCATTTAATAGTATGTCCTTTAAGTGCATGCTAAAAGACAGAAATGCCATACTTTTAGACATTACTGTTGGGTTATCGTGAATTGGAAGAGCATAGAAGTTTTATTTTACATTCAGATATGTATAGAAACATTATCTATCTGTCTATCTTCTATCTATGTTCTATGTTCTATGTATGTATCTATCTATCAAACTATCTATCTTATCTATCTATCTGTCTATCTATCTATCTATTATCTATCTATCTGTCTACCTACCTATCTATCTATCTATGTCTGTCTGTCTGTCTATCTATCTATCTATCTATCTATCTCGTCTGTCTATCTATCTACCTACCTCTCTATCTACCTGTCTATCTATATATAAAAGAGAGAGATAGGGAAAAAGAGACGAGAAGAGAGAGAGAAGAACAGAAGAGAGAGAGAGAGAGAGACAGAAAGAGAGAGAGACAGAGAGAGAGAAAGAGAGACAGAGAGAGATAGAGACAGAGAGAGAGATCGAGACAGAGAGAGAGATAGAAACAGAAGAGAGAGAGAGAGAGAAAGACAGAAAGAGAGAAGAGAGAGAGAGAGAGAGAGAGAGAGAGAGAGGAGAGAGAGAGAGAGAAGAGACAGAGACAGAGAGACAGAGACAGAGGGAGAGAACCTTCAAAGTAGCAAGATCATTAGTGATGGCCTACTTTTTGATGCAGTTTCCACGTAGGAGTGGATTTGAAAGGGGAGAAAATGAGCATAACTTAATAGTTTCTTCTCAAAGAGATTGTTTGCAGTTACTTCCATATGCCATGAGAACTTTTCGTCACTTCGTTAATGCATCTGGTTTCTGGCAAAGAGTAGTATTTTGCTGAAAAAGAAAGCTCTGTAAACAAGATTGTCTAGACATGTAGTCTGGCTTCATTTCTTCAAAAGAAACAAAGTGAACAAATTATATGAATAATATGGCAACTGTTGCCACTTGCAAAACGTATGGTATTTGTCAAGTTAATGATGCATTTTGATTTATGCTAAGCGGAAAGGATTCCCCAACTGTTTTTGTTGTTGTTGTTTTTGTTTATTAAACTCAAATTGATGAGTCGTAGAAAGTACATCCAAACCACCGCATCACTGCATGCCTAGGTTTCATGTTTAACATACGTGCTTGTAATTTATGGTTTGTCTTATCTTGAATTCATATTGTGGAGGCACAGTTGTGTAAGCATGAGATTTTTTGTGTGCATATGAATGCCTCCATGTCTGTTGTTATATCGTATTGTTGCTGTTGTGAAAAGGACAGGTGTTAAGTCTTCTTTTTAACTAAAGGGGATGAATTGATTTTGTCATTTTTGTCTGTTTCAGTTTTTGTGTTTCTGTCCTATGTTGGCCTTGAAAAATAAAAAAAAAATCATAGATAAGGGACAATCACGTCAACTTTGATACAATTTTCATCAAGCAGTGTGCATACCTTTAGTTTCAAGTGGGTTCACGACCATCCGTGATATACGTTTCTGTAAAGGGTGCTAACATGCAGACATAATGCTACGCTTAACCATGAACGTATTTATTGAAAACACAAATACAGGTTTTGATATGTGCGCTTGTGAGAACAGAACCTGTCAGGCTATCTATGTTTTTATTGGATTAGACTTTTCTGTCATTATGAATTTTGTTCTGAAAATGAACTATTGGCTGTTATCCTTGGGGGAAGTACCTCATATTACGGCACCAATTCCACCTCTTGTTTTTAATTTTTTCCCTTGTATGCATGTCGAGTTTGTTTACCCACAAAAGCCGATTTTCCTACAGAATTTTGCCATAGATAATTTCTTTTTTTTTGTTGCAATTGGACATTCTTTATGCTTTAAGTGCCATTTTTCTATATACTTTTCCATAAACATTTCTTTGTTGCAATGGATATTCTTATGCTTCAAATGCCATTTTCTACATACTTTTGCATAAACAATTTCTTTTGTTGCAATGGGTATTCTATATGCTTCACGTGCCGATTTTCCTACATACTTTTGCCATAAACAATTTATTTTTGTTGCAATGGGATATTCTATATGCTTCACGTGCCGATTTTCCTACATACTTATGCCATAAACAATTTCTTTTTGTTGCAATGGGATATTCTATATGCTTCACGTGCCGATTTTCCTCCATAAATAATTTCTTTTTGTTGCAGTGGGATATTCTGCATGCTTCAAGTGCATGACCTCATATGAAACCTCAAAAATAATTATCATCTCACTTGTAAGACTTACACTCAGGCCACCACTAAACTATGATAGATTGTGGGAAGGAAGGAAATCTCTGTCCCTATGGGATATATGTTCTCACTTTTCGAGCAGATACTTTCAGACAACTGTGTCACTATACTCCGGAAAAGTAGGGCTTATAGACAGATGAATAAACATCAATAGATGAATGATCGAAATTACACTTACATTGTAAACCGAAAGTGGACATAGTTGATGTAATTGTCCATCTTTCTTGTTTTGTTTGTGTGTTCGTTTTTCTAAACTTTGGCATGGAATTTCATCATATGAAAGACACATGTTGCATTCATAATGATGATGATGATGATGACGACGATGATAATAATAATAATGATAACAATAATAAAAAACAAAAAAAACAATATAACTACTACTGCTACTATTACTACAAATACCATCACCACCACCCACCACCACCACACACCACCGCCACCACTACTACTACTAGTACTACTACTACTACTACTATTACTACTACTACTACAACTACAACTACTATTACTGGTGATGATGATGATGATGACGACGATGATTGATAATGACGACTGTGATAATGATGATGATAATCATAACAACAATAACAGCAATAACAATAACAATAATAATAAAATAACAAAATAATAACATAACAATGACAACAATAATAACACTACTACTACTACTACTATAATAATAATGATAATAATAATAAAATGATAATATGATGATGATGATGATGATGATGATGATGATGATGATGATGATGACATTTGTAAAGCGCCATTTCATGTTTCAAGAATCCAATCAAGGCGCACACTGTCCAGATCAATCATCAACAAGGAAGAAACCTCCAGGGCACAAAGCTCAAGCAAACTGAAGGAGGAAGACAGGGGGGCAGTAAGGTGTGTGACACGTGACACAAGCCGTCATTATCCTCCTCCACACACACACACACCACACACAAACACACACACACACACAACACACACACCACACACTACACACAAAAACACACAACACACAACACACACAACACGCACACAACCACACACACACACCACAACACACCACACAACACACACACACACACACAGCACCAACAACAACATCAAATACTATTCATCGAACGACCCTGACCAATTATCATATCTGTGTCACACACACACACACACACACACACACACACACACACACACACACAACACACACACACACAACACCACCACACATACACACACACACACAACACACACACACACAACACACACACACACACACACACACAAACACACACATGCACACATACACACACCATATGCACATACATACACGCACAACACACATACATTGTTCAACATATTCTTTTTTATTTTTTAATTAGAAGAGAGAAGAGGAAGAGCTCATGACGATGGAGAAGGAAATGTGTGTGTAAGGTGGTGGGTGGTGATAGGTGGTGGTGGGGGATGGTTTCTTTGGGGATCAGGGGAAAGTCTGAACTATTTTTTTTGCATCGGGTAGCGTTTTCTGTGTCGTTTGGCAAATGTTCACAATGTCCGGCTGTCTGAATATTAACATCTAATTTCAATACTCTTAATGTTTATAGTTGCAGTGGAGGTGTATAGTTTTTTATATAGTTAGTTTGTAGTCAGTACAAGAGGGGTTCATTGCACTCAGAAAACTCCATACGAGCTCCACCCGAATCTGCCAGCAATTATCTGACAGACTTCCGAAGCCTGCGCAAAGTCCTATACGCTGTAAGGTCTTGAAATGGGGAAGTTGGAAGAGGGACCTATGAAACGTGAAGCTGACACCACCACAACGATGGGAACATTAGGATGGGCAGCGAACACGCCAGTGTTTAATGCTGCGGCTGGAATTGAACTCTAGACATTAGATCTTGAGTCCATGGCTTTACCACCTAGCCCACTAGTTGGTGGTTTATAGTGCCAGCACTGTTGATTTTTAGTTGTTGTAATGTTGATCGATATCATCATCAACAGGTGCCCTGTCGCATGGCGTTGGCGATCATGGACTTCCATCTGTCTCTATCTCTCGTTGCCCCTAGCATCTCTCCCACCTCTCGATATGTAAGTAGAAAATGTTGATGTGCAAGTAATCAAATTGATGAGTAACATTGAAATTCTTCTTGTTCACATTCATATGTAGTTTATATCCATTAAAACTTTTAGTGTTCGCAAACCAAGCTAATTATACTGGTAGGTTTCTTCAGTTCCTTTCTTTAAGATAATCTTTTGTCTAGATATATCGCCCGACTGGTTTCATTTTCGTTTCATTTTCTTTTAAACAGACGCAAATACAAATGTGAAACTGAACACATCAAGTAGAAATTGTCATGCTTGTAAAAACGTAAGTACTGGCAAAGAGAGACTGATACAGACTGATTTGTGCTTGCATACGAAAAAGTGTCTCTTTTCATATTACACACTTTTATTTTGTTTTCTAACCTAAGAATGATACGCCTTAAATGTAAATCACGTTGCATAATTCCACGCCTGGGTTTCACATCAAAGGTATTTGTGCGTTTTCTCATCTGTCAGTTGTCGTCTATGAAATGCGTTGCTGTGCATTCTTTGCCACCATTCATTTGCTTTTTTGAGCAAGTGTAGACGTGTTGGGCTCTGGTTAGAACAGAAAAGATGAAAGTGTAAGAGAGAGACAGACAGAGAGGGAGAGAGAGAGAGAGAGAGAAAGAGAGAGAAAGAGAGAGAGAGAGAGACAGACAGAGACAGAGAGAAATAGAGAGAGACAGAGAGAGAGAGAGAAAGAGACAGAGAGAGAAAAAGAGATAGATAGATAAACAGATAGAAAGATAGGTAAATAGATAGATAGATATATAGATATATAGATAGATAGATAGATAGATAGATAGACAGAGAGATAGATAGAGATGTAGAGATGGAGAGAGAGAGAGAGAGAGAGAGAGAGAGAGAGAGAGAGAGAGAGAGAGAGAGACAGCAGACAGACAAACAGAGAGCCATGATATATATATATACACACAAACATACATACACCCACACCCACACCCACACACACCACACACACACACATACACCCCCCCACACACACCCACACCCACACACATACACACACACATTCACACACATATGCACACACACATACATACACACACATACACCCACACATACACACACACACACATATCCACATAAGCATACACGCACACACATACACCCACCCACACACACACCCATCCACCCACACCCACCCACACACCCACACACACACACACATACACACACACATACATACACACACATATACCCACACACACATATATATACACACAAACATACACGCACACACACATACACACAACACAAACATACATACACACTTACACACATACTCATACACACATACACACACACATACACACACACATACACGCACACACACATACACACACACACACACTTATACACACATACACATACAGACACCACACAACACACACAACACAAACACACACACACATACACAATATACACACAAATACACGCACACACACACACATGCACACACACATACACACGTACATACACATATATACACACACACATATACACACACACACACACATACACACATACACATACAGACACACACACACACACACACACACATACACACACTACACACGCACACTCTTACACATGCAGATAAATTATGTATAACACAGACACGGACGGTCATTATCTTCTTACAGTCCAAGGGGGTCTCGCTCTGTGAGACAGTAAACTATCAAAATGACTGATTTTTGCGGTGATGCTTTCCTGCTGTTGTTTTCTATACTTTCTGCGAAATCCTCTACACTGAGAATTTGTTGAAAACTTGTTTTTATTCACCAAAGGAAATAAGAGGTTTTTGTTCATTTGTAAGCAGAAAAATAGACAAACACTATTAGCAAAACAAAATCATCTGCTTAAGAGACTTCAAATTCATCATCTTATTAGGTATCCACATCTCTTTCAAAGGATCTGCATGTGTGCATAGAATGTCATCAATACCAGAGCGTGAAGTATAAGATGAAATGATTACTGGTAAAACACTGACACACACATTCATAATTATTATGTGTGTAAATAAATGATTACATGAAAACTTCATTTCTTGCAAGTGGTAGGTACAGCATCTCTACCCCCTTCCGTCTTTCATACACTTAAACACACACACACACCAACAGGCACGAACGCGCGCAGGCACACACACACACACACTCCTACACACATCCTGTTAATGCATTACTTTAACTTTATGCAATTTGTGTTTTAGTGTTAAATTTTCCCTTCACATTGTTGAACTTAATTGTTACTAATGTTAGAGTTAAGTTTTCGTTCCATTTGACTATTCTACCGCCTATTTATGACTTTTTTCCCTCTGTCTCCCTCTGCCCCAATCCAACCTGTCCAACTATCGTTCTCCATTTTATTTCATTTATACATTTTCTTCTTCTTACACTTACAGTGAAAAGACGTTAAATCAAAGAACAAACGAACGAACGAACTCCCACACACACGTACACACATATATGCACACTAACATCCACATTTTCTCTCTCTCTCTCTCTCTGTTTCCCTCTCTATCACTCTGTCTTTGTCTTTGTCTTTGTCTCTCTATCTCTGTCTTTATCTTTCTCTCCCTGTCTCACTGTCTGTCTGTTTGTCTGTCTGTCTTTCTCTGTCTATTTCTCTGTCTCTGACTCTGTCTCTCTGTCTGCCTGGCTGTCTCTCTCTATCTCTGTCTGTCCCCCCTCTCTCTTTCTCTCTCTCTCTCTTTCTATGCGTGTTTGTGCGTGTGTGCGTATGTGTGTGTGTGCGCGCATGCACGCGTGTGCATATGTATCTCATGTGTTTTGTTCGTGTGTGGATCAATGGGAGTACACAGGCTAACAAAATGTCAAGGTGACGTGGATGATAAATTGGTTAGAAAGCGAAAAACAGATTTATACTGGGATATCAGTATATGGATTTCTATGACTGGAATCTTTGGTGCGTTAGTGCAGTGTGGTCATACAGATTTCAAAGACGTACCAGTCACCGTGGTGTAGTGGTTAGTGCAACGGACTACCGACTGGAAGGTTGTGGGTTCAAATCCCCATCAGTCCCTTCAAAAATCATTGTGGGATTTTTCGGCTCTAACCGGCACTTACCCAGAGTTGGGCGTGCTATGGGCTCATTGGAAAGACTGGGACCACACAGTCGAGTCTCATCCACTTCACTGATACGTCACTGAGGGTTTTGCTCAAATCTTCTGACCAGCACCGCAGGTGTCTGTATCTCTTGGACCCGGTTGACGCCGGGATATATTATGATAATAAGCGTAGAATACAGCCCTGTCACGCTGTCTCAATCTTAGATGGAGCTCCATAGCATCATGATTGTCATCCTCATCGACATCATCATCATCACATTGTAAAAAAAAACAACAACTGTGCCAGTTTATGTGGCCATTAAGATGGCGTAGAAAATGGGACAAAAAAAAAAAAAAAGAAACAAAAAGAAAACAACACACACAAAACAACAACAACAACAACAACAACAACAAAAAAGGTGGGCACAAAAGTAACCTCCCTCAGTGCGACGCTTCTAGAAAAATTAAAAAAAAAAAAACGAAAAGATTTTAAAGACGTAGCTTTTCATTACGCGTACAAAATGATTTAAGTTGTTTCAGTGACAGTGATACACGGATAGACACACAATTAAATACTTAAATACTAAGTAAAACTCCAGGACCCTGCCAGGATGTAGGGCTTACAGGCAGATACAGGGCTTATGTCAGAATTATTTCGGATCTTCTCCATCAAATGGCATCCATGGCGTCGGTGCTTTTGGAATTTTTTCCGAGCGCGGAGACGTCATCTTAAGAGAAAGTGAAACTTCATCAGAGAGAGAGAGAGAAAAAAAAAGTTAGTTCTGTGATCTGTTCACATCAGGACACAGCGCGTGAGCCGAAGACATGATGAGATGGCATTTCCTCTTTCATGTCAGAACGTCATTCTGTCTCTTTCCCCTTCTCTCTTTGATACATTTATGCACACACGCACGCACACGCACATACACATACACGTACACATACACATGCACACACATACACGCACACACATATACACACACACACCACACACATGCTCACACACACACACAAACACACACACACATACACACACACACACACACACACATACACACACACACACACACACACACATACACCCACACACACACATACCGTCTAATATCACTTATAGTGAAAAGACGTTAAATCAAAGAACGAACGAACACACACAGACACACACAGACACACACA
>JAPXFY010000019.1:43756226-43758726 GCA_030674185.1 Monoplex corrugatus | reverse complement strand
ACAGAATTTTCAGAAGGCGGGGATACTATTTATACTGAAAGAGCCCCGGGCAACTCAACAGGGGATCTGTCACACCCGTTGTTGTAAAAACGTACAGAGCTACAATAAGGCATGAAGATAGTCTCCTAACTCATAACACACAAAAAGGAAATGTAGACCATATGTATTCAATATACTAAAATATTCATAAAATGGCCGGATGGGAGGGTAAAAAAAATCCAAACTAATGAATATACCCACATTTTAAATAGTAGTGAAAATGCACCAGTCTGTCTGTTTCTTAATTTTCCCTCTGTTTGTGTGTGTGTGTGTGTGTGTGTGTGTGCATGTGTGTGTGCGTGTGTGTGTGTGTGTGTGTGTGTGTATGTGTGTGTGTGTGTGTGCGTGCGTGCGTGCGTGTATATGTGTGTGTGTGTATGTGTGTGTGTGTGTATGTATGTGTGTGTGTATGTGTGTGTGTGTGTGTATGTATGTGTGTGTGTATGCATCTCTATCTGTCTGTCTATTTCTACCTTTGTCTATGTCTTTCTGAGTAGTTTTTTTTTCCTCTTTTCCTTTCCCTCATTCTATGTTTCCTTGAGCTTTTATATTGAATTACAAAAAATAAAACAAAACAAAAAAAACAACAACAAACCCCCCCAAAAACAACAACAACAACAACAACAAACAACAAACAAACAAAACATTGCCGGTGGCAACGTATTCTAGGAAAGAAACCACAGGTAGTAAATTCTCAGCCCAAAACAAGAGAAAGCAGAATCTCCAGCAACAGCCCGGAATGTAAAACTCCTGTGTATGAAAACTATTATAGCGTTGTTGTCGTTGCTCAGCGACAAAATCACTGTCTTGGCCACGAGGCAGAACCTCTAGTGGTATGGAACACCTTGACAGAATTGAACAAACGCGAACGTTGCGTCTCACAGACAGACAGACAGACAGACAGACAGACAGACAGACAGACAGACAGACAGACACACACACACGCACACAAACACACATATATATATATATTTATATATAGGCTACACACACATTCACAGACACTGACACAGACACACAGACACACACTAGCACACACACTCACACACAATTTACCCAACACACACACACACACACACACACAATTTACCCAACACACACACGTACACACACACACACACACACACACACACACACACACACACACACACATACATACACACACACACACACAAACAATTTACCCAATACACACACATACACATACACACACACATACACACACACATACAAACACACATACACACACACACACACAATTTACCCACACACACACACACACACACACACACACACACACACACACACACACACACACACACACACACACACACACACACACACAGGAACTTGTTTTCACAAAGACACGGATAGACATTCAGTTCCCCCCTTTCATCATTAGTCTGGACTTGATGAGAACAGTAAACAGCCAGACTGTCGTCTCCAGTGATTCTGTCCGTCTGTCTACAGCTGTACGCTATGGAATATTCTGTCCTGGGAATTGCCTTAGTCTGCACTGAGTGTGTGGCCTAAGGAATAAAGCGCCTGTTATACACACACGCACGCATACATACACACAACACAACACATCACCACACGTACGCACACCCCACACACACAGACAGACAACACACACATACACACACACTCACACCCCATTGTACACACACACTACACACACACACACAACCACACACACCCACACACACACCACACAACATACACACAAAACATACACACACACACACACACACACACACATACACATCACACACACATCACTAACACATCACAAACACACACATACACACCAACCACACACACACACACACACACACACAACACACATACACACACACAACAAATTCACACACAGATACACACAACGCACATCACAGCACACACACCACATACACACACACACTCACACACACACACACACACCAACACACACAACACACTACACTACACACACACACACACACACACACCACACAGCACACACACAAGCAAGATGTCTGAGAATGCTCGGATCAGAACAGACGCTGTCTGTTGAATTCCACCGCAATGATCCAACAGCAGTCTGGTCTCCATGGTAAGTGGCTCTGTGGCGGCTATGCATTGCTGGCTTCCATGGACCTCCAGGCATCTCATTGAGACTTTGACTGAATGATCTTGAGCTGACGTGAAGAATATACGTAAAGTTAGCAGGAAGGAAAAATGTACTGTGTGAAATTATTACCTATTTGAGGATGTTATCATTCTAGTTCATCGTCTTATTACTGTTCATCTGCTTAGTTGTTCTTGTCTATTTCTGCCTCTTTCTGTTTAGTTTTCCTTGTCTGTCTGCTTGTTTGTTCTGTCTGTCTGTCTGTCTCTCCTGTTCTCTCTCTCTCTCTCTCTCTCTCTCTCTCTCTCCTCTCTCTCTCTCTCTCTCTCTCTCTCTCTCTCTCTCTCTCAG
>JAPXFY010000019.1:43748726-43751226 GCA_030674185.1 Monoplex corrugatus | reverse complement strand
CATATCCATGTCGGTGTTTATAGCATAAAGGTTATACAGGGGCAGCCACGATGATCGGTCATGTGTCTTATCTGTCCCCTTGTAGTCCGGTTTTCACTTAACCCATTCACGACACTGTTGTCTGAGGCCAGTAGCTGAGATTGCCTAATGCATCTACCCTACGCCCCTAATTTTTCTATGTTCTGCCATTTTCTATTGAAAACTTCAAAGAAAGACCATTAAACATAGGCCTGAAGAAGAGTTATCAATTTCATTTAATGTCTATCCCCATAATGTAACTGGTTAAGGGATAATGGATAAGAACGAGTTTTAGACGCAGACTTTGCTGTTACGAATATTTTCGTGACTTGCGCTGAGTGACCATTGCTACGCTTAGTTATCTTGGATCTAGTTTGCAATAAGTTAAATCTAGATCCTACTCTTCAGTGTGTTGTAAATGAAGTGAGACTGACAAAAATATGCTAATTCCAATAAAAGGTGCTATTAGAGAATTAAAAAAATATTGAAACTAGTTATGCCCATCTGTAGAGAGTTAGAAAAGCAGAATGGATATCTTTAACATTTCTACCAAAATTTGCCTGAGGAAATCTGAAAGACTTTTAAATTTTATGATCTTTGCTTATTTTGAAGAAAACAACACAGGGACAAAAACAAAACCCTGTTAAATCCATGTCGTTGTTTATGATAGCTTGAAATGATCATAATAGACTCCTCTAACTGCGCTAATATCAAAGATACCTCCCCAGTATGTAGAAGCTCAATGGAGAATGAGAAATATCAGCTGTCATATCTGTGCCGTTATTTACGACGTGAGGTTACGTTGTGGGGTAGAACAAGTAATTACTTTTCTTTCTTGGCGATTTCGTTGCAGTCCTGATGTCATTTTATACGTTGTGCTTGTCCCTTTGTCCCTCCTCTTTAATCATTGTTCGTGAGCAGAGAATACTACTGAATACTCTGACATGGAACTACAGAGCATCATCACTATCATCATCCCTCCTCTTTAATCATTGTTCGTGAGCAGAGAATACTACTGAATACTCTGACATGGAACTACAGAGCATCATCACTATCATCATCCCCATTCTCATCATCGTACCATTGCCAAAAAATATGTGACCTCCCACTACGAAATCAGTCTTAACTCGCAGTCAGTCGAACAGCACTAGGAGCTGAAAAGGTGACTGAGGGTCTGTCTGGGGTGTTTTGAATTTCTTTTCAAAATTGATTTCTGTAGACTATAATCTATCCCCACAAATTTTTTCTTGAAAAAATATTATTATTCAATTTAGAATGGTATTTTAATGCACTTATCGCAGCAGAAAGAACGCAATTTCCTACCAAAAGTACCTATTTTTGTCTCTTATTAGGAAGCGTAACCTGTACAGTACCCGCACATGTAAAATATACTGATGGAAAACTGTTTGGTGCACCTTTCAGATAATGGCAGCGAAAATTAGAAACAAACTGGGTCAAAGCCACCAAATAAAGAAATTTAAGGAAAATGTGTAGGAGAGCACACAAAAACTTTAGAGACCGTTTTCTCAAAATGGCCGTCATATACTTTAATGACTTTAAACATACATGACTTCTACATTTTTTTTGAGTACAAGCTTTATTCAAGTACCAAAATAATAAGCAGAATGTACACTTTCCAAAATGCTAGTTAAGACTGATTTCGTGCTGGGAGGTCACATATGTTCCATATTGTGTGGCCTTCTCCAACCTTGCATTGATGGTGACCTCAGTCTTGATGTGTTTGGAGGTGCTTGGGGGATCTGAGGTGGGTGGCGTTGGGTTAGTGACATTGGGGCGGTGCAGAAGATAGTAGAACATAAAGATATGCTGCTTCAAAAGACATACCCATAGCATAGTAGAGACAAAGATTCCTCAAACCAACGGGCAAACTCTGTCTATGCCCGTTTTGTGTGTGTGTGTGTGTGTGTGTGTGTGTGTGTGTGTGGTGTGTGTGTGTGTGTGTGTGTGTGTGTGTGTGTGTATGTGTGTGTGTATGTGTTGTGTGTGTGTATGTGTGTGTGTGTGTGTGTGTGTGTAGGAACAAATCAGTTAGTATGGTAAACAAACTTGTAGCTCTGGGAAAATCGCCAGTGGAGATGCAGATTATATGTCGATGATACGTTGAAATCACAATTATACCCCCAGCCACAATGCATGGGATGTTAATGGGGAAACATATAATGAAATCTGTTCTACGCTGGTGTTTATAACGTAAAGCTAAGCTGGTAGTTATGATCAAGAAAACTCATATCTGTGCTAAAATCATTTAATCTCACCCCTAATCAATCTGTAAAGAAATGAACGGGAGAATAGAAAATGAAAATTGCCAGTCTCAGTTTTTATACAAATTTACTTTCTCTATATTGCTTGATCACCAACGCCATGTGGCAAAGCACTTGATGATGATGATGCTGATATATTGCTTGACTGGAATTTGGAGCTTGATCAAGAGGGATTCGTAGCACCCCGACAATTCCATATA
>JAPXFY010000019.1:43711226-43723726 GCA_030674185.1 Monoplex corrugatus | reverse complement strand
GACAACTAAAATCAGAAACAAACTGGGTCAAAGCCACCAAATAAAGAAATTTAAGGAAAATGTGTAGGAGAGCACACAAGAACTTCAGAGGCCGTTTTCTCAAAATGGCCATCATACAACTGAATGACTTTAAACATACATAACTTCTACATTTTTTTGAGTGTCAAGCTTTATTCAAGTACCAAAATAATCAGCAGAATGTACACTTTCCAGTGATATGTATATCTCAAAATGCGTAAAATGCTCGTTAAGACTGATTTCGTGCTGGCAGCTCAGGTCACATATGGAATTTATTCCGAGATCGGGGGTAACATCAACAGAAAGTGAAACATGAAATCAGCCCATGACACTGACAGTATTTAGTGTGTACGGATATTCAGCAAAAGTGGACAGACTAGTCTTTAGAAAGCTGACACTGACATTTCTGGTAATATCTGCTGATAGCGCTTAGCTGCAATGCTACTTATACAACATCCCCATCAATACTTAAGCTGCTCATGACCGGTGTTGCTGAGATGACAGAATACTAGAAAGAATATTCTCGCCTGGTCCCTCCTCTCCCCAGATCTCTCTTACTCTTTTTTTTTCTACTTTCATCTCTTCAGCTGCCAGCATCCCATTAATCCCGACGATGGAACTGGTTGGGGGGGACTCATCCCAGCTATAGACCGGAGCTGATGCTTACTATGCATGTGTTAATGAAGCACAAACGGAAGGTTAAGCGTGTTGTTGATGGCTTCTTAATATGGGGTGGAGGAGGGGGGTGGGACCATCGCAATCTCATTAACCTAGCAGTGCATGCGCACACCTCACTAGTTCCCTTCCTAACATGCCAGGAATGCATTTCCTTCAAGGCAGGTTCATCCCTCGACTTTTTTGGTGTTGGCTGAAATATGACCCTGGGCGAATTTGATGTCATTTCCTAGTTTTGCTGTGTCGATTCATAAGGAAGGTAGTCCATTGTTTTTGCTTGATGTTGTCAATGTTGTATTGAATTGTACGCCTTTCGTACTGTGGTTTTTGATATACTGTGTTGTAAAGTTGCACGCCTTCCGTTCTGTGGTTTTGCTGAACTGTGTTGTAGACTTCTTTGTTGTGACTGTGTTGTAGACTTCTTTGTTGTGACTGTGTTGTAGACTTCTTTATTGCGATGACTGTGTTGTAGACTTCTTTGTTGTGATGACTGTATTGTAGACTTCTTTGTTGTGACTGTGTTGTAAACTTCTTTGTTGTGATGACTGTGTTTGTAGACTTCTTTGTTGTGGCTGTGTTGTAGACTTCTTTGTTGTGATGACTGAGTTGTAGACTTCTTTGTTGTGGCTGTGTTGTAGACTTCTTTGTTGTGACTGTGTTGTAGACTTCTTTGTTGTGATGACTGAGTTGTAGACTTCTTTGTTGTGGCTGTGTTGTAAACTTCTTTGTTGTGACTGTGGTGTAGACTTCTTTGTTGTGATGACTGAGTTGTAGACTTCTTTGTTGTGATGACTGAGTTGTAGACTTCTTTGTTGTGGCTGTGTTGTAGACTTCTTTGTTGTGACTGTGGTGTAGACTTCTTTGTTGTGATTGTGTTGTAGACTTCTTTGTTGTGACTGTGGTGTAGACTTCTTTGTTGTGACTGTGTTGTAGACTTCTTTGTTGTGACTGTGGTGTAGACTTCTTTGTTGTGACTGTGGTGTAGACTTCTTTGTTGTGACTGTGTTGTAGACTTCTTTGTTGTGACTGTGTTGTAGACTTCTTTGTTGTGACTATGGTGTAGACTGCTTTGTTGTGACTGTGGTGTAGACTTCTTTGTTGTGACTGTGTTGTAGACTTCTTTGTTGTGATGACTGTGTTGTAGACTTCTTTGTTATGACTGTGTTGTAGACTTCTTTGTTATGATGACTGTGTTGTAGACTTCTTTGTTGTGACTGTGTTGTAGACTTCTTTGTTGTGATGACTGTATTGTAGACTTCTTTGTTGTGACTGTGTTGTAGATTTCTTTGTTGTGACTGTGTTGTAGACTTCTTTGTTGTGACTGTGTTGTAGACTTCTTTGTTGTGACTGTGTTGTAGACTTCTTTGTTGTGACTGTGGTGTAGACTTTTTATTATGACTGTGTTGTAGACTTCTTTGTTGTAACTGTGGTGTAGACTTCTTTGTTGTGATGACTGTGTTGTAGATTTCTTTGTTGTAACTGTGTTGTAGACTTCTTTGTTGTGATGACTGTGTTGTAGACTTCTTTGTAGTGACTGTGTTGTAGACTTCTTTGTTGTAACTGTGGTGTAGACTTCTTTGTTGTGACTGTGTTGTAGACTTCTTTGTTGTAACTGTGTTGTAGACTTCTTTGTTGTGACTGTGTTGTAGACTTCTTTGTTGTGACTGTGTTGTAGACTTCTTTGTTGTGATGACTTTGTTGTAGAATTCTTTGTTGTGACTGTGGTGTAGTCTTCTTTGTTGTGATGACTGTGTAGTAGACTTCTTTGTTGTGACTGTGGTGTAGACTTCTTTGTTGTGATGACTGTGTTGTAGACTTCTTTGTTGTGATGATTGTATTGTAGACTTCTTTGTTGTGCTGTATCCCCTGCCCTGTGTTCATAGAGGGGTGGGGTGACAGAAACCTTCATTTTTCTCTGCGGTGTGCTCACTAAGTCTGGTGCTGCAAGTAAGCAACAATTGTTGTTGTCAGTAGTAGTTGGAATTTGGAGTTGGAGTTTGTTCAAGCGGGATTCATGGCACTCGGGCATTTCCATATGCACTCCACCCAGATCTGCCAGCATTTATCTGGCATACACCCCCAGCTTGTGCAAAACCTATGTTGCTGGTAAGGTTTCGAAATGGGGATAAATGGGGATGGGGGGGGGGGGGGGCGGCGGCAAGAGACCTAGGAAGCATTAAGCTGACATCACCAGAATGATGAAAACATTAAACTGGGCGGCGAACAGGCCGCTTTTTAACCCTGTCTACCAGCATCCTGCATTGCCAGCCATGCTTGCAAAAAAACAACAACTTAACCTTTTGACTCCCTCACCCTATCCACCAGCTTCCTGCAAGAAGATGGTGGATAGGGTGAGGGCGTCAAAGGGTTACGTTTTTGCAGTTGGTGAATAGGGTGTTGGAGTCAGAGAGTTAATGTTGCTAAATCTCAGTGGGGAACACAGATAATAATTATTTCGTGTTTATTGGATCGGAACAGGCACTGTTGAACAGCGCTGAAGTGACCCAGTGTCTCCTCTTTGGGACTGACCACACGGCGACTGGATATCAATAGCTGCTTTGCAGTCCTAAGTCTGTAGTGCACGGGCTGACAGTAACGGCACTGGCACTGCATGAAATGGGATAGACGGGGAGAAAAATGTCCGGGGCTGAATCTGCTATGGTGATAGGTTTTGGTTTACAAAGCCTTCCACTCACATTTTTCTGTATTTGTTACCTTCTTCCTTTTCTTCGATGAAATGCCCTTTGTGTCTCCTCTGTGTTGTTTTTTCTTTCTTTCTTTCTTTCTTTCTTTCTTTGCTGCTTTCTGTCTTTTTCTCTTCCACCACTTTTTCACTCTTTCATCCTTTTCATTATTTCTTTACAACTTTCTCTGCTTCTTTGTAACAGCTTTGAAATTGCTTTTTCGCTTTTTTTTTTTAAATACTTCCATTGACTGAGTTTTCTACATCAGAGGAGCCATGTCATTGTGAACGTTCCCTTTGATGTTGTTGATGTCGCTGATGCTGTTGCGGTTATTGTTGTTGTTGTTGTCGTCGTTGTCAAGCGGTGATGACGGTGCCGTTGACAGATGAGGGTTTATCCCGCTTTTGTTGTCCATCCTCTTCCTAATCCTCATCCTCATTTTCCTCCTCCTCCTCATTATTTTCACCAATATCCCCCCCCCCCCCCCCCCCGTCATTATCATCATCATCACCTTTAAGGAAAACTTCAACAAACACACAACAACTACGTGCAGCAGCAGTTGTAGTTAAACCTTTCATTACTTTTCTGAACACTGTTCCTCGTGTGCTGGGGAGGGAGAGAGAGAGAGAGAGAGAGAGAGAGAGAGAGAGAGAGAGAGAGATACAGAGACAGAGAGACAGAGAGACAGAGAGACAGAAAGACAGAGAAACAGAGACAGAGAGAGACAGAGAGAGAGAGAGAGAGAGACAGACAGACAGAGAGAGGAGAGAGGTAGAGGAGAAAGAAAGAAGAGAGACAAGAGGAAGAGAGAGAGAGAGAGAGAGAGAGAGAAAGAGGCAGAGACAGAGACAGAGAGAAAGAGAGAGAGAGGGGAGACAGGGAGAGGAGAAAGAAAGAGAAAAGAGAGACTGGAGGAAGAGAGAGACAGACAGAGAGAAAAAGAGATAGAGAGAGAGAGGAGACAGGGAGAGGAGAGAAAGAGAGAGAGAGAAAGAGAGAGAGGGAGAGAGTGGGAGGGAGAGAAAAAGCGAGTGAGAAAGAGAGAGAGAGAGAGGGGGAGAAAGAGAGAGAGAGAAAGAGAGACAACGAGAAAGAGATCTAGAGAGAGCGGGGATGGGGAAAGAGAAAGAAAAAAGCAAAGAGAAGCACAGACAGACACAGAGACAGAGAAGGGAGAGGAGAGAGAGAGAGAGAGACAGACAGACATACAGAGACAGAGAAACAGAGAGACAGAGAGACAGAGAGAGACAGAGACAGAGACAGAGAAAGAGAGACAGACAGAGACATAGAAACAAATAGAGACAGAGACAGAGACAAAGCGGAGACAGACAGACAAACAGACAGACAGACAAAAATGCCCAACGTACCAACACACATACTACTCGACAGGATCAAGGACTGAGGTCTCAGATGACTGTGGACAAACAGAAATGGCAAAGTGATGTCCACAGTCTGGAAACGCCGCCAGATCTCCTCGTCCCTTATTGAGATGGCCCGTTTGGAACAGGAGCCTGGGAGGGGAGGGGTGTGTGTAGAGGGGCCAAGAAAAAATACAACACTTATGCTTGGACAGTGTCCAATTCTCTGTGGAAACAAAGCTGCGCAATGAATGACTGCAGCAGTTAAATTAATAAGAGGATGGTGGTGAATGGACTGAATACAGACACACGCGCCCACAACTGCCATGGACTGTTTGCATCCTTTTATTTACCCATCAATCGTGTGTTTCCTTAGAGCGTCTGGAGGGGCCTGGACTTCTGTAAACGATTACCCAAGTCTGGATACAATCCTACTGTAGCAAACAACTTCCATTCATCTGGCAAAGCAAACTTTTGCAATAGGTGACTCTGGCAGTCAGGTGCATGGAGTCGGATAATTAGGTTTAAAATTGTGCATCGTGCGCTCACAAGTGTCATGGAATGTTTGTGTCTTTTTGTTTAGCAAGACATGGTGTGTCTCCTCCAGTCTTTAGACAGTGGGGCCATCTGTCAATGAACACGCAAGTCTGGTTTAGATGCTGCTCGATTGATCGTTGCTGGAAATGCACGTTCAGTATTTGCTGATTGTATTTTCTTTGCCTGCGCATCTACTTTTGTAATTAGCAAAGATTGGGCAAACTTCTTCATGAAAGAAATATACTAGAATAAAAGCTTTCAACAGAACTCATACAATTGATCAGATCAATTAAAGACTTTCGGATTTTCTTATTGTTGCAATCTACATAAACCTACATAAACTAGCAACCCTCATCTAATCCCATTCTGTTTTTTGTGTTTAGTTCTCCTGAATGTCTACTGTCATTATCTTCCTCTCCCTTCCCCAATCCCCAACAAATGGTGCATGGTTACCAGACTGGCTTTAGAAATTTACTGTTCATTTGCCCTGGGAAATAACAAGGAACTGCAGCAGTGAAAAATGGCGAAGTAATTAGTTCGTTTTGTGCTGCAAAGGAATGAGTGATTCCATCGGTTGTCAATTAGATCGAGGGATTAAATTAAAAGTAAGAAAGATAATTAAAAATAAAATAAGAAAGAGTGTAGAGGGCTGGTCCCTATGGCGGGATTGAAATTAAAATTAATCGATTGATTGATTGATTGATTGACTGATTGATTGATTGAGAGAGAGATGGAGATAGAGAGGGAGAGAAAGAAAGAAAGACAAAAAGACAGAAATAGACAGAGACAGACAGACAGAAGACAGACAGAGACAGAGAGAGACAGGCACAGAAATAGACAGACAGACAGAGACAGAAAGAGAAAGAGACAGATACAGACAGAGCGAGATACAAAGAGAGAGAGAGAGAGAGAGAGGAGAGAGAGAGAGAGAGGGGGGGGGGAGTGAGTGAGAAAGAGAGAGACAGAGAGACAGACAGAGAGAAAGAGAGACAGCAAGACAGAGAGACAGAGAGACAGAGAGACAGAGACAGACAGACAGAGAAAATAAGCAGACAGAGACAGACATAGAACACACACACACACACACACACACACACACACACACACACACACACACACACACACACACACACACACACACACACCCATATATCTATATATATATATATATATCTATATATACATGGAGAGAGAGAGAAAGAGACAGACAAACAAACAGACAGACAAACAGAGAAAAATAGAGAGGCAGACAGAGAGACAGAGAGAGGAAAAGAGAGAGAGAGAGAGAAACAGAGACAGAGAAAGAAAGAGAGACATATTGAGAGAAAGAGTCAGACAGACAGACACAGACAGACAGAGACAGAGACTGACAGGAACGAAAGCTTGTACTGCTTTGTCCCTCGTGTCCTCAGATATCTCCCCCGTCCCTTGTCTACATCGTTCTCTCCAGCCATCACCTCCACCTCCACCTCCATCTCTTCTCCATCCCTCCTACTCATCCTGACCATCCTACCGGTCATGGGACGTAGATGAGCGAAGCCCCAGCTAAAGCCCAGCTCGATGTTTGAACAAAACAGACTGTTAATGAAGCATAAACGTGAGGCTTAACAGGCTGCTGATGGCTTATTCAGATGGGGAGCGGGTCCATCACAATCTCATTAACATGGCCATCGCGTGCATTCGCTTCACTGGTATCACTTCTTGACACGCCTGGAAGTTATTTTCCACCAGAGAAGTTAAGTGGTCCTGGAACCTGACCCAGCCAGTGCCAGCAGCTGGTCGGAGATCGTGATATATTATGTTCTTTTAATGACTCAAGATCTTGCCACCGTGATGGGTTTATGTCCACGGGTTTATTGTCTGATCATGCCATAGTTCTATTAGATTCATTTCCATCCCATGGGCTATGTGTAGTGTTGATATTTTTGGGTGGGTGCGTGGGGGAGGAGTACTTTTTATGATGTGAGAAAAGTTTATATGCAGTGGAGGATTATGTTTACATTCAGTTTATGTGTTTATTAGTTAAATTTTGTTTTATTTCATATTCTTGGTTTTAGTATTACCATCCTTTTTTTTGAAGATGAGATACACAATATACATATCATTACAATGTAACCAGATAAGATGCACAGGTATACATATCATTACAATGTAACCAGATAAGATACACAATATACATATCATTACAATGTAACCAGATAAGATACACAGGTATACATATCATTACAATGTAACCAGATAAGATACACAATATACATATTACAATGTAACCAGATAAGATACACAGGTATACATATCATTACAATGTAACCAGATGAGATACACAGATATACATATCATTACAGTGTAGCCAGATAAGATACACAGATATACATATCATTACAATGTAGCCAGATAAGATACACAATATACATATCATTACAGTGTAGCCTGATAAGATACACAGATATACATATCATTACAATGTAACCAGATAAGATACACAATATACATATCATTACAGTGTAGCCAGATAAGATACACAGATATACATATCATTACAATGTAGCCAGATAAGATACACAATATACATATCATTACAGTGTAGCCAGATAAGATACACAGATATACATATCATTACAATGTAACCAGATAAGATACACAATATACATATCATTACAGTGTAGCCTGATAAGATACACAGATATACATATCATTACAATGTAACCAGATAAGATACACAATATACATATCATTACAGTGTAGCCTGATAAGATACACAGATATACATATCATTACAATGTAACCAGATAAGATACACAATTATACATATCATTACAGTGTAGCCAGATAAGATACACAGATATACATATCATTACAATGTAGCCAGATAAGATACACAATATACATATCATTACAATGTAGCCAGATGAGATACACAGATATACATATCATTACAATGTAGCCAGATGAGATACACATATCATTACAGTAATGACAGATTGATACAAATATTAATATAAGATACAACCCATACACTAGGTAAAACCTCAGGACCTGGCCAACTTATGGCCTACGTACAGGCTTAAGGCTTGTGCCATGGTCTTCTTCATCACATGGCACCAGTGGCATTAGTGCATAATGTGACCTGCCACCACGAAATCAGTCTTCATTAACTCGCAGTCAGTCGAACAGCACTAGGAGCTGAAAAGGTGACTGAGGGTCTATCTGGGGTGTTTTGACTTTTTCTCAAAATTGATTTCTGTAGACTATAATCCATCCCCCACAGCAATTTTTTTCTTGAAAAAATATTGTTAATCAATTGAAAATGGTAGTTTAATGCACTGATCGCAGCAGAAAGAATGCAATTTCCTATCAAAAGTGTCTATTTTTGTCTCTTATTATGAACCGTAACCTGTACAGTACCCGCACATGTAATATACCGACGGAAAGCTCTTTGGTGCACCTTTCAGATGATGACAGCTAAAATCAGAAATAAACTGGGTCAAAGCCACCAAATAAAGAAATTTAAGGAAAATGTGTAGGAGAGCACAAAAAAATTAGAGGCCGTTTTCTCAAAATGGCCGTCATAAACTTAATGACTTTAAACATACATAACTTCTACATTTTTTTTAGCACAAGCTTTATTCAAGTTCCAAAATAACCAGCAGAATGTACACTTTCCAGTGATATGTATATCTCAAAATGCGTAAAATGCTCGTTAAGACTGATTTCGTGCTGGCAGCTCAGGTCACATATGGAATTTATTCCGAGATCGGGGGATAACATCTAGAGAAAGTGAAACATGAAATCAGCCCATGACACTGACAGTATTTAGTGTGTACGGACATTCAGCAAAAGTGGAGAGACTAGTCTTTAGAAAGCTGACACTGACATTTCTGGTAATATCTGCTGATAGCGCTTAGCTGCAATACTACTTATACAACATCCCCATCAATACTTAAGCTGCTCATGACGGTGTTGCTGAGATGACAGAATACTGGAAAGAATATTCTCGCCTGGTCCCTCGTCTCCCCAAATCTCTCTTACTCTTTTTTTTTTCTACTTTCACCTCTTCAGCTGCCATGCCAGCATCCCATTAATCCCGACGATGGGGTTGGTGGGGGGGGGGGGACTCATCCCAGCTATAGACCGGAGCTGATGCTTACTATGCATGTGTTAATGAAGCACAAACGGGAGGTTAAGCGTGTTGTTGATGGCTTCTTAATATGGGGTGGAGGAGGGGGGTGGGACCATCGCAATCTCATTAACCTAGCAGTGCATGCGCACACCTCACTAGTTCCCTTCTTAACATGCCAGGAATGCATTTCCATCAAGGCAGGTTCATCCCTCGACTTTTTTGGTGTTGGCTGAAATATGACCCTGGGCGAATTTGATGTCATTTCCTAGTTTTGCTGTGTCGATTCATAAGGAAGGTAGTCCATTGTTTTTGCTTGATGTTGTCAATGTTGTATTGAATTGTACGCCTTTCGTACTGTGGTTTTTGATGTACTGTGTTGTAAAGTTGCACGCCTTCCGTTCTGTGGTTTTGCTGAACTGTGTTGTAGACATCTTTGTTGTGACTGTGTTGTAGACATCTTTGTTGTGATGACTGTGTTGTAGACTTCTTTGTTGTGATTGTGTTGTAGACTTCTTTGTTGTGATGACTGTGTTGTAGACTTCTTTGTTGTGATGACTGTATTGTAGACTTCTTTGTTGTGACTGTGTTGTAGACTTCTTTGTTGTGATGACTGTGTTGTAGACTTCTTTGTTGTGATTGTGTTGTAGACTTCTTTGCTGTGACTGTGTTGTAGACTTCTTTGTTGTGACTGTGTTGTAGACTTCTTGTTGTTGTGACTGTGTTGAAGACTTCTTTGTTGTGACTGTGTTGTAGACTTCTTTGTTGTGACTGTGTTGTAGACTTCTTTGTTGTGACTGTGTTGTAGACTTCTTTGTTGTGATGACTGTATTGTAGACTTCTTTGTTGTGACTGTGTTGTAGACTTCTTTGTGTGATGACTGTTTGTAGACTTCTTTGTTGTGACTGTGTTGTAGACTTTTTTGTTGTGACTGTGTTGAAGACTTCTTTGTTGTGACTGTGTTGTAGACTTCTTTGTTATGACTGTGTTGTAGACTTCTTTGTTGTGACTGTGTGTAGACTTCTTTTATGACTGTGTTGTAGACTTCTTTGTTGTGAACTGTGTTGTAGACTTCTTTGTTGTGACTGTGTTGTAGACTTCTTTGTTGTGACTGTGTTGTAGACTTCTTTGTTGTGACTGTGTTGTAGACTTCTTTGTTGTGACTGTGTTGTAGACTTCTTTGTTGTGACTGTGTTGTAGACTTCTTTGATGTGACTGTGTTGTAGACTTCTTTGTGTGACTGTGTGTAGACTTCTTTGTTGTTGACTGTGTTGTAGACTTCTTTGTTGTAACTGTGTTGTAGACTTCGTTGTTGTGATGACTGTGTTGTAGACTTCTTTGTTGTGATGACTGTGTTGTAGACTTCTTTGTTTGCTGTATCCCTTGCCCTGTGTTCATAGAGGGGTGGGGTGACAGAAACTTCATTTTTCTCTACGGTGTGCTCACTAAGTCTGGTGCTGCAAGTAAGCAACAATGGTTGTTGTCAGTAGCAGTTGGAATTTGGAGTTGGAGTTTGTTCAAGCGGGATTCATGGCACTTGGGCAGTTCCACATGCACTCCACCCAGATCTGCCAGCATTTATCTGGCATACACCCTCAGCTTGTGCAAAACCTATGTCGCTGGTAAGGTTTCGAAATGGGGATGGGGGGGGGGGGGGGGCGGCAAGAGACCTAGGAAGCATTAAGCTGACATCACCAGAATGATGAAAACATTAAGATGGGCGGCGAACAGGCCGTTTTTAACCGTGTCTACCAGCATCCTGCATCGGCAGCCATGCTTGCAAAACAAAAACTGAACCTTTAGACTCCCTCACCCTATCCACCAGCTTCCTGCAAGAAGATGGTGGATAGGGTGAGGGCGTCAAAGGGTTACGTTTTTGCAGTTGGTGAATAGGGTGTTGGAGTCAGAGGGTTAATGTTGCTAAATCTCAGTGGGGAACACAGATAATAATTATCTCGTGTTTATTGGATCGGAACAGGCACGTTGAACAGCGCTGAAGGACCCAGGGTCTCCTCTTTGGGACTGACCACATGGCGACTGGATATCAACAGCCGCTGTGCAGTCCTAAGTCTGTAGTGCACGGGCTGACAGTAACGCCACTGGCACTGCATGAAATGGGATAGACGGGGAGAAAAATGTCCGGGGCTGAATCTGCTATGGCGATAGGTTTTGGCTTACAAAGCCTTCCACTCACATTTTTCTGTATTTGTTACCTCTTCCTTTTCTTCGATGAAATGCCCTTTGTGTCTCCTCTGTGTTGTTTTTTCTTTCTTTCTTTCTTTCTTTTTCTTTGCTGCTTTCTGTCCTTTTCTCTTCCACCCTTTTTCACTCTTTCATCCTTTTCATTATTTCTTTACAACATTCTCTGCTTCTTTGTAACAGCTTTGAAATTGCTTTTTCTCTTTTTTTTTTTAAATACTTCCATTGACTGAGTTTTCTACATCAGAGGAGCCATGTCATTGTGAACGTTCCCTTTGATGTTGTTGATGTCGCTGATGCTGTTGCGGTTATTGTTGTTGTTGTTGTTGTCGTTGTCATCGTTGTCAAGCGGTGATGACGGTGCCGGTGACGGATGAGGGTTTATCCCGCTATTGTGGCCATCCTCTTCCTAATCTCCTCCTCCTCCTCATTATTTTCACCAGTATCCCCCCCCCCCCCCGTCATTATCATCATCATCACCTTTAAGGAAAACTTCAACAACACACAACACTACGTGCAGCAGCAGTTGTAGTTAAACCTTTCATTACTTTTCTGAACACTGTTCCTCGTGTGCTGGGGAGGGAGGGAGAGAGAGAGAGAGAGAGAGAGAGAGAGAGAGAGAGAGAGAAGAGAGATACAGAGACAGAGAGACAGAGAGACAGAAAGACAGAGAAACAGAGACAGAGAGAGACAGACAGAGAGAGAGAGAGAGAGACAGACAGACAGAGAGAGAGAGAGGGAGAGGAGAAAGAAAGAAGAGAGACAAGAGGAAGAGAAGAGAGAGAGAGAGAGAGAGAAAGAGGCAGAGACAGAGACAGAGAGAAAGAGAGAGAGAGGGGGGACAGGGAGAGGAGAAAGAAAGAGAAAAGAGAGACAGGAGGAAGAGAGAGAGAGACAGAGAGAGACAGAGAG
>JAPXFY010000019.1:43696226-43706226 GCA_030674185.1 Monoplex corrugatus | reverse complement strand
TGCGTATGGAACTGAAAGCTTTGAAATCCTCAAAAGGAGGTTGACGTAGGAACAAATAGACACAGAGATGTCCAGAAAATGTCAGGGAACGGACAGTCTTGGAGATGACGCCAACGCTATGAAAGGCAAATGACTTCTTGTTGGAGAGCAGCAAGTTGAATGACATGTGTACAGAGTGGTGTCCCCAGTGGTCAAGACATCTACATATAGGAGTTTGTGGAGTTTGGAGTTTGCTCAAGAAGGATTGATCTCACCGGGACAATTCCATATGCGCTCCTTCATAATCTGACGGCAATTATCTGGTAGACGTTTTGAGCCTGGGGCAAAGCCCTGTACACTGACTAGGTCTTGAAATGGGGAGGGAGAGAGGAGGAAGAAAAAAACTGTGAAAGACTCAGCTGACATCACCCGAGTAATGGACACATTAACCCTTTGATTCCCACACCCTGTCCACCAGCATCCCACATTGTCAACCATGCTAGCACAATAAAAAACTTAACCCTTTTGATTCCTTCACCCTATCCACCAGCTTCCTGTAGGAAGCAGATGAAGAAGAAAAAGAAGAAGAAGAAGAAGAAAGAAAAAACAACAACAACAACAACAACCAACAACAATAACAACAACAACAACAACAACAAATAACAACAACAACAACAATAACAAGAAAGTCATCCCTGACAAAATATTATAAAACGACAGACTTTCATAGGCGTAAAAAGAAAAAAGAGTCTGCAAAGAAAAGAAACAAAACTGGTATCGATCTTCTCTGATGACTTTCATCTGCCCAAGGGCAATGTCCCCACTTTCACGCCGTGGATATGATGTGATAAGGACAGAATGACTTCGATGATGCATTGTCTGAAATGAGTAGCATGGTGAAATGCTACTGCAGAAAATGTTGCAGCAAAAAATAAAACAAAACGAAACAAAACATGCCAGCGCAATATTAACAACATTGCGAAGATGGTGAAATCATCTTAATACTCTCCTTCTACATATGAGAGAGAGAGACAGGGACAGAGACAAAGAGTCAGAGAGAGACACAGACAGACAGACAGACAGACAGAAAGTGAGACAGAGATAGAGAAAGAGAGAGAGAGAGACAAACAGACAGACAGACAGACAGACAGAAAGTGAGAGAGAGAGAGAGAGAGAGAGAAAGTGAGTGAGTGAGAGAGAGAGAGAATAAAGAGAGAGAGAGAGAGGAGAGAGACCACAGGGAGAGAGACAGACAGACAGACAGACATACATACATACACAGACAGACAAGACAGAGAGACAGAGAGACAGACAGACAGAGAGACAGAGACAGAAAGACAGACAGAAAGACAGACAGACAGACAGACAACAGAAGTGGGAGATGGAAACTATACAGTCCTAGTGGTGGCAGTTGTTTCATAAGACCACCCGTAATATCAGCATCCTGTCACCCGACGCCCACAGTCCATCTTGGTCCATTTCGCCCCCAAACCGCTAAACATAACGCCTGTAATTTCACTGTCTGGCCACTGACCATTCAGCCGTGCTTCGTCGTTAGGTAAACCTGAATGCTTGACCCTTCCCTTGTCTTCGACAGAGTTGTCTGGATCAAGGACACAGTGGAAAGGTCATTACAAATTTGCCAAGGACGAACCAGACCAGTTGTTAATGTCATAAGCGTAGGTTTGATTTTTTTTTCTCGTATTTCAAATCTTTTTACATGCTGGAACTTATGTAGTTTCATTTCTGCCATCCTATTTTTATGTCATATTCTGTAGATCACTTTGATCGCCACTGAGACGATTTTTACAAAGGTTAGAAGATGGAAATGATAATCATGATGCTATGCAGTTTCACTAGAATAGAGACTGTGTCTCAGGGCTGCTCTGTGATCTTACTTTCTGAACATATCCTGGCATCAACTAGGCCTGAGAGATACAGATCGATCGTTATTGACCGTTATTGATGTTTAAAGTCCAGCTGACTGCGTACAGCCATATCAGGGCTATAACCGCTTCAAAACATACAACACTTGACAACAGGAATGAAAAGAAAAGAAAATTAAATACATATATCAATGCATTCGCGCGCGTAATCTAAGGATATACCGCTGGAGTTGACCACTCCGCCCAATTTAATGCGCAGGGGATTTAAACACACACACACACACCTGAACGCAAATTTAGGCATACCTAAGAACACTAAACCATATATAACAACGGGCATAAATTACATCAAATTGCTTCCGCATATCTCACCTCCCTAGATCCAAAAATGCACTTAATGCATGTAGTCCATTATCAATCCTAAGAGAAAAATACGTAAGACTTTATGGAACACATACAGGTAAATGGACCAATAAAGTAGAAAGTGATAGGAAGAAATGACAGAAAAGCAAAGGAACAACGCAGAAACAAAGAGAGTGACAGAAAAGAGGCAATTTCTGGCACAGAATTTCCAGAAGGTGGGCATATTATTTATACTGAAAGAGCCCCCGGCATCCCCACGGGAGAGAGAGATACAGATACCTGCCGTGAAGTCAGATCTTAACCACACCCACAGTTAATGCATCTGTGAAGTGATGAAGACTCGTCTCTGTGGTGTAAGTCTTCCCAATAATCCCATAACATGCTCAACTCTGCGTAGAGGCTGGTTCGGGCCAAAACTATCACAGAATGGTTTAGACAGGATTGTTACGATTCGTACCCACACTCTTTCAGATGATAGTCCCCTGCTCTAACAGTGACAGGAGAAGAGTGGCAGAATGGTTCAGACGTTCGCCTGCCAATAACTAAACTCGAGGTTCCAGGGTTCGCTCCCCGTAGAGGCCTCGACTTTTCTCCTCAGTTTCACTGGAAAATCGAACTAAACGTCAAGTCCTTCGGAAAGGGACGAAAAACGAATCGGACCCGTGTGCCTTCTGGTTGCGCACACTGAAGATCCCACGGCAATTGAAAATCGTGAAGAGCAGGGCATTGCCGGTTGCCTTGGTATGAAATATTGAAGAGATAGGTCGATTTCCCAGATCCCACCCTTTGAAAACCAATTAGCCTTCTTGCCTTTCTGAAATCTTGGTAAAAAAGGTGAATATTAGCATGAATTTGAAGCGAGGGAGAGGGAATGAGCGCCGACCTCGTGGTGCTGGCCCCCGGAAAAGTTGAGATCTCTGTCACCTCACTCCCCTACGACCTCAGGGTTATAGAACTATCTAGGTAGGACCTCAGGACCTGGCCAGCTCTTGGGTTTATGTGCAGCTTAAGGCGTGAGCCGTGATCATTCTGAATTTTCTTCATCACATGGCACCTGTGATGATGATGTATATGGAATTCATTCCCAGCGCGGAGACGTCGTCTTGAGAAATTGAAGCTGAAACTGAAAATGACTGGTATTGTCAGAGCTGTTAGTCAGTGAGCAGATTAAGTCTTAGTCTTTACGTGTGTCCTGCATGTGGAGTGTGGATTTTGTTCAAAATGGATTCATCACACTTAGACAATTCGATACGCATTTCACATAAACCTGCCTGAATTTTTATATGGCACCCTCTTTGAGTCTGGTCCAACCTGTGCAGATGCTCAAGAAACGGTCATGTTTTCACCATAACCGAAAACTGTAGTAGATTCTCAATAAAATGTTACGTTATTAATGCAAGTAGTAGCAGATCCTCAGAGGATGTGAATGATTTTTTCCTGTAACTGGAAATAATATCAGATAGCCAAGGCCGTAATTAGAAATAATACATTTCCAAAGGACTTCAGTGCAAATCCCACGATCGTAGTAAGCGGCAGATTCTCAGTGGATGTTGTCCATGATCAACAAGTAATGTAAGACTGCCTTCTGACGTAATCTTGTCTTTGATGTACTTGTCTTGTCTTCCCTTGTCTTGTCTAGTCTGGCCTTGCCTTGCCTTGCCTTGCCTTACTTTACCTTGCCTTACCTTGTCTTGTCTTGTCTGGTCTGGCCTTGCCTTGCTTTGCCTTGCTTTGACTTGCCTTGCCTTGCCTTGCCTTGCTTTGCTTGCCTTGCCTTGCCTTGCCTTGCCTTTGCCTTGCCTTGCCTTGCCTTGCCTTGCCTTGCTTTGCCTTGCCTTCCTTGCCTTGCCTTGCCTTGCCTTGCCTTGCCTGCTTACCTTGTCTTGTCTTGTCTGGTCTGGCCTTGCCTTGCCTTGCCTTGCCTTGCCTTGTCCGATCTTGTATTGTCGAGTCTGGTCTTCTTTTTTTGACATCAAATACGCGTTCGGATTCCTTTTTGTGTATTTCTGGTTCTTGGTTCTTTTTCTTTTAATGTACTGAACAACAATGGTGGTGTGTTGGGAATTACTGGAATATTTTGTTTTCTTTCTCACCAACTCGTTTTTTAAATGATGATCAGTATCAATGCAGTTAATCAAACAACACAAAATACATTACATATTAAACATTAAAGATATTTGACTTCGAAGTGCATAATGCCACACAACATCGAGTTCATGTACATTATGATAATCTTTTCTGTCTCTCTCTCTGTTTCTCTTTTTCCTCTGCTTCTCTCCATCCTTTCTCTATTTTTTCCCCGATACAAGCTTACTTTTCAATTCTGTAAAAGTCAGATAATATGCATCATTACATCATAAAACACACTTTGTCACAGAGCAATGTACATGAGTCAGAGAAAAAATATACCTCAACAATAAATTGTTCATCAGTTTTGCAGAAGATTAATCTGTAATTTAGAAGTAGTATCGACGAAAAATAATGTTTCCATTCAAGTGTAATGTCTGTATACATCATCTTTTTCTTCTGGTAACAGGAGTACAGGCTTAATATCATTCATATTCTACAAGAGGCAGAGGAACCTCATGGGACTTCTATTATCATTTCTGTTGTTATACTCACCAACCCGATTCTGACCAATTTCCTGCTGGACGTAAAGGAGAATGGAAGGGAACAACTGGTGGGAAGTGACCTAGACTTCGCATATGTCTAGGTGGGGAAAAAAACAGCTTTTGAATACAGGGATGTTGTAGACGCATAGACAAGCACGCAAAAAGAAGAAGAGTCGGACCACCTCAAACACTCGTTGTCTGTTGATGGAGGGAGAGGGAAGGGGGAAGCACCACTACAATAGGAGAAGATAGGTCTGATTGGAAAGTACTTGCACATACACAGGACATACAGACACAGACACAGACACAGACACACAGACACACAGACACACACACACACACACACACACACACACACACACACACACACACACACAACACACACGCACACACCTCTTCGGTCATGTGAAACAGTCTCCTTTTAAAAGAATAATGAATTTCTCTGAAAATGGTAAACATAATTGAATGAAAAGAAAAACGACATACTCAAAACAAGCAAGCAATCAAACAAACAAATAAACAAACAAACAAACAAACAAACAAGCAGGTAGGCAAACTGAAGATCACACATAGCAACTTCCCCAACTCGTCCCACCCCCCCAAAAAATAAAAGTCATATAGAAGAGAGATTTAAACAAGCAAAATGTTAAGAAAATGTATGCTGAAGCCTTAAAATAGTCCTGGGTGGGGAAATTTAAAACCACAAACACAAACGCAAAACATTTTCTACTGAATTCTAATAATCTTCTTAAAAGAGAAAGAGAAAAAAAATGGCTTCAACCATAAACTTTACAAAGTTAAAAGCAAACTGTTTTCATACACACATTTAATGTAAACACTATTTTGGGGAAAGCTAAAACCAATCTTGTCGGTAGATTTACTTTCAAAACCGATTGTGTCACTACAAATAAAAAAAAGTCCAGCTCCTGTACAATAAGATGAAATTTAGTCGCCGGATTGAAAAGGGAGTTTATTACTCTGTAACAGTCCAATAATATATATATATGTACATGTTGTATAGTTGTATATGTATATCTATAGAACTAATATTATGTATACATATAACTAATTGTGAATTTTATAGAAATATGACACACATGTAAATGGTTATGTTTGTAAAGGATAAAACTTGTCAGAAAAAAATGTATTAAGGAAACTGAACGGAATATACACACGTGGTATTTCTGCAACAACAACTGCCAGTATTGTTCCATATCTAGAGGAATACACACTTGTTTCCAGTAGGACTGTTATCAAGACAACGTTGACTCTGTTGGAGTTTTGTTTAATTAGTGCATTGTAAATGTGTATGTCTTTGTGTCGTTATCCATGCATATTTTGTAAGCTATGCTCATGGAATTGTTGAGGGTTATGGCCATACAATCAACCCTTTGACTCCCGAACCCTGTCCATCATCATCCTGCATTGTCACCCATGCTAACAAAGCAAAAAACCTAACCCTTTGATTCCCTTACTTTATCCACCAGCTTCCGGTATGAAGCCGGTAGATAGGGTGAGGGAGTCAAAGGGTTAATTGTTTGCAGTTGGTGGATAGGGTGCGGGAGTCAAAGAGTTAGTTGTTTGCAGTTGGTGGATAGGGTGAGGGAGTCAAAGGGTTAATTGTTTGCAGTTGGTGGATAGGATGCGGGAGTCAAACAGTTAATTTTTTTTGCAGTTGGTGGGTAGGGTGTGGGAGGCGAAAGGTTCATTATTTTGCAGTTGGTGGATGGAAAGCGGGAGTCAAAGCGTTAATTTTTTTTGCAGTTAGTGGATAGGGTGCGAGAGTCAATGGGTTAAGTTTTTGCAATTGGTGGATAGGGTGAATGAGTCAAAGGGTTGAGTTGTTTGCAGTTGGCGGATAGTGTGAGGGAGTCAAAAGGTTAATTTTTTTTGCAGTTGGTGGATAGGGTGCCGGAGCCAAAGGGTTAAAGCATTCGTGCTGGTTTGCATGTCCCATATTCAGACTGATTATCTCTCCCCAAGGCTCCCAGCAGAATGCCATGTGGACAGACAATGTTTGAAAGTAAATTATGGATCACTCTGACATAGTGAAGGGAATTTTTGCGATTGCTCACAAATGGCGAAGTAATTATCTCTGCTGCTGCATCCCCCCCACCCCTTCTCCACTCCAAGTGCAAATCAGTGAGAGATTGATCGTTTGGCAAACAGATTTGGAAAATTAAATATGAATAAGAACGCGAAAGGAGAAATTGTGTGAGCCTGCAGCGAGCCAACCAGTTTCGTGAACATAAAAACGCGCGCGTGTGCGCGCGCACATACACACACACACGTGCGCACACGCACACACACACATACATACACACATATATATACATATATATATATATATATATATAGATATAAATATATATATAAGACACACACATTGGCACACACACACACACACACACACACACACACACACACACACACACACACACACACACACACACACACACAAACACACACACAATCGCTCTCCTCTCTCCACACACACACACACACACACACGCACACACACACACTCACACGCACACACATTTACACTCATATCGTGAAATCACAGTCCCACAGTCCATATATTATAAAAATACATGTTAACAAATACACAAGCAGGCACGCACACATTCTCATCTTACTGCCTGGTTGACCTTTTTCGCAGTTTTTATTTTTGTTTATGAATGAACGTTTTGGGCAAAACTGATTTTGTAAGGACGCCTTAATGAAAACATCGACCTGATGGTAGCAGTTTGAAACGGCCTGCTACAAGGTGACTTTTATGAGACACTATCTTTTTTTGCTTTCTGGAACACTCTCAACTCATACAAACTATTCCTGATGTGTGTGTGTGTGTGTGTGTGTGTGTGTGTGTGTGTGTGTGTGTGTGTGTGTGTGTGTGTTTGTATGTTGTTGTGTGTGTGTGTGTTGTGTGTGTGGCGTGCGCGCACGCGCTCGCGTTAGAATGGGCTTCATGGACAACACCAGTCATCCATTCATTTTCGTATGCTTTACTTCTCCCTTGTAGAAAAGGGACAGGTACGTATTTGCAGCAGGGTAAACTTGGACAGTGACAGGAAACTGGTTATCTGCATATTTGGCAACCACGTTCGATCACCGTAACCTCAAAGTTTAGGAGTAAATGTTCTAAACAACCATTTCACTATCCTATCCGATAAATACAGTGAATATAGAACTGGTCCAACTTCTTTCACCCTCACAGTGTCAGACCGATGAACACATCAGCTGTATATTCCAGACTGACGAAGTTAAACCCTCCCATCTACCATCGAACCCCCCCCCCCCTGACCTTTTGTCATTCTCATCGTCTTGCCAATGACCATTCGGTCATGCCTGGTCTTCGTAAATTACGCCCGAGCTCCGGACAAAGTAGCTGACCCCCCTCATTGTGGTAGATGAGTTGGTCTGGATCAGAGGCAGCATAAAAGGTTGTAGGCAATTAGCTGCGGATTTACCAGGCCAGTTATTGGTGTCAATTGTACGGCACTGTCTTTCCTTTCCTTTCGTGACCTATCATAGTAAGACTTCCATGATGGCTATCGATCTGGTTTGGTCTGAATAAGTCTTTACTGGCCTTCTGGGACCGCAGTTAAAGCGTGGAACCGGTGGTTGGCAGAGTCTCAGTGGATTTATGTTATTCCTGGAACTGCCAGAGATACTGACTGTAAGCGGATTTCTATACTATTCCAGTAACTTGCGAGTATTAACAGATCCTCAGGAGCCTTTTGTGTTTTTTCCCCCGCAACCGACAAATTATAACAACTCCTTAAGGAAATCATAATGTTCTATACATTCATACAACTTGTAGCGTCGTGTTGTCGGGGGGGGGGTCTCTGTCTTATTTCTGTATTTGCAAGTAATACAGATTTTCAACGAACTCTCTGATATTCCTGGAACTGGAAATAGTAGCATATTCTTCAGAGACTTTTCCGTTTATTTCTGGGGATATTCCTGGAACCTGGAAATAGTAGCATATTCTTCAGAGACTTTTCTCTTATTTCTGGGGGAATATTCCTGGACCTGGAAATAGTAGCATATTCTTCAGAGACTTTTTACGTCATTTCTGGGAAAGGAAACTATTTCGCAGACCCTGGAGGGACTTCAGCGTAATTCCTGTAACTCAACAAAACGCTGACAGATTCTAGAAGGGACCTCTGTCCTTATCCCAGCATAACCACTAGAAATGATAGAATCAGAATCTGAAGAGACGGCTGTGGTTTCATCAGTGGCTGCAGATACCTGGTTCTCAGATGATTTCTACGTTATTCCTCGTATAAAAAAGTAGCAAAGTCCTGTCTTTAATTAATGGGATGAACAATAATGGTGGTGTGCTGGAAACCCAGAGCAATGAAGATGATGTAGCTGAAAAAAAAAAACCCAAACAAACAAGAACACATTTTATTTTTGAGGTACTGACACAAACAGAGTAATGTCTTTTTTTTTTTAAAACCCTATCCTGACCATGAAGAGTCTGCACTGATACAACTGAACAATAGGCATGAACATCAAAATAATGCAATGTTGAATTATCAATAAATTGACAGGGAAACTCTAAAAGGAGGGAAAGAAAGAAAGAAAGAAAGAAAGAAAGAAAGGAGAGAGAGAGAAGAAGACAGACAGAAGAAGACAGAGAGACAGAGATAGATAGATAGAGAGAGAGACAGAGAGACAGAAAGAGATACAGAGAGAGACAGAGAGAGACATAGACACACACACAAAGAAAGAGAAAGAGAGAGAGAGAGAGACAGAGACAGAGACAGAGCAGGCAAAGACAGAGAGAGACAAAAGAGAGAGAGAAGAGAGACAGAGAGAGAAGAGAGCAGAGAAACAGAGAGAGAGAGACAGACAGAGAAAAGAGAGAGAGAGTGAGAGAGAGAGAGACAAAAAGAGACAGAGAGAGAGAGATAGAGATAGATAGAGATAGATAGAGTAGATAGAGAGTGAGAGAAAGAGAGAGAGAGAGAGAGAGAGAGAGAGAGAGAGAGAGAGAGAGAGAGAGAGAGAGAGAGCGAGCACGTGTAGGAGCCATCTTTCCTACCAGTACATGCACATTACACGCACACTGACTTCTAACTACTAATCATATGGCATTTACGTGTGTATTACCTTTGTCTCTCTTGATTTTGTGGAGTGCATGTGAGA
>JAPXFY010000019.1:43688726-43693726 GCA_030674185.1 Monoplex corrugatus | reverse complement strand
GAACGTCTGAACCATTCTGCCACTCTTCTCTTCCTTGTAACTGCAAGTAGCAAACAATGTCATGGGAATTTTGTGTCATATTGTACTGTAAGTAATGCAGACTTTCAAAGAACTACTACAGTTTTCCTGTGACTGTAAAACAGTCGCAGATCCTCTTTATAACATTATAACATAAGTATGGCAACCAAGCAAGTAGTGGTATTAGATTATATAAAAGATTCATGTAATTGAAGTAATACAGATTTTCAACGGACTTTGCTCTTATTCTTGGAACTGGAAATAATTGCAGACTCTCAAAGAACTTTTATGTTTGTCATATAATTTCAAGTTGTGCAGTCTTGGAGGTCTTCTATGCTATTCACGCAAGCAGCGGCACCGGTTTCTGAAATGACTTCAAATTCATTCATAGGGCTGGAAATGGCAGCAGATTCTCCAGTTCAACTTCCTACGCTGACACAGATCTTCCAGTTGGAAGGTTTGGGTTAAAACCACATGAAATTCCAACTGCCCTGAAATGAAAACCAAAACAAGCGTGACTACCCGCGTTCAAGCAAACAGGAACCAGAAAAAAAAAACACAAAAAAGAATAAGAACGCGAACAGAAACGTGGAATTTAACAAAAACAAAACAAAACAAAACAAAACAAAAAGAACAAAAAAACTGTCGCTTTGAAACTAGGAACCATGCAGCGAGCACATGAAAGAATCATGTTAGCTATCACCCGGAAAGATCGCAAAAAACGGCTCAGTGGATCAGAGAAAAAACAAAAGTGCGAGACATCCAGGAAACCATCAGCAGACCTGAAATGGAACTGGGCAGGACATTTCACCCAGGAGAATGGACAATCGTTGGACGACAAAAACCACGTTCCTGGATACCAAGAGACGGCACTCGCAATAGAGAAAGACCAGAAAACTAGATGGAGAGACGATTTAAATGGATTTGACAAAAAACTGGAACAAAGTGAATGGAAGCAGCTGGTGAAGGCCTACGTCCAACAACGGATTTTCGATGGCTGAGAGATAGAAAAACTATATCGTAGATAAAGGGTGGGATTTTTCCAGTCTCTCAATCAGCATAATGATAGATAAAGGGTGGGATTTTTCCAGTCTCTCAATCAGCACAATGGTAGATAAAGGGTGGGATTTTTCCAGTCTCTCAATCAGCACAATGGTAGATAAAGGGTGGGATTTTTCCAGTCTCTCAATCAGCATAATGGTAGATAAAGGGTGGGATTTTTCCAGTCTCTCAATCAGCATAATGGTAGATAAAGAGTGGGATTTTTCCAGTCTCTCTATCAGCACAATGGTAGATAAAGGGTGGGATTTTTCCAGTCTCTCAATCAGCATACTGGTACATACAGGGTGGGATTTTTCCAGTCTCTCTATCAGCACAATGGTAGATAAAGGGTGGGATTTTTCCAGTCTCTCAATCAGCATACAGGTACATACAGGGTGGGATTTTTCCAGTCTCTCAATCAGCATAATGGTAGATAAAGGGTGGGATTTTTCCAGTCTCTCAATCAGCATAATGGTAGATAAAGGGTGGGATTTTTCCAGTCTCTCAATCAGCATAATGATAGATCAATCATCATAATGGTAGATAAAGGATGGGATTTTTCCAGTCTCTCAATCAGCATAATGGTACATAAAGGGTGGGATTTTTCCAGTCTCTCAATCAGCATAATGGTAGATAAAGGGTGGGATTTTTCCAGTCTCTCAATCAGTATAATGGTAGATAAAGGGTGGGATTTTTCCAGTCTATCAATCAGCATAATTCTATGTGTAGAAACTTGCTGGTGCCTGAACTCCTTTTGAGTGTACAGACACAACAGTACACCGCAGAACATCAAATACGTGTATTATTTGACATTCTGTCAGACACGTCAGCGTTCGTAAGCTTATAGAAGCACACAAACGCACAGCATGCTAGTATGGCTGTCTTAAGAACGGGCTTTAGAGAGAGAGAGAGAGAGAGAGAGAGAGAGAGAGAGAGAGAGAGAGAGACAGAGACAGAAACAGAGACAGAGACAGAGAGACAGAGACACAGAGACAGAGAAAGAGAGAAAGAAAGAAAGAGAGAGAGAGAGACAGACAGACAGACAGAAAGACAGACAGACAGACAGACAGACAGACAGACAAACAGACAGAAAGACAGACAGACAGAAACAGAGAATTAAAAAATTAAAACAAAACAACAACAAAACCAACTATAACGAAAGAAAAACCTACGAACTACTCAACCAACCAACCAACCAACCAACCAACCAACCAACCAACCAACCAACCAACCAACCAACCAACCAACCAACCAACCAACCAGCCAACCAGCCAACCGACCGACCGACCGACCGACCGACCGACCAAACACACACACACACACACACACACACACACACACACACACACACACACACACACACACACACACACACACACACACACACACACCACACACAAAGAAAACAAAAACGTCATACACGAAAAAAACAACAACACTTTAAGATATTCGAGTGCACATGAGAGATACAGCCTGCGAAATGAATAAACGAATAAATGAATAACTGACTGACTGACTGACTGACTGAACAAACAACGAACAAACAAACAAAACAACAAACAAACAAAAAACCACAAAATTAAACGCATAAATAAGTAAACAAACAAATGTATAAATAATTAAATGATAAAAAATAGATAAATACATAAATAAATAAATAAATAAATGAATAAATAAAAAAAACAAAAACACAAACAAATAAATAAATAAACAGATTCCATTTTATTCCTTAAAAATCATGATGCAGTTAGAGATCGACAGCGGGATCCAGTGTTTAACTATCGTCGTTGGTTCTGGTTGAACACAAGTCTTAAATCCCAGACCGAATCGAAGGTTACATCATGGTCAATTTTGAATCAGTACATATCGTGTGTGTGTGTGTGTGTGTGTGTGTGTGTGTGTGTGTGTGTGTGTGTGTGTGTGTGTGTGTGTGTGTGTGTGTGTGTGTCTCTGTGTGTGTGTGTGTGTGTGTGTGTGTGTGTGTGTGTGTTTGTGTTGAGTTTGTGAGTGTGTGTGGGTGTGTGTGTGTGTGAATGGGTGGGTGTGGGTGTACGTGTGGTGTGACTATGTGTGCGTGTATTTGTGTCAGTGTGCGTGCACATGTATCGCAATGCATTCATCAAACAGGCAAACAGAAAGAGTGAAAATACAAAGAATGAGAGAGAGACAGAGACAGAGACAGAGACAGAGACAAACAGACAGACAGACAGACACACAAACAGACAGATTGACAGATGGACAGAGAGACTGAGACAGAGAGAGAGAGAAGAGAGAGAGAGAGAGAGACAGAGACAGAGACAGAGACAGAGATAGAGAACAGAGAAAGAGAGACGGAGACAGAGAGATAGAAAGAGAGACAGACAGACACACATACTGACAGAGACAGAGACAGAGACAGACACAGACAGACAGGCAGAGACAGGGAGGCCCACTATTGCAACGATTAAAAAGAAGAAAACTAAGAAGCAGAAGAAGTATATGTTTCTCTATCAGTCTGGAAGAAAAGGAAAAGCAAGAATAAGCTAATGATCTTCATGTTGACCTTTTACTGACGTAACAGTGATGAAGTTGGTTAAGTACAACAGCCAAGAGGAAGATCTATGTAGATAGTAAAAGGGGGAAAATACACAAAACTAAATGCACTCTTACACAAGTGATGTTTTTCTAGTTTCAGATGTTTTATTTCTAAATCTCCTTACAAAAAAAAAAAAAAAAAAAAAACAAGAAAAAAACCCAGACAACTTCATATCAACCAGAGACATTCTGTGTGTATGTCTGTCTTTCTGTAACAAAAAAAAAAATCAATTCGTAAACAATATTTTCTCAGCTCTTTAAGGGTAGATCTTTTTCAAAAGTTTAGTCCAAATCTGTGGACGATTGAGGATCACGAAAATATAAGTTCCCTACAAAATACGGCACCAAGTCAAGGTCATATAGGCCTCCCCGTCCCCCTCCCCCCCATTAAAAAAAAAAAGCTTTATACCAGTCTCTTTTTCTGAGGAAAGCGTATAAACATCACAGAATGGCTAGACCATCTTGTTTATCTCTGCTTCTAACAGGGTACCAAACGGTACAATCATTACACGCAGAGCAAAACTGAGAAGCTGTAATCCTGTAAACATCCTTCATCCTTCATGCTGGTGATACGCTCAACTTGTCATCTCTTTTTGATTTGGCAGCAGTTATCTGACCAGGTGCCAAGAAAAATGTTTTGAAAAATCCTGGTACATGCTCGCGCATGATTGTTCTTAATAGAAGATACTTCTCCTCCGCTGTTTCTTATGCAATAGATTGAAGCCTGTTTCGTTACACAATTCCTGGTCGGATCAAAGGAGTTAAGTGCGTTACGGGGGGAAAATACATATCGCTGAAATATAAAGTATCTGCCTTACGCAATTCTTGGCAAGTTGAAGTAATTTTTAAAATTGCCGTAGATTTTCTTCTATCAGCTGCCATCTTCGAAGTTTTGATTGTGGAGGCAGGTAGGGCTTTCAGTTTTGCTTTTGTTTGTTTGTTTTGTGTTCTTTTTGGTGCTTGCTGTGTGTGTGTGTGCATGTGTGTGTGTGTGCGCGCGCGCGCGCATATAGTGTGTGTGTGTGTGTCAAGTGTGTATTTTATGTGTGTGTAGTGTGTGTGTGGTTTGTGAGTGTGTGTGTATGTGCGTGTTGTGTGTGTTGTGTGGTGTGTGTGTTGTGTTGTGTGAGTGTGTGTGATGTGCGGTGCATGTGTGTGTGTGTGTGTGTGCTTGTGTGTGCATGTGTGTGTGTATGCCTGTATGTATGTGTGTGTGTGCGTGTGTCTGTGTGTGAGTGCTTGAGTGCGTGCTGGTGTGTGTATCTGTGTGTGCATGTGCATGTCCGTCTATAAATGAGTTTAAGTGTTCGTTTGTGAGTGTATGCATACACAAAGATGGACACCGAGAGAAAAGAAGAGAGGAAGAG
>JAPXFY010000019.1:43683726-43686226 GCA_030674185.1 Monoplex corrugatus | reverse complement strand
TCTGTCTGTCTGGGTTTCCTCTATCTTTTTTCTGTCTGTCTCTGTCTGTCTCTGTCTGTCTGTCTGTCTGGTTTTTCCTCTATCTTTTTTCTGTCTCTATCTGTCTGTCTCTGTCTGTCTGTCTGTCTGGTTTTTCCTCTTTTCTTTTTCTGTCTCTATCTGTCTGTCTCTGTCTGTCTGTCTGTCTGGTTTTTCCTCTATCTTTTTTCTGTCTCTATCTGTCTGTCTCTGTCTGTCTCTATCTGTCTGTCTGTCTCTGTCTGTCTGTCTGTCTCTATCTGTCTGTCTCTATCTGTCTGTCTGTCTCTGTCTGTCTGTCTGTCTCTGTCTGTCTGTCTGTCTCTATCTGTCTGTCTGTCTCTATCTGTCTGTCTCTGTCTGTCTGTCTGTCTGTATGTCTTTCCACTCTCTCTCTCTCTTTCATTCGATTGCTTTCTTTTTTTTTTTCACTATTCTTCTTCTGTCTTTCTTTTTTCTCTGTTTTTCCCTTTGTTTTTCTCTCTCGAGTTCTTCCTCTTTTCCTCTCTTTCTTTTTCTTTGTTCACTATCTTTTTTTTTTTCATCTTTATCTCAATTTCTGTCACTCTGTCTTTTGTTTCTTCCTGTCCTGTTACCTGTCTATCTGTCTGTCTGTTTGTCTTTCTTAGTCTCTGTTCTCTCTCTCTCTCTCACTCTCTCTCTCTCTCTATTTGTCTTTCTTAACCTCTGTTTTTTCTCTCTGTGTCTTTTTCATCACAAAAATAAAATTATACGCGCCTGATTCTCTCTACGTGTCTCTGTCACTCTGTGTACATGTCTGTCTTAAATTAATGGTAGTTTTTTGTGTGTGCCTGTCTTCATGAGAAAAAAATGATGTTGTTTTTTTCTTTCTTTATTTTCTAAGAGAATGGCGCAGGGACTAAATCAAGCTGACAGACAGGGAGGGGGGGGGGGGGAGGAAATGGGGCCGGCGGCGATACAGATGGACGTAAAACTATGTAAAACTATTGGAGAAAATCATTTTTTCTCCAACTGTTGTAAGTATAGATTTTTCTATGAGATATTACATAGCTGAGGAATCGAATACCGCCTTCATTTTACTCTTACATAATCATCTTTAAAAAAAAACCTCCCCCCCCCCCCCAAAAAAAAAAAAAAAGAAAAAAGAAAAGAAAAATAGACCCTAGTCTCATCTTGGGAGGGATTCAGAATTCATTAAGCTATTTTGGTCTCACACGCCACCCACCAATATGTGATAATGTGGAGGTTGGGGGTTGGGGGTGGGGGTGGTGGGGGTGTATAATGTGCCATGTTGTCATCCACCAGCGGCTTTAGCTCTGCATTAGTTATTCTGGATCCGCAACATACTGCTGTAGGGGCTGAGTGTGGTCTTGGTAGAGAGGGGGGAGGGGCTGTAGGGGGATTATAGTAAGGGTAGGGGGAGCTGTATGGTTGCTGTAGGATCGGATTGTGGTCTTGTTAAAGGGGGGGAGGGGCTGTAAGGGGATTGTAGTATGGGGGGGGGGCTGTATGGTCGCTGTTGGGTCGGATTGTGGTCTTGGTAAAGGGGGGTAGAGGGGCTGTAGGGGATATAGCATGGGGTGCGGGGGCTGTATGGTCGCTGTAGGGGCGGATTATGGTTTTGGGAGGCTTTGTTTTGTGTGCAAAATAACAGCAAACGGCACGACCTTGAGACAGGTTGATAAGTTTAAATACCTGGGAACGATCGTCTCACCAGACGGCAGATGCACGTCAGAAATGGCCAACAGAATCGACCAAGCCAAAACAACATTCAAGAAGATGAAAAGCATTCTTACCAACAAATGCCTATCAATTAACATCAGGAAGAGAGTTCTTGAATGTTACATAGAACCAATACTGTTGTACGGTTGTGAGGCGTGGACAATCAACAAGCAAAGCCAGAACAAGATTGAGGCAGCCGAGATGTGATTTCTAAGAAGAATGTTGAGAGTTCCATGGACAGCAAAGAAAACAAACGAGACAGTCTTGATGGAGGCAGACACAGGTAGATCATTCATAAGGAAGATTAGGAAAAGACAGGCAACATCTATAGGCCATTTTATGAGGAAAGGGGATTTGGAGCACCTGGTCACAACAGGAAAGCTGGAGGGAAAGAGAGCACCAGGTAGACCCAGGGAGAAAATACTGGACGGACTTACAGAGTGGTTGAAGACAAGGAGGGTGGAAGAGATGCTTGAGGCAACAAGAGATAGAGACAGATGGAAGTCCATGATCGCCAACGCCATGTGGCAGGCCACCTGATGATGATGATGATGTGTGCCTGGATCGCTATTAGATTTTGTTAAAAGATATAAACTGTTGAGAGCTCACAAGAACATGAGTTAGGAAAATAAAGACACAAAATCAACGTCACACAGAACAAATGTAAACGAAACGAAACCGTCCCATAGCAGCACTTTCTGAGGAAAGAATATGGACGACATTGTCACAGGAACTTTTTACAATATTCAAAAACTGTTATTACAACCTGTCATGGTCC
>JAPXFY010000019.1:43656226-43658726 GCA_030674185.1 Monoplex corrugatus | reverse complement strand
TATATATATACATATATGAGATGGATCGAGTGGTTAAGGGGGGGGGGGTAATGATGATTGGTCGCAGCACCAGGTGAGATGGAGCGAGGTGGTTAAGGGGTATGGTGATGATGATTTGATGATTGCTGTGGTGGTCGTTTGAATCCAGAGCAGAAAGGGAAGTCTCTCAATCAAAAGACAAGTCCTCGTTTTGCTACTTGACTCTTTATTATTGAGAAGTCAGTCAACGAAGACCGAAAGAAGACATGTAAGAAGAAGACATCAAAGAAGACGCCAAAGAAGACAGTGCTACAGTAACACCGTGAAGTTGATCAACTGCTGTGAGGAAAGAGAGAAAGAGACAATGAGAGAGAGTAGGAGAAGAGAGGTAGACAGTGAGACAGAAACAAGGACAAAGACAAAAACAAAGAGAAAGTAGAGTGGTGGCAGGAAAGGGCTCCTCTGGTGAGACTGAGAGTGGCGGTGGAAAAGCACACGCTATGATGCGCCTTGTTAATTTGTACTCTGGGAACAGAGCATGATGGTCATATTTTCAAATCTCAAACCTTTCAGATGGCAAGGTCTGATTGGTTGTTCTCACCTAATTAATCAATCAACCAGATGCCAAGGTCTGATTGGTTGTTCTCACCTAATTAATAAGTCAACACTTAGTGTGTAGTTTTAACGCAGCGCGTCAGTACACACAAGTGAAACGCTGGTCATTGTCTGCAGTTTCGCGAGTGGGTATGTGTCGCTATCAAGCCACAAATACCTAAGGCGGTTGAGACAGACGCGCCTTGCAGTCATTGTCTGAGTGTTCCCGCCGGCAATTACACGGCGATTGTTCTATAATGCTAAAGTAAAGGCAGCATAAATTAGTGACGGCCCCCTCTACGTTCTGTAAAACTACAACAGTAATACTGACTGGAGATGACGACAAAATCTTGTCATAGGCCTGCTTTAGAGTACATGTACACATTGTAGATCTGCTAATTGTTTAGCAGTGTGTTATCTACAATGTATATGCGTCATGTACTGGTTAGATCTTTGGAATGATTAATGCATAGCTATGGATAGGCAGAGGCTGTGAAATACCAGTATAATTAGGCCAAGAGAATGCAAGGCGTTTTTGATCTAGGCAAGCACGCTACACGGTGTTGCCTTTGAGCGTTGTAGGTAAATGGGGAAAGATCGTAACAGAGCAAGGCACTCTGTTACATATATATATGTAAATATATAGAGAAGGGAGAGATAGAGAGAGAGAGAGAGAGCAGAGAGAGAAAGAGAGAGAGACAGAGAGAGAAAGAGAGAGAGAGAGAGACAAAGAGAGAGAAAGAGAGAGAGAGACAGAGAGAAACAGAGAGAGACAGAGAAGAGACAGAGAGACAGAGAGAGAGAGAGAGAGAGAAAAGACAGAGACAGAGAAACAGAGAGAGAGAGAGAGAGAGAGAGAGAGAGAGAAGAAAGAAAGACAGAGACAGGGAAGGAAAAAGAGAGGAGAGAGAGAGAGAGAGAGAGAGAGACATACACACAAAAAGGCAGGGGTATACAGGTTCTTAAATCCAGTGTGTAAAGGTTCGTCAAGACAAACGCAAAGGCAAACATATCAGTGGACTGAGCTCAAGAGATTTATAGTTGTTGTTGTTGTTGTTTTGTTGTTTTCTTTCGTGGACTACATCTCCTACATGTACTTGGAGAGGGCGTTTATCTGTCTGTTTCTGTTTTTTCGCGTTTTGGCGTTTGTTTGTCTATTTCTTTTCTTTTGAGACCTGACATTAATGCAGCGATACTGCGTTTACGGGGATGTTCGTGTGGGCTGCTTTTGCGTTTTCATAAGCCACCAGATGCTGATATAGGTTCCAGGGTCTTTAACGTGCGTAAGTAAAAGAGCAATAACGGCAACAAAACAAAACAACGCAAGATTGAAAAATATGACGATAGGTGGAAGAGAAGAAAAAAGAAAGAGGAAGAAAGGGACAAGCTGCTGTTCTTTCATGTTGCCTGACTCTTTGATTCCCTCACCCTGTCCACCAGCATTCTGCACTGTCAACCATGCTAGGAAAACAAAAACTTGACCCTTTGACTCCCACACCCTGTCCACCAGCTATCCTGCTTTGTCAACCATGCTAGGAAAGCAAAAACCTGAGCCTTTGACTCCCTCACTTTATCTACCAGCTTTCGAAGAAAGCTGGTGAATAGGGTGAGGAAGTCAAGAGGTTAAACCCATTGGAATGCAGGATTCTTCAGGAGGCAGATAAATTAAACAATATTTTTTAAGAAATCCAAAACAAGTGTGACTGCCCCTGTTCAAGCAAACAGGAACCAGAAAAAAACACGAAAAAATAAATAAGAACATGTACATAATGCAACCAGACAAGACAGGCGCAAATTTTCGGCCAACTGGCCTTTGTCAGGCGTAAGATCACAAACAAAGAAACACCAAATACAAAAATTAGGAGAAAAAGAACGAAACTTCCCCGCTGATTCGTCCAGTGTGAGAAAAGGACCAAACTGACTGAAA
>JAPXFY010000019.1:43641226-43648726 GCA_030674185.1 Monoplex corrugatus | reverse complement strand
GGTGTATTCTTTGGTAGAGAACCGCATTGAGAACCCTTGGAAATACTTCCTCAGCATTGTTCGGATGTTTTCTGGGATGTGATACATTTCAAGAGCCAGCTGGATCATATCGTGTGGAACTGATCCATATGCATTCGCCAGATCAAGCCAAACTACGTCAATGTCTCTCTTCTCTGTTCTGGCTTTTTGGATGGCATCCCAAATCAACGTGGCATGTTCCAAGCATCCAGGCATTCCTGGTATGCCTCCCTTTTGGACTGACATATCCAGATACTTGTTTTCAGTCAGGTATTTTGTCAATATTGCTGCCATAACAGAGAAGAAGATTTTCCCCTCGACGTTCAGAAGTGATATTGGCCTGAACTGATTGATGCTGCTGGAGTTCTGCTCCTTCGGAATGTACACTCCTTCAGCTCTCATCCATTGGTCGCTGATCTTCTGGTTCCTCCATGCTGATCGAATCATCTTGTGGAGCCACTCGAGCACTTTTGGGCATTTCTTGTAGAGCAGGTATGGTATTCCGTTTGGTCCAGGTGCTGACTTGGCTCTGGCTTTCTTTACTACGTTCTTCACTTCATCCAGTGTTGGTGGTTTGTTATTGAATTTTCCTTCTGGCGCTGCAGGCCAAACCAGATTCTGGATTTCAAGTGGTGCCTCGCGCTGAGAATCGGAATATGTTTCCCTGAGATGCTGCTCTAGGGTTTCCTTGCCCACTGTGAGAGTCCCTGATTTGGGTTGTTCAAACAGCTTTCTTGAAAAGTCAAAGGGATCTTTGAAGAAACGATCTTGAGTCTTCTTCTTTTTGCTCTTTCTTCGCCTTGCTGATTCCACTTTGCTGAGAGCATTGTGTTTGGCCTTCAGATCTTTCCAGAGTTCCAGGAGCCCTTGCTTCTCGAATTCTGAGGCAGTTTTCATTCGCTTTTTAAGCTTCCTTTTCTCCCTCCGGATGCTCTCCATCTGTTGCTGTCTTCTGGATTTCTGGGGAGGCGTTTTTGTCTTTGGCTGCTTCACTCCATAAGTGTCCCTGCAGATAGAGTATATGATGTCTCCGTATGTGTCAAGTTTGTGTTCCAGCGTACTGTTCCCTATTAACGCATTCAGCTTAAGGACAAGTTCCTCATCTAATTTCTCCCATTGTTCTTTTGCACCGGCAGGCGGCAAATTGAGTTTTCCACGTTTGGCGTTAAGAGCTTGTGCAAAATCCGCATCAGAACCGTCAGCGTGGATGTCCTTGGCACTATGGTTTAATTCCTGGCCTTGGTCATCCAACGTCTCACCTGCTATCGCAGTGCGCTGCTGCTGGTTCGTATGTGTCTTCAAACAGCCCATTTTTGTCCTGTGGATCTTCATGCCGCGTTTGGTGGTGAATCTCCTTCCACACGCACACGGAAATTCCAACTGGTCATTAATCATGGTCCGTTGTGCGTTTCCAGTCGTGATGGAGTCAGTGCCGATGGATTCATCATTCTCTCCCCCTTTCGGTGAATCCTGGGAGCATCTTTCATTTGAAAAACTCGTGGCATGTTATCAAAGGCAAGGTGGGAAGCCAACCCACAAAGCCCGCAGATCTAGTCTTTCCCAGTGTCCTTCGTTCTTTCCCGAATGTCCTCCGAACTATTCCCGGAAGTCAATGGACTGACCATGTGCAGGTAGAAAGAAACTCTAGGGAGAGCTAGACAACAGAAGGTCTTCAGAGAAGTAACCCCCTTTAGACAAGTGTTTCGGCCCTGAATTCCTTACACTCTCGGGGGGCCGGGCCACATCCAGGTCATGACTCCTGGATGCCCTTCTGCTGTTGTCTATTTTTTTTTTCCCACGCCGGGGATCGAACCTGGGCGATTCTGCGCTTCAGAACTGCGGTACGCGGTTTTACCAATGTGCTAACGGGGCACACATCATCTGTAGGGAATTTAATCCTTATGAAGTTCACTTTTTTCGTTCCTCCTTGCCCAGATCCAGCTTGAGCTCCTTTCTGCTGCCTCTGCCATCGCTTTAAGGGCTCTAGTCCTCTTCTTCCCAGAAATGGCGAGTTGTTTCATGAGATCATAAGCGGAGGTGCCCACAAACCCTCTTGCCCCGACCTCTATGGCGAAGATTTTGACCCGCAGACCTGCTTTCTTCAGGGTGCTGGCAAGACCAGCGTATTTTTCGGTCTTGTAGATATGTGCTTCTTCCATTCTGCTTTCGTATGGCACAGTGAGTTCTATCAGAATCACTTGTTTCGAGGAGTCAGAGTGGAGAGCGATGTCTGGTCTCATGCCTGTCTTGCTGATGACATCTGGGTAATTTCTCCACTCTGGGAGGTCTGCTGTACACTCCCAGTCGACTGCTCCATCCAGAAGACCCTTTGGCAATGTGCTGGTTGTCATAGCACTTTCGGGCCAGACCTGTTTCCCTCCTGCTTTGTAGAACGTTGTCATAGCAATTGGTGCGTTTGGGGTCATGGTTTTTTCGCTAACCACATCTGTGATCACTTTCAGAACTTGGTTGTGCCTCCATGTATACCTTCCTTGGGCTAGCGCTACTTTGCAAGAGCTTAGGACATGTTCCACTGTTTGTTTCTTCTGACAGAGCGGACATGCTGGGTCGTCTGCTTTCCCCCATTTCACTAAGTTTGCATTCGAGGGGAGCAGGTCATATACAGATCTGAGGAGGAAGCTTATCCTTAGAGGAGCCATGTGCCACATATCGTTCCAGCTGAGACTTCTTTGCATACATACATGCATACATACATACATACATACATATATGTATACATACATGCATGCATGCATGCATACGTACATACATACATACATAAATACATACATCCACATATATATGTATTAGTCGACGGGCTTGCATCTTCTCTGTCATTACCTCATGCCGCTCATTGGCTCATTGTGGCTCTCCAACACACATCCAAATCCTTCCAGTAACTCAGGTCACAGTGAGAATGGGTCATAAAATGCCACAGACTTTGGGACAATGTTCCACAAAGGCTGTGATGATGGTGATAATAGGAATGCTAGTGGTGAAGGCATGACAGGGTTGTACTCTTACTCAATGCTAACTTTTGCAATATATCCTGGCGTCGACCAGTCCCGAGAGATGCATAAACACTGAGCTGGGAATGAATTCGATATATCAGATCTTGTGCCGTCGGGCTGTATTCACAGAAGTACACACACAAAACACACACACACACACACACACACACACACACACACACACACACACACACACATACACACACACATACACACACAAGTACACACACACACACACGCACACACGCACACACACACACACACAGACACACACACAGACACAAGTACACACAGACACATACACACACACACACACACACACACATACACACACACATACACACACAAGTACACACACACACACACACACGCACACACGCACACGCGCACACACACAGACACACACACAGACACAAGTACACACAGACACATACACACACACACACACACACACACACACACACACACACACACACACACACACGAGGAAATCTCACAGACAAACCCGAAAACACACCAAAGGCATGAAATGGTCAAAATTGAGACAGAAATAAAGAAGACAAATGGCCAACAGTGGCTCCTAAGGTTCTAAAGACAGAAGGGAGATGTCTAATTTCGCTCTTCACGGTGTCCTGTTGCCACGAGGGAAATTGAAGATGGTAAAGGATGGATGGGGGCAGAAGGACTGAATGGAGGTGGAGGTGGGGATGGGGGTGGAGTGTCAGAAGCTTAGAAGACATGGTGCCTCTAAAGTCTTCATTTCTCTGGTGGGGAACGAAACATAAATAAGAATAGTATGCAGGTTTCACAGCGTTGAAAATGGAAAACCCGATTTCTGTAAAAGAAAAATCTTAATTGTTTTGGTGGTCTTTTTGTATAAATATCTCTTCTTCTCATTGCTGCTGGTTACTAGTTTACTCCTTTTTTGTGCCCTTACTCTGTCCACGATATTCTAACAGTTTCCAGGTCGATGAGGTAAAGGAATCAAAGTGTTAAAATGAGAAGATAAAATGTCAATCAAATGCAACGAAATTTTTTATACTGAATACATACTTAGCCCACCGAATGAAGAAAACGGCGGATATTAAGTCAAGAACCTCAAAATCTTTTGATACCAGGGACTGTAATTTCCTATCATTTGCATGTAAAATGACTTCTATAGAATACTGATATCAGCTTCGACAGATTTGTATGTGCGGTGTTTCGTGCCTGAATGCTTTTCAGGCAGATCAACAGACATACTGATTAAAAAAAAAGACAATATTTGATATATGTGAGACATTTGCTGTGTTAGATTTGTTTATGACCATTTTTATACAAAGTAGAAGTTTGTTGATATTGTTAAAATAGTGTTGCATGTTGAACTACTCTCATGATGTGGCATTGAATAATTTTTGCACATTTTGATATTTGCCACATTTTTAAACAGAAGTCAGTCTGGTTGGTTCCTTTGATAGAGCCGTGGACTAAACTTCTAGCATCTCGAGTTCAATTCCAGCCTGGCAGCGTTGAAAACTGGTCTGTTCGCAGCTCATCTTAATATTTCCATCATTCTGGTGATGTCAGCTTGCTGTTTCGTAAGTCCCTCCCTCCCACTCCACATTTCGAGACCTTGCCAGCACATAGGGTTTTGCACAGGCTCGGAGAGTTTCTGCCAGATTTGGGTGGAGCTCATTCTGCCAGATTCTGCCAGATTTGGGTGGAGCGCATTCTGCCAGATTCTGCCAGATTTGGGTGGAGCTCATTCTGCCAGATTTGGGTGGAGCTCATTCTGCCAGATTTGGGTGGAGCTCACTCTGCCAGATTCTGCCAGATTTGGGTGGAGCTCATTCTGCCAGATTCTGCCAGATTTGGGTGGAGCTCATTCTGCCAGATTCTGCCAGATTTGGGTGGATCGCATTCTGCCAGATTCTGCCAGATTTGGGTGGAGCGCATTCTGCCAGATTCTGCCAGATTTGGGTGGAGCGCATTCTGCCAGATTCTGCCAGATTTGGGTGGAGCGCATTCTGCCAGATTCTGCCAGATTTGGGTGGAGCTCATTCTACCAGATTCTGCCAGATTTGGGTGGAGCTCATTCTGCCAGATTCTGCCAGATTTGGGTGGAGCTCATTCTGCCAGACTCTGCCAGATTTGGGTGGAGCTCATTCTGCCAGATTCTGCCAGATTTGGGTGGAGCTCATTCTGCCAGATTCTGCCAGATTTGGGTGGAGCTCATTCTGCCAGATTCTGCCAGATTTGGGTGGAGCTCATTCTGCCAGATTTGGGTGGAGCTCATTCTGCCAGATTCTGCCAGATTTGGGTGGAGCTCATTCTGCCAGATTCTGCCAGATTTGTATGGAGCTCATTCTGCCTGATTTTGCCAGATTTGGGTGGAGCTCATTCTGCCAGATTCTGCCAGATTTGGGTGGAGCGCATTCTGCCAGATTCTGCCAGATTTGTATGGAGCTCATTCTGCCTGATTTTGCCAGATTTGGGTGGAGCTCATTCTGCCAGATTCTGCCAGATTTGGGTGGAGCTCATTCTGCCAGATTCTGCCAGATTTGTATGGAGCTCATTCTGCCAGATTCTGCCAGATTTGGGTGGAGCTCATTCTGCCAGATTCTGCCAGATTTGGGTGGAGCGCATTCTGCCAGACTCTGCCAGATTTGGTTGGAGCTCATTCTGCCAGATTCTTCCAGATTTGGGTGGAGCTCATTCTGCCAGATTCTGCAGATTTGGGTGGAGCGCATTCTGCCAGATTCTGCCAGGTTTGGGTGGAGCGGATATGGAATTATCCCAGTGTGACAGTTCCCTATTGAACAAACTCTTACTCCATAATTCCATTCAATGAAAGAAAGCATCCTCGGGACAGGAAAAATGTGCAGAAAAAAAAATCGTTCGAGATATGGTAAAATGGATAGAGAAACTGAGACAGAAGTTTAAAAGGCCAGTGCTGTGAACGACCAGTTTTCAACACTTCCTAAATCACCCAACTGTACCAGAAATAACGTTTTATATTTGTTGTGGTTATGTAACTTGGTTTATGTGTTAATGTTTATACCAGAAGAAAAGGGGGAGAGAGAGAGAGAGAGAGAGAGAGAGGAGAGAGAGAGAGAGAGAGGAGAGAGAGGAGAAAGAGAGAGAGAGAGAGAGAGACAGACAGACAGAGACAGACAGAGCGAGACAGAGAGAGACAGAGAGAGACAGACAGACAGAGACGGACAAGAGAAGAGAGAGAGAAGAGAGGAGAGAGAGAGAGAGAGAGAGAGAGAGAGAGGAGAGAGAGAGAGAGAGAGAGCGGGAGAGACAGAGAGAAAGAAAGACAGAGAGTGAGAGAGAGAGAATGGATGTGTGTGTGTGTGTGTGTGTGTGTGTGTGTGTGTGTGTGTGTGTGTGTGTGTGTGTGTGTGTGTGTGTGTGTGCATGTGAGTACCTGCGCGTTAGCGTGTGGTTACGTGTGTCTGACGCATGAACGCAAAGTAGCAAGCGAGAGTGTCTATACATATGTGTGTGCGTGTGTATGTGTGAGTGTGTGTGTGTGTGTGTGTGTGTGTGTGTGTGTGTGTGTGTGTGTGTGTGTGTGTGTGTGTGTGTATGTATGGTGTGTGTGTGTGTATGTATGGTGTGTGTGTGTGTGTATGTGTGTGTGTGAGTGTGTGTGTGTGTGTGTGTGTGTGTGTGTGTGTGTGTGTGTGTGTGTGTGTGTGTGTGTGTGTGTGTACTCCCTTTTCTCATATATCAGCCTGAAGACTAGAGGCCAAATCTTGAAGCTTCCCATGACTTGGAGGCGGGTAGAGGGTATGTGGGATGGAGTGGGCGTGAGGCAATAATTTAGGAGGTAGACTGAGACTGGTAGGGGTGGGAGAATGTAATACTGGGTAAAGGTAGATGACAGGAATTTACGATAAGCGTAAAGTTTTCTGGCAAGTCATAAAAAATGGATGCTGTAGAAATTTTCGATTTAAGAGTGGACAGGCAAAGGTAAACTGGTTTGATTTTCTTTCCCTCTCTTTCTCTATTTCCGTTCTTTTTTTGAGTCAGGCTTTCTTCCCTGCACCAGATGGTTTGGGTCGAAGACTGATGAGAAGGCATGCTGTTTTTCTATATTTTTTATTTTATTTTTTAATATTTTTTATAGGATCATCGCACCCAGGGAGGTTATCTTTGCGCTCACCTTTTTTTTTCGTCCCATTTTTTGCGGCACCTTAATGGCCACAGAAGATGGCAGTTTTTTTCTGCAGTGATGATGATGTCGATAAAGATGATAATCATGATGCTATGGAGTTCCATCTAGGATTGAGACTGCGTGACAGGGTTGTACTCTACGCTTACTGTCATAATATATCCTGGTGTCAACCAGGCCCGAGAGATCAGACACTTGCGGTGCTGGTCAGAGGATTTGAGCAACACCCTCAATGACACATCCGTGAAGTGGATGAGACTCGACTGTGTGGTCCCAGTCTTCCCAATGAGCCATGCACGCCCAACTGTG
>JAPXFY010000019.1:43623726-43631226 GCA_030674185.1 Monoplex corrugatus | reverse complement strand
TTAGTGGTGTGTTTGATTTTGTGTATTCATAAGTGTATTGTGTGTGTGTGTGTGTGTGTGTGTGTGTGTGTGTGTGTGTGTGTGTGTGTGTGTGTGTGTGTGTTTGTGTGTGTGTGTTTGTGTGTGTGTGTGTGTGCGTGTGTGTGTTGTGTGTGTGTGTGTGTGTTGTGTGTGTGTGTGTGTGTGTGTGTGTGTGGTGTGTGTGTGTGTGTGTTGTGTGTGATCGTGGGGGTTTTGTCCATTCAACTTGAGCCGGGAAAAGGAGGGCACAGGGAGGGTTGTGCAGAAAGCGCCTGACATGGCCTTCATTTTTAACCCATTATAGCATCAGTCTCCTTCCACAATTGTATGAAATTCGGTCAGGCTTTCATTTCCTCCTCCAAGGTTTTTTTTTTTTTTTTTTAACAAGGAAAACTACGAATATGGACGATGTGACTCGTGTTTGTGTTTGGTGTGTGTGTGTGTGTGGTGGTTTTGATTTAGTGTTTTCATAGTGTTTTGTGTCATTTCTAGTTAGTGTTGTGGGTATACGTGCGTGTGTGTGTGGTGTGTTGTGTGTGTGTGTGTGTCTTGTGTGTGTGTGTGTGTGTGTTGTGTGTGGTGTGTGTGTGTGTGTGTTGTTGTGTGTGTGTGGTGTGTGTTTGTGTGTGTGTTGTGTGTGGTTGTGTGGTGTGTTTATGTGTGTGTGTGTGTGTGACTGAGAAGAGAGAGACAGACAGACAGACAGACAGAGCAGACAGAGAGAGACCGAGACAGGTCATTTTATTCATGCTGCAGTCTTCAGATGTTTGTGGAAACGTTATTGCGTCATTGCTGGGACCGAGAATGAAAAAAGTTACTTGGTTTATTTATCATTAAAAAAAATCTTTTTTTATTCAAAATAGAACGAGAACGCATATATAAATATAACAAGAGACAAGCGCAAACTTTTGGCTTGCCGGCTTTTGTCGAGTGTACCAAAAAATCAAAACAAACAAACAAAACAAAAAACCCAAAGCAACACAAACAAAACAAAAAGAAAAACAAATACCTAAAAGTTCACCATCATCACCTTTCTGTTCTCATCCACTCTGCAAAACTGCCCAATATTTTCTCCCTGGTGATCTTTTTTCCCTTCTAGCTTTCTTGCTGTGACTAGGTACTCAAATGTCGTTGGCTCATAAAACATCCTATGAATGTTGCTAGTCTTTTCCTAATCTCCTTGATTAGTGGTGTTTTTTTTTTTATTGCTTTTTCAAGATTGTCTCGTTTGTTTTCTTTGCTGTCTATGAAATATTCTTCTTAGAAACTCCATTTGAGCTGCATCAATCTAGTTCTGACTTGTATAACACTGAGGGAAAGGAAAACAGCAGAAAAGACGTTCTGAATGTTTCTTTGGGTATGGAAACATGTCGGCTGTGATTTTGGTTGTTTCTTGTTGCTATTGTCTCCACTTGCCTAAGAGAGAGAGAGAGAGAGAGAGAGAGAGAGAGAGAGAGAGAGAGAGAGAGAGAGGAGGGAGAGAGGAGAGAGAGGGGGGAGGGAAATTATTTCAATTACTGTTTGTGTATGTGTGTGTGTGTGTGTGTGTGTGTGTGTGTGTGTGTGTGTGTGGGTGGTGTGTGTGTGTGTGTGTGTGTGTGTGTGTGTGATGTGTGTTTTTGTATGTGTGATGTGTGTTTGTGCGTGGTGGTGGTGTGTGTGTGTATTGTGTGTGTGTGTGTGTGTGATGTGTGTGTGTGTGTGTGTGTGTTGTGTTTGTGTGTTGTGTGTGTGTGTGAGAGAGAGAGAGAGAGAGAGAGAGTGGTGTGTGTGTGATGTGTGGGGTGTGTGTGTGTATGTGTGTTGTGTGTGTGTGTTTCTGTGTGTGTGTGTGTTTGTGTGTGGTGTATGTGTGTGTGTATGTGTTGTGTGTGTGTGTGTTTGTGTGTGTGTGTGGTGTGTGTGTGCGTGATGTGTGTTGTGTGTGTGTGTGTGTGGTTTGCGTGTTTGTGTTGTTGTGTGTGTGAGGAGAGAGAGAAGGATGAGTGTGTGTATGTGATGTGTAGTGGGGTGTTGGTGTGTGTGTGTGTGTGTGTGTGTGTGTGTGTGAGTATTGTGTGCGTGCATGTGTTGCTTTTTGTGTGCGCGCTTGAGTATGTGTGAGTATGTATGTGTGTGTATGTGTGTGTGGTGTGTCGTCTGGTGCGTGTATGTGTGAACGTGTGTGCGCGCGTGCGTGCGTGCGTGCGTGTGTGTGTGTGTGTGTGTGTGTGCCTTTACCACAATGTGTTAGCAAGATTTTTGTGAGGTCTTTGTGGATGGATCTGTAGCAACGTTTGGTCAAAGACGTGGATTGTTGTAGAGTCACGAACGCGCATGTTTGAAGAATAAGGTCACGGTGACCTTAAGAAAGTAAAATCCGGAATATCTGTGATCAGGTTTCTATAAAAATATCACTGCAATGTTTGAACAATTTAAATGAGTTTTTTATCAGTCAATCTGGGTTGCTTTCTTCTCTGTCTTTGTCCTCTGCTACCCTCTGTCTGTCTGTTTGTCTGCCTGTCTCTCTCTGTGTTTCTATCGCTCTGTCTCTGTCTGTCTCTGTCTGTCTGTCTGTCTCTCTCCCTCTTCCCCCTCTCTCTGTCTGTCTTGTCTGTCTGTCTTCGTCTGCTTCCCCCCTCTCTCTGTCTTTCTGTCTCTCTCTCAGTATTTGAATTAACGCAATGTCAGAATACACATAAAGTGTGTCACTATTTAGTAATAATGTTTCACGGAGCTGAAACATAACTTATTGTAAAATGTACTTAACATTTTGTGTTAGAGCATAATGGGGGATGTACTAGAGTTTTCCAAATGGCCATCTACATTTTTTTTATTCCCCTCGACAAACTAAGCGGAGGGAAAAAAAGGTCTTCAATTTTTAGTTCATCAATATACCCAATCTGCCCTCATTCGTCAAATCTAGTCACACCACAGTCAGCCCAGCCACATTTGTTCGTCATCTTCAAGTTCTACAACGTTGAACCGGTCACAACAGGAAAGCTGGAGGGAAAGAGAGCACCAGGCAGACCCAGGGAGAAAATATTCGGACGGACTTGCAGAGTGGCTGAGGACAGACAGGTGGAAGATGTGCTTGCGGCAATAAGGGATAGATACATATTCAGGGCCATGATCCCAACGCCATGCGGCAAGGCACATGATGATATGATGATGATAAACGTGGAAAGACGCGATTCCTGCGGTAGTGAACACCTTTGGTGTTTTTGAAAGCAAAAGAATTCAACAAGGGAGGTCAATTTGACTTGCGTATTCTTGCAGACAATGAGTCAATGCCTTCCACGGAGAAGGTAGAAACAGCCTAAGTTCGTCAACTCGTTTAAAACAAAAAAAAAAGCCAGCCAACATTCTCCTTTATCTTCTACAACCTTGCAATACTCGTTGGGGGGAGTGGGGGGGGGGGGGCTTTTATTCCCTCCTTTTTGAAGTTTTAAAGCACGGAATGCCAGGAGGGTGAACGATGTGGTTCGTGCTGTTTGGAGGCACAAATCAATGTTGTTTCTCCTGGCTCCAACGGACTTCAGTCATTTCTGTGGGTTGACATTTGGTTAGTCACCATGGAAACTTTGGGCTCTAAGAGTTTTGTTTCGTCTCCCACACAGTTTGATGCAGAAGGGTCGTGATGGGTAAAGAAAGAAAGAAAGAAAGAAAGAGAAAGAGAGAGAGACAGAGAGATACAGAGAGAGAGAGAGAGAGAGAGAGAGAGAAGAGAAACAGACAGAGACAGACAGAGACAGACAGAGGCAGAGAGACAGAAAGAGACAGAGAGACACAGACAAAGAGATATACACAGAGAGAGAGAGACACACACAAGAGACAGAGACCGAGAGAGACAGAGAGAGATACAGAGAGAGAGAGAGAGAGAGGGAGAGAGAGACACACAGAGAGACAGAGACAGAGACAGAGAGAGCGAGAGAGAGAGAAAAAGAGAATGAGAGACAGACAGACAGACAGAAAGAGAGGCAGAGGACAGAGAGGCAGAGAGAGAGAGAGAGGCAGAGAGAGAAGAGGCAGAAAGAGAGAGAGAGGTAGAAAGAAAGAGAGGAAGAGAGAGAGAGAGGGGGGTGAGGAGGAGACAAGCGGATAGATAGATAAATAGATAGGTAGGTAGGTAGACAGACAGACAGACAGACAGATAGATAGATAGATATAGATATGACAGATAGATAGATAGACAGATATATAGATAGATAGATAGACAGACAGATAGATAGATAGATAGATAGATAGATAGATAGATAGATAGATAGATCAGATAGACAGATAGATAGATAGGTCTTTTAACGCTGTGTGAAAATCATTTTTTAAATCTGTGAGGTTCGGAGATGATAAATGAGAGAACGTAATATGTCCTCAGTGCTCCTCCTTGCTAGTTTGCATTTCATCATTTTTTAATGTATCTGTCTTTATCTCTCTTAGTAACTATGTCTGTCTGTTTCTTTATCTGCGATTCTCTCCGTCTGTCTACCTGTCGGTCTGTTCGTTTCTTCATAACACCTCTCCTTTTATATTTCACTCGTTTGGAGCTGAACCGGCATTTCTTAGTAAACAAAAAAAAATTCTTTTTCTTTCTCACTTTGCTCAAGAAGGGACAAAACTGTGTTAAAACAACAACAACAAAACAAACAAAACAACAAAAAAAAAAAACAAACAACAACAAAACAAAAAACAAAAACAAAAAACAACAACAAAAAACAAAAAAAAAAAACGCAATAAGTTTTTTTTTCTTGATTGTTTTCTTCCTATCTGGTCGTTGTTTGTCTTTTTGTTCTCTTAACTCAAGAAACAAATCTTCACTTGTCCTATCTTGTGTACATTTTGTTTAGTTTGATTTCTTTGCGTACAAAACCCAGACTTTAAAAATGCATGCACTAAAATATCCAGTTTTCTTTTCTCTTCGACAGCTTCTTTTACACTCGCTGAAACTGTGAGTTCCTCAACTGAAATTTGAAGCACGAAATGCCAGAAGAAGGAATGATGCGACTTGTGGTGTCTCGGGTTTTTTTTTTTCTTTCGTTTTTTGTTTTATTTCTCTCTCTCTCTCTCTCTCTCTCTCTCTCTCTCTCTCTCTCTCTCTCTCTCTCTCTCTCTCTCTCTCTCTCTCTCTGTTGTTCTGTGGTGTGTTTCTTCACAAATCAATGCTTTTCTCGAAGCAGCAATGGACTTCAATCATTTTACTGTGCTGACATTCTATGAGTCTCCATGGCAACCTGTGCTCTTAGGTTTTGTTTTATGTGATGGGTCGACCGAAAAACTGTAAGCTTGTAAAAGCCTTCAGGTCATTTTCTTTGAGCTTATCGATTGTCTACGAATCGTTGAAAACGACTTCTGTGCGGATCTAAGATGAGACAGGATTGTTTGATGCTTTGGGGCTTTTTTTCTCCCCTTTGACGTCTGTATTTATGTGTGTGTGTCGTCTGTGTGTGTGTGTTGGGCTGTGTGTGTGTGTGTTGTGTTGTGTGTGTGTGTGTGTGTGTGTGTGTGTGGGGTGTTGTGTGTGTGTGTGTGTGTGTGTGTGTGTGTGTGTGGTGTGGTGTGGTGTGTGTGTGTGTGTGTCTGTTTTTTTTTTTCTTTCTTTCTTTCTATCTATTGATTTTTGTTTGTTCGTGTTGATATGTCTGCTTGGCTTGGTATGTCAACTTCTGTTTGGGAGTCATTCATTTATTCATTTAGTCAGTCTGTCAATTAAGTCAGCTCTAGTCTCTGTTTGTCTCTGTCTGTCTGTCTGTCTCTGTCCTGTCGCGGCTCTCTGCCTCTCTTTGTCTCTCTCTGTGTCGCTGTCTGTCTGTCTGTCTGTCTCTCCTCGCTCTCCTTGTCTATCTGCCTCTCTGTCTCTCGCTCTGTCGCTTTGTGTCTCTTTCTCCGTCTCTCTGTCTGTCTGTGTGTCTCTGTTCCTCGTCTCTGTCTCTCTGTCTCTCTCCCTCTCTCTTTCTCTTTCCTCTCTCCCTGCTGCGTGTGTGTGTGTGTGTGTGTGTGTGTGTTCGTGTTTGTTTGGTTTGTTGTTGTGTGTGTGTGTGTGTGTGTGTGTGTGGTGTGTGTGTGTGTGTGTGTGTGTGTGCTGGTGTGTGTGTGCGTGCTTTCTGGTAATTCGGTGCTACAAATTTTTACTTTTTTCTGTCACTCTCTTTGTTTTTGCCTTGTTCTTTTGCTTTATGTTATTTCTTCCTGTCATTTTCTTTCCTTGCTAGTCCATTCACCTGTATGTGATCGATAAAGTATTAAGTAGTTTTCTCTTAGGATTGCTAATTGGATGCTTGTATTAAGTACATTTTGGCTCCAGGGAAATGTGAGATGCAGAAGAGATTTTAAGGTAATTTAGGCCCGTTTCATATGTTTTAATGTCCAGAGTTATCGAGTTATCCTTAAATTTGCTTTCAGGCATGTTTTTGTTAAATTCCATGTGTGATAAATTGGATCGAGTGGTCAGCGCCAGGGACATCTCTTTACATAATGTGCGTGAAGTACTGACATGTATACTTAATTTTCTTTCCCCCCTTTTTTTTTCCTGTTGAATTATTGTATACATTTTGATACGGTTATATCCCTGATATGGTTGTATGCAGTCGGCTGGGCTTTAAACAGATGCAGTACTGTGATAACCCTCAACAGAGAAAACTGGCGACAGCAGAGAATGCAGGGCATGGTTGGATTTGAGCAGCACAGAACATCTACCATTCTACAGAAGACAGACCGGCGGAAAGAGAACCCAAGACCTCCAGGACTCCTTCCCATACAACTCCTACAGAACATGTGACTCGAGGAGCGAATGTTTCAGTTTTTAAAGATGACGTCTCTGCGCTCTGAACGAATTCCATAATTAAGCACTAACGTCACAGGTGCCATGTGATGGAGAAGATCCAGAATGATCACAGGCACAAGCCTTAAACCTGCACATAAACCCACGAGCTGGCCAGGTCCTGACGTTCTATCTAGATAGTTCCTTGACCCTGGGGTCGTAGGGGAGTAAGGTGGCAGAGACCTCAACTTTTTCCCGGAGCCAGCACCACGAGGGTGGGACCCACCCTCTCTCCTTCGGTTCAAATTCATATTCATATTCACTTTTTTTTTTACCAAGACCCCAGAAAGGAGGAAGGCTAACTGGTCTTCAAGGGGTGGGACATAGGAAATCAAACTATCTTTCCGATGCTTTATACCAAGGCAGCCTGGCAATGCGCTGCTGTTCACGATTTTTAACTGCCGTTGGATCTTTAACCTGCTCAGCCAGAAGGCACACGGGTCCGACTCGTCCTTCGTCCCCTTCTGAAGGACTACACGTTCAGGTTCGATTTTCCTGTCAAACTGAGGAGAAAAGTCGAGGCCTAAAACTAGGCTCGTCCGGGATCGGTCCTGTATCCCACATGAAGACCCATACCAGGCGATGAAGAACTAGTATGCCTGCCTACTCATCCGTGGAACTGACAGGAAAGTCCTTATAATCAATGTTTTCTTGACGAAGATTCCTAACCAGAAGCAACTAAATCA
>JAPXFY010000019.1:43578726-43601226 GCA_030674185.1 Monoplex corrugatus | reverse complement strand
GTGATGGGCATGGATGTACCTAAGGACTGTCCCATGGGTTCATAGGGAATGAAAGTGGCGATGATGACATCGCTACCTTAAAGTCAGTTTTCTGAATCTCTTTCTATCTCTGTCCCTGTCCGTCTGTCTGTTTCTCTTTTTGTTTCTCTGTCTCTTTATTTCTCTCTCCTTCCATTGCCTTCTTTGTCTATGTGTGTGTGTGTGTGTGTGTGTGTGTGTGTGTGTGTGTGTGTGTGTTTCTCTGTGTGTGTGTGCGTGTGTGTGTGTCTGTGTGTGTGTCTGTCTGTGTGTGTGTTTATATCTCTCTCTCTTTCTCTCTCTTTCTTTCTCTAGCTCTCTCTCCGGCTCTCTCACTCTCTTTCTCTCTCTCTCTCTCTCTCTCTCTCTCTCTCCCTCACTCACTCACTCTGTCTCTTTCTTCTTCTCGCTCTTTCTCTCTCTCTCCCTCTCTCTCTTTCTTTCTGCCTTGTCTCTCCCACTCTCTCTTTCTTTCCTTCTCTTTCTCTCTTTCTGCCTCTGTCTCTTGTCGCACTCTCTCTCTTTCTCTTCTTCCCCCTCTTCCTCTCGTTTTGAATACCTTTCTCACAAGCCTTGAATAGGGTCCGGTCAGTTACCAATTCAGTGCTGAGTGGACTAGAAGTAGCTGCAAATATAACGTTCTGCAGACAGGCTGAGGTTCAGATCGTAAAGCAGGGGTTCTATATGCAAGTTCCTCAGAGATTTATGTAGATGGAAATTTAGGGAAAATGCCGTTTCTTCATTTTCCTGTTTTTTTAAAGCAATGGTGGTCAGTGGATACTCATAAAAGTCTGTGTTCTAATAGTCTTTCCTTTTAAGTGGTGTAGTGTGTGTGTGTGTGTGTGTGTGTGTGTGTGTGTGTGTGTGTGTGTGTGTGTGTGTGTGTTCATTGCTTTATTTCTTTTAACGTCTATTCACATATGTGCTTTTAGACGAGTGTGTGTGTGTGTGTGTGTGTGTGTGTGTGTGTGTGTGTGTGTGTGTGTGAGTGAGTGAATGAGTGAGTGAGTGTTTGTGTGTGTGTTTGTGTGTGTGTGTGCGCATGCGTGTGTGTGTGATTGTGTTTGTGTGTGTGTGTGTGCGTCGGCGCGCGTGTGTGTGTGTGTGTGTGTGCGTGCGTGTGTGTGTTTGTGTATGTGTGTGTGTATTTCAACTCAGCGCGTAGCACCGCTAATGGTACATGTAGTCTGGCATGAGGAGGTACTAATGAGTCGAACAGGTCTGGGCATGTCCCGACACACTTGTGTTCCATCACGCATCGTGCACTTAAACACCCCGTTGTTGGTTTCTGGGTACAGGGTTTGGGCCTGACGAGAATGCAGCATCGTTGGTGTGTTTAGTTATGTGTGAAGCAAGAAAACAGCTATCGTCGTAAATAAGTCACTGGACTACTGAGGGACAGGAAGATGAAGCTGAATTCAGGGCTTAAAACGTTCCGCGTCTGGGCGGAATTCCGCGATTTCGGTTTGTCAAAAAAAAAAAAAAAAAAAAAAAAAAAAAACGAAAGGAGCAAGGCATCCGTGATCGGCTTGCAAGCGTTCATAGCAACGGCGCGCAAGTTATGGCCCCTGATTTGTCCCCGGACCCCCCTAGTTTCAGTGGTTTTTTTCCTCCTCCTGTTTTAAGCCCTGTGAATTTCAGACCGACACAGAACAATGAGTAGCTAGCTGCTAGAGACAAGAACGTCTGTCAAATTATTGGTTAGTGCTAAAACTAAAGTGAACGACAAAAAAAAGAAAAAGGTGTTTGACAGATTATGGCAAGGAATATGTTTGCCACTGGCCTTCGCTTCAGCTTGTTTCGGTCCGTTGTTGGACATAAGCCTTCTCATCGCACGCCACTGTTGCCGGTTAACTGCTGTTCTGGTCCATTGTTTGTCGAATTTTTTCTAGATCGTCTCGCCATCTGGTTCTCTGGCGACCCCTGTTCCTTTTTTTGGCTTCGAGGGATCCAGTGCGTTACTTTGGTGGTCCATCTGTTGTCAGATCTCAATGACATGACAAGCCCAGTTCCACTTTCGCTCACAAACTGTGTCTTGTACATCTTGGACCTTCGTTTTTCCTCTTACCCATGCCGCCGTTTTTCCGGTCCTTTCCAGGTGATTCCCATCATGATCCGTTCGTGAGCCCTTTGCATGGTTCGCAGTTTTAGGAGCTGACGTTTCGTCAGGTTCCATGTTTCGGTTTCATATGCGACTGGCCTTGGTTAGACTTAATCGCCAAACACCTCCTACTCTGCACCCATCCACGTCACCACTACCATCACTAAAACAAAGTAAAGAAAGAAAGAAAGAAAGAGAGAAAGAAAGAAAGAAAGAAAGAACGACCGAAAGAAAGAAAGAAAGAAACAGAGAAACAAAGAAACGAAGACACAAACAAAAAGCAAAGAAAGGAAGGAAGAAAGAAAGAAAGAATCAAACAAACAAACAAAAGAAAAGAAAAATACACAAAGAAAAACAGCCAAGCCATGCAAATACCATTTTTTGTATCATGATACATTTGTGTCAGTATGTAACTTTGAACATAGACGATATGTGACAAGGTCTCATCTTCACTTGTGTCATAGCTTCACAATGACCAATGTTATCACCATCATCATCATCATTGTTGTTGTAGTAGTAGTGTTATCATTTTCATTATATTAGCGTTATTATTACTGTTGTTGTTGTTGCCACATTAATATCACTACTGCAGTATTACCATTGTCATCGTTTATCATTATTGTCTCCATTATTATTTGCAAGCTGTCTGGGCATCAACAGATGCAGAAATGGTGTGTGTATACATGTGTGTGTGTGTTGTGTGTGTGTGTGTGTGTGTGTGTGTGGTGTGTTTATCTGTCAGTCCACCTGTCTGTCTGTCTCTGTCTGTCTGTCTCTCTTTCTCTATCTGTCTCTGTCTCTATGTCTTTTTTCTCCATCTCTCTCTCTCTTCTCTCTCTCTCTCTCTCTCTCTCTTTCTCAATAACAACAACATAAATGGCTGTTTTTCCATTCTCCTTGCGAGTGTAAAGCGATGACACTCAGTAGGGACCCATACACAAACTATGTAACCAACACTCTTTTCCTCTGAACTCTTCACGCTTTTTTCCTGGGCAGGCAGGGATGTCAGTAGTAGACTGGTGTACGGAGATGATGATGATGATGAGTTTTACAGGTCAGGACACAGTCAAACACAACGTGTGTTTCACCTGTTTCATGTACACCCGAACAACCACTGTTTTTTGTTTTGTTTTTCTCAACAGAAGGTCTACGTAGGGCTAAGATTATTAACAAGGATATGTTGATGAGTTTATCGTATGTGCGTGGCGAAAAACAAAAAAACAAACCTTACAACAATAACACCACCACCACCACCATCACCACCACACCATCACCACCACCACCATCACCACCACCAACAACAGCAACAACAACGCCACCACCACCTACAACACCACCACCACCACCACCACCACCACCACCACCAACAACAACAACAGCAACAACAGCAACAACAATAAAACCAGGTAAACAAACAGTTATTATCCTAACTAGATGAATATGAACTAGAATCGATACCGTTGTACGGTTGTGAGGCGTGGAGAGTCAACACGCAAAGTAGAACAGAACTGAGGCAACTGAAATGCGGTTTCAAAGAAGAATGTTAAGAGTTCCATGGACAGCAAAGAAAACAAAACGAGATAGCGTTGAAGAAGATTAGGAAAAAAGAAGCAACATGTATAGGGCATTTTATGAGGCAAGAGAAATTAGAGCATCTGGTGACAACAGGAAAGCTGGAGGGAAAAAGAACACCAGGTAGACCCAGGGAGAAAATATGGGCTGACTTGCAAGGTGGCTGAGGACAGAGAGGATGGGAGATGTACTTGCAGCGACAAGTGATAGATTCGTATGGAGGGCCATGATTGCCAACGCCATGCTGCAGAACACATGATGACGATGAGACAAATAATTTGATGGAGTATTGAAGGACTGACAGAAAAAGAGTAGAACATAAGTTCAGATTAGCACAAAAAACGTGGACTCTTTAGGCACAAAGCCTGCAGTCGATTCATTAAATGTTATCAGACACATTGGTGGCAGACACAAGAAGATCATTCATAAGAAAGATTAGGAAAAAACAGGCAACATTTTTAGGCCATTTTATGAGGAAAGGGGAATTGGAGCACCTGGTCACAACAGGAAAGCTGGAGGGAAAGAGAGCACCAGGTAGACCCAGGGAGAAAATATTGGACGGACTTGCAGAGTGGCTGAAGACAAAGAGGGTGGAAGAGGTACTTGAGGCAACAAGGGATAGAAACAGATGGAAGCCATGATCGCCAACGCCATGTGGCAAGGCACTTGATGATCATCATCGTCATACTCACACACACACACACACACACACACACACACACACACACACACACACACACCACGCCCGCGCGCGCGCGCGCGCACACACACACACCACACTCTCTCTCTCTTTATATATCTCTCCACACACACACACACACACTCTCTCTCTCTCTCTCACACACACACACACACACACACACACACACACCACACACACACACACACACACACACACACACACAACACACACACACACCACGACCGAAACCAACGTTACTAAGCCCACAACACTCTCAGTGTATGATCAACTTCCTCTCACTGTTATGATTTGATCATCACCCTATTACAAACATTCCTCAACAGATAAAAGCTAGTACTACAACACTATAGCACACACACACACACACACACACACACACACACACACACACACACACACACACACACACACACACACACACGCACACACACACACACATACACCACGACCCAAATCAACATTACTAAGCCCACAACACTTTCAATACATCATCACACTCTCCTCTCACTGTTATAGTTTGATCATCAGCCTATTACAAACGGTTCCCCAACAGATAAAAAGCTAGTAACTACAACAGCTAAGCACCACCACCACCACCACCACCACAAACAACAACAGCGACAGCAATAACAACATTTTAAACATACATATCTACAATAAATACTTGGACAGGAGTTGAGCTAGGTGCAAGAATGTTCGCTGTATTAATAACAATGTTGTTTAGAAGGCGCCCAAACTTAACATACAAATCAAATCAAAGCGTACACTATCATCATTTACTAAAATCTTTCATTCCCAATGACAAAAGCTGAAGGTAGAAAACACACGCCTACTGGGAGTCAGAGAACAAAAAGGGGTGGTGGGGATGGCGGTATTACGAAAGGGTGGGAACAGCCGATTTTGTTTGTTTTACCAAAGGAAATAAGAGGGAAGCAGGGAGAATTTTAAATATCAACTAAGCAACATAACTCTTGAGAGTGACGGAGTTATCTCCCATGTAGAATTTCTCAAACCCAACACAGTTTGCGCTACCCATTCAGCTGGCATAGACGCAGCCACAAAGCATAAAGTGGTAAGGTTTGTTATTTTTTTTAGGATCATCGCACCCAGGGAGGTTACCTTTGCGCTCACCCCTTTTTTCGGTCCATTTTTTTGCGGCACCTTAATGGACACAGAAGCTGGCACAGTTTTTGTTTTACAATACGATGATGATGGTGTCGGTGAGGATGATAATCATGATGCTATGGAGTTCCATCTAGGATTGAGACTGCGTGACAGGGCTGTACTCTACGCTTACTATCATACTATATTCTGGCGTCAACCAGGCCCTAGAGATACAGACACCTGCGATTGTGGTCAGAAGATTTCAGCAACACCCTCAATGACGCATTCCTGAAGTGGATGAGACTCGACTGTGTGGTCCCCGTCTTCCCAATGAGCCCATAGCATGGCCAACTCTGGGTAGGAGCAGGTTAGAGCCGAGAAATCCCTCGATGATTTTTGAAGGGACTGATGTGGATTCGAACCCACAGCCTTCCAGTCAGTAGTCCGTTGCGTTAACCACTGCACCACGGTGAACGGTCGGGTACAGCCGGATCTAATTCCCCCAACTGGTCTCTTGGGCCTGAGTTATCATACACATCAGGAAGCAGGTTGGTTCTGCTGCTGTCACAGGATATTGGATTTCCTGATCAGTTTCGTTCCACTTGCCTACCCACTCTTCATCCTGTAACTTTTCCCCTCTATTGTATCTTCTGGAAATAAGCAAATTGACGAAATATGAAAACTGGGAAGTTTTCCAGCTCAGGAGAGGAAAACTGTGGAGTGAAAGGGGCCGGGGGAGAGGGTGGGGGGGGGGGGGAGAAGAGAAAGTATGAGAACAGAACTGCCCAAAAGAGAAATTGAGTTACACGCAGAGAAAAGACTGGTACTGTGTAACCGTCATGCATTCTGTTCGAGGAGGGCGACCTAAATTTTACAAGAAAAATATGCTGTAATAAATAATGCAATACAAGACTTTACCACGCAACACAATGCAGTATAATGCATCATGATATAATACACTATGATGTAGTAGAACACAGTTGAGTATAGTCTCGTCAACCATTCAGTGTCATTTCAGGACTGTAGAAACAATATAAAAATAACTATATAGATTAATATGTAGTATAACACACCTGAATACAACGCAAAACAACTTTTGCAGTGTATAATTGTCCCGAATCCCATCTCTTTGTCGTAATTTGATCAGCAACCAATACAAATAGTGTTTGCCATATGGTAGCTCAAGAGAAGTGTGGCGAGCAAAACCAGGCGCTTCACATAGTGTTTTTAGATCTGACAAAAGCATTTGATCCCATGAACCGCTTATAGAAGGGTCTTTTGGAGACACTAGGACAGTTTGGTTGCCCACAGAAGCTTGTCTCACTGATTGCTTCTTTCCACAATGACATGCTACCCATTGTGCAAAAGAACGGGGAAGCACGCAAACACTTCTCGGTACAGAACGGAGTAAAACAGGGATACCCTTTAGCGCCCACACTCTTTCACATCATTTTTGCGTCAGTACTGATTGATACATTCCAAAACTTTGACACACATGTGTTCATTAAGCGCCATCAGATGGAAGATTCTTATGCCTACGAAGACTCCAAGACGATACTGATATGGTCTCAGAGCCGTTCTGTGGGATTTATCTTTGCGGATGACTGTTCACTGGCTTTGCACTTTCAGAGGACAATCAGCGCATCACTGACGAATTTCCTGCGGCCTGCAAGGGTTTTGGCCTGACGATTAGCCTCAACAAACACCTCAAATAACACCATTCAGGCTCCTGGCGCTTCAGCTCCTTTGATTGTCATCAGCAATGAGGATTTTAAGACTGGAAAAAGAACGCTGCTACTTGGGCAACACAATAAGCAGTGGTGGATCTGTTAATGGCGGGGTGCCACTGCGCACCCCCAAGGCTAGTTTGTGCTTTTGGAAGACCGACCAAGAAAGAGATTACAGCAAAACCATTGGCAGCAAGCTCACCTCAAATATTGTTGTGTACAGAGCAGTAGTTTTGAGCACCCTGCTACCCTGTTGCCATGTTGCCCTGCTGCAAGATTTGGATTACACACCGACTACATATTCAACAACTAGACTTATAGAACCAAAGATGTCTGTGCAAGATCTGCAGCATCACAAGGTAAGATAAGCTCCAATCTTTAAGTGTTGAAGGAGTGTGTCATGCCAGGTATAGAGTGCCTGCTCATGAAGTGCCAGCTATAAGACAGTTTCATATGGAAGACAAATGTGTCCTAAATATGTTCTTGTATAGAGAGCTTTTGTAAGGATACCGGAACCAGGGAGACTAATAAATCAATACTTTAAAAGCTGATCTCATGAGCTGTGGCATCGATACCACCAACGGGAAAATTGCCCACAATGGCAAGAGTAATGCACAATGGGCGCAGTCGCATTTTAACAGCACAAAACAGCCGCTGTTCAACAGAAGAGAGAGAAGCAGAAGCCAAAACCGTAGGGTTCCTTCCCATACAGCACCTCCATAAGAACACGCGCCTTGCGAACCTATCTTCTATCCAGATCTAGTCTTGTATCCCACATCTAGACCATTACCAGTCCCCCGTTGGGTTGCCGGGGCTTTTGAGTATAAATAGTATCCCCACCTTCTGGAAATTCTGTGTTAGAAATTTCCTCTTTTCTGTTCACTCCCTTTGTTTCTGCCTTTGTTACCTTGCTTTCTGTCATTTCTACTTATTTCTCCTTAATGTTCCATTCGACCTGTATTTTTTCGATAAAGTCTTACGTACTTTTTCTTCGGATTGATAATTGGGTACATGTATTAAGTGCATTTTTGGCTCTAAGGAGGTGAGATGTGCTGAAGCAATTTTAGTAATTTGTGACTGATTTTATGTATGTTTTGGTGTCCTTATATATGTTTATTTGTATTCAGGTGTGTTTTTTTAAATCTCCCCTGTGCGATAAATCGGACGGAATGGTCCTACCCGGAGGCATGTCCTTAGATTATGTGCGCGAATGCATTGATATGTGTACTTAATTTTCTTTTCTTTTTTTTTTTCCTGTTGAAGTTTTGTGTGTTTTGAAGCGGTTATAGCCCTGATATGGCTCTGCGCAGTCGGCTGGGCTTTAAACAACAATAAAAGAAAGAAAGAAAGAAAGACCATTACCAGACGATAAAGGACCGTATGTCGACTCAGCCATCGAATCAACAGGGGAGTCCATCACAAGTAGTTCCCTAACAGAGATCTCCTAGCAACATACAAAAGAAGGAGAACAACAACGAAAGATAAACACAAACAGGTCCCAGTGGCTCATGAGGCAGGAGTTGACCTCAGTGCCAGAACAGACTTAATTTCCCCAACTGGTCTCTTGGTCCTGATTATCTATTATGCGCGTGAGGAAATTTGATTTGCTAGTCAGCTGTCCTTTTGTTGTTCTTGTTCGTTTCGTTTCGTTTTGGTTTTCTTTGTTTTTTGTATATCTTTTCTTGTTTGACTTTATTTTCTTTTTCAGTCATTGATTTTTCTTCTTCTTCTTCTTCTTCTTCCTTTTTTTTTTATTCTAAAGGACGGTGTATTATGTCAAGCAGCAGGGATGTATGTGTGTGTGTGTGTGTGTGTGTGTGTGTGTGTGTGTGTGTGTGTGTGTGTTGTGTGTGTGTGTGTGTGTGTGTGTGTGTGTGTGTGTGTGTGTGTGTGGTGTGCGGTATTGTGTTGTGTCTGTCTGCTTCTGTGTGTGTCTGTGCGTGTGTGTGTGTGTTTGTGTGTGTTTGTGTGTATGTGTGTGTGTGTGTGTACTGTATGTGTGTGTCTGAGTGACTGAGTGACTGAGTGTGTGTGTGTGTGTGTGTACGTGTGCCTGTGCGCGTGTATGTGTGTGTGTGTGTGTGTGTGTGTGTGTGTGTGGTGGTGTGTGTGTGAGCGCGTGCGTGTATGTGGTGTGTGTGTGTGTGTGTGTGTGTGTGTGTGTGTGTGTGTGTGTGTGTGTGTAGTCTCTGTGTGTGTATTTGTGTGTGTGTGTGTGTGTATTATGTGTGTGTGTGCGTGCGTATGTGTGTGCGTGCGTATGTGTGTGTGTGTGTGTGTGTGTGTGTATGTGTGTCCGCGCGTGTGTGTGTGAACTCGAAACTAGTAGGGAAAAATGCATATACCTATTTGTCATGAGCAGACAGGTTGGGCTATAAACACAGAGTGGTTGATAATAATTCAACATAGCAGTTAATAACTTTGAATAGTTATTGATTTCACATTTCATGACAACATCACCATGATCAGTGTTATCATCATCATCACCATCCGCCTCTTCCTCTTCTCCTCATCAATTGGAATATGAATGACTGAGCCCGTGAGTGTGTGTGTGTGTGTGTGTGTGTGTGTGTGTGTGTGTGTGTGTGTGTGTGTGTGTGTGTGTGTGTGTGTGTGTGGTGTGTGTGTTGTGTGTGTGTGTTGTTAATTCCCCCAACACAAGTCTGTGAGCTTCAGTCTTATCGCCCACATCAGGAAGTATGTTTGTTTTGCTCTCCGAGAATATTGGCTTTCCCTATCATTTCACTCTTTCTCTCGTTCCCTCTTCTCTGTCTCTCTCTGTCCTCTCTCTGGATTTCTTGCCCTCTCCTCTCTGTCTGTCTGTCTGTCTGTCTGCTTCTGTCTGTCTCTGTCTCTCTCTCTCCTCTGTCTGTCCTGCCGTCTACAAGTCTGTTTGTCTGTCTGTCTGTTTCTCATTCTCTCTCTCGTATGTCTGTCTGTCTGTCTGTTCTGTCTCTATCTCTGTTTCTGTCTCTGTCTTCCTCTCCTCTCTCTCTCTCTCTCTCTCTCTCAATCTCTGTCTGCCTCTCTGCCTCTACCCCTCTCTGTCTGTTTTCCCCCTCTTTCCTCTCTCTGTCTCTGTCTCTGTTTTTCTGTCTCTCTGACGTCTGTCAGTCTGTCTCTGTGTGTCTGTACGTCTGTCTGTCTCTCTGTCTGTCTCTCTCTTTGTCTCTCACTCTCACACTCACTCGCTCACTCTCTGTCTCTCTGTCTCTCTCTCTGTCTCTGTCTCCCCCTCTTTTTTCTCTCTGTCTGTCTGTTTGTCTGTCTGTCTGTCTGTCTGTCTTTTTTTTCTCTCTCTCTCTGTCTCTCCATATCTTTCTCTTCCTCCCTCCCCCTCTTCTCTCCGCCTCTTTATCTCTCTCTTCGTGCGCGTGTGCATATGTGTGTGTGTGTGTGTGTGTGTGTGTGTGTGTGTGAGAGACGCGCGCGTGTGTGTATGTGTATGTGTAAGTGGGTGTGTGTTGTGTTGTGTTGTGTGGTGTGTGTGTGTGTGTGTGTGTGTGTGTGTGTGTGCGTGCATGCGTGCATGCGTGCGTGCTCGCGTATGTTTGTAAGAATGTATGTATAACAATTGGAACTGGCAAATTGACTGTGTTAGACAATTGGGAATTTTCTTTCCATAATTGGAAGAGAAGGCTCAGAGGGTGGTTGGATAAGTTGGGCAAGAGTTGTTTGACAATGAAGCCCCCATCAAAATTTTTTTATCCGTAACTGACACTTTTGTGTATGAAATAACATATTTTGGCATTAGACCAGCCGCCATGGTGTTGTGGTTAGCGCAATGGACTACCGACTGGAAGGTTGTGGGTTCGAATCCCCTATCAGCCCTTAAAAAATCATTGTGGGATTGTTCGGCTCTAACCGGCTCCCCACCCAGAGTTGGGCGTGCTAGTGGGCTCATTGGGAAGACTGGGACCACACAGTCGAGTTCATCCACATTCACGGATGCGTCATTGAGGGTGTTGCTCAACTCGTCTGACCAGCGCCGCAGGTGTCTGTATCTCTCGGGCCTGGTTGACGCCAGGATCTATTATGACAGTAAGCGTAGAGCACATCCCTGTCACGCGGTCTCAGTCCTAGATAGAACTCCATAGCATCATGATTGTCATCCTCATCGCCACATTATCATCTCGTTGTAAAAACTGTGCCAGCTTCTGTGGCCATTAAAGTGGCGTAGAAAATGGGACTACAAAAAATAAAAACAAAACAAAATAAACAAATAAAACAGTAAAATAAAATAATACAATGTAATAAAATAAAATAAAACAAATAAAATAAAATAAAATAAATAATGAAATGAAATAAAATGAAATGAAATAAAATGAAATGAAATAAAATAAAATGAAATGAAATAAATAGAATAAATAAAAAAAATAAATAAAACAAAATAAAATAAAGGTGAGCACAAAGATCACCTCCATGAGCGCAATGACCCTTTGAAAAAAAAAAGACTGCTGTGTACAGGGCATTATCTTGAGTACCCTACTGTAACCGCTGCAAACTTGTATACGTATTACCAACAGACAGCACTCTCAACAGGGGGATCGGTTCCACCAAAGATGTCGGTGCAAGGGTAATTTCCCGAGTGAGATGATCATCATCATCAGGTACCCTGTCGCATGGCGTTGGCGACCATGGACTTCCAACCATCTCTATCTCTCGTTGCCCCCAGCATCTCCCCCACCCTCCTCATCCCCTGCCACTCTGCAAGTCCGTCCAGCATTCTCTCCCTGGGTCTACCTGGTGCTCTCTTTCCCTCCAGCTTTCTCGATGTGACCAGGTGCTCCAAATCTCCCTTCCTCATAAAATGGCCTATAAATGTTCTTGTCTTTTCCTAATCTTCCTTATGAGTGATCTACTTGTGTCTGCCTCCATCAAGACTGTCTCGTTTGTTTTCTTTGCTGTCCATGGAACTCTCAACATTCTTCTTAGAAACCACATCTGGGCTGCCTCAATCTGCTCTGGCTTTGCTTGCTGACTGTCCATGCCTCGCATCGTCACAGTATTGGTTCTATATGACATTCAAGGATGCTTTTTCTGATGTTAATTGATAGGTATTTGTTGGTAAGAATGCTTGTCATCTTCTTGAATGCTGTTTTGGCTTGGCCGATTCTGCCAGCTATTTTCGATGTGCATCTGCCGTCTGATGAAATGACCGTTCCCAGGTATTTGAACTTATTAACCTGTGTCAAGGTTGTGCCATTTGCTGTTATTTTGCCTGAGGGATTTCATGTTGTGAGATGATACTGAAAAAAAAATGTTTTGGGATTGCAGCTTTTTTTTTTTTTTTTTTGCTGAACAAGTAGTTTTGAGTTTTTTGTCAGCTTTACTTTGGGGCCATTCGCGACAGTGTCTCCCCTCATTTTTTCGCTATGACGGTTTTATACAGTCTTTTGAAACGCTTTGGACAGATTGCCCATTTTTTGTCTCTTTGAATTCAGTCAGTGCCGAATGGATTCTTCTGGCTGCCCTATCTATGATTGTCCACGATGGAGTCGATTGCCTTTGGTGTTTTAGCCATCTCGTTAAGTGGATTTTCCGATTTTCCTAATGCTGTGAAATATGTTATTATTTGTTATTTTTGCATGTCTTGATTTATTAAAGGAAAGACAAGCAGGTATCGTGTTTTTGTTGAAGAGTGGGGGATGCTGGTGGTGGTAATGGTGTGTTCTTTGTGGTTCCGAGGATCACTTTCATTTGTTCAGTCGGTGTCTGTTTAGTATAAAACCATTGGTTCTGTGACAACATGTAAACGAGCAAACAACAAACAGAACAAAACAGAAACAAAACAAAACAGAACAGAACAAGAACAGAACAACAGAACAAACAAACAGAAACAGAACAGAACGAACAGAACAAACGACAAACAAAACAAAACAACGAAACAAACGAAACGAACAACGAAAACAAAAAAACAAACAAAACGAAACGAAACAAAACAAAACAAAAAAACAGAACCCAAAACAAACAATCAAACGCACACACACACACACACACACACACACACACACACACACACACACACACACACACACACAACACACACACACACCCCACACACGCGCGCGCGCACACACACACACACTTACAGGGAGACATTCAGGCCTGTAACATTTTATTGGCAATAATCTGTCACAGTGGTAATGCCAATTGTTAACAACGATATATCAGGTACAATGATATCAACTGAGTAAAACATGTAAATAAACAGGTTTTAATGAAACGTATTTTGAGCCGTGCGCACGTAAACAGAAACAGGAGAGAGAGAGAGATAGAGAACGAGAGAGACAGAGCAGGATAGAAGAGAAGATCAGAAACAGAGAAGAGAGACAGTGAGATGAGACAAGAGAAGACAGAACAGAGACAGAGAAAGAGAGAGAGAAAGAGAGAGAAGAGAGAGAGAAGACAGAGAGACAGAAGAGAAATAGAGAGAGGATAGAGAGAGACAAAAGAGAGAAACAGACAGAAGAAACAGAGAGAATCAGAGACAGAAACAGAGAGAGACAGAGACAGAAACAGAGAGAGACAAAGACAGAAACAGAGAGAGATAGAGACAGAAACAGAGAGACAGAGAGAGAGGGAGAAGAAAGAGAAGAGAGAGAGAGAGAGAGAGAGCGAGACAGCGGCAGAGACAGAAACAGAGAAATAGAAGAGATAAAGACACAGACAGAGGTGACAGAGACAGGGACAGAGACAGACAGGCAGAGAGACACAGAGAGAGTGTCAGAGACAGAATAGATAGATAGATAGATAGATAGAGAGAGAGAGAGAGAGAGACAGAGAGACAGAGAGAGACAGAGACAGAGACAGAGAGAAAAGAAAGATAGACACAGACCGAGACAGATATACAGACGCATGCCAATTTCTCGTATCGAATACAATCGATTTCTTTTATATTTTCTTGTTTTCTCTCCGCCTTCGTCCACCAACCAAGACGATTGAAAAACGAGGATTGCGTGCTGTGCCGACACGGTGCCTCCAGGGGGACAAGGATAATATTTCACAGGAATCAATCTGCTTCCACATATAACAACATAACATAACACAACAGAACACAGAACAACTTGTCAGAGTGGAGTACAACATATTGCATATTGCCAAAAAAAAAAAAGAATCTCTCAATAAATGGAAATATACTAAATACAAAAATAAAACAAACAGATAAATAAAAGAATGATAAACAAATAAATAAATAAATGAATAAATGAATGGATGAATGAATGAATGAATGAACTAAGTAACTACTAAATAAATAACTATATATGTGTACATACATATATGCATCTCCCTCTCTCTCTCTCTTTCTATATATATATATATATATATAGATATATATATATATATATATAATACATGTATATATAATATATATATATATATATATATATATATATATACGTGTTGTGTGTGTGTGTGTATTTATGTATATTATATATGTATATATATTATAAACAAGAAAATGAAAAGAATGAATGAATGAATGAATGAATGATGATGAATGAATGAATGAATGAAAAAAGAAGACATATTCCACGCTAACATTTCACCTCAATTACAATAATGCCATTGATATATTCAGATATATCCCCAACCTTAGAAACCAGAGACTTTTTTTTGAAACGGGAAGAGCTTAGTGTAGTGCAGATATTGAAAATGTAATAACAAAACAACCATGTAAGCATGAATTGAAGTAAACAAGCAGTACTTTGTGCCCGTAATAGTATTAACTTACTGCCCTCTACCGCATGGTAACCTTTAAGTCTACAATGATAGAACTCACACTTAAACATATCAAGGCTCAGAAAAACCGAGACATGCTTACAAGATGGCAAGGATGAAAGGAATAAGAAAGAAAGGAAGACAGAAAAAAACAAAAAGAAAGAGAGAGAGAGAGAGAGAGAGAGAGAGAGAGAGAGAGAGAGAGAGAGAGAGAGAGAAAGACAGACCGAAAGATAAGTAAATACATGAATAAAATAACCATGGACATTCTAACATTCTTCTTTTACAAAAACAAACAAACAAACAAACAACAAACAAACAAAAACAAAACAAACAAAACAAAAACAAAACAAACAAATAAAAGACAGAGAATAATACAGACAGCCAAGAATCACTGTTTCGCACGCGTGTGAGGGAGTTTAGAATAAAAAAAAAAACATTAAAAAAAAGAAAGAAAAGAAGAAAAAAAAAGAAAACACGCACACAAAAAACAACATGAACATGGAACCTGGCAGTTGACTGAAAGATAAATTAAAAAAATAAATGAACAAATAAAATAAAGGGGGAGGGGGACCCAACAACTAGGTTTTATAAGCATTGAGAGAAAAGAGAGAGAGAGAGAGAGAGAGAGAGAGAGAGAGAGAGAAAGATAAGAGAAGAGAGAGAGAAGAAGAAAGAGAGAGACGAGAGAGAGAGGTGTGAGACAGAGAGACAGAAACTAGAGAGAGAGAGAGGGAGAAGAGAGAAAGAGATAGAGAGAGAGGAGGAGAAGAGAGAAAGAGAGAGGGAGAGAGCGAGACAGAAGACAGACAGAGACAGACAGAACAGACAGCAGATTGACAGACAGACAGAGCAAACGACAAGCTTGTATCTATTCGCACGCAAACGCGCTTGCAGTCACATGCTTGAATGGCGAGAACAAATCAATCTGATTAACTCCAGGGGAAAAAATAAAATAAACACACAACAAAAAAAACATGAAGAGGGAGCAACTTCCGGGCTTTGGCATGCACTGCATGCTAGGTAAAGTTCAGTCAAGTCTCGCGAGATTCTCACGTTGCTTTGATTTGTTTTCTTGGCCATTATTAGCTGGTATGCAGTTAAGTGTACACTGTGGAACATAAATAAAAAGGCGGGGGGGGGGGGGGGGGGGGGGGGGGGGGGAGGGGAATAAAGAAGGAGGGAAAAGGAACGGTGAAACAATGAGAGATAGCAGGAGCAGCAGGTGTTTTATATATATATATATATATATATATAATATATATATATATATATATATATATATATATATATATATTAATATGTATGTACTATATATATATAATATATATACTATATATATATATATATTGCTCTTAAAACATACACACACACACCGCGCGACACACACACACACATTCACACTACAACATACACTCACTCACACAAAGGCTTCATTAAAATTATAAAAGTGTTTGTGGCGCCAAATATTTCAAGTGGTTGGTTTTAGTTTAGTTTTCTTTTTTCAGTTTCATTTCATTTCATCTATGCTTGTCTCTCTAAATCTATAGTGTCTTTTAGATGATCAATAATCTATCTTTATTACATATCTTTTATTTATGTCAATCTTCCCTAGTTTCTAGGTCAAATCCTGACTCAGCATCGTATGCCTTCTTCTCTGTCTCTGCTGGATATTTTTTTAATCTCTGTGTGCCTCTGACTCTCTTACGTATTCATGATTAAACTTTTTTTTTGCACTAACCTGTGCGTATGTGAGACAGAGGGGGGATGATTGGGTCAGGGATCTCGCGCCCCTCCTGTCTTCCCACTTTGCAATTTGTGTGTGCCTGGTACCTTGCAGATTTGGTTATCGTTGGTGATTACATTGGTAAATGATGATAATGCGTGTCTTGGTTTGATTCTTCAATCAAGATTTGGCGCCTCATAAATATCAGCATCGGTCTTCTTCTTGTTCTTGTTCTTCTTGTTCTTGTTCTTCTTGTTATTGTTATTGTTCTTCTTCTTCTTCTTGTTCTTCTTGTTCTTCTTGTTCTTGTTCTTGTTCTTCTTCTTCTCATTATTATTTATTATCTAATTTGAATGAATTCTAGTTCTCTTTTATATATCATTTTTTAAATCATCTTCATATATACGTAGTTAATCGTTGGCATTTGACGTATTTTGGGCCAGGCGTTCATTGTCGATAGAAATTACCATTTATTTCATCTCACCCTCTCTGTCTCCTCTCTCTCTCTCTTTCTTTCTTTCACATATGCATACATGCATAGATACAAACATGTACGCACAGACACAGACGCACACAAACACACACAGACACACACACACACACACACACACACACACACGCACACACACGCACACACGCACACACGCACACGCACCTCACTCATTCACTCACTCACTCACTCACTCATTCACTCACTCACCCACTCACCCACTCACTTTCTCTCTACAAACACACACAATCACTCTCTCTCTTTCTCTCTCTCTCTCACACATACACACATACTAACAAACACACACACACGCATACATAGACAGACACACAGACAGACACACAGACACACACACACACACACACCACACACACACACACACACACACACACACACACACACACACACACACAGGGCTTGGTGGGAAAAACAATGATAGAGACAGACAAACAATGGACAAATGCAAGCAGGTGAATTTAAACTGAACAAAACGACAAAGGTAAGCTCTATTGATTGGGGAACACTCAGTTAAAAGACGTTTGGAACGAAGAAGAGCTTTGAAGCAAATGGGTCAAAACGGATTGTCTGTATTCAAGCTTGTGCAGACAAAACATTTGTCGTTGTATGTTTTTTTCTCGAAATGATGTCTGCTCATTTGTGTCTATATATATATATGTACATCTCTAACTCTGTCTATATCTGTATTTTATAACTATATCTCTATCTACATTTATAACTATGTCTTTATCTATGTTTATAACCATCAGAAATATCCAGCAGGATCGGCCAAGCCAAAAAAGCATTCAAGAAGATGAAAAGCGTTGTTACCAACAAATGCCTATCAATTAACATCAGGAAGAGAGTTCTTGAGTGTTATCTAGAACCGACACTGTCTTATGGTTGTGAATCGTGGACAGTCAACACGCAAAGCCAGAACAAGATTGAGGCATGTGAAATGTGGTTTCTAAGAAGAATGTTGAAAGCTCCATGGACAGCAAAGAAAACAAACGAAAAAGTCTTGAAAGAGGCAGACACAAGAAGATCATCAATAAAGAAGATTAGAAAAAGACAAGCTACATTCATAGGATATTTTATGGGTAAAGAGACATTAGAGCACCTGGTCACAACAGGAAAGCTGGAGGAAAAGAGAGCACCAGGTAGACCCAGGGAGAAAATATTGGATGTAGTTGCAGGGTGGATGAAGACGGAGAAGGTGAGAAATGTACTTGCAGCGACAAGTGATAGATTCGTATGGAGGGCCATGATCGTCAATGCCATGCGGCAGGGCACATGATGGTATGACGTGAAATTAATTTAGAGTACATAACCAAATTAAATGAAACGATAATAATATAAGGTAAGCGAAAAGAATACAAAAGTAAGTAAAAAAAAAACAACCAGGTTACTGAAACGATCATAGCATTCAACTAAAGTAGAATGAGAAGAAGCAATGACATGTGCTGGCAATGAAATATCATAGAGTACAATGAAACAAAAAGAAAAGAAAAGAAAATATTAAAAACATAAAATAAAATAAAATAAAATAAAATAAATAAAATAAAATAAAATAAGATAAGATAAAATAAAATAAATTAAAATAAAATAAAATAAAATGAAATAAAATAAAACAAAATAAAACAAAATAAAATAAAATAAGATGAAATATAATAAAATAAGATAAAATAAAACAAAATAAAACAAAACAAAATAACTTCAATAAACTGGAATAAACTGAAATACAAAAAAAACAAAAAACCTATCAGAGGTAGTGATTGATATCCATCTATGTGTGTCTCTGTGAGTATATCTTATCATTTGGTTTATAAATCAAGAAACAGCAATTGATATTATTTTAGGATATGTGGACATTAAGATGCCATCAGTCTGTTGATTTCTTAGAGAATTTAATCTAATTTCGTCTGTGGGCGACGAGCAGATGTAAAATTAAAACCTGCAAGTGCTAAGTGTAGATGTCAAAATAAAACCCGCAAGTGCTTATTCATTACTTTGGTAAATAGACAATGTTATCCTATCGAAATGACATCAATTGAACGCAGCAGCCTTTTACAATATCATTAATTCAGAGCAATAGACGCGAAGCGTTCAGTGCATTTGATATCTGCAATGATGCTAAATGAAACATCCTTAAAATGTATCTGTTCTTTTTGTTCTCAGCAGACTGAGAAAAAACAAACAAACAAACAAAAACAAACAAAACAAACAATCAAACAAACAAAAAAAAGCATGAGCAAGGCATCGCAAACATTCAGTTAAAAAGCATTTAAAAGCAGAACAAAAATGCGTGTGGAAGTGTAACCAGAATGAGTAAGCAGATAAACTCAAATGGATTTTTAACCTGTGCGCAGAAAATGTTTGCTTCTGCATTACCTCGTATCCAATGATTAGAAATGCAGTTAGGTAAATAAGAATTTTTAAAAAAAGGTAAATAATGTGGAAAAGAATTGAAATTAATGACAGTCTAGGACGAATAAAATAAAACAGAAATAATCTAAAATGCAGCACAGCAGAGCAGATTCGGTTAAATTTAAATGAAATAAAATGAAATAAGTGAAAGATAATCCAGCACACCATTAAGAGCACCTTACAGTCATCAGTAGGAGTTTAATAGAATGCTGAAAGAGCAAACAGCCAAAATCAAAAGTGAAATATAAAATCAAACAAAACGAAATATATTCAAGCGAATCATTAACTGAAAACTAATCAAATAAAATCAAATAACAAACAAACTGACAGGAAAATGAAATGAAATGGAGTAAGATAAAATAAAATAAAACAAAATAAAATGAATAAAACAAAATGAAATAAGATAAAATGAAACAAAACACAAAAAAGAAAATATAATGAAATACAATACAATGCAATAAAATACAATAAAACAAAATGAAATAAAGCAAAGTAAAATGATAAAATAAAATGGAATAAATAAAAAAAAGATTAATATAATGGAATAAAAGAAATAAAACCAAATAAATAAAATGAATAAAGTAGAATAGAATAAAATGAAATAAAATAATGTAAAAAATAGAATAAATAAAGTAAAATGAATAATAAAACCAAATAAAATAAAATGAATAAAGTAGAATAGAATAAAATGAAATAAAATAATGTAAAAAATAGAATAAATAAAGTAAAATGAAATATTATAAAGTAGTCCACAATAAAATAGAATAACATTTAATCAAATCAGATAAATCAAATAAAAGATTAGAAATAAGATATAATGATAGAAAAAAAAGAACAGACTAACTTTGGAAGCGAAACACAATGAAACAAGTCATTACAGACACGTTGAAATCATCAGCTGGGATCAATCAAAACCCTCCAGGGACAAATAATCAACACAACACACGCACAATAAATAAATGAATAAATAAAATCAAAGGAAATCAAATAAAATGTAATCATGCAGATCATTAAAGGCATGTCAGAGTTATCACATGGAGTCAAACAAAATGGTGTCACGACAAGTAATGCAAACTGAAAAACAAAACAAAAACAAAACAGAAACAAAAAAACAAAACAAATGAAACGAAAAAGAACAGAAATACTGTATTATAAACTATAAGCATACATTCACGCCAGGCATACATTCACGCCAGCGTTTGGGTCATCGCTTGGTGTCGCAATGAGAAAAATGAAATTAAATCATCGAATTAAAACAAAATAAATAAAACTACGATAATTCGAATAAGATAAAAATAACACGAAGTAAAATAAACCAAAATTATTTTTAAAAGCAAAACAAAAATTTCGAGACAAAATTAAACACATAATACAAAATGTAGAGTTGATTTGAAATAGAAGGAAATGAAGCTTCGTCAAAAGAAAAAAAATCAATTAAAAAGAATAACGTTGTTGTGAGGACAAAAAAAAAAATTACAAGACAGTCCATAATCGCATTTCTGCGTTTGGGACGTTGACATAAACAGGCAGCAAAAACAGCTGTGGGAAAAATAAAACAAAATCAGATCAAATGGAATTCGCAGTTTGGATTTTGCTCAAGAAAGATTCTTCATACTCAGACATTTCCACATGCACTCCACCAAACTTGCCAGCAGCTATCTGCCAGACACTTTGAGCCTACACCAAACCTTACGCACTGGCAAACTCTTGATAAAAAAGGAGGGGGAGGAGAAGAAAACCTGTGAAACACTATGGTGACACTACCAGAATGATGGAACATTAACACATTCCGTACCGAGTCACGAGATCCTCGTGACTAAGCTTTCTCTCTCCGTGGACCGCGTCACGTGGATTACGTGCCCTGAACCGTAGTTTCAGTTTCGATTATGAATAGAAAATGACCGCTTTGCTGACGTGAATCCTTTTCTGGCAAAGGGAGTATACTCTTGTCATTTCCTTTCTGCGTTTACACTACGTTTGAAGTGGCAAAAATGGCAAAAAAACAGGCGTAACTTGAGTGTTTCTGAAGTCTCTCTCCTACCATTACTTGGTCAATAGTTAGTACAGTGACCTATTTTCTTGGTAGGAAAAGGGTTAAGATGGGCAGCAACCGGGACAGTTCTTAATGTTGTAGGCTAGGACAGAACTCCAGATATCGGGTATTGAGTCCACAGCATTTTCACACACATACACACACACGCACACAGACACACACACACGCACATACAGACACACAGACACACACACACACACACACCACACATGCACACAGAAACACACACACACACAGACACACACACACACACGCACACAGACACACAGATACAGACACACAGACACAGACATATAGACACACAGACACAGACACAGACACAGACACAGACACACACACACACACACACACACACACACACACACACACACACACACACACACACACACACACATTACACACACATTCACAGAATACACAGACAGGCAGAGAGACGAACAGACACACTAACACGTACATGTACGTGCACACAGCACACATACACAACACACACACACACACACACACATTCACAGAACACACAGATAGATAGACAGACAGACAGACAGCCACACACACACACACACACGCACGCACATACACACACACACACACACACACACACACACACACACACACACACACACACACACCACAGCCCTAAAAAAAAAAAACAAGAAAAATTTATGAACAGCTTGGGAAATTTTATCTTCCACTCTCCTAGCTGCGGACAGCTTCAATATTCTAATATCATAATTTCAGGAAATGTATTACCCAAAAATGTGGTTCCACTGAGACATGAACCCGCATCCCCAGCACCCTGTATTATGAGCATGACCCTTTAATGACTGCGCACTTGTTAAAAAACAACATTATCATCA
>JAPXFY010000019.1:43558726-43568726 GCA_030674185.1 Monoplex corrugatus | reverse complement strand
TATTCACGAATTTGTTTGACATAATAATAATTACAATATTTATATAGCGCAAAATCTTGATATAAATCAAATCTAAATGCTGAACATACACATACGCACGCATGCACACACACACACACACACACACACACACACACACACACACACACACACACACACACACACACACACACACACACACACATGGCTATAAATGGGGAAAAGAAGAAAAGCAATGGAAAATTATAGAAAACATATTATATACAAATATAAATTACAATGTGATTGCACACCGAGTGGAGACAGGCTGCAGTGGGGGTTGAGTGAGGTCAGGATTTTATGCAGAGGAGAAAAGGTGAGTTTTGAGAGCGGACTTGAAGGAGACAAAAGTAGGTTGTTGACGGACTGTACTGAGAGAGGAAGTTTGTTCCAGGAGAGTGGACCAGAAACAGAGAAGGCTCGTGGACCATAGGTATTGAGCTTAGTGCGTGGAAAGCGAAAAGTCAGAGGATCGGAGGCAGAGCGGAGGGTACGTGAGGGAACATAGATCTCAAGTAGGCTTGACAGGTAATCGGGGGCTGCGTTATTGAGGCTTTTGTAGCACATGGTGTCTAGTTTGTACTGTATGCGCTTTGATACAGGGAGCCAGTGAAGTTGTGCCAGGAGAGGGGAGATGTGGTCAGATTTTTTTTTTTTTTGAGTACAAGGCGTGCAGCATTGTTTTGAATGCGCAGTAGGATGTGAATGGTGGAGGCAGGAAGATCAGACAGGAGTGAATTGCAATAGTCAATGGGAGACATTATGAAGGAGAGAACGAGTTTTGCAGTTGTTTCGACAGACAGATACTTCCTGATCAGGCTTATACGATGGAGGTGATAGTAACAAGATCTGGCAGTAACATAATGCACAAATACAGCCAACAGTACAATACGGACACGGAATGTGGGAACTTCTCCCTCCTCGCCTCCACTGCAGCATAAATGTATACGTATCTCTGCCTGTAAGACTACACCCAAAAAGTATCGGCAGCACGCAGTTAGCGCAAGTCACAGACATCACAGGCAGGAAAATAATTGTCCTGGGCAAAAATTATGTTTAAACAACTCCACTTTTAGACAGAGAGGAGAGAGAGAGAGAGAGAGAGAGAGAGAGAGAGAGAGAGAGAGAGAGAGAGAGAGGAAGAGAGAGAGAAATAGAGAGAGAGAGAAAGAGAGAGAGAGACAGAAGACAGAAAAACTGAGAGACAGAGACAAACAGACAGACAGAGACAGAGACAGACAGACAGAGACAGAGACAGACATAGAGCGAAAGACTGAGAGACAAAGACTAAGAAGGAGAGAGACAGAGACAGAGACAGCAAGAGGGAGAGACAGACAGACAGACAAACGGACAGACAGAGACAGAGGGAAAGAGACAGAGAGAGGAAAGAGCAAGAGCGAGAGAGTGAGAGAGAGAGAGGGAGAGAGAGAGAGAGAGAGAGAGAGAGAGAGAGAGAGAGATAGAGACAGAGACAGAGACAGACAGACAAAAAGACAGACAGACAGACAGAAAGACGGGGAGAGAGAGACAGACGGACAGACGGACAGAGGGAGAGAGACAGAGAGAGGAAAGAGCCGAGAGAGAGAGAGAGAGAGAGAGAGAGAGGAGGGAGACAGAGAGAGACAGAGACAGAGACAGAGACAGAGGCAGAGGCAGAGACAGAGACAGAGACAGAGACAGAGACAGAGGAGAAAATCGATTGAAACATTGTAAATCATTATAAAAATCACACTCAGTTCCTCTCAGGGAATTGATGGAATCATGTTGCTGGCCTTTACACAACAAGCAAGCAGACACATATTTGGATTTGTTCCCCTTTTGGCACAATGGATTTAGCAATGTAAAATTCAGACTGCTCTCCTTAGAGAAAACCCCGTACACAGCCACTTGCCATCTTTCTGTATGCGTGTGTATGTTTCTGTTAATCTACTGAAAGTGATTTTTCTGCAGACGTTTTCCAGGGACAATTCCTCCGTCACCTTGGGGTACTCAACGTGCTCTGTACATGTGTGCATGCGCGCGCGTACATGCAAACAGACACACACAAACCCACCCATCCACCCACCTACACACACACACACACACACACACACACACACACACACACACACACACACACACGTACTTACTCATGCACGCACGCCTACACGCATGCGCAAGCACATACGTACGCGTATGCATGCATGCACACACGCTTTAATACACGCACGCATACACACAGGCAGCTATTTCTTCTGGGAAACAAGCACATCTCCCATCCTCCCTGTCTTCATCCACTCCACAAGTCCGTCCAATATTTCCTCCCTAGGTCTACCTGGTGCTCCTTTTCCCTTCCAGCTTTCCTATTGTGACTTGCTGCTGTAATTTCTGTTGTTTCATAAATGTCCTATGAATGCTGCTTGCCTTATGTTCTTGGTAATATCTCTCTCTCTCTCTCTCTCTCTCTCTCTCTCTCTCTCATGTATATATATAAAAATATATGTATATACATATATATATATATATATATATATATAATATATATATGTCTCTCTCTTATATATGTGTATATATGTAGGTATATATATATATATCATCATCATCATCAGGTGCCCTGCCGCATGCCGTTGGCGATCATGGACTTCCATCTGCCTCTATCTCTCGTTACCCCTAGCATCTCCCCCACCCTCCTCGTCCCCAGCCACTCTGCAAGTCCGTCCAGCATTTTCTCCCTGGGTCTACCCGGTGCTCTCTTTCCCTCCAGCTTTCCCGTTGTGACCAGGTGCTCCAAATCCCCCTTCCTCATAAAATGGCCAATAAATGTTGCCTGTCTTTTCCTAATCTTCCTTATGAGTGATCTACTTGTGTCTGCCTCCATCAAGACTGTCTCGTTTGTTTTCTTTGCTGTCCATATATATAATATATAATATATATATATATATATATATATATATACATAAGGAAGATTGTAAGAATGATCTGATCATGGTTCTTGTTTGTTTGTTTGTTTGTTTTCTTGCTTGTTTGTTTGTTCGTTTGTTTGTATTTTAGTCTTATACCAACTGCGCTTTATCTTGACACGTTTTTTTGCTGGTGTGTTTCAGATACCGCAAGAAAGGAGAGAAGATACTGCACAGTAAATACATCATCATCTGCGTCATTATTCTGACCATCACAGACTGTGCCCTGGTCATTGCTGAGCTCATTTTGGATTTGTACAGCGTCAAGAGTAAGTTGTTAATTAAATTAATATGATTCCGAGACTTACCCGCCAGAACAGTGTTATTGCAGAAAAGGAGTAAAGAAGGCAGTTACACCGTTCTGGCAGGTGTACCTCGATATTTTGTTTGGTTTTCTTTTCTTGTCATTTGTTTTGGTTTTGCTTTTATTTGTTTTTTTGGTTTGTTTGTTTTGGTTTTGTTTTGTTTGGTTTGGTTTGGTTGTTTGTTTTGTTTGTTTGTTTGGTTTGGTTTTGTTTGTTTGGTTGGTTTGGTTTGGTTTGGTTTTGGTTTGTTTGGTTTGGTGTTGGTTTGGTTTGGTTTTGGTTTGGTTTGGTTGGTTTTTGGTTTGTTTGGTTGTTGGTTTTGTTTGGTTGGGTTGGTTGGTTTTTGTTTGGGTTTGGGTTGGTTGTTTGGTTTGGTTTGGGTTTGGTTGGTTTGTTTTGGTTTGGTTTGGTTTGTTTGGTGTTGGTTTGGTTTGGTTTGGTTTGGTTTGGTTTGGGTTGTGGTTTGGTTGGTTTGGATTTGGTTTGGGTTGGGTTGGGTTGGTTTGGTTTGGGTTGGTTTGGGTTGGTTTGGTTGTTTGGGTTGGTTGGTGTTGGTTTGGTTTGTTTGGTTTGGTTGTTTGTTTGGTTGTTTGGTTTGGGTTTGGTTTGGTTGGTTGGGTTGGTGTTGTGGTTTGGTTGTTTGGTTGGTTTGTTGGTTTGTTGGTTTGGTTGGTTGTTTTGGTTTGGTTTGTTAGTTTGTTTTTTTGTGTCTGGTTTGGTTTGTGTTGTTGTTGTTGTGTTTGTCTGGTGGTTTTCTGTCTGTCAGTTGTCAAACTGTCTGTTATTGTTCTGTCTATCCTGGAATTCATTGCTACAGCTGGTATTTCCAAGCAGTCAGTCAAACACAGCTTAATTGTTCACATGGATTACATTTGAAATATACAGGCTCGTAATACAAAACAGAACACAACGTGACAGACACATATCGATAAAGATTAAACTGGCTTCAAAATATACATGCAAATTCACCAATCATGTTGCAAAACGCACTGTGTGGCCTCGAAGAACAGCGCCGCTCATTCGATGCATAACGAAGTCAAGCGTTAGGTATTTGTGTGTGTGTGTGTGTGTTGTGTGTGTGTGTGTGTGTGTGTGTGTGTGTGTGTGTGTGTGTGTGTGTGTTGTGTGTGTGTGTGTGTGTTGTGTTGTGTGTGTGTGTGTGTGTGTCTCTCTCTGTGTGTGGTGTGTGTGTGTGTGTTGATCTATCTGTCTTTCTGTCTCTCTGCCTCTAAGTGTTGTCGTTGTTGTGGTTGTTGTTGTTGTTGTCGTTTTTATCTCTGAGTTTGTTTGTGTGTTTGTGCATCTTTGTGTCTCTATATCAGTCTGTTTGCCTGTCTGTCCATAAAATGTTGATATTTTCCCATTTCGTTCGATTGCAAATGCTCATCCGATTAGAACAATAAAAACTGAATGCTCTTTCCTTCGTGTCTGAATGCATGCCTGTCTCCTTGGCTGTCTGCCTGCCTGTCTGTTTCTCTGTCTTCGTTCGTTCGTTCTTTGATTTAACGTCTTTTCATTATAAGTTTCTCTGTCTGTCTGTCCATCCGTGTATGTGTCTGTCAGTCAGTCTGTCTGTCTGTTTTTAACTATGCTTGTTTGGTTATTTGATTCCTCCACTTCGTTGCTTAGCTGATTATAATTCTGAATAGCATGAATACTGAATGTTTTGTGTGTGAGTGTGTATGCGTCTCTCTGACCATGTGTGTGTGTGTGTGTGTGTGTGTGTGTGTGTGGTGTGTGTGTGTGTGTGTGTGTGTGTGTGTGTGTGTGTGTGTGTGTGTGTGTCTGTGTCTGTTTGTCCATCTATCTTAATCCATTTCTGTCTGTTTACCTATTTTTTACGTGCATGCATCTGCCTGCCTGTTTCTGATTTGCATGTTTGTTGGTCTGTGTATGCGTGTGTTGGCTGGGAGGGTGGGGTGTGGTACGCCCTTTACTCTCTCTCTCTCTGTCTGTTCTGTCTGTCTGTCCTCTCTCTCTACATACATATATATATATATATATAATATTATAATATATATATATATAAATATATATATATGTATATATATGTCTCTCTGTCTCTCTCTTTCTGTCTCTCTATGTCTCTGTCTCTTTCTCTCTGTGTGTCTCTGTCTCTGTTTCTGTCTCTCTTCCTTTTCCCTTCTCTCTCTGTCTTGCCTCTCTCACTTCTCTCTCCCTCTCTCTCTCTCTCGTCTCCCCCTCTCTCTCTCCCCACCCTCTCTCTCTCTCTCTCTCTCTGTTTCTCTCCCCTTGTCTGACACCCAGAACTGGCAGAACAAGTTGTAATATTGCTCTTTTGGTCACGTGTTTCAAGTTATTATATCATTCTTAGCACGCAACGTGTTTCTCTGTCATCCTCGTCCCTAGATATATTCGATCCATCGCCCTGGCATTCTGTCTCTGTCTCTCTCACTCTTTTTTTTCTCTGTCCCTGTCTGTCTGTCTGTCTGTCTGCCTCTGTCTGTCTGTCTGTATGTATGTCTCTGTCTCTCTCTTTCTCTTCCTCTGTCTGTCTGTCACTCTCTGTCGCCTCTGTCTCTGTCTGTCTCTGTCTGTCTCTCTCCTGCCTGTCTGTCACTCTCTGTCTCTACCTCGTCTCTCTCTTTCTCTCTCTCCTTCTCTGTCTGTATGTCTCTCTCTTATCCTCCCTCTCTCTCTCTCTCACTCCCCTCTCTCCCCCCCCCTCTCTCTCTCCATCTCTCTCTTTTCGTCCCCTTATCTCTGACCCCAGAACTGGCAGAACAAGTTATACTATTGCTCTGTTAGCCACATGTTTCAAGTTGTTATATCATTCTTAACAAGGAACGTGCTTCTCTGTCATCCTCGTCCGTAGACGTATTCGATTCATTGTCCTGGCATTGTGTCTCTCTCTCTTTCTCTTTCCTCTTTCCAAGCGGCAGTGTTATCATGAATCACGACCAGAGAAGAGAAAAAGGAAGAATTATGTTTTGTTTGTTCTTTCGATTTGTCTTTGCAGGCTATCAGACACAATTATCCCACCTTTGACGTCAAACATGAGAAGCATTAGCATTGTTTTCCTTTGTTTAATGCCTCCTCCTCAATCTTTGTTTTAAACTGGCGGAGGTGGAGAGTGATGTGCATTTATAATCTAGCCAGAGGGAGAGAGTGAGAGACAGAGACAGAGAGACAGAGACAGACAGAGACAGACAGACAGACAGACAGACAGGCAGACAGACAGACAGACAGAGCAGAACAGAGACAAATGACAGACAGACAGAGACAGAGACGCAAAAATTTTCAAAAAATGGAATATTGGAAGAGAGAGAGGGAGAGAGAGAGAGACATGACAATGACAATGATGCTTATTTTCAACGTAAAAAGCTATTGCTAGAGCATTTTCAATGCGTCTATCTATACGACATTGTTTACAGTAACAAGTACAGCTAAGAAATCATGTGAATCTAAATTAGATACAATGAAACAAGAACTACACAGTCAGCACTTAGAGATAGATAGATAGATAGATAGATAGATATAGATAGATAATAGAGAGAGATAGAAAGAGAGGGAGGTACATACATAGATAATACATAGACCAGATACAGTAATAAGTAAATAAAGAAGAAAGATAATGATAGAAGAGAGAGAGAGAAGGAGAAGAGAGAGAGAGAAGAACAACATGACAGCAGACAGACCAGACAGAGACAGAGACCATACCATACCATACCATACCATACCATACCATACCATACCTACCATACCATACCATACCATACCATACCATACCATACCATACCATACCATACCATACCATACCATACCATACCCGTCCTGGGAGGTACCTGCTGTATTGCCATCTTGTTCATCAGTTAAGTCTTGACTTTCTGTGATTGCTTCCTACTTTGTTTCTGTCATTTCTGGCAAAGAGAGACAGATAGACCCCTTCAGCTTGCACAAAAACCCTATACGCAGGCAAGGTCTTGAAACCGGGAGGGGAAAGGGAACCTTAAAACATTACAGCATAATGATTGGAGCGTTAACCCTCGGACTCCCACATCCTGTCCACCGACTGCAAAAACTTAACCTTTTGACTCCTTCACCCTATCCACTCAATTTTCTGCGGGAAGTTGGTGGATAGGGTGAGCGCATCAAAGGGTTAAGTTTTTGCTTTGCTTAGCACAGTTGACAGTGTAACATGCCAAGCACAGTTGACAGTGTAACATGCCAGTGGACAGGGTGCAGGAGTCAAAGAGTTAAGATGGGCAACGAACAAGCCCAGTCATGTTGCTGGGTTGGGAGTGAACTCCATGAGAGTGATCAAGAAAGACAATGCTGCTCTTAGTTTCCTTTTTTTTGAAATTTTTTTTTTTGAAATTCAAAGATATCATTTGTGAAATAAATTCATAAAAAAAAAATGTTGACATGTGTTAAGATCTTGATGTTCATTTTAAAACTTCCAGTGTATAAAATAACATTATGTATAGTCTGTATGCTGTATGGAATGCATATGTCAACATTGTCTTTTCATATGTGTAAACATTTTTTGTCATTTTTCGTTTACGCATTGTGTGTCAGATGTCCGTTTCCGTTTGTTGTGAAGTACAAAAGATAAATAAAAAAGTAAGCAACGACATAAACAAAAACAACAAACAGCAAAAAACAAACCTTTTAGAATTCATCCTTTGCATTACAACATACGGACATCTAACACAAAATGAGGCAACGAAAAATGACAAAATCTTATACATATAAGAAAAGACATTTTTCCAACATGAACTCCATAGAGGACACAGAATATACATAATGGTATTTCATACATTGACAGTTTAGACAAGAACATCAAGATCTCAACATTTCATGAATTTGTTTTTCAAACTATGTCTTTTTTTCTGTACAATAATCAAGCATCAAACGAACAAAGTGATAATAGAAATGATATCAATTTATACATATAAAACAAGTATTGTTCACATACAAACATCCTGTAACATACAAAACATATATGACAATACTCTAATCAATGAACGTGTTGTTATTGTGTACATCAAGACTGAAGATAATCTCATGAAGAAAATCTGTTTTCTACGGGGAGAACATTGGTATAATTATAGTTGTTCCATTGAGCATTAAAAATAAACAAGTTTCCATTTAGATCGTGACTGAAAAGGTTACACCTTTAAACCATGAGGTAAAAAATCAACAAGTACAACAACAACAACAACAACAACAACAACAACACACATCATCATCATCATCATGTCAAGCTTGCTCGGCTATCCATGACATGTTTCTTCCATCCTTCTCTGTCAGACATTGCAGTAGGTAGTTCATCATACTGACAGCCCGTATCATCCATCAGTTGGTCGATGAAGGTCTTCTTTGGACGTCCTGGTTTTTGTTTGCCATGGCTGGGTCTCCATAGTAGAACATCCCCCACCAGTTCTTCTTTGCTACTCCAGCAGTGTCCCGTGAAGCGTAGTCTTTGTTGACGTATTGATTTACTGATTGGTGGGATCTTACCATATAACTCTTTGTTAGTTGGATGTTCTCTCCACGATTTGTTCAGGGCTGCAAGCAGCATTCGTGTATATGCTCCATCAATCTTCCTCTCCAATGTCGTTGTTAGGGTCCAAGAGATTGAGCCATAATTAAGAACGGACTCCACTGCTGCTCGGAGAACTTCCTTTTCAGGTTGTCTGCTAGATTGGATTTCCAGATTTTGTCCAGTTGATTTCAGCACCCCAGGCATTTCCGAGTCTGGTATTGACGTCTTGTTCTGTGGAGTCAGTGTAGCTGCCCAGGTATTTAAAGTTTTGAACTTGTTTGATTGTATCTCCATTGAGACTTCTCATGCCTTCTGATGCATCTTGGTTCAGACAACTACTCTGTTTTGTTCGCATTGAGGTGGAGCCCGATCTCCATTGTTGTTCTTTCGACACTTGTGAAGGAGAGATGTTGCATCCTTTAGGAGGTCTGCGAGAACAGCCAGGTCATCAGCGTAATCCGCATCTGTTATCTTTACAAACAAACAAAACAGAACACCAGGCCATAGACCCGCAATACTGATCACAAAACAGTAATAATACCACACTCGAAAGGGACATCTATACAACATTCGACCTACGAGGTTTTATTCTTTTCGGCGAAACCCCTAATTATATAGTATACTTTGCGCAACCATATGAAACAAAACAAAACAAAACAAAGCAAAACAAAAAAAATAAAACAAAACAAAACAAAACAACAACAAAACAAAACACCAATCCATAGACCTGAATGTTGTTCACAAAACAGAAATAATACTACACTCAATGGGGAATCTGTACAATATCCGACCTACGAAATCGTATTCTTCTCGGCGAAACTCCCACATACCTTGCGCCAACCATACTGAAACAAAACAAAACAAAATAACCCAGACATCTGCGATGTTGATCACAAAGTATAAGTTGTACTTCATTCAAAGGCTCATCTGTAAAATATTCAACCCGGGAGCTTGTGTCCTTCTCGGCGAAACCCTTACACACTCGGTTCTGCGTAGGAAGACGCCGAAAAATCTACAGTGATATTTCATTGGACTGATGGAGATTCGAACACACATAAACACTCACACGAGCTAAGCACCACGCCATACCAATTGTGTGGGGCAAGGAAATTATTGATATGTTTTAGATTGTTTCTAATGGGGAAAGGGAGACTGTTGATGATGTTTGTGGTATGTTTCTAAAGGGGAAAAGGACTGTATATGTTTTGTATGTTCTATAGGAAGAAACT
>JAPXFY010000019.1:43546226-43551226 GCA_030674185.1 Monoplex corrugatus | reverse complement strand
TATTGTGTGTATGCATGTGTGTGTATGCATGTGTGTGTATGTGTGTGTGTGTGTGTGTTTGTGCGAGTGTGTGTGTGTGTGTGTTGTGTGGTATGTGTGTTGCGGGGGAGGGGGGTGCGCGTGCGTGCGTGCGTACGTGTGTGTGTATGTGTTTGTACTTGTGCGTGCGTGCGTGCATATATACATATATATATGTGTGTGTGTGTGTGTGTGTGTGTGTGTCTGTCTGTCTGTCTGTCTGTCAGCGCGTGAGTGTGTGTAGGTGTGAAACAACCTTAAGTCTGTTTGTCTTTATCTCTGATTCACATCAACACCCACACGTTTCTTAGTCGCCTCCTCAGTGGCCATCACGATGCGCGAAATAATCTCCTTCTTTTGTATTCAGACTTGGAACTCTCATTCTCATTTGATTTCTTCCTGTATCGTTTGTATGATAATGAGTACAGCAAGGTTAGTTCCGGTCAACAGTTATTAGACTCCAAAGCAATCCTAATGTCTATTCCCAATATGTACATTTTTATTGTTTGGAACAAGTTTAACCATCTTTGACAGAAACCAAAAACACAAAACAAGAAGAAGAAAACAACCCCCCCAAAAAAACAAAAACAAAACAAACAAACAAACAAACAAAAAACACACTAGAAAAAAGAATAAGAACGGGTATTTAAAATTTCTATTCTCACACAGGACGGAGCAGCAGGGAAGTTTCAAATTTTTTTCTCGTAATTTTTGTATCTGGTGTTTGTTTGTTTGTGATCTTCCGATTGCCAAAGGCCAGTTGGCCGAAGATTTGCGCCTGTTTTGTCTTGCAGTATCAAATACGCGTTCTTATTCTTTTTTCGTGTTTTTTTCTGGTTCCTGTTTGCTTGAACACGAGCAGTCACACTTGTTTTGGATGTCTTTGACAGGAACTAGAAAAAAAACATGAAAATAGAATCAGAACTGTATTCAGTACAACCAGACAAGACAGGCGCAAATTTCTGTTTAACTGGCGTTTGTCAAGCGTAAACGTAAGATCACAAACGAACATACAACAGATATAAAAAATTAGGAGAGAAAGACTAAAACTTCCCTGCAGCTTCGTCCAGTGGGAGAAAAGGACTAAAATATTTTGAAAAATTTGGCACAAGACAGACCATCTTTGACGGGTATATCTGTGCCAAGTTTTCGAAATATGAGAAATGGACTTGTTAGAAATTTATAACAGGTGCAACTTCATCTTAATATTCTGCACAGTAAAAGTGTATATTCAGACAAGATTCAGCATTCATCTTTTTCTTGTTTGTGATTGTTTTTCGTCCTCTGATACGAGTTCCTCTTAACAAATCTTGATTTAAAGATAAACATATTCAATAAAATTGGGACATTAGTCTACTTTCGAACTCAAGTTGTAGAAAGTATAATTATGGGATTTGTCATAAATCTGTTTAATGACTGATAAGTCTTAAATACATGTTGTTTTCCAAAGCCCATCCATCATCAATTGTGTATTGACACCAATATTTTTCTCTCATATATTCATGGTAAATGAAGCATCGAAAAAGATATCTTCTTGTTCTTGTTCTTCCTGTTCTTGTTTTTTGTTGTTGTTGCTGTTGTTGTTGTTGTTGTTGTTCTTGTTCTTCTTCTCCTTCTTCTTCTTCTTCTTCTTCTTGTTCTTCTTCTTGTTCTTCTTCTTGTTCTTGTTCTTCTTCTTGTTCTTCTTGTTCTTCTTGTTCTTCTTGTTCTTCTTGTTCTTCTTGTTCTTCTTGTTCTTCTTCTTCTTCTTCTTCTTCTCCTCCTCCTCCTCCTCCCTCCTCCTCCTCCTCCTCCTCCTCCTCCTCTCTTTCTTCTTCTTCTTCTTCTTCTTCTTCTTCTTCTTCTTCTTCTTCTTCTTCTTCTTCTTCTTTCTTCTTCTTCTTCTTCTTCTTTTTCTTCTTCTTCTATTCTTATACATCATTCTTCTTTTGTTGTTCTTTTCTTCTCTTCTTGTTTTTGTTTTTTTTTCTTCTTCTTCTTCTTCTTCTTCTTCTCTTCTTTTTCTTCTTTTCTTCTTCTTCTTCGTCTTCTTCTTCTGTTTCTTCTTCTTCTTTTCTTCTTCTTTTCTTCTTCTTCTTCTTCTTCTTCTTCTTCTTCTTCTCTTCTTCTTCTTCTTTCTTCTTCTTCTTCTTCTTCTTCTTCTTCTTCTTCTTCTTCTTCTTCTTCTTCTTTCTTCTTCTTCTTCTTCGCATTCTTCGCCATTCTTCGCTTCTTCGCATTCTTCTTCTTCTATGGATTTCCATTTCGGATTGAGAGTCATGATAGAGCTGCACTCTACCCTTATTTTCTTAATATATCCTCGTCATCAAAAAGACTGAGAATTATAGAAGCCTGCAGTAATAATGGTGAGAAAATGTAATAGTGCCCTCAGTGAGATATCTATAGAGTGGATGAGAGTCAATTGTACGGTCCCAGTCTTCCCAAGAAGCCATAGTGAAATTAATTGATTTTGATGCATTTGAATACGAGACCAACATACTGGGATCCCAATAAACATTATGAGAAATCGTCTCAGGATTTTCTGTACACTTTTAAGAAAGGCAGCACATTGAGAGTTATCATTAAAGAGAGCCTGGTTCCTTTGAACGTTTTTAACTTTTACATGCTTTTGATAACCAAAGAGTCAAGTCACTGTCCCTTCTAAAAGCTGGTAACCGATTCTTTTCTTAACTCAAATGTTGATGTAAAATAAACCAGAAACCTTAGATACATTTTAATATCTGTTTCAATGATTTCAACTTTTACAAAATAAGACAGAAGCTCTTGACTTTCTGTGATTTTGAAATAAGATACTACAGGATTTTTGAAAATCATCTGAATATAAACATTTCATCACAAGATACAAGGACAGTCATGCCGTAAAACACCTCTAAGATACCATGGAAATTTAGAGATTTTTACCCTATAAATAAGCTTTAAGGAAACCACAAGATTTTTAAATGGAAATTTACAGATTTTTCACCCCGTAGACCAGCTCTAAGACAATCTTGAAATTACACACTCTTTTAATTTATTTCAGGAATGCCCCTACTTATATTGCCACCAAGAGATGAAAGTGAGTGTAGATATTGTCATTGAACTTAAGAAGAAACAAGAATGTATTTCAAAGGATAGTCGCTGTACGATTTCTGTGGACTGATAGCAAAGAAATAAGAGGGAAGCAGGGAGAATTTTTATAATATAATCGAAGAACACAACTCAAGAATTATCTCCCATGTTGTATAGAACTTCTCAAATCTCAAATCTCAATGAGGAGTGTTTTGAGCTTACTGTTTTTGTAGTTTGTATCTGCTTCTATGCTAGCTGAATGGGTAGCGCAAACCGTATTAGATTTGAGAAGTTCTATACAACATGGGAGATAATTATCAAGAGTTGTGTCCTTTGATTATATCTGGACTGATAGGTCTGAGATATGGTCAAGCTGACAACGGGAGAAGATGGGGGGAAGACAAAAAAAAAAAAGAAAAAAGAAAGAAAAAAGACCGATACAGAAACAGAATAAAGAAAATCAGTAGCAGTAGCAGAATTGATTGCATCACCAACATTTCACATCATGAACTATAGCCTCTGATATAAGTCAGCGAAGGACATCAGACACCTTTACGTGTCGGGAATCGGCAGTAACTGAAGGAAGTCATAGTTTAGCAGTCTGGGCACTGACTAATGTCAGCAATCTAGTTACAAAGTCTCTGCAAGTTGTCACCCTTTGCAGGATCATTCGGCGGAGTGCTTGTCAGCATGATCAGCATGAAAGAGGAGAAGGAAGACAGAGGACAGAGGAGAGGAGAAAAGAGGGGGAGAGAAAAAGAGAGAGGAGGAGAAAGAGAGAGAGAGAGGAGGAGAGAGAGAGAGAGAGAGAGAGAGAGAGAGAGAAGAGAGAGAGAGAGGGAGAAAGAGGGAGGAGAGAGAGAGAGGGAAGAAAGAGAGAGGAGAGGAGAGAGAAGAGAGGGAAGAAGAGAGAGAGAGAGGGAGAGAAGAGAGAGAGAGAGGGAAGAGAGAGAGAGAGAAAAATGTACTTTAATTCAACAACGAGAGAGAGTGGAGAGAAAGAGAGAGAGAGAGAGAGAGAGAGAGAGAGAGAGAGAGAGAGAGAAGAGAAGAGAGAGAGAGAGAGGAAGAGAGAAGAGAGAGGAGAGAGGAAAGAGAGAGAGAGAGAGAGAGGAGAGAGAGAGGAGAAAGAGAGAGGAGAGAGAGAGAGGAGAGAGAGAGAGAAGAAGAGAAGAGAAGAGAGAGAGAGAGAGAGGAGAGAGAAGAGGAGAAGAGGGGAGAGAGAGACATGATACATTCAACAGAGAGAGAGGAGAGAAAGAGAGAGTGAGGGAGAGAGAATGAGGAAGAGAGAGAGAGGAGAGAGAGAGAGAGAGAGGGAAGAGGAGAGAGAGAGAGAGGAGAGAGAGGGAAGAGAGAGAGAACAACAATGATACTTTACATTCCAACAACAGAGAGAGTGGGAGAGAAAGAGAGAGTGAGGGAGAGAGACATGGAGAAAGAGAGAGAGAGAGAGAGAAGAGAGAGAGAGAGAGAGAGGGAAGAGAGAGAGAGAGATGGAGAAGAGAGAGAGAACAACAATGATACTTTACATTCCAAACAGAGAGAGAGAGAGAGAGGAAGAGAGAGAGAGAGAGAAGAGAGAGAGAGAGAGAGAGAGAGAGAGAGAGAGGAGAGAGAGAGAGAGAGAGAGAGAAAAGAGAGAGAGAACACAATGATACTTTACATTCCAACAACAGAGAGGAGGGGAGAGAGAAAGAGAGAGAGAGAGGAAAAGAGAGAGAGAGAGAGAAGAGAGAGAGAGAGAGAGGAAAGAGAGAGAGGAGGGGGAAGAGAGAGAGGGAAGAGAGAGAGAGAGAGGGAAGAAGAGAGAGAGAGAGAGAAGAGAGAGAGGGAAGAGAGAGAAGAGAGAGAGAGAGGAGAGAGAGAGAGAGAGAGAGAGAGAGAGAGAGAGAGAGAAGAGAGAGAGAGAGAGAGAGAGAAAGAGAGAGAAG
>JAPXFY010000019.1:43518726-43526226 GCA_030674185.1 Monoplex corrugatus | reverse complement strand
ATTGGGCGGACTTGCAGGGTGGCTGAGGACAGAGAGGGTGGAAGATGTGCTTGCGGCAACAAGGGATATTTACATATGGAGGACTATGATCGCCAATGCCATGCGGCAGGGCACTTGACAATGATGATGATGGCGCCTATGACGTCAGTGCATAGGAAGTTCATTCCGAGAGCGGAGATGTCATCTTGATAAACTGAAACTAGAAACAAACAAAAACAAAAAAAAGGAAAAAAAAGTATCTTAGCTTCAACAGAGCGCTATCAGCTAGGCCGTTTCAGGGTGACCCAGGTCGGCCTTCATGGCTATCGTAGCCGTCGTATAGAGTACATGTAGTATAAAGCCATTCCGTACTTCACCCAGACCCAACAACCCCCAACTTTACCCCCGTTATTACCTCCCAGGACGAGGACCAGTGGCTGGTCTTTATGAGGCGACAGACAGAACAGACAACTGCACATAACCTGAAAACCAACTCATTCACTCCTACAAGAAATTCCTGTTAACCCTCTGGCTCCCACACCCTATTCACCAACTGCAAAAACGTAACCATTTGATTCCCTCACCATATCCACCAGCTTCTTACAAAAAATCTGGTGGATCGGGTGATGGAATCAAAGGTTTAAGTTTTTGCTTTTCTGGCATGTGGCAATGCAGGATGCTGGTGGACAGGGTGAGGGAGTCAAAGGGTTAAACAGTTTTACAGAAAATCAGAAAATCAATCAAGACGAAACAACTGTGACAGACAGAAAAATACACATAATCAGCCAGTGAACTTGTTCCCTCCCGCAAGAAATGTCCTTTATGGTTATTATGTTGCAGTAAACGCTAGCGATGCAGGATGTTGCAAGACTTCCTCTCAGACCCCGAAAATCACTAACACCCCTCCCCCCTCCCCCGGTTAATATGTCCACTGTGTTCACCATTTGTACACTTATTGACACTGCACTGCTGCCTGCACCCTCGCCAGACAAATTGATGATGTAGAAAGAGGGAAGGCGAAATGATAAAACAAAATATTGATAGTAGGAGAAAAGGGACAGGAAGAGGACGAAGAGGAGAAGAAATGGGAATAGGAGACTACTAACACATATCCAAACGGGATAAAAAGGAAAATAAAAGTTTGTTATATTCTTAGGTTCCACTGAACCTGTGTTAAGGATAAGCCGTGCTCTTTTAGACATATACAAGCACATAAATATAAAAAGTTGAAATTCAACACAACTAAAGAAAGAACAAAAAAAAAAAAAAGATTTATAGTATAATTGTAAGCGTACAATGAGGAAAAGAAGAAATGAACGCAAACAATGTTTTCTTTGGTGTGAGGTTCGTTTTGTTTATTTTGAATTATGTTTCAAAATTTTACAAAAAGAAGAGAACCGAAAAAGCAGACAGAACACAAGAAATAAAAGAAAGAAAAAAAGAGGAGAACAGAAAAAAGGAATAAATGATCATTTTTCTTTTTGTTGTCTCACTTGTGCTGTACCACGACACCCGCACAGCTCATTTCAGATCTTCAACACATCTCCAGACCCACCAAAACTGAGGTCACCCTAAAGTAAGGCATGAAGAGTTACAAACTGCCAGATTTTTTTTCACAATGTTCTGATAATGAGAAAGAAGATATGAAAATAATGGTACTACAGTGGTCTATTTTTGGGACTGAGATCGCGTAACAGGTCGTACTCTGCACTTCTGGTTAAAATATATCTTGACGTTAGCCACTCCGAGAGATACTGACAACCTGCGGTTTTGTCAAAAATATCAAAGTAACACCTGCATCTGTGAAGTGGACAGGACTCGACTGAAAGGTCCAAATCCTCAAACGAGCTCATAGCGTATTCACCGCTGGTTAAGGCGAGTGGGTCAAAATTGAATATGGTTATGAAGACAAGGGTTGAAAGAAAAGAAAAATAAATAAAAAGAGGAGAGGGAATAGAAAAGGGAGCAGATGTGAGGAAACAATAAAGACATAAGAAAGAGGGGAGGCTATATAAGGATTTTGGAAAAGAATAAAGCAACAAAGGAAAACAAAAATCGAAGAAAAACAAAGAAAGAAAAAAAGAAAAGAAAACAGGGGTACAGAAGAAGAAACACAAAGAACAAAGATGAAGAGGGAAAAACTAAAAGGAAAAACCCAAATCGTGTTATTTCTGGCCTAGTCAACCGCAAAGGCAATTTCAAGTGTGATAGAAGGAGAAGGAGGAGAAGACAAAGACAAAGGATAGAAGAAAAAAAAAGAACGAATGAATGAAACCAAGAGGAAGAGATGGGAGCATAAAGAAGAAAAAAAAAAAAAAAAAAAAAAAAAAAGAAAGCAGCAGAATGAAAGGAATGAAAAGGAGATGAAAATGAAAAAAACAACAACAACAAACAAACAATAGAAGAAGCATAACACGAACGTCTAGCCATTTTAACAATTTCCCATTTCATACAGATGTTATTACAGAAAATCAAGGTTGTGTACTTTTCAAAGCCACTGCCACCGTGAAGAAGCATCCAATGAAACAAGCGCGAAACGGGGACAATGGTAGACTGCCATAAGAATGAAAAGTATCACATAATCAGAAATTCCTTAAAAAAACAAACGAACAAGCAAAACAAAACAAAACAAAATCCCGCTGTTCATGCAGCTTCATGAAAAGGTGTCGACTCTGAAAACTTACGTTGATCCGCATGACCTTGACTTCGGCACCATGACTTTTGAACGTATTCGTTCACGACTCCTCCTCAACAATCTAAACTTCCGACCTAACTTAAAATTGATAAATATCTATCCGGAAACAACTGAGAAAATCATGTGATCACATTTTGGAAATACGCATAGACACACACACACACACACACACACACACACACACACACACACACACACACACACACACACACAACACACACACACACACACACACACATACACACACACACACACATACACACAACACACACACACATACACACACACACTACACACACACACACACACACACACACACACACACACACCACACACACACACACACACACACACCACACACACAGAGAAATATACACGGTCCTACGCTCGATTTACTGGCATTTTATTTAAGGCGACAGACTGGAAAACAGAAGGAGGAGAAGAAAGCAGAAGATGGAGGAGAAGAAGAAGGTGAACAAAGAAGATGACGACAACAACGGAAGTAGAAGAAGAGGAAGTAGCGAAGGAAGGAGGGAGTTTAGCATTCTACAGGTTAATTCCCCTGTCTTAATCCTGACTGTGCGAGCCCTTTCTCCCATGATGGGAAGGGAAGCTAACTTGATTTCACTCTTTGTCTGACGTAGAGGAGTGCTTCTTCGTGATCTTCATTTTATTGAGTTTATTTTTTATTTTATTCATTTATTTTTTTCTGTTTCAAAAGAAGAGATATTACTTCATATCGACCAAGGAGAGGTGGCTGTCTGTGTGACTGTTACTGTCTATGTATCCGAAGCAAAACTGTTTTCGCTTTTTTTAAAAATCTCATCAGCTGTTTCTGATGGATAGTTATCAAACTAATGTTACGGATGCTGATCGTGGAAGTGTTACGACTGCATAATTTCGTAACTTATGGAGCTAAGGTCAGTTTTATGCAGACGGAAAACGAAAGTGCCCATAAAACCCTTTATTGTTTAACAGCAAAGTATGTAAACAGCATTTGCCCAAAAAACTTCTGACAATATTTACGTTTTGTTTTCATTGTTGTGACTGTCTACTAGGTTGCAGTGATTTTGGAAAGTACAAAATCAGAATTTGCTGAAATATTGTTTGTATGAAAAAGGAGATGTTATGTTTGACTGGCTTCACAAATTTGTTTAGCATAAACGGGACTTGTTTCATATTTGCACAGACGTACATGTGTGTGTGTTGTTGTGTGTGTGTGTGTTGTGTGTGTGTGTGTGTGTGTGTGTGTGTGTGTTGTGTGTGTGTGTGTACTGTGTGTGTGTGCTGTGTGTGTGTGCATGTGTGTGTGTGTTGTGTGTGTGTGTGTGTTTGTGTTGTATGTGTGTGCATGTGTGTGTGTTTGTGTGTGTGTTGTGTGTGTGTGTGTGGTGTGTGTGTGTGTGTGTGTGTGTGTGTGTGTGTGTGTGTGTGTGTGTGTGTGTTGTGTGTTGTGTGTGTGTGTGTGTGCGTGTTTGAAAACTGTATATGCGGCACTATTTCTAATCGGTTTCAGAACATATTTTCATAATCAAATTGGGATTGTAGTTCCTTTTTCGTGTGCAGTCAAGAATGCGTACGTATAGACTACAAAGTGAAAATCATTGGACCTTAATGGTGATAAAAAAAAATATGGAAACATTTCATTAACAGAATGTCATATATATGGGATGTATTTTAACTAAAAACATGCAGTTTACTCTCCCTGCAGGGAATATGAGTTTTGAATTATTAGATAAAACAGATCAAAGGTTGAGACTATATATTCAGAAAAAATGTGTACTTTTCTTAGGAATAATTTCGCGATCGTTTATCAACCAGTTATGTCCAACGTTAGAATGCTTAAAGCAAAAGCTTGGTTACATAAGATCTATATAAACTTGATTTAAATCAGAAATCTTTGTAGATAAAAATGCAAAATTGATCTAGCACTTACATTTCTGTTGTTGTTTGTTTTTTTAAACCAATTTCATCAAAATGAAGTCAGATATTTCATGCAATTGAAAAGCGAAGCGCCGAAAGAAATGATCTTAGTTAGTTTTTACGGTAAATATTGCACAAAGCGTGATATGGGAATTCGAAAAGGAAAATTTTCAGTACGTTTTGGCCTTTTTTTCTTTTATCAAGACGCTGCTGACAGTGAAAGCCTACGTCTTTTTCTTTCTTTCCCCCCCCCCCCCCCTCCTATTGCAGTCTGCCAGTCACTATTTGCATCCTCATGTAGTGTAGATGTCTGTTCTCTTCCTGTCTTCTTGTTCTCTGCTCTTGTCCTACCTACCTCCCATAGTGTATGTGGTGTCTGGAGACGGCTGCTATTCTGAGTGTCTTTCTTCCATCTGTCTCCGTCCCATCATTTCTTCACCTCTGTCCCACTTCAGCCTCGATTCTCCATCCTGTCTGTATGTCCTTCTCCTGCTCTGTGTCTGCGGTGTCTGTGTATGTGTCTGTGTGTCCGTCTGTGCGTTTGTTTGTGTGTCTGCTTGTCTTTCTGCTTGTCTCTTTTTCTCTGTGTCTTTTTATCTCTCTGTATCTGTCTCTGAGTCTGCATGTCTGCGTGTCTGTCTTTCTGTCTCTGTCTCTCTTTCTTCATCTCTCTTCCTCTCTCTCTCTCTTTCTCTCTCTCTCTCTTTCTCTTTTTTCCCCTTTTCTGTCTCTGTCTCTGTGTCTCTGTCTGTCTGTCTGTCTGCCTGTTTCTCTCTTTCTCTTTCTCTTTCTCTCTCTCTCTCTGTCTCTCTTCTCTCTCGCTGTGTCTCTGTCTCTGTCTGTCTCTCTGTCTCTCTCTGTCTATCTCTCTGATTTAAAACTATTGGTAGTACCGAACAGTTGTAACCTGTACAGATGTGGATTTGACTGTAAGCATGCTTTGTTTGAAAACAAAATTATGTAGTTTTTCTTTCCTTGTGCATTCCATGAAGGAACATGCTTTCTTCCTAGCTTTGCATACATGCACACACACACAGACACACACAGACACACACAGACACACACAGACACACACACACACACACACACACGTACACATGCACACACATATGAGCGCACACACACACACACACACACGGACACACACACACATGCACGCATACACGCACACACACACACACACACACACACACACAAGCGCACACAAACAGTTGCGCACACGCACGTACATTCACCTACACATACACCCAAGCCGTTTTAAGTCAGCTCCATCTGAATCATTTTGTCCTTTATCAACTACTGAAAAGTGCTGTAACCTGAGCTGAGATTGTAAGACGCATTCTGGCGTGGTTTAAAGAGAAATACACATGTAATGTCCAAAGGCAACATAGAGCATTATCTGCAACCATTTCAAAGGTATACGCTAAACAAATACAAACGCGAGGCAGAATGTGCATTGAAACTTTAAAACCCGAAAAGATCAGACAATCTTATCTCACTCAGTTTACATTGTAGATTGTCGCTTTAAACTCACAGGAGATATAATGAAACATAATCCAATGAAACGTTTTTCTTTTCATATGTTGTATTATAACACTATATATGTGTTTTAAGCAGCTGTGTGAATAAAGTACGTGTGGTGCTAGTCAGGTGTATGCAAAATGTCAATATCCAAATATGAATTACTGAAGGAACATTGAATTGAATTGAGCAGACCTGAATTGGTTCGAAATGAATTGAATTGAATTGAATTGGACTTCATATAGAAGAAACGACGTAAAACTGAGGCTTCTCCATCACACTAATGCTTTGTCTGACCTAAAACGGAGTTTTCTCAATCTGAATGGGGATCTTTTCTGACTAAGAACCGCGACTTCTCTTCTACAATTGTGATCATTTCTGACTGAAAACTGAATTTCTTCATCAGAACGGTGATCCCATCTGACTTAAAACTGGGATTGTACCACTACAATCGTCATTTTTCTGACTTGAAATTAATACTTCATCACAATCGTCATCATTGCTGAGTTAACACTGGAACTTTTCGTCACAATGGGGATATTTTCACATGTCTAAATATCACACAAGAAAACAAATTGCAGATAGAAAACAGTGTTATCCAATGCAGTGGTGGGGGTATTGTTTCTGAATCTTTCCAACGAGGAAATGCATTTTCTTTGCACAAATGCGGTCATCTGACAGACAGGTTGCTGGTTCTATTACGAAAGGTGCTTGTGGGCTCAACGCTCTACATTCTAATTCTCCTGCCTTGATCCTTATTGTCCAAGCCCATTGCGCCACGATGGAGAAGAGAGACAATTCAATTTCGCTGCTGTCTGACAAGGAAGAGTGCTCCTTCTTGAGTTTTTCCCTCTTTTATTTCAATTTGTTGATGTGCTATAGGATTTCATTATTTCGCACATACTGTCTGCGTGTTTGTTTGCGTGGGTGTTTGTTTGTTTGTGTGTGTGTGTTTGTTTGTTTTGTGTGTGTGTGTTGTGTTGTGTGTGTGTGTGTGGTGTGTGTGTTGTGTGTGTGTGTGTGTGTGTGTGTGTGTGTGTGTGTGTGTGTGTGTGTGTGTGTGTGTGTGTGTGTGTGTGTGGGTGTGTGTGTGTTTTCGAATCTGCATCAATCCAATCAAATATATTGTGGAATTTTCAGCGTCTTTGACCGGCTCCTACGCAGAACCGAGTGTGTATGGGTTTCGCCGAGAAGATTACACGCTCGCAGGTTCAATACTTTACGATGAACCTTTGAGTGTAGTATTATTTCTATTTTGTGATCAACAGCGCAGGTGTCTGGGTTAGAGGGGGGTTTGGTTGGTTTGGTTTGGTTTGGTTGTTGGTTGGTGTTTCTCTCCCTGTCTCTCTGTCTCTCTGTATCTCCGTCTCTGTCTCTCTCTC
>JAPXFY010000019.1:43506226-43508726 GCA_030674185.1 Monoplex corrugatus | reverse complement strand
ATAGGCCAGAGGCCGCAGGACACTCTGTAACACAAAACACACAAAAGTTAGAAGATTTGTTCCTAACTTTCGTGTATGTGATCAAGCTACACGAAGAATTCTTTAGTTAGTTGACAGGAGTCTTCAGTGAAGACGAAGAAGTAAGAAGAAGAAGAAGACGAGAGAAAAGAAAGCGAAGAGACGACGACGAGAGAAGAAGAAGAAGAATGCGAAGAAGAATGAAGAAAGAAGAAGAAGAAGAAGAAGAAGAAGAGAAGAATGCGAAGAAGAAGAAGGAAGAAGAAGAAGCGAAGAAGAAGAAGAAGAGAAAAGAAGAAGAAAAGAAGAAGAAGAAGAAGAAGAAGAAGAAGAAGAAGAGAAGAAGAAGAAGAAGAGAAGAAGAAGAAGAAAGAGAAGAAGAAGAAGAGAAGAAGAAGAAGAAGAAGAAAGAAGAAGAAGAAAAGAAGAAGAAGAAGAAGAAGAAGAAGAAGAAGAAGAAGAAGAAGAGAGAAGAAAAAGAAGAAGAAAGAAGAAGAAGAAGAAGAAGAAAAAAGAAAAGGAAGAAAAGAAGAAAAGAAAAGAAGAAGAAGAAGATAGAAAAAAGAAGAAGAATACTGAAGTCGTCATTGATTATGAGAGACAGTGCTGCATTGGCAGCCTTGAAGGAAGGTGGTACCAGAAATATAGCTAGATGCATTTGTTGAGAGTGCAGTGAGAGCAAGAGCGCTTGTACGAGCGTAGTTTATGCTTCCTTTGGGGACAAGTGCAATGGAATTATCTTCAATCAACTGAAACCTGATTGGGTTTAATCATATAAATAACCATCATATCCGCCGAAAATTAAATATCTTGATAGAAAAAAAAGGACTGAATAACCACAGGCTTCTCCCGGTATATTAAATCTGTATGCTAATAACAATTATTTTTTTTCAGGCATAATTAAATATCTTAAGAAATGAAGGACTGAATATTCACAGGCTTCTCCCTGTATATATTATCTGTGTGCTAATAACAATATTATTTATCAGGCATTTAAGATCTGCAAAGAAAAATTGAAACGTAGATTGCGTTGCTGTGAGATTTAGATTACAGCAATCCAGATGAGAATGGCGTCATTGTCACTGTTCACTGTAGCATTCCTCAGCCCTATTTGGAGTGTCCATATGCATCATTGTAAGCATAGCTTTTCACATTTGCATTCATGACTGGCATACATGTTATGATTTCGAAAATTCAGTCATTTACGTACTATATACGCCTACGATTACTGTACTATAATACTTTTCAAATAAGTTTTACATAGATAGAGCGTCATCGTTGCACTTATACACTTATGATTACGTATTTTTCCCAAATAACTCTTACACAGATAGAGCGGTCATCTATATACTAAATACGCCTACAATTATTGATATGTGATTTTTTTTCAACCAAATAACTCTTACACAGATAGAGCGGTCATCTATATACTAATACGCTACATTATTGATTTTGTATTTTTTTTAACCAAATAACTCTTACACAGATAGAGCGGTCATCTATATACTAAATACGCCTACAATTATTGATATGTGATTTTTTTTTCAACCAAATAACTCTTACACAGATAGAGCGGCCATCTTTGTACTACATACGCCTACGATTACTGTAATGTAATTTTTTCCAAATAATTTTCTAACACTGAGTGGCCATCTTCGTACTATATAAGCCCACGATTACTGTAATGTATTTTTTCCAAATAATTCTAAAACAGATAGAGTGATTATCTTTGTACTATAAAACCCCTACAATTACTACAATGTATTGTTTTTTTCGAATTAACTTTAACACAGATAGAGCGGCCATCTTTGTACTATATGCACCTTCAATTACTGTCATATACTTTTTTTCCAATTAACTCTTACACAGATAAAGCAGTCATTTTTGTACTATACAAGCCTACAATTACTGTAATATATATTTTTTTTTCAAATAACTCTTACACAGATAGAGCGGTCATCTATGTATTATATACGCCTAAAATCATTGCAATATACATTTTGTCCAAATAACTCTTACACAGATTGAACAGACATCTATGTACTAAATACACATACAATTACTATATTTTTTTTTCCCAAATAACTCTTACACAATACAGTTTTACAGATTTATTGAACTGATGGTGTCATGGAAAAAAAACAAAAAACTGGCAAGATGTATGAAGTTAGACCTTGTCGATTCGACTTCGGAAAAGATCTACATGATATACTGATTAACTCTATTGTGACTGCACTTGCCACAGCCGAGCTCTCCTGCTGGCCTAGGGCTGCCACCGTGAAATCACTGAGAACTGTCGCCTTTGAGCCATTTTCCATCGATTTTAGACAAAGAAACCGGCAAAACGTAGCTGAAGTGTTCAAAGGAAGTTTCCTCTGCAAGGGAAGCAACTGCCAACTACTGAGTCATTAGCATAACAAAAGTAGAGGGAGTTATATACCCTAGACCGTCTGTTACTATGATTGAAGTAGACCGTCCTCAG
>JAPXFY010000019.1:43488726-43496226 GCA_030674185.1 Monoplex corrugatus | reverse complement strand
GTCTCTCTCTTACTCTCTCTCTCTCTCAATTTCTCATTTCACTCTGACCATGTCTCTGTCTCTGTCTCTGTCTGTCTGTATGTCTGTCTGTTTGTCAGTCTGTCTGTCTGTCTGTCTCTGTCTCTGTCTGTCTCTCTCTCTCTTTCTCTCTCTCTCTCTCTCACGCATTCTCTGTCTTTCTGTCTCTTTTATTCTCTCTCGATTGCTCACTCACCCAGCTCAGTCACCGTTTAAACTTTAATGAACCTGTCAGCAGGATGCCAATATTTTACTTCTTACGATATCATGTCGCCATCACTCAGAGTAAAGGAGACTCTGGTGTTGTTTTAAATAATGATCAACAGCCTCTAACGTCTGCAGCACTGTCAGACTCATGCAAACACACACACACACACACACAGAAACTCAGACACATAACGCATACTCAGACTCACAGACACACATACACACATAAGCGCACACACACGCTCGTAAGCAGACATAGCGACAACACACACATAAGTATGAACACTATCAGGCACACATACACACACCTGCACACGCGCCCGCACACACACACACACACACAGACACACACACACACACACACACACACACACACACACACACACACACACACACACACACACACACACACACAGCGTCACCCTTAATTTCACTGTTAACTACTTCAAATCAAATACATGTTCTCTTCGGCTTCCGCATGTCATGGATGATGTTAACAGTTATTGGTAATTCCATTTAAAAAAAATTGTTTTTGCTTATTTTTCTTTGCATCATTGCTGACATGAGCTGAACATTGCTTTTGTTTTTCAGTCTGCGTTTCTGTCTGGCACTATGTGTGTGTGTGTGTGTGTGTGTGTGTGTGTGTGTGTGTGTGTGTGTGTGTGTGCCTGTATGTCCATCTGTCTAGCTCTATGTATGTGTGTCTGTCTGTCTATCTGTCTGTCTGTCTGTCTGCCTGGCTGTCTGTTGTCTGTCTGTCTGTCTACCTGGCTGTCTGTCTGTCTGTCTGTCTCTCCCTCTCTTTCTTCTCTCTGTTTTTTTCTCTGTCTGTCTCTGTCTCTACCTCTGCTCTCTATCCCTCTGTCTCTCTATCTCTCTCTGTCCGTCTTTCTCTCTCTCTTAGTCTCTCTATCTCTCTCTCTCTCACTCTCTCTCTCTGTGTCTGTCTTTCTCTCTCTCTTAGTCTTTCTCTCTCTCTCTCTCTTTCTCTCTCTCTCTCTCACTTTCTCTCTCTCGCTGTCTTTTACCTTTATCTGTCTCTGTCTTTGTCTCTGTATCCGTCTCTGTCTCTCTGTCTCTCTGTCTATGTCTGACTGTCTGTATCTCACACTATTCTCTCTTCTTTCTTGTTCTGTGTGTGTGTGTGTGTGTGTGTGTGTGTGTGTGTGTATGTGTGTGTGTGTGTGTGTGTGTGTGTGTGTGTGTGTGCCTCTGTCTGTCTGTCTCTCTCTCCCTCTCTCTCTCTCCCTCCCTCTCTTTCTCTTTTTCACTCTCTCTCAAGTGCTCACTCAACCAGCTTGGTCATTAGTTTTAAACTTAAATGGGTCTCTCAGACGGATGCCAATATTTCACTTCCTACGGTATCATGTCTCCATCAGTCAAAGTGAAGGAGACTCTGGTATCGTTTTTAATGATGAGCAACAGCCTGTAACGTCTGCAGCACCGTCAGACCATGCAAACACACCACACACACACACACACACACACACACACACACACACACACACACACACACACACACACACACACAACCAACACACAACAAACAGACAAACACACAAACACACACACACACATACACACACACATGCGGACACACACACACATACACACACACATACACACACACACACATACACACACACATCACACATGCACACACACACACAGACACACACACACACCACACACACACACACACACACACACATGCACACACATACACTCACACAGACACATACACACGCACACACACAAACACATACACAGACACAGACACACCACACACACACACACACACCACACACCACACACACACACACACACAACACACAAACACACAACGCACACATACACAGACACACAATCACACGCATTCAAACTCACATACACATACACACGCACAGACACACACACACACACACAAAAAAACATACACACACACACACACACACACACACACACACACACACACACACACACACACACACACACACACACACACTAAGCATCACCCTAAACATCACTGTTAACTACTTAAAATCAAATAAACGTTCTCTTCAGTTTCTGCATGTCATTGATGAGAACAGCAGTTATTGCTAATTCCATAAAAATTCTGGTTTTGTTTACTTTTGTTTACATCATTGCTGACGTAAGCTGAACATTGCTTTTTGTTCAGTCTGCGTTTCTGTCTGTCATTGTGTGTGTTTCCCGTCTCTGTCTGTCTGTCTGTCTGTCTGTGTGTGTGTCTGTCTGTCTCTCTCTCTTTCTCTCTCTCTCTCCCCTCCTCTCTCTCTCTTTCTCTCTCCCTCCTCTCTTTTTCTGTCTCTCTGTCTGTCTCTGTCTCCATCTCTGTCTCTCTCTCTGTCTCTTTCTCTCTGTGTCTGTCTTTCTCTCTCTCTTTTTCTCTCTTTCTCTTAGTCTCTCTCTCTCTCTCCCCTCTCTCTCTCTCTCTCTCTCTAGCTCGCTCACTCTCTCTCTATCTCATTTTCTCTTTTTCGCTGTCTCTTACTTTTTTCTGTCTCTGTCTTTGTCTCTGTCTCTCTGTCTACGCCTCTGTCTCTCTGTCTCTGTCTGTCTGTCTGTCTGTCTCTCTATCTCTCTCTCTCTTCTTGCTCTCTCTAGCTCGCTCTCTCTATCTCATTTTCTCTTTTTCGCTGTCTCTCACTTTTTTCTGTCTCTGTCTTTGTCTCTGTCTCTCTGTCTACGCCTCTGTCTTCTGTCTGTCTGTCTGTCTGTCTCTCTCTCTCTCTCTCTCTTTCTTGCTCTCTGTCTTCTGTCTGTCTGTCTGTCTGTCTGTCTGTCTTCTCTCAAGTGCTGACTCACCCAGCTCGGTCACTGGTATAGACTTTAATGAGTCTCTCAGCAGGATGCCAATATTTCACTTCCTACGATATCATGTCTCAATCAGTCAAAGTAAAGGAAACTCTGGTATCGTTTTTAATGAAGATCAACAGCCTCTAACGTCTGCAGCACCGTCACACGCATGCAAACACACACACACACACACACACACACACACAACACACCACACACACCACACACACACACGCATAAACACGTGCGCGTGTGTGCGTACACACACAGACAACACACATACGTATGAACAGAATCAGACACACATACATACACACACACTGCACGCGCGCGCTCACAGAACACACACACACGCACACACACACACACACACCACACACACACACACACACACACACATACACACACACAACACACACACACACACACAACACACACACACACACACACACACACACACACACAGTAACCGTCCGCGTTCACAGACACAAACACACACACACACACACACACACACACACACACACACACACACACACACAGACAAACACACCACACACACACACAGACAAAAAACAGACACACAGAGACAAAAACACAGACACACACACAAACACAGACACACAGACACACACACACACACACACACACAACACACACACACACACACACACACACACACACACACCACGCACGCACGCACGCACGCACACACACACACACACACACACACACACACACACACACAATATATATATATATATACACTCACACACACGCACGCATTTAAGCATCAATCACCCTAAAGATCACTGTTAGCTATTTGAAAATCAAATACACGTTTTCTTCAGTTTACTCCTGCCATTGCTGGGAACAACAATTATTACTTATTCCATAAAATGTGTGTTTTTCTTTACTTTTGTTCACATTATTGCTGACATAAGCTGAACACAGACAGGCAGGACTGACACACACACACGTCACACATAAAGACAAACAGACACATCATACTAAGATCACCACATAGGAAAAGAGTGAAATCAAAGAGACGAGAATGAACGAACAGACACACACACACAGACTTAAGCACCAACACATAGACAGAGAGAGAGAGTGGAAGAGTAGAGAGGTGTGAGAGAGAAGAAAGAGGAGAGAAGAGAGAGAAAGAGAAGAAAGAGAGAGAGAGACAGAGCAGGACAGAGACAGAGACAGAGACAGAGAGATGAGATGAGATGAGAAAGACGTAGAGAGAAGAGAGAGAGAAGAGACAGAGGCAGAGAGACAGAGCAGAGAGAGAGACAGAGAGCCAGACAGAGCCAGAGAGAGAGAGATGCCAGAGAGACAGACAGACGAAGAGGGAAGAGGAGAGAGGAGAGGAGGGAGAGAGGAGGAGACGAGCTAGAGAGAGAGAGGAGTGGTTTCATTCCTAAAACATGTAAGCAAACGATCTGTAATGAGTTTCAGTGTTTGTTGATAGTCGGCGGTGGCCATTTTCCCTTCGTTGCTAGGCTCCCTTAAAGGGGCGGAGCTTAGCGCCTGGCGGTGCCTTGAGTCAGTGGTCTTGTCTCCCTATAGAACTAGGGAGTGCTCATTTTACGTTGGCAGCGCTGACTGAACTTTAATTTTCTTAAACTTTTATCTCTTTATGCCTGCTTTGTCGAGTTTACATCGATTTTGATGTAGAAAGAGACTTGCCATTAACTTCTCATGAAAAATTGCTAAATAACCTGATGTCAGATTTGCACAGTTAATTTAAACCTTTGGTTCCTATATAAGTGACAATGATTCCTGCTAATGACACAACATACGTCTATGCCTGTGTTTGTGTGTGTTCTCTATGTTTGGACGCTTGTCTGCACATCTAGATGGTTTTTGAGGACCTTCGACATCCACCTCTGCTCTCTCTCCCTCTTCTCTTTTCATTCCACCCTCTTTTCTACAACCTGTTCGGTACAGAAGTTATCCACTCAGACTTCCACGATTGACCGATCGTTGCCGTTGGTGAAAGGTTTATTAAGTAGACGTCCTTGGTAAGATGGATCAGTAAAGTCGCTGCTGAACATTACAACAACAAAAAATGGTGGCATTGCAGTGTCATCTCTTATGGGTGGCCATATGGCAAGCTCGACATTGCTGGCTCATATGGACATCTTGGCACTTTGGATTTACTTTTACTTTTATTGTTGTTTAAAGCCCAGCCGACTGCGCAGAGCCATATCAGGGCTATCACCGCTTCAAAACACACAAAACTTCAACAGGAAAAAAAAAAAAAAAAAAAAGAAAATTAAGTACACATATCAATGCATTCGCGCACACAATCCAAGGACATGTCCCCAGCGCAGGACCACTCCGTCCGATCCATCGCACAGGGGAGATTTAAAAAACACACCTGAACACAAATTAAGCATACCTAAGGACACCAAAACATATATAAAAACAGGCATAAATTACCCCAAACCGCCTCCGCACATCTCACTCCCCAGAGCCAAAAATGCACTTAATACATGTACGCAATTATCAATCCGAAGAAAAAGTACGTCAGACTTTAACGAAAAAATACAGGAGAATGGACCATTAAGGCAAAAAAAAAAGTAGAAATGACAGAAAGCAAGGCAACAAGGCAGAAACAAAGAGAGTGACAGAAAAAAAGGAAATTTCTAGCTCAGAATTTCCAGAAGGTGGGGATACTATTTATACTGAAAGAGCCCCCGGCAACCCAACAGGGTGGGGGGGGGGGGGGTGGTGGGCACTTTGGCTGAACGAACGTGGGTTTGGTGGACTGTAAAGGAGCCTAGGTAAGCAGTGTGGGAGCAGTGCCACGTTGGAGCTGTGTAGGAAGATACGGCGATTAAAAACAGGGACAGACAAAACGACAAGAAAAGAAAAAAGCGACATAGAAATAGTAGCTGAAAAAAAGGAGAGAGAAAAGAAATCAACAGAACCAAAAACAAACGGAGAGGTAGACAGACAGGCAGACAAAAAAGAGAAGGAAAGAGAAAGGGAGAGAGAGAGAGAGAGGAGAGGGAGAAGAGGAGAAATGAGAGAGAGGAACAAGAGAACAGAAAAGAGAGGAGAGAGAGACACACAGAGAGAGAGAGAACAGAGAGAGAGAGACACAGAGAGAGAGGGGGAGAGAGGAGAGAGAAAAGAGAGAGAGAGGAGGAAGAAGAGAGAGAGAGAGAGAGAGAGAGGAGAAAGAGAGAGAGAGAAGAGAGAGAAGGAAGAGAGAGAAGAGAAGAGAGAGAGAGAGAGAGAGAGGAGAGAGAGAGAGAGAGAGAGAGAGAAGAGAGAGAGAGAGAGACGAAGAAAGAGAGATGAGAAAAATAACAGCAACGACAAAAAAAATTGTAGATTAAAACAGAAAGAGCTCCCATATTCAATCTGGAAACAGGGTGGTGAACAGCAGTTGATCTCAGTCCAAAACCCAGCTGTGAATGAGTATCTGCCCATCCATAATCAGGATTGTGGAAGGTGTTAAAACGGCGATGGAAAGGAGTATCAGCTGACCCGAGACTGGTGAGGTACCCACCACCACCCCACTGCCCCACCTTTACCTTTGTCTACAACTTTACCTTAAAACAAGATAAAACAAACGATTCAAAGAACCCCACTTTTCTGGGACCGGGTGAACATAGATAGATGATTCTAGAAATACTAAACACGAAAACCGGTCTTTCAACACGTTTCTTCTTTCCTCTGTAAGATGTGAATTATATCCCCCCCCCCTCCCCCGTGAAATGAAAAAGTTGCCAATGTTCCTCCAGGGTAATGTAGACAATTTATGTTGGATAGAAAAGCCCGTTGACAAAGTTATTCTCTCCCCCCCCCCTTTTTTTTAAACATCTTCTCTCCATTCTTTCCCTCTTCGTTCCTCCTCCTTTCCTCTTATCGTTACCCCCTCCTTCCCATCCTCCCCCTCTCTCTTTCTCCCTCTCTCTCTCACACACACTCTCCCTGTTTCACGCTCTCTCTCTTTCTGTCTGTGTTTTGTTTGTATGTTTAAGGGTGAGGCTAGCACTAGACCCCCACCATCACATGTATCTGCGGAGAATTAGGTGGTTTGGTCATCAGAAATATCCGGCAGAATCGGCCAAGCCAAAATAGCATTCAAGAAGATGTCAAGCATTCTTACCAACAAATGCCTATCAATTAACATCAAGAAGAGAGTTCTTGAATGCTATATAGAACCAATACTAGTGTACGGTTGTAAGGCATGGACAGTCGACAAGCAAAGCCAGAACAAGATTGAGGCAGCCGAAATGTGGTTTCTAAGAAGAATGTTGAGAGTTCCATGGACAGCAAAGAAAACAAACGAGACAGTCTTGATGGAGACAGACACAAGTAGATCATTCATAAGGAAGATTAGGAAAAGACAGGCAACATTTATAGGCCATTTTATGAGGAAAAGGGATTTGGAGCACCTGATTACAACGGGAAAGCTGGAGGGAAAGAGATCAC
>JAPXFY010000019.1:43451226-43473726 GCA_030674185.1 Monoplex corrugatus | reverse complement strand
TGTGTATGCGTCTGTGTGTGTGTGTGGTGTGGTGGTGTGTGTGTGTGTGTGTGTGTGTGTGTGTGTGTGTGTGTGTGGCGCGTGTGTTTGTGCTCGCGCGAGCGTGTGCAGGTGTGTGTATGCGTGCTTTCGTGTGTGTTTGGGGTGTGTATGTGTGTGTTTGTCTGTCCGTGTGTCTATCTGTCATCTGTCTCTGTCTCTTTCTTTCTCTATCGTTTTGTGCCCTCAGTCTCTACTCTTGAGGTAGCATTTAGGAAACAGATGTCACTGTTCAGTAGTAAAAAAAAAAAAAAAGAATTAAAGGAAGATGGGAAGACTGACCATGAATGGGTGTATTGGACAGTTACTCAACAAAATATCATGAAATTGAGGTATGAATTGACATATTTATATGGGTGGGAAATCAAACAGACAGATCATGTAGGTGTCAATAGTCAGAATATACTTTTGGAACATCATGGTAAAAAGAAACATGATCAAATATATCAAGGTAAAAACAAAATAGTCGAAACTTTTAAATTGGTGAACACACGTTGAAACGAATAAATATTCAGGAAGAGGCACAATTGGAATAAAAAGTGACATGCTCAGAGAAAATGAGTGGAGCTGACTTATCTTCCAATATGTGATACAGAAAGACCGAAGGACAGACGGACAGAAAGACAGGCAGACAGATAGACAGAAGAGTACAGACAGACAAAAAGACAAGCAGACAGACAGGCATATAGACTGACAGACAGACAGATCTTTAAATAAAATTAATTTTAAGATGTCTGCCATTTCAAAGTCTGTTTTTTTAGTACTTCCATTTACGCCGAGTTTAATACAAAATACACATTTTACGAGAAAAAGGTGGGATGAGAATTTCGAATATATCAGGACGTAGTTATTATTGAAATCAGTTTCAAATTCACTTCCCATTTGGAAAAATCGTTCCAGAAATCCTAGCCTCTCTGGATGGCATTATTCCACAGGGGGTTTGCAGCTTCTTTCACCCAGTCTCACGGTCTGACGGTCCCAAGGCTGACAAGACGGCACCTAGTGGTTCTTGGAGTGGAATTGATGGAAGTAGTGCCATCAGCAGAGTTTTCTGGATGTGAGGCTGAACGCCAATAATGAGGCTGGTATCGATCATTGACTAGGCAGTCATTGTTGTACACTCTCCATACATGTTGTTCATTCTTTCTGTCTCATCTTGACCCTCTTAACCCTGCTGGGTTTGCCTTATAATGTTTCAGCCTGCTATGGAAATAGTAACACCATTTGTGACACGTTCTCCTAATGGATATACTGAGTTGCTGGATGCTTTAGCCCTTATGATCTACGATACTGTGTTGACTTATTTTTTGTTGATTTTTAGATTGTTATATGTTTCCACCTCTTTGATCTTTGCTTGACTGCGTCTCAAAATATCTACGCTTGATTTAAACAATCATTATGTTTAATCCACCATCATTTTATACAACAGCTTAAGTACAATTAGGAATAACTTCATTCGTTTCAAAGAGGGATTTCCAAAAATGGCTATTTGCCAATTTCCAGTTTCGAACTGCTATAATTTGCGTTCCAGGTATCGTACAATGAGTGTTTTTTTTGTGTTTTTTTTTAACACCGTTTCAAAACGTATTTCCTCAAGTTCGTAACAATACTAATAACTATAAAACTTCAAAAGATCCTTAATATACCCTTTGTGAGGAGAACATGTTACATTTGTTGGAAGGGGCTGTGCTACAAACGCTTTTGTTGTGATTCTTGTTATTCTTTTTTTTGTTTTGTTTTTTGAATCCCCGTTATCTTCACATTTTCTGTCTACTGGTCTTTCACCAGCATTATTTCTAAGAGACTTTCCTATGAGATCTTTTTGATGCCTGCCAGACTTTTGTATTCCACATCAAATACATATATGTTTGGAGTTTGGAATTTGTTGTTTTCAAGAGGGATTCATCATGATCGCACAATATATATACATCATCATCATCATCTTCATCATCATCATGTGTCCTGCCGCATGGCGTTGGCGATCATGGCCCCCGATAAGTATCTATCCCTTGTCGCCTCAAGTACATCTTCCACCCTGTCTGTCCTCAGCCGCCCTGCAAGTCCGTCCAATATTTTTTCCCTGGGTCTACCTGGTGTTCTCTTTCCCTCTAGCTTTCCTGTTGTGACCAGGTGCTCTAATTCTCCTTTCCTCATAAAATGGCCTATAAATGTTGCTCTTCTTTTCCTAATCTTCCTTATCAATGATCTTCTTGTGTCTGCCTCCATCTAGACTGTCTCGTTTGTTTTCTTTGCTGTCCATGGAACTCTCAACATTCTTCTTAGAAACCACATTTCGGCTGCCTCAATCTTGTCTGGCTTTGTGTGTTGACTGTCCACGCCTTACAACCGTATAACAGTATAGGTTCTCTATAACATTCAAGAACTCTCTTCCTGATGTTAATTGATAGGCATTTGTTGATAAGAACGCTTTTCATCTTCTTGAATGCTGTTTTGCTTGGCCGATTCTACTGGCTGTTTCTGATGTGCATCTGCCGTCTGGTGAGATGACCGTTCCCAGATATTTAAATTTATCAACCTGTCTCAAAGTTGTGCCATTTGCTGTTATTTTGCATGAGGGGATTTCATGTTTTTACTGATTACCATGTGCTGTTCCAAATTGGCCAGCCAAAGCAAGAATACATATACGCTCCATCCAAATCTACCAGCTATTATCAAGCAGACTCTGCAGACTGTTTGGTTTATTTGATGATGCTGTGGATTCAAGATTTGATCTCTTGAGTTCAATCCCAGCCCGCAAAAATTTAAAACTGCCCTGTTTACTGCCCATCTTGCTTTTTGCATCATTCTGGCGATGTCATCTTAATCTTTTTCACAGATCCTTCCCCTCCCCTCCCCTCCCCTCCCCCAATGCAATACCTTCCCAGTTGCGCTGGTTCAAATAAAAACAGAATGTGTCAACTTTTGGATGACGGTTCTGCGTTTTCTAACACTGCCAGTGTCAGGTTTAAGTATGCCTATTTTCACGAAATTGTTAATAAGTATTGTTATTGTTGTTTAAAGCCCAGCCGACTGAATAGAGCATATCAGGGCGAGATAGTAAGTGTTGTGGATGAATAAAGTGGAAGAAGTGGAATAGATAGCGACTTTAATTTGACGCAGATTATTAATCTTTACAAACTGATCGGTGAAGTTGAATATGGCATGAACTGATTTGCTGAAGTTGAAAGTCACAACTGCGGTATGGCTTTACCAAAAGAAAAATAGCCATCTGAAAGCTGAATGATTGAATATTTTTTTTGTTATATTGAATATTGGTTTTTGTGCCACAAAACAAAACAACAACAAAACGAGTACAAAGCAACAACAAATCCCTCAATGGTTTTGTAGCGAAGGGGCCATAATTTGAACGGCAGTGGTCCTGCTAAACGTTGATCTCCCCTGTTTCATTACCTGGTCTCCCTTCTAATTTCACCCCACTCTCTGAAGTCAGAACTTCACACCCTCCCACTCGAGAGTGATAACCGGACAATTTTCTCGGCTTCTTTCATCGGGGCGATCAATGGTAATCATGGCTCCGACCTCCTCAATTCTCCCAGGTTGGACATGTCTATAATTTCAGTTAGCTCTCTCTCTCTCTCTCTCTCTCTCCTCTCTCTCTCTCTCTCTCTCTCCTCCCCTTATCTCTCTCTCACTTTCTTTCTGTCTCTGTATGTTTCTCTGTCTGTCTCTCTTTCTCTCTCTCTCTGTCTCTACGTCACTCTGTCTGTCTGTCTCTCTGTCTATGTCTGTTTGTCGTGTCTATTGTCTGTCTGTCTGTCTGTCTGTCTCTCTCCTCTCTCTCTCTCTCTCTCTCTCTCTCTCTCTCTCTTCTCTCTCTCTCCCATATGGTTACTTTGATACGCAGCATTCATGTGCTCATAATTTCTCAACCGGATCTGGTTGTCTTTATTCTGTTTTTCTTTCTTTCATCTAGCTTTCCTTCTCTGTTTTTGTCTCTTACATCTATATTTTCCTTCTTTCTTTCTTTCTTTCTTTCTTTCTTTCTTCTCTCGTTCTTCGTGAGTATATTTTTCTTTCTATCTTCGTGCAGTTTTTCTTTTTTACACTGTCCTAAGCTGTCAGTCATTTTTGTTATAAAATAAAGATGGAAATTTTGTTTAGTCCCAAAAATAATCAAACAAAAAATGGAATAATTAAAAGTTAGTGGACGGTATTAGAAACTGGTGAATTCAGTACCATGAACTCAAATTATGGATTAAAAACTTCACATGTGGAGAAAACGAACACAGAGACAGATGACGTGTTACACAATGTAGGTGTCAGTCGTAAAAATATAGTTTTGGAATAGAAAATACTGCTTTAATGCATTATCATGTTTAAAATCTAAACTTTTGAAATGGACGTTTAATCTAGACTCTGTGGTTTAATGAATATATCAAATTCATAAGCATAGACACGTGCAGACGCGCACGCACGCGCGCGCAAACACACACACACACACACACACACACACACACACACACACACACACACACACACACACCACACACAACACACAAGTGCTCACATCATACGCACATATACACACATGCACATACACATGACATGCACATACGCATACATGCAAGACACAAAAACAGACACCCGACATGGACGCGAACACATACTCTGCTTCCACTGACATATGCATAAATAGCGTTATAATGGCATTGATCATAAGTCTAATGCAACTTATGCATAAGAAGATAGAAGAAAGAGAGAGAAAGAGGGGGAAAGAGAGAGAGAGAGAGAGAGAGAGAGAGAGAGACAGAGAGACAGACAGACAGACAGACAGAACAGAGACAGAGACAGAGAGACAGACAGACAGACACACAGATAGACAGACAGACAGATAGAAAGAGAGAGAGACAGACAGAGAGAGAGAAACAGAGAGACAGAGACAGAGAGAGAGACAGACAGACGAGAAAGAAAGAGATAGAGACAGAGAGAAAAGAGACAGACAGAAAGACAAATAGACAGACAGACAGAAAGAAAGAGAGAGAGAGGGAGCAAAAGAGAAAGAGAGAGAGAGACCAACAAAGAGACAGAGACAAAAGACAGAGACAGAGACAGAGAGACAGAGATTTATGAAAGAAACTCCTACAATATTGAAGACTGTGTCTGATCAGTCTTCTCATCTAGTATTTCCATTTCCCCTTCGTTTTAAGTCAGGAGGAAATCAAATTTAACGGTAGACAAGCAACGCTGAAATGGATTCCTAATATTCTTCCGTTTTCGTAAAAAAAAAAAAAAAAAACAAAAAAAAAGAAAAATAAAAAAAAAAAAAAAATATTGGAAATCCTAGCCATTCCAGTTATTATTATTCCACACTGGAATTGTGTCCCCTTTCACACAGTCTCACGGTCTAACAGTTCCCAGGGTGACATGGTGCCACTAGAGTCTAGCGGCCGTTTGATTGGAAATGATCGAGGCAGTGCCGTCGTCAGGATCCGTTCGGTGTGGGATGGAATGGCAGGAGACTGATACCGGCCATTAGCCGTGTCACCTGCTGACCCAGGGCACGTGAGGATTGGCTCTGGCTGTGTTGGTTTACACTACTGCTTATTGTTGTTGTTGTTTTCCTGTCGTTGTTGTTGCTGTTGTTGTTGTTGTTGTTTCTTCTTTTTCTTTTTTTTTTCATTTTCGTCTTCTTCTTTGTTCTACTCCTCCTCCTCTGCTTCTTCTTTTTCTTCTCCTTCATCCTATTCTTTGTAATCGTCCTATTTTTCTTTTTCTTCTGTTTTTTCCTCCTCCTTTTCCTCTTCGTCCTCCTCGTCCTCTTCTTCTTCTTCTTCCTCTTCTTTCTTCTTTCTTTCTTTTTTTCTTTCTTTCTTTCTTTCTCTTCTTCACCTCCTCCCTGTCCTTCTTTTCCTGTTTCAAACTTCTACTTCTTCTTCTTTCTTTCTTTCTTTCTTCCTTCATTCCTTCCTTCCTTCCTTCCTTTCTTCTTCTTCTTCTTTTCTTCTTCTCCTTTTTTCTTTCTCCGCCTTTTCCTCTTCCTTTACTTTTTCGTGTTTTTGTTGTTGTTGTTGTTGTTGTCGTCGTTGTGTTGTTGTTGTTCTTGTTCTTGTTCTTGTTTTGTTCTTGTTCTTGTTCTTGTTCTTCTTCTTCTTCTTCTTCTTCTTCTCTTCTTCTTCTTCTTCTTCTTCTTCTTCTTCTTCTTTCATCATCATCTTCTTCTTCTCTTTTCATTTTCGTTCTTCTTTTTCTTGTTTTCTTTTTTCCTGCTCCATCTGTTTTTTCTCTCGCGCGTTGGTAATAATGTTCGGTTGCTTGGGGCTGTGTGACACCCTCCCCCCCCCCCCCCCCATTTCCCGTCGATGTAATAGTCTTTGGTCAACAGACATTCAGCGTTCCCACATTCCAGCCTGATTGTACAAGTTTGCGTGTATTTGAACTTGACCTGAGGCAATGTTGTTGCATGCGTGTTTCAATCCACCCAGCTGTGTACTGACACCTGACCCTGATAACTAAGGGTTACAGAAAGTACAGTGATGAGAGAGAGGACATAGGGTACCACCCTCATAATGCTGTCATTGGAAAAGTTGACTTCAGGTATAGGTCACGAGAGAGAGAGAGAGAGAGAGAGAGAGAGAGAGAGAGAGAGAGAGAGACAGACAGACAGACAGACAACAGACAGAGACGGAGACGGAGACGGAGACACACAGAGACAGACAGACAGAGAGAGTGACAGGGAGACAGACAGACAGAGACAGAGACAGAGAGACAGACAGGCAGAGTCAGAGGCACACAGAGACAGACAAGAGAGAGAGAGACAGACAGACATACAGAGACAGAGACAGAGAGACAGACAGACAGACAGAGGCAAACAGAACAGACGGACAAATAGACACAGAGAACAAACAGTGACAGAGAGACAGAGACAGACAGAGACAGACAGACAGAGAGAGAGAAAGAGAGAAAGAGAGCGAGAGAGAGAGACAGAGAGAGAGAGAGACGAGAGAGAGAGAGAGAGAGAAAACAGGAGACAGAGACAAGGACAGAAACAGAGAGACAGACAGACAGAGACAGAGAGTCAGACAGACAGAGTCAGAGACACACAGAGACAGACAAGACAGAGAGAGAGAGGGAGAGAGACAGGCATACAGAGACAGAGACAGACAGACAGACAGACAGAGGCAAACAGAGAACAGACGGACAAATAGACACACAGAACAGAGACAGAGAGACAGAGATAAGGACAGAGACAGACAGAGAAAGAGAGAGACAGAGAGAGAGAGACAGACAAACAGATAGACACAGAAAGACAGACAGACGGACAAACAGAGACACACAGAGAAAAGAGAGACAGATCGACGGAGACAGACAGACAGACAGACTGACAGACAGAGAAAAACAGAGAACAGACAGACAGGTTGGAACAAAAAAACCAAAAAGACAAACAAACAAAAAACACGAAAAAAGATTTAGAACGCGTTTTTAATGCAACAAGACAAGCGCAAATGTTCGGCCAACTGGCCTTTGTCAAGCGTAAGATCACAAACGAACAAACACCAGATACAAAAACTAGGAGAAAAAGACTGAAACTTCCCCGCTGCTCCGTTCCTTGTGAGAAAAAGCAATAAACTGACTGAATTGTCACACTTGTTTTCGATTAGACAGACAGATTGACACAGACAGACAGAGACAGAGACAGAGACAGAAACTTGATTAGAACTGATAAATGTAGCACCATTATCAGAGTTTGCTGGCAGCGAGGTGGAATGACAAGAGGCTGGTACCGACAATGAACTGTGTCACATGGTTTAATAGGCCACTGGACCTGGTACTGGTCCAGTTTTATGTTACTTCTCTCCGCTGTCTCCTCCGCCATTTCGTCACCCTCTTGCGTACATAGAGATTTAAGTGTGTATAGTCCCTTCCCATACTTGGCATTTCCTGGCAAGACAAGGTGACCAACACCGAAGTCCTAACCTGCGCTGGCCTCCCAACCATGCATACCATGCTGAGACAGCGTCGGCTGCGCTGGTTGGGCCACGTTCGCCGCATGGAAGATGGTCGCATCCCAAAGACATCCTTTATGGTGAGCTTGCCACAGGGCAGAGAAACATTGGCCACCCACAGCTGAGATACAAAGACGTTTGCAAGCGTGACATGAAGGCGCTTGAGATCAACACTGAGTCCTGGGAGGACCTCGCAGACGACCGCAACAGCTGGAGAACTACTCTCAAGAAACAGCTGCGGATTGGTGAGGACAAACTGTCAGCTGCTGCAGCAGAAAAGCGAGTTCGCAGAAATGGGATGACAGCCAACAGACCAGCATCAGTATACACATGCGACCGCTGCGACAGAGACTGCCTCTCTCGCATTGGTCTGTACAGTCACAGGCGACGCTGCTTGGACCAAGCAGACAGCCCATCTAGACATTAGAACGGATGTACTTTGTCCATGGTCAGTCATGACCGAAGGAGGCCTACTACTACTAGTCCCTTCCCATTTATAGTTAGAAAGCCAATTGTCTAGGCATGTCTTGCTATACTTTTTTAAGGATCTAGTCACTCACGGAAGTTACCTTTTTCCGTCCCATTTTCTAAGCCACATTTATGATCTCAGAAGCTGATGCGGTTTTTACAATGCGATGATGATGATGTCGATGAAGATGATAATCATGATGCTATGGAGTTCCACCTAGGATTGAGACTGCGTGACAGGGCTGTACTCTACCCTTACTATCATAATATATCCTGGCGCCAACCAGGTCCCAGTGATAGAGACAACAGGGTGCTGTAAGAAGATTTGAGCAACACCCTCAGTGACGCATCCATGAAATGAATGAGACTCGACTGTGTGGTCCCAGTCTTCCCAATGAGCCTATACACGCCCACTCTGGGTAGGAGCCGGTTAGAGCCAAAAAATCACACAATGATTTTTGAAAGGACTGATGGGGATTCTAACCCACAATCTTCCAGTGGTGGTCGTTGATTAACCAGTGACCACGTCGACTGGTTGCTTACTTAAACGTTATGTATGCCAAGTTCAATGTCTATGTGTGCTATGACTTGGACACACCACTCTAGTCCATCTAGCTGTAAGTAAGTACCTGTTCTTGTTTGTGAATGGACAACATTTTAGTTCCAGTTGCATTTTCCTTATCATAATCTCTCTCTGTCTCAGTCTGTCTGTCTGTCTAGTCTATCTGTCTGTCTATCTGCTCTTCTCTCCTCTCCCTCTCTCTCTCTCTCTCTCACTTTCTCTCTCCACTCCGTCATCTTCTACTCACTCCCACCTATAATAATCCCCCTCGCAGCAGCAGAAACAGAGACTGTCTCTGTCGCTATCTCTGTCTCTGTCTTTTCTGTCTCTGTCTCTCTCTCTCTCTTCTTCTCTCTCCTCTCACCTTCTACTCCCTCACACATATAATACCCCCCCCCCCCTCAGAGCAGCAGAGCGACTTTGTGATTAAACTCAGATTGTGCATGTTCTGTGCGACCGCTACTTCATGTGGGTTAGCAAATATCTCATTTCTGAAACTGTCATTGTGCAATGTGTGTTTTTATGTGTGTGTGTGTGTGTGTGTGTAGTGTGGTGTGGTGTTGTGTGTGATGGGTGTGTGTGTTGTGTGTGTGTTAGTGTGTGTGTGTATTGTTGTGTGTGTTGTCGTGTGTGTTGTTTGTAGTTGTTTTTGTGTGTGTATATGTGTGTGTGGTGGTTGTGTTGTGGTGTGTGTGATGTGGTGTATGTTGTGTGTATGTGTGGTGTGTATGTGTGTATGTGTAAGGTGTGTATGTGTGTGTGTGTGTTGTGTGTGTGTATGTGTGTGTGTGATGTTTAAGTGTGTTGTGTGTGTGGTGTGTGTGTGTGTGTGTGTGTGTGTGTTGTGTGTGTGTGTGTTTGATGGTGTTGTGAAGGAGGGTTGTGTGTGTGTGTGTGTGTGTGTTGTGTGTGTGTATGTGTGTGTGTTTTTGTGTGTGTGTGTGTATAGTGTGTGTGTGTGTGTGTGTGTGTTGTGTGTGTGTGTGTGGTGTTAGCTGTTCTGTCAGAGCACGCAGCGAGACAGTGGGTGTTGTAAATGTTCTGATTGTGTTCACACGTATGTGTGTTGTCTGTGTGTGTGCGCACACACGCGCACGTGTTTATGCGTGTGTGTGTGTGTGTGTGTGTGTGTGTGTGTGTGTGTGTGTGTGTGTTTATAGAACTGTTCAATCAATCAACAAAGAAAGTCAAAACAAGATCAAGGCTGTTGAAATGAATTTCTGAGAACAATGTGAAGAGCTCCATGGGGGACAGCAAGGAAAACAAACGAGACAATCTTGAGAGAAAGAAACACAAAATAACAGCATTAACAAAGAAGTTAGGAAAGCGACAAGCAACATTTATTGATATTTTATGGGACAACAGGAATTTGAACATCTAGTCACACAACATGGAACTAAAGAGAAAAAGAGCACCAGTATACCCAGGGAGAAAATATCAGGCAGTTTTGCAGAGTGGGTAGGACAAGAATGGTAAGTGTATATTCGTGACAAAAGGTAGAGTCTTATGAAGGGACATGATGGCACAATGCTGTGATGATAGCACTGTTCATAATCGTTGCCAGATCAACTTGTCTCTTAGTATTTGTAAAATCATATCGCTGAATCCGGTTTGAAATAAATGTGATCAGACGGGCGATGATAATCATTGTAAAATGACTACACAACTCATGACTGTCCTTGTCAAAAAATGTACATTTAAATGTGTGCTTTTTGGTTGCTGGTTAAATCTGAATCATCGCCTGGTTTTAACTTACATCTTCACCCATTTAAAGCGTTTTTAAAAGCAAATAAAGGAAAGAAACGAAAGAAAAAAAAATCTTATCAGCAACACCAAGACAATTATGAAAGAAACAGAACTGATTCATAAAAACAAAAAACAAAAACAAACAAACAAACAAACGAAAACCATCCAAACATGAAGCAACAATGAATATCCTGAAAAGGAAAACGAGGTCACACTAGTAAAAACAAACAACAACAAAAAAAAGGGTGATAGAGTCTATTTTGAGTGCTTTTTCAACGCAGCAGCAGATTTGGTTCAGGTTTCTTTCTGTCTGTCTTTTTTCTGTCTTCCTTCATTTGTTTCTGTTTCGATTCTTGTGTGTGTGGTGTGTGTGTGTGTGTGTGTGTGTGTGTGTGTGTGTGTGTGGTGTGTGTGTGTGTGTGTGTGTGTGTGTGTGTGTGTGTGTGTGTGTGTGTTGTTTGTTTGTTTGTTGATTGTTTGATTATTTATTTGTTTGTTTGTTCTTTTTGATGGATCTTTCGTTGTCTTATTTGTAATCAATCTCTCTTTCTTTTTAAGCTTATAGAGAAGATTGTTTCATATCGACAGGAGAGACCCGGAGAGAGATGGTTGCCTGTGTGTCCGTCTCAGTGTGTATCTGCCTGTGAGTCTATCTGTCCGTCTGTATGTCTGTCTGTCCGTCTGTCTGTGTGTCTGTCTGTCTATATGTCTGCTTTTCTATGTATCTGTCACTGACAAAAATACGTTCACTAGATTTTTCTCGGCTTTTTCGGAATGGGTCTTCACTAAATTTGGGTCTAAACTACTGAGGTCAAGGTCACACAGACAGAGGAAAAAAAGTGCCAACATTGGCACTTTTACGCAGATGTCTGATCAGCAGTTTCTGAAAACTTTTCGAAATATTTACAGTCTGTGTTCGTGATTGTAAGAGTTTCCGAAAGTGTTTTTTTTTTTTTTTTTTTTTTTTTTTCTTTTCTTTTTTTTTTTTTTTTTTTTTGTGGAAGACATATATTCCAAGATCTCAGTAAAACAGAGAAAGTGCGACTCTGGATTCCTTTCAGTTTTCTGAGCAACTGATCTTTCAAATCGGATTTTTCTAAGTTGTTTGTAATCTGATACCGTGTGTTTTTGGCAGAGACCATTATATGTTTATAAGCCATCTGTGCGTTGTTACAGAAAGGGTCAAGACATGAACATCCGTTTTTTGTCGTAAAGATTATCGTGATAAATTTTTTATTCCTTCAAGGTTAAACTGTATACCTTGTGGTTCGTCCATTTTATTCTTTCGGTGTGGTTTGGCATGTATTTCCTTAGATAATATGTCCACCTTTGGCACTTACGTTTATTTGTGAAACGCTTATGGCTGTTGTGAGATAAGACCCTGTACGAGTAATCATTATGATTATCATCATTATAGGAGGGGTATTAGAAGCAAAGAAGTAGTAGTAGTAGTATAGTAGTAATAATTATTATTATTTATCTATTACTATCATCATCATCATCATTATTATATTACTATCATCATCATCATCATTTTCCTTATTATTGTTGCTGTTATTATTATTACTATTATTATTATTATTATCATCATTATTATTGTATTTATTATTATTGATATATCATCATCATCATCATCATCATCATCATCATCATCATCATCATCACCATCATCATTATCATTATTATTATCATTATCATTATGATGATGATGATGATGATGATGATGATGATGATGATTGTTGTTGTTATCGTTATTGTCATTATTATTGTTGTTATTAATACTGTTACAATTGTTATCATTCTTCTTCTTCTTCTCTCTACTTTTTCTGCTACTGCTGCTGCTGCTTCTTGTTATCATCGTCATCATCATCATCGGATCCATCATCATCATTATCATCATCATCATCATCGTCATCATCTTCACCATCATCATCATCATCATCATCATCTTCATCATCATCATCATAGTAGTAGTAGTAGTAGTAGTAGTAGTAGTAGTAGTAGTAGTAGTAGCAGTAGTAGTAGTAGCAGTAGTAGTCGTAGTCGTAGTAGTAGTAGAGTAGTAGTAGCAGTAGAAGTAATAGTAGTAGTTGTGATAGTAGTAGTATCATTAGTATCATATCTGTGAACAGCCGCATTACCTATATATATATATCAAGGCGAACATATTCATTTGATAGTTGTAATATAAATTTTGAATCATCATACTCACGAATACCGAAAATCGAATGACCTGAGCACAATTCAAAGGTGGTTACTACTACAGTTGCAATATTTCGTCCTAACTCATAAAATAATTTTGTTATGTTTAGGTTGTGTAATTGAATGATGCATTTAGTTTTTTTTATTGGCATTACATACTATTCAAGAATACTTGCTTTTCTGCTTTTTTTTTGGGGGGGGGGGGGAGGAGGTGATATCATCTACGTGGTTTGAAAGGAAGAGAATTAGTATGGCTTGATCACTGGGTACCCTGATGTATTGACCAGTCAAATAACCATTTTAAACGTATTTTTCTTAATCAGAAAGGGAATTATTTTGAATGGCTTGGCTGTTTCGATTTCTTTCTGTCTTTTGTTTTGAATATTAAAAACAAACAAACAAATAAAAATACAAAACCAGATGAAACAAAAGACTCGATTTCTCTTGTTTAACAAAATGCCAGTTGTAATTACACTACAGTTTCGATTTGTTTGGTTTTTCGTCTTTCTTTCTTTCTTCTATTGACGCACTTTTGTTGCATTATTGTTCATTTCATTTTCTATCGTTTCTTTTCTTTTATTATTTTTCATAGTAGATATTTATTGTCAAACACTTTTAGCGTGTTTTATTTTTCATGAGCTTTCATGGATGTTCAATTTACCCTATCTTCATCTTAGTGCAAGTTTGAAAGAAACATATAGAGGAATGGAACGAAATGACCTAATACGTGAGTCGGGGATAGGTGCAGTGAAGGAAGGCAGGGGTTATGTTGGTATTCTAAAACAGATTTCTAGTAAAAATCTGGAATAACCTGCCCCTTCTAATCAGACTTGTGTAGGAGTACATGTAAAATCCCGTTTACAGCTCTTGGAGTTAACAAGAAAATTTTGCAGCAAACCTTTTAGGCCTTGTTGAAATGTAAACCTTCACTCGAATCAAATGTTGGTAAAGTATCATTCCTTTCCTTTCTTTCTTTCTTTCTTTCTTTCTTTCTTTCTTCTGTCTGTCTTTCTGTCTTGTCTTTCTTTCTTTTTTCTTTCTTTCTTTCTTTCTTTCTTCTTTCTTTCTTCTGTCTTCTTTCTTTCTGTCTGTCTGTCTTTCTTTCTTTTTGTTTTTTCTTCTTCTTCTAATTCTTCTTCTCTTCTTCTTCTTCTTCTTCTTCTTCTTTCTTCTTCTTCTTCTTCTTCTTCTTCTTCTTCTTCTTCTTCTTCTTTTCTTCTTCTTTTCTTCTTCTTCTTCTTCTTCTTTTCTCTTCTCTTCTTTCTTCTTTCTTCTTTCTTCTTCTTCTTCTTCTTCTTCTTTTCTTCTTCTTCTTATTTTTCCTTTTCCTCCTCTCTCTCCTTTTTATTCTTTTTTAATTTTTTTTCCCACAAGATATTTACCAGGTGAAATTTGGGATGCATCGCCACTATTTTAATCAACTTTTTGTGTCCTCATGTGCGTATGATTTGTGTAAACATTCAAAGGGTTTTCTATGGAACTTTGCCAGACACAACTTCTTTTGTCGCCATGGATTCTTTTACGTGTGCTAACTACATTATGACAGTACATCTGGCTCTTCCTATAGAAAAAGGTGACATTTTAATGTTCAAAATGGGATGGAGTCAGATCTAACTTAACCTCATTTCTGTTGCCAGGTTTTTCAAGCAAAATCAAGCATATTGTCCTGTTTGAACAGTAAGCGTAATGGGAACAGACTTAAATAGACAGGTAGTTACTTCCCTTGTATCGAATAACGATCTAGGTACTTGTTTGGTGTCATTGAACATTTTTCGATTAACACTCATCAACGTGTTGAACACAGTGTGTGTGTGTGTGTGTGTGTGTGTGTGTGTGTGTGTGTGTGCGCTGCGTGCGTGCGTGCGTGCGTGCGTGCGTGTGTGGTGTGTGTGTGGTGTGTGTGTTGTGTGTGGTAATGCTGTGTATGTCGTCGTCGTTCGTCTTGATTTAGTCTTTACTATAAGTGATTACGTGTGTATCTGTGTCTATGCGTATATGTGTGCGTGCGTGTGAGCGGGCACACGCATGTATGTATGTGCATGTGTATCCATGCACGTTGCGGGTGTATCTGTTTATGAGTATTTGTGAGTGTGTGCTTCCCGTGTGCGTGTGTGAATGGTTGTGTGTGTGTGCGTGTGTGTGTGTGTGTGTTGTGTATGTATGTGTGTGTGTGTGTGTGTTGTGTGTGTGTGTGTGTGTGTGTGTGTGTGTGTGTGTGCATCCGTATATCATGAAAAATTGTAAATCATAAAACGTTTTTTGCTTGATGAAGATGCTATATAAATGTCCAGTTAGTATCATTACCATAATCACAATAACAATTTACTAAATATAATGATAATAATAATAAAAATAATGATAATAATTATAATAATAATAATAATAATATATAATAATAATAATAATAATAATAATAATAAATAATAATAATAATAAAATAACATAATGTAATAATAGTAATAATAATAATAATATATTATTATTATTATTAATATTGTCATCGCTATTTGTTTTTCATTTAGATACATGAATGAACGAATGAATGAACAAATAAATTTCTGTTGTCTCATGAGCAGATAACCATGAAGATTATTTCAGAAAACGAGAAAAACTTAACAAACAGACCACGAGCAAAATGAACAAAGAAACAAACGTCCAAAGCGATCGACAAAGAATGCTAGTGGGGGCTGTCTTGCATGGCAGCGCTTAGCACCGTCATCATTGTTCTAACAGGGACGTACAATGCAAATGATCATTATGAAACCGTTGATGGAGAGACGAATGGATAAGGAGATAACATGTATGAAGGCTCCCGTGTCCAATAATTATGACGGTGTCAGTTTCCGCCTGGCTGACTATTTATAGACCATTTGTGTCATGCGCAGAGGGAGGGGAGTCATCACGTTTCCGGTTCCTGCACAAGCGAGGGTTTGAGGGAGACTGCGTGGGGTATTGTGATAGAATCTGATTAAGAGGGAAAAAGCAAATAACAGGAATGTTTTCAGCATTAAGATTGCTCTCTGGAATCAATAAACCATTGAAACCAATGATTAGCAAGATACAATTCTATGATTATATTGAAAAGAACGTTGTTGTTTTTTTTCCTATTTAGTCAAGTCGTATCACATGAACATCACGATCTTATCAAAATGCGGTTTATTCACACAATCACGCGCGCGCACACGTACGCACACACACACACACACACACACACACACACACACACACACACACACACACACACACACACACACGCACACACACACAAACATATATATATATATATATATATATATATATATAAATCATTCATATATGTATATACGTATATACAGAGAGAGAGCGAGAGAGAGAGACAGACAGACAGAGAGACAGACAGACAGACAAAGACAGAGAGACAGACAAAGACAGACAGACAGGCAGAGACGACCAGACACACACACACACACTCACAAGAGAGAGAGAGAGCGAGAGAGAGAGACAGACAGACAGGCAGACAGACAAAGACAGACAGACAGGCAGAGACAGAGACACCACACACACACACACACACACAAAAGAGAGAGAGAGAGAGAGAGACAGACAGAAGACAGACAGACAGACAGAGACAGAAACAGACACACACCACACACACAGGCACACAGACACACAGAGAAAGTGAGACTGAAAGGAACTATTAATGCCATAAACATCCTAAGAACTGTCATAGAGAGGTCAATCGAGATGAGGCAGACAGAGACAGACAGACAGACAGGGTGGGGGTGGGAGGGGAAGAAACAGAGAAATAAGAGGAGGGGGTGCTGGCAGACCGGCCAACAAGCCCTGAGGGTCTAATTGCCAAGTTGTGTTCTCATTAAGAAAGCAACAGGCAAACAACTTAAGCGGAATCACCTCGTTAAGGTCAGTTCCGTGCATGTTTTAAACATTTATTCCAAAAAGAATGAATAAAACAGAGAAGGACATGAGGAAGAAGAAGAAGAAGAAGAATAAAAAGAAGGAAGAAGGAAAAGAAGAAGAAGAAGGAAGAAGAAAAAGAAGAAGAAGGAAGAAGAAAAAGAAGAAGAAGAAAAAGAAGAAAAAGAAGGAAGAAGGAAAAGAAGAAGAAGAAGGAAGAAGAAAAAGAAGAAGAAGAAGAAGAAGAAGAGGAAGAAGAAGACGAAGAAGAAGAAGAAGAAGAAGAAGAAGAAGAAGAAGAAGAAGAAGAAAAAGAAGAAGAGAAGAAGAGGAAGAAGATGGAGGAGGAGGAGGAGGAGAAAAAGGAGGAGAAGGAGCAGAAGAAGAAAAAGAAGAAGAAGAAGAAAAGAAGAAGAAGAAGAAGAAAAAGAAGAAGGAAACGAAGCACTCAACGGGGCGAGGTGGTTAAACAACAGACTACTGAATGAGAGATCGTGGTTTCGAGCCTCCATTAGTCAAAAACATGCGTTTGTGTATCTAATATATCTATCTATCTATCTACCTATCTATCTATCTATCTATCTATCTATCTATCTATCTATCTATCTATCTATCTATCTATCTATCTATCTATCCATATTAATGTTGGATATTTCTGCCCCATAACACCTTCCTAACCGTTCGGCATGCTATGGGCTTGGACCACACAGTTGTGTCTCATCCACTTCAAGGATGGTCAGTGAAAGTGTTGTTCAAATTTCTTGACCAACATTGTAGATATATGTATCTCCCAGGCCTGGTTACCACTAGGATAAACTTTTTATGGAAATTTTAATATAAATCAGTAAAAGCAATAGAACAAAACAGACAAGGAATGCATTTTTCATTCATTCTCACATCTGATTTTAACCTCTTAATTTCATAAATTTTCTGATGGTATGTTTGTTTATTTGTTCTTTTTGTCTGTTTGCTCGCTTGTTTGCTTGCTTGTTTTTGTTTGTTCAAAAAGCCAGCTGGACTCAAGCCCAAAAAGCAGTCAAAAAGAAACAACGCCCCACAGAAAGAAAATAGGAACAAAATCAGCGGTTTTGTTGTTGTTGATGTTGTTGTTGCTTTTGTTTTTGTTGTTGTTTTTGTTTGTTTTGTTTTTGTAAGCCGGTTAAAAAGATGTTTGACAAAAAGAATTGGCAACAAACTCTCCCAGAAAATGTGGGGATCTTAAGGTTATCTTTCAAACAGCTTTTTGGAAAGAGCGAGGGTAAGACTGCATTTGGCAGGGTGCATGCTGTTCACCCTAATCTCATTCATTCTTATCTTCCAAAAGGTGAAGAAACCTTCATCCTACGTGCCCTCTGACAATCTCCCTCTTGCCTGCAGCTTTCAGATATCTTCTGACCCTGTGTTGGGGTTTACAGGGCATCAGACGTAGGCGTTTTGCATGGGATGGGAAAGTTCGTTTGGACTTGTGGACACGAGAAAGTTCTGAAGAGAAAATGAATGCCAGGATTTGCATTTTTTTTTTCATGGTGACTAAATGCTGGTACTTATCCTCAGCTCTAAGACAGGGATGTTAGAGTTTTGAGATTGCTTATGAGGGATTATTTTTACTCGGTTATAATTCCAAATTCGCTCCGCCCAAATCTACCAGAGATTATCTGACAAACGCAAACGCAAACGCAAACGCAAACTCACTCAACCTGTGCAAAAGCACATACGCTGGCAAAGTCTTGAAATGGGGTGTGTGTGGGGGGTGGGAGGCATGGGAGGGTCGAGAGATGACAGGAGATGAACCCATGAAACAATAAGCTGACACCACCAGAATGATGGAAACATTAAGATGGGCAGCAAACAGGCCAGTTTTTAATGTTGGGGGCTGGAATTGAACTGAGGTCCACAGCTCTGTCAAAATAATCAACCAACTTAAAGAAGGAAAGCAGGGTTGTTCCCTCTTGCCATGGCACGAACAGATAAAGAAAAAAAACAACAGAAAAAAACAAAACAAACAAAAACAACCAAACCAAAACAAAACAAAACAAAAATCCGAAGCGGATAACACAGATACTCTTAATCAAAAGAATTAACTTCCAACCTGAAAAATAGAAACGAAACAGAAACATTTGAGGGAGGCACTGATGTGAAGAAAAAAGATAGCTAAGTGTGGGGCGATGCGGAGAAAGAAAAGTGTTAGGCGACCCTCATACAATTTCTCTGCCTGTCGTTAGGACGTGCACAAGGAAGATCGTTTTCCACTCATGGAGCTGAAGACAAGTGCATGTTTTATATATATATATATATATATATATATATATATATATATATATATATATATATATATATATATATATATATATACATATATATATATGCATACAATATATACATATATATATTATATATATATATATATATCCTTCCTTCCTGTCCCTTAACCCTATCCAGGGTCGTGGGGGCTCCACATGGATGAACGTCGCACCGTCTGTTTCCACCTCTGTCTGTCATGAGCAAGGGTCTGGGTCGTGGCAAAGCTTTTTCCTGTCCATTCGTCAATATTGTCCATCCACCTTTTTCTCTGTCTGCCTCTTTTTCTTCCCCCCTGAACTGTTCCTTGGAGTATTGTTTTTGATAGTCCGTTAGTTCTTGTCACGTGACCATACCACCGAAGTTTCCTTTTTCTTACTGTTGTCAGAAGGTTTTCATAGTTTTTGACATGCTGTGAAATTGTTCTTCGTACTTCCTCATTGGTAATGTGGTCTTTGTATGAGATGCCAAGCACTCTTCTAAAGCATCTCATTTCTACTGCCAGGATCTTCTTTTGCAGTTCTGCTGTTAGTGTCCATGACTCGCACGCGTAGAGAAAGATTGACAGGACCAATGCGTGCATTAGCTTCAGTTTGGAAGTGAGGGCGATGTTTTTGTCCCTCCAGATGGGCTTCAGCTTGGCTAGTGCTGCTGTTGTCTGTGCTGCTCTTGCAAGAACTTCGGTTTTCGATCCCTGTTCACTGATAATGGCTCCGAGATATTTGAACTGAGCCACGGTTTCCAGCTCACTCCCGCTGACTGTAATCTTCTTTTCTATTGGTTTTGTGCTGTTTGTCATCAACTTTGTCTTTTCGGCACTGATCTCCATGCCATATCTGGATGATGTCTCGTCCAGGTGTTTCACCAGGTTGGCAAGTTCGTCTTCATTTCCAGCCAACCCATCGATGTCGTCGGCAAATCTCAAGTTGGTGATTGTCCTTCCTCCAATACTGACTGAGCCGTGATGGTTTTCAAGGGCATCCGTCATAATGCGCTCAAGGAAGATGTTGAACAAGGTTGGAGAGAGGAGACAGCCCTGGCGAACTCCAACTGATGTGTGAAACCAGTCCCCCACTGTGCCCCCAACAAGCATTGCGCTGCTCGCTTTTGTGTATAGCTGTGTGATGGTGTCAATAAGCTTCCTTCCCATGTTGTACTTCCTCATGGTGGCCCACAGTGCTTCATGCCATACTCTGTCAAATGCCTTTTTGAAGTCGATAAAAACGTGGTAGATGTCCTGTTGGTGTTGGCTGTATTTTTCGCATAGGACTCTGAGATTGAATATTTGTTCTGTTGTGCTTCTACCACTGCGAAATCCCGCTTGTTCTTCGGCAATGATCTCCTCTGCCTGTGGTTTCAGTCTGTTCAAAATGACTTTCAGCATCACTTTGCTAGCATGGCTGATAAGGCTGATCGTTCTGTAATTCTGGCATAGTTGTAAATTGCCTTTCTTGGAAAGTGTGATGATTAGTGACTGGGTCCAAGGTGTCGGCCATTCTCCCGTCTGCCAGATTTTGTTGCAGATTTTCCAGAGGATGTCAGTCACTGCCTCCCCTCCATGCTTGATCAGTTCTGCTGGGATGTTGTCCACTCCAGCAGCTTTTCCATCTTTCAGCGATCGTATTGCTGTTTCGACTTCTTCGCGTAGAATAGGGTGGTCATATATATATACATGAAAGTGTTACTCTCTATTAGAAATAGTGTTGAGAATGTTGGACGTCCAAAAGTTCTTTTGGAATAGTGGATTGATGAATGGGTCAGAATGGGTCAGGCACCACATGGTCAGCCCCCCACCCCACCCCCCTTTGCTTGTAGAAACGGCTGTTGCTTGGCATCGAGAGCTTGGAAGGTGAGTGTCCCCCAGAGTGGCGAGGCATTGGTGCTCAGAGTCCCATCCACATCCTTGTGGTGTTTCTTGTTAACATTACTGGTCCCATACACTATTTCATGAGAGAGTTCATTTAAATTTTTGAAGCCCTTTGATCGTGAATATAAGCAAAATTCATGTATCTAAAAGCATTCACTTCGTCATGACAGAGCATGCATGTATTAGTGAGGCAACTGATTATGAATATATCATAGGTCATGTAAACGAAAATGCAATATATAAAACCTTTTACATATTAACCAATATGAACTGACTCGACATTTCTTCTGATGGTGAGGTAACATTCCTTCTGTAGACAGCAGAAAATATATGCTGATGACAACCACAGAGACAACAGCAGCAACAAAATATTTGTGTTGTTGTTGATACATGCAAAATGACAATGACATTTTGAAAAGAAGCTGAATGGAAGACACTCTACAGCAGCAGCGACAGCAGCAACAGGAATCAAGAGAAACAAAACCATAGCTCAAAACAAGTGTGACTGCCAGCATTCAAGCAAACAGGAACCAGAAAAAACACGAAAGAAAAAAACAAACACCAGATACAGCCTTTTTCTCATAATTTTTGTATCTGGTGTTTTTTTGTTTTGTTTTTTTGTAATCTCACGCTTGACGAAAATTTGCGCCTGTCTTGTCTTGTTGTATTAAATACGCGTTCATATTCTTTCTTCGTGTTTTTTTCTAAAACCATAGTTGTTATCATATCAATCAAAGGACATAACTCTTGAGAACTATCTCCCATTATGTAAGCCGGTTAAAAAGATGTTCGAGAGTATAAAGGTAGGCCTGGGCGCTCCTTTTTAAAAGAGGAGTGTTCTGAGCTTACTGTTTTTGTATTTTGTATCTGCTTCTATGCTAGCTGAATGGGTAGCGCAAACTGTGTTAGATTTGAGAAGTACGACATGGGAGATAATTCTCAAGAGTTATGTTCTTTGATTAATATTATAAAAAAATTCTCCCTGCTTCCCTCTTATTTCTTTGGTATTTCATAGTTATCATCGCTGTGTTTTTTTGTTTTTTTGAAACCTGCCCCGTTTCTGTGTCATTTCTTGGCCATAGAATACAAGGCAATTGTTGACAATGCTTTGACGACATACGACGATGATGGGGATGATGGGGATGATGCTGTAGAGTCTAGGGGATGATGATCATGATACTGTACGAGTAGGTTTGAGACTGCGTGACAGGACATGACGCTTACTATCATAATGCATAATGACTGTAACCAAAGCCCGAAATATATAGACGCCTGCAATTTTGGTCAAGATACTTGAACAGCATTCTCCATGGCTCATCCGCAAAGCGGCTGAGATTTGACTGTGTGGTTCCAGTCCTCATAATGAGCATATAGCCCTGACAGGACATGATGCTAAGTATCATAATACATCTTGACGGTAACCAGGCCCGAGAGATACAAGCGCCTGCAGTTTGGATCAG
>JAPXFY010000019.1:43428726-43443726 GCA_030674185.1 Monoplex corrugatus | reverse complement strand
AGAAGGAAGAAACTTTACGAAGGATATCTAGACAAGAAGTGTAGATGTTTTAATTGGTAAAGGATGGCATTTGGAATGGTGGTTGTTATAGTGGTTGTGGTTGTGGTTGTTGTGGTGATGGTATTAGTGGTTCTGACAAGGGTTGTGTGTGTGTGAAAATGTGTGTGTGTATGTGTGTGTGTTTATGTGTGTGTGTGTCTGCATGTGTCTGTATGTGTGTCTGTATGTGTGTGTGTGTGTGTGTGTGTGTGCGCGCTTGCTTGCTTGCATGTGTAGTTTGTGGAGTGACCAAGAAGAAATCAGAAAGAGATAAGAGAGTTCAGTGCGTGGAAGCAGATTAAAACCCATTCCAACAAAACATTAATCAAGACAAACTGTCAAGACTTAACTACACAGGATAGCTCCTCATTTCCACTCAGACGTTCCCTTCCCAAATTACCCCTCCCCCAACTTCAGCCTCCCCCCTCCCACCCCCCATCCTCCCTTGCAGACAATCGTCAAAGCGACAGACCTTACCAGAGTGTTTATCTTCAAAGAGACGCCAAATCTCTCTCAGCCCTGACGGTCTAATTTAAAAATCCTTTTCAGAGCTTTAACAAGCTTCACTGAACTTGTCTGTAAGGCGCTGACCACGCGTCAATGGGACAGTGAACACAGCCCAAAGCATCCTCCTCCTTCTGACATAGAAATGTAGTGTGCGATCTGATGTGGGCATTCCTTTATTCATGAGGAGAAGGAGAGGATATCTTTTATGCAGAGTTGGAAGGAAGGACATTGATGTAGGATATCTGGACTAAAACGTTAAGGCTTTGTTTGTGATGATAAGGTATGGCATTTGGAGCGGTGGTTGTTGTGATAGTTATGGCCAATGTAGTGATGGTGACTCTAGTGACTCTATATAAGAACAAGGGCGACTGTAATAATTATCGCGGAATCTCTCTCCTCAGCATTGTTGGGAAAGCATTCGCCAGAGTCATCTTAACCCGTCTTCAGAGGCTGGCAGCTCGCATCTACCCTGAGTCCCAGTGCGGCTTTAGGGCCGAAAGATCGACCATCGACATGATCTTCTCTGTCCGGCAACTACAGGAAAAGTGCCGCGAGCAGCACATGCCCTTTGCCTCGCCTTCATTGATCTCACGAAAGCGTTCGACCTGGTCAGTCGGAGTGGTCTTTTCAAGCTCATGAAGAAAATCGGCTGCCCCCCAAGACTATCAGCAGTCATCGAGTCTTTTCACGAGGATATGCATAGCACTGTGTGCTATAATGGTGCCACTTCAGAGCCTTTCAGAATCAGCAGCGGAGTGAAACAGGGATGTATTTTGGCCCCAACTCTGTTCGAGATCTTCTTCTCGATGTTGCTGACCTATGCCTTCTGCAGATCTGAAGAAGGGGTATATCTTCATACAAGGACCGAGGAAAGCTCTTCAACATTACCAGGCTTCGTTCCAAAACCAAGGTGGAAAAGAAGACCATCAGAGAAGCTCTCTTCGCAGATGCTGCTGCGCTGGCTTCCCACAGTGAACAAGATCTCCAGAGGCTCGTTGATCGCTTCGCCCACGCTTGCAGAGAGTTTGGTCTCACAATCAGCTTGAAGAAAACTGAGATCTTAGACAAGGCTGTGAATAACCACCATCTCTACACATTGGAGACTACGACCTCAATACTGTCCACCAAGTTCAGTACTTGGGGTCCACCATAAGTGACAACCTTTCTCTGGATGCTGAAATCGGCGCCAGAATTGCGAAGGCCTCATCTGTTATGGCTAAACTGAACAAGCGGGTCTGGTCCAACAGCAGTCTCACTGCGAACACCAAAATGCAGGTGTACAGAGCATGTGTGTTGAGCACTCAAGTGAAGCCTGGACCACATACGCCAGCCAAGAAAAGACGCTCAACATTTTCCATCTCCGCTGCTTGCGACGCATCCTTGGCATCCAATGGCAAGACAAAGTGACCAACACAGAGGTCCTCCGTCGTGCGGGCCTACAGACCATCTTTGCCCTTCTAAGCCAACGCCGACTACGCTGGCTTGGCCATGTGCGTCGAATGGAGGATGGACGCATACCTAAAGACGTTCTCTATGGCGAACTGGCAAACCGGAAGCGAACTCCAGGACGCCCACAGCTACGCTTTGTAGACGCATGCAAAAGGGACCTTAGAAGCTCAGGGATTGACCCAGGCTCTTGGGAGACTCTGGCGGAAGACAGGGCTGCGTGGCGGACAGCCGTTCAGCTAGGCGTTGTGAATGCGGAGAGGAGAGCAGAAAGCGCAGATGAGAAAAGGGCTCTTCGCAAGCAACGTTCCAGAAACCAGACAATGGCGACTCAGTTTGTATGTGGCAGATGTGACAGAGATTGCCACTCAAGAATCGGCTTGCACAGCCACAGCAGAAAGTGCACGTCATGACCACAACGCCTCCTGGTGCAGACTATCATCTCCTGAGATGTAAAGAGGCCGACTATAGTGATGGTATTCTTGATTCTGTGTGTGTGTGTGTGTGTGTGTGTGTGTGTGTGTGTGTGTGTGTGTATATGTGTGTGTGTGTGTGTGTGTGTGTGCATGTGTGTGTGTGTGTGTGTGTGTGTGTGTGTGCATGTGTGTGTGTGTGTTTATGCGTGTGTGAGTGTGTGGACATGTTTATGCATTTGTGTGAGAGTGTGTATGTATGCACGTGTGTGTGTGCATGTGTGTTTGTGAGCGTAGGTGTTTGTGCATGTGAAATAATAATAATAGCGCAAGATATTCTAGCTTTATCAACTGAAGAACACAACTAGACCAAGACAAATGCATATGTATATGCAAATGTACACACGCACGGACACACACACACACACACACACACACGTGCACACACACACACACACCACACACACACACACACACACACACACACACACACACACACACACACACCACACACACACACCACACACACACACACACACACACACACACATGTCTACGAAGAATCAAAACGTATTCAGATAACGCCGAGATAGGATAATGATATTCTGTTATCAAAATGACTTCACTTAGTCGGAGAGCTACTGACAGAGTTGCTTTAGTGCAGATTTGAACAATGAAAAAGCGTTGGCTTCACAAACGGAATGTGGAGGTCGATTCCAATAGTAAGGGTTGGGTAATATGACTGTGTTCTCCCAGACAGAAATTTGTAGATTCTAATGTTAGTAGAAGCAAAATCCCAAACAAGTGTGACTGCCGCGTTCAAGTAAACAGGAACCAGAAAAAAAAAACACGAAAGAAGAATATGAACGCGTATTTAATACAACAAAACAAGACAGGCACAAATTTTCAGCCAACTGGCCACATTATGATGTCATCTTAGTCAGTTTGTTCCTTTTCTCACATTGAAGACAGCAGCAGGGAAGTTTCAGTCTTTTTCTCACTATTTTTTGTATCTAGTGTTTGTTTGTTTGTAATCTTACGCTTGAAATGGCCGAAAATTTGCGCCTGTCTTGTTTTGTTATATTAAATACGAGTTCATATTCTTCTTTTGTGTTTTTGCTGGTTTCTGGAGATTACAGTAATGCCTGATCGTTCGATAAATTGAAACAAAAAAGAGAAAGACTGAATAGATCCTGGATCCTTTGTTCAACACGGAACCACTGAAATGAGTCATCACCATCATCATCATCATCATCATCATCATCATCATCATCATCATCATCATCATCATCATCAAGTACCCTACATGGTTTTGGCGATCATGGCCCACCATATGCTTCTATCCCTTGTTGCCGCACGCACATCTTCCACCCTCTCTGTCCTCAGCCACTCTGCAAGTCCGTCCAATACTTTTTCCCTGGGTCTACCTGGTGCTGCCTTTCCTTCCAGCTTTCCTGTTGTGACCAGGTGCTCTAGTTCCCCTTTCCTCATAAAATGGCCTATAAATGTTATCTGTCTTTTCCTAATCTTCCTTATGAATGATCTTCTTGTGTCTGCCTCCATCAAGACTATCTTGTTTGTTTTCTTTGCTGTCCATGGAACCCTCAACATTCTTCTTAGAAACTACATCTCGTCTGACTCAATCTTGTTCTGGCTTTGCTGGTTGATTGTCCAAGCCTCACAACCGTATAACATTATCAGTTCTACATAACTGAAATGAGTGGAGAAGAAAACCATAAAAGAGAAAGATTGCATGTATCCTTTTTTTAACAGTGAGCCACTGAAATGTGTGAAGAAAAGCATAAAAGGGAAATATTGAATACATTCTTTCTTCAACAGGGAACCACTGAAATGTGTGGAGAAGAAAAGCATAAAAGAAAAAGACAGAATACATACTTTGTTCAGCAGAGAACCACTGAAATGAGTGAAAAAGGAAAAACATGTTCTTTGTTCAACAGGGAACCACCGAAATAAGTGGAAAAGAAAAACATAACAGAGAAAGATTGAATATATCCTTTGTTCAACAGGGAACCATTGACATATAAAAACATAAAAAAAGAGACAGACTAAATATATCTTTCGTTCAACAGGGAACCACTGAAATGAATGGAAAGGAAAAACATAAAAGAAAAAGATTGAATAGATTCTTTGTTCAACAAGGAACCATTGAAATGATTAAAGAAGAAAAACATAACAGAAAAAGATTGAATACATCCTTTGTTCAACAGGGAACTACTGAAATGAATGGAGAAGAAAACATAAAAGAGGACGATTGAAAATAGATTCTTTGTTCGACAATAAACCACTGAAATGAGCGGAGAAGAAAAACATAAAATAGATAGATTGAATAATCTATTCAGCAGGGAACAACGGAAACTAGCAGAGAAGAAAACATAAAAGAAAAAGATTGAATAGATTCTTTATTCAACAGGGAACCACTTGAAATGAGTGGAGAAGAAAAACATGAAAGAAATGATTGAATAGATTTTTTGTTCTACCTAGTAACCACTGAAATTGCGGAGAAGAATCAGATGATTTATATGTAAGTCTGTCAGTATTATTTCAAAACGTCTAGGGTCTCAACACAGGATAATATTAATTGAAACAGACAGCCAACCAGCCAGCAGAGTTGCACTAATCAACACTTGACAGATCAAAGCAGTAAATACCAGTAATTAGCTGCATAACTCCAAAACAAGTGCGACTGCTTTCGTTCAAGCAAACAGGAACCAGAAAAACACAAAAATAGAATCAGAACGCGTATTTAATACAAGAAGACAAGACAGGCGCAAATTTTCGGCCAACTGGCCTTTGTCAAGCGTAAGATTACAAACAAACAAACACCAGAAACAAAAATTATGTGAAAAAGTCTGAAACTTCCCTGTTGCTTCGTCCAGTTGGAGAAGGGTGTAGGAGAAAATCCCCCCCGGAGAGAATCCCCCCAGGGGATAATCCCCCCGGAGAAAATCCCCCAGGAGAAAATCCCCCCCCCCCCCTCTGTAATAGAGATGCGGAGAAAATCCCCCCACCCCACCCACTCACTCACTTTAAACTTGTTGAAACCAAGTCCCCACCTGAGCACAAACTTTACAAAACAAGATCTGAAGGCAACTCACTGACTTCACAGTTGTTTTAACCAATTCAGTTTCGGCCACACTTGTTGGACACTTGTCACTGTGTGTCTTTGGGAAGAACAATGGAGATTGTGACAAGCAACAAGGGGGGAGCAAAGATATCCTACCAAGGATTTCTCTATACCAAGAAGGCAACAAAGAAGACTCGGATCCGCTGGGAATGCAGTCAGAGGAAAGGACTTTCATGTAAAGGTGCTATAACTACAGATCTGAACAATGAAGATATTCAAGTAAGCACCATGCATTCTCACGAAGCTGACCCACATGCCGTGGAAATCGTCAAACTACGTGGGAAAATACGAACTCAATCCCAGCAGTCAGCTGCATCTGGAGGTCGTCCAGCCCAGATACTTGCCAGTGCTCTGGTTGAAACTACTGATCCAGTGAAAGCACGTCTTGGCAGCATGGATACTTTGAAGTGATCAATCCGCCACCAACGCCGTGGAGCACTTCCAAAGGATCCAGCATCTCTACGGGAGATTGAGATTCCCCACGAATGGAGAACTACTGGTGGACCAGATCCTCAGCCATTTCTTATGCACGACAGTGGTTCTGACAGTGGTCCACAACGGATGATTATCTTCGCCACTGACCGAACGCTCAGACACCTTGCCAGGGCTGATGAGTGGTTTATGGATGGCAACTTTTCCATGGCACCAGATCATTTCAGCCAGCTCTATGTGATCCGTTCACCAGTGGGAGACACGTGTGTTTCCTGTGTTTATGCCCTTTTACCAAACAAAACACAGGAGACCTATGAACAGATGCTGCAAGCCATACTGGATCGTTGTGATGAGTTGCAACTCATGCCCGATCCATCACAAGTCATTGTAGACTATGAAAAGGCTGTGATTCAAGCTCTTTATTCGAAATTGGGCGAGCACGTGGAGGTGAAGGGATGTTTTCTTCCACCTCACTCAAAGTACTTGGAGAAGGATTCAGCAGCTTGGGATGACAGAACTGTACAAGAATAATGACGATGTGAAACTTTTCTGCGGAATGTTGGATGCACTTGCGTTCCTTCCAGTAGATGACGTACCAACTGGAATGGAATACTTGCGCGACAACACTCCAGATGGTGCAGAAGAGCTGCTGGAGTATTTCGATGCCACCTATGTTCGCGGCACCTTTCGTCAGGTACAGCTGCCAGCAGCCAATGATGATGCTCCGGCACCAGTGAGAGTACGAAGGAGACCTCCACTGTTCCCCCCTGGGCTGTGGAACGTCCATGAGGCCACGATGCGAGATGGAAACCGTACAAACAACCAATGTGAAGCCTGGAATCTTGGTTTCTCACACCTGGTTGGTGAAAACCACCCATCTCTATGGACACTAATCAACGCACTGCAAAAGGACTACGCTCTCGTGTGTACCTCTCTGTTGCAGGATGCCCGTGGAGAGCCGCCAAGAAAACGTGTGAAGCGTTCATCCAAAGACCTTCAGACCAGACTGAAGGCGATCTGTACCCAGCATCGCGACGGGGTCAAGACTCTGGAGGAAGCTCTCAGGGCTCTCGGCCATTGCATCCGCTTCTAGACAAAGTTTAGCAGAGAGAGAGAGAGAGTAGGGGGTGGGAGGAAGAGAGACAGAGCAGTGAGGGGGGGGGGATTTTCTCCACATCTGTATTACACAGGGGGGATTATCTCCGGGGGGGATTATCTCCGGGGGGATTATCTCCGGGGGGGATTTTCTCCGGGGGGGGGGGGATTTTGTCCGTACCCCGTTGGAGAAAGGCACTAAAAATCACTGATGATTATGCCTTTCTCCAACTGGACGAAGCAACAGGGAAGTTTCAGTCTTTTTCACATAATATTTGTTTCGGTGTTTGTATGTTTGTAATATTACGCTTGACTAAGGCCAGCTGGCCGAAAATTTGCGCCTGTCTTGTCTTGTTGTATCAAATACGCATTCTGATTCTAGTTTTGTTTTTCTGGTTCCTAGCTGTAGAACTGATTTTTTTGAAGCTCAAAGAAACAGATGCCACACATGGAAAAGCGATTTGCTATGGGAATGAGAGACTTGTTCAATAATTATTGATGAAAGATAGATCATAAACCAACCACCTTTACCAACTCAACACCTGTTACATTTAGGAGAACGGAGCACTACACAACACATACTCATTTTAAAACGATACACATTAACACACTGTGAATCAGCACATACTCAACAAATACAAACCGCAACGCACACGTAAACAACCAAAATAACAGTTTCCACACTCTTCTGTCTTTAGCTGACGAACTAAAGGTCACACAGAGGAACCGAGAGAAAGCTAATTTCAGACAAGAAAGGGAACAGGACTGACAGATGAAGGAAATGAATTGAGCAAAACAATTTTTAAAAAACCAAAAACCCCCCAAAGAAAACAGAAAGAAGTAAAGGAAGGAAGAAAACAGAATGGAAACTGAAAGAGTGAAAGAGAGGAATGTGGAAAGAAGGGAGAACAAAAACAGAATATAAAGAATCGATGACGGAAATAGATTGAGCAAAATGAAAAAAAACAACCAAACAAACAAACAAAAAAAAGGCAGAGGTAAGGAAGAAAGGAAAAAGAAGAGAAAGGAAGAAAATAGAAAGAAAATAAGGAATGACAGAACGATGAAGAAATAAAAGCAAAAGGGTGAAATAAATGTAAAAAAATAAAACAAAATGTAAATAGAAGAAAGGACAGAAAGGAGAAAAATATAATAAAGAAATTGAGAATACAGAAATAAAGAAGAAAAAAGAAAGAAAGAAAGAAAGAGAGAGAGAAAGAAAACAGGAAAGAAAGAAAACATAAAAGGGAGAAAGAAAGGAGAAAGTCAAGACATACACTTTCCTTTCCATTAGAAAGTAAACAACAGTCAGGAACTTCAGAGGCACAAAGCAAATGAATACAAGAAATGCAACGTAAAATCATTTCCACTTAAATTTGGACTAGTGATCGAACACACAGTCTTCTAGCTATAAGTCCATGCATTTAACCCTTTGACTCCTGCACCTGGTCCCATCAGCTTCCTGCATAGTCAACCATGCTAGCAAAGCAAAAACTTAATCCTTTGACTCCCTCACCCCATCCACTAGTTTCCTGCAGGAAGCTGGTAGATAGGGTGAGGGAGTCAAAAGTTTAGGTTTTTGCAGTTGGTGGATTGGATGCAGGAGTCAAAGGGTTAATCAGTGCAGAATGACAGCTGCTTTACAGGTAGTTAGTAGACTTAGACTGGTTTGTTTGCCGTTTTCACTTCTGCAGATAGACACGAGAAAGACGATACACACACCACATAGTGATCTTAATTTATCTCAGTTACCTATAGAACTTGAAATATAAACAACGACAACAACAACAACATCAACAACAACAACAACAACACCAACACCAACACCAACACCACCAACAACACATCGGATCGTTGCTGCGATTGAATTGAAACAATGAAGAGAGAGAGAGAGAGAGAGAGAGAGAGAGAGAGAGAGAGAGAGAGAGAGAGAGACAGACAGACAGACAGACAGAGACAGAGAGAGAGAGACAGACAGAGAGACAGAGAGACAGAGAGAGAGAGAGAGATGCAGGCAGAGACAGAGGCACAAACAAACGGACAGATAGACAGAGACAGAGAGACAGAGAGAGACACAAACAGACAGACAGACACATAGACACACAGACAGAAAGAGACAAAGACACAGAGAGATTCGGAGACAGAGACAGAGAGGGAGAGAGACAGAGAACCAGAACAAGACAACCTGACAACTTGACAACTTGAAGACAAAATAACGAAATGACCACTTGTGTCTCTATCGGTTTCACGTGACATTTTGGAAGGCGTTATCAATCCGTTTGGAAATATCCAAGTTGAAGCTGAAAGGAGAACTTCCGCTGACAAGATGATCGCATGCAAAGCGACTCTCGATCAGCTCTTTTTTATTCATTTGTTCCCCCCCCCCCCCTTTTCCGTTTGCTCGTTAGTTTGTTTATTATTTGTTCGTTTATTCTTTCGTTTATGTGTGTGTGTGTATGTATGTATGTATGTATGTATGTATGTATGTATGTATGTATGTATGTATGTATGTATGTACGTATGTAGGTATGTATGTATGTGTGGTGTGTGTGTGTTGTGTGTGTGTGTGTGTGTGTGTGTGTGTGTGTGTGTGTGTGTGTGTGTGTGTGTTTTGTGTGTGTATGTATGAGTGAGTGTGTTTGTGTTGTTGTTGTTGTTGTTGTTCTTGATGATAATCCTTTAGTATTGTTTTTGAAATAACCTGTACAAACGCGTGCGTAAATGTATATATACACGACATGTTCACTCTTAAACACTCAGGCATGTGCACATTAGGACTTACTGACAACAGTAAGCAATACACGTAGGTACATTAACCCTTTGATTCTCTCACCCTGTCCACTAGCATCCTGCATAATCATCAGTGACAACAAAGCAAAACATGAACTCTTTGACATAACCATGGTCCAAGATTTAATAACCCTTTGACTCCCGCACCCTGTCCACCAGCATCCTGCGTTGTCAACCATGCTAGCATAGCAAAAACTTAACCCTTTGACTCCCTCATCCTATCCACGCAAGACGCTGGTGGATAGGGTCTTCGAAGGAGTTAAAGGGTTAAGATTTTTGCAGCTGGTGGGTAGGGTGCAGGCATCAAAGGGTTAATTTTGAACCAAAGGAGTCCTTCAATCACACCGGCTCTTCTACCGAAAGGATTACTGTAGTTAGTAGGAGTTCAAATCATCAGTGCCCTAAGTAAGCTAAATCACATCAGGCGTTGTTGAACTCCAGCAGAGGACGCAGGGTCGCCTCTGCTACGTGACCTCATGGCGGCCTGGCGTTTCTGATTCCATAGGACTTTGGAGTTTTGGGACTGGCAGTGAGTAATGGAGGTGTGAATGATTAGCGTGGGATCTACGCTATTGAGGTGGCAAAAAAACTGTGACAGCAACGTTGTTTTTTATATTGGATTGACGGTCTATGCTGATAGTGTGTTTTTTTTTTAAAGGCATCGACATTACATTTGTTTGTTTGTTTGTTCGTTTGTGTGTTTGTTTGTGTGTTTGTTTGTGTGTTTGTTTGGCTATGCTTTCCTTGTCGCTGATGTCATTGCGCTGCTATTGTTGTTATTACTGTCATCGTTATGTTGTTGTTGTTGTGGTGGTGGTGGTGGTGGTGGTGGTGGTGGTGATTATTGAGTTGTTGTTGTGTTTTTGTTGTTGCTGTTGTTGTTGTTGATCATAATGATAATGATGAGAATGATGACGACGACGACGACGATGGCGATGACGACGATGGAAATTGAGGTGATGGAGATGGGGATGAGGATGATGGTGCTGGTGCTGGTGCTGGAGACGATGATGATGATGATGATGGTGGTGGTGGTGGTGGTGGTTATGATGATGATGATGATGATGTTTCCTTAGTAATTCCACCATGAAATCATAAAAGCTGGTAAGGTCATCGATTTGGAGTGTTCTTTTTCTGCTGATTTTCCTCTCCACCCCCCACCCCCCCACCCCCCTTTCTTTTATTCGTTTTGTGTCACATTGATTCAATTCGCTTTGTTATTTCTTTTTATTCGTTTTGATGCAATCTCTCTTTTAAGACAGAACATCGATTCATACCAGCATTTAATGTCAGTCTTTTTGTCTGTGGGTTGTAAAAACCAAAACGATTTTCTTATCTTACCTTCATTGATGGATCGGTTTAATTAAAATTCAATAATGAGAAGACGTGAATGCTTAAGTATTAGGCTAATAGGCAACATGTGTTACTTGGAATGCAAAGGTCGAAAAGTTGAACATTTTGCAGTGATGATTCCTTGAAGTTTTGGTCTTAAGTTATTGTTGTTGTTGTTGTTGTTGTCATTGTTGTTGTTACTGTTGCTGCTGCTGATGCTGTTGTCATTATTATTGTTGTTGTTGTTGTTTCTTTTGGAACTGAGGGCGCATGTTGACATTTGCTCCATGAAAGTCTCTTCAATTCAGTTTGTTTTGTTTTTCATAGTCCAATCGATAAAAGAAGCTATCTCTGAAGTGAAAGAAATAAAAATATGAAAATAAATTTTAAAAAAAGAAAAGAAAGAAAGAAAAAAGAAACAAAGAAAAATAACAAAGATAACAAAGACACAAATTCACTGTATATAGGACCCACTTCTCCCCCCACCCACCACCCCCACCCCCAACAACAACAACAACAACAACACAAAAAGACAGAAACAGAACATGTGATTGAAAGTCTTTTGTGTATGCTTGACGAAGGCCAGTTGGCCGACAATTCATGCTTATCTTGTTTCGTCAGTTAAATACTTGTTTTCATTCTATTTTCGTGTGCTGCTGGTTTCTGGTTTGAGCAGTGGCGGTCAATTTGATTCAGATTGTGTGTTAATAAAGTGTCAAGGTTAAAACAACATTTTAAGGCAGATGCCAAACACAGAAAGGCCATTCAATACCCTGAGTTGTCCCAAATCAAATTATGATGTTATCAAATCAAATGAAGAACACTCTTTTCCTCTGAAAGTTTAATGTTGTCATGAGAGCAACATTACGAGAAACGGCCTTCATTGAAAGAGCTGAGAAAGAATGTCTTTTCTTCTTCTTCTTTTTTGTTGTTGTTGTTGTTGACGAAAATGTCTCTTTTTCCCTTTTTAAGACTTGACTTACATACTGGCATTGGTGTTTTGTTTTTGTTTGTTTGTTTGTTTGTTTGTTTGTTGTTGTTTTTGTTTGTTGTTATTGTTGTTGTTGTTGTTTTCTTTTTTGTTGTTGCTCTTCTTGCATTTTATCTTTCTGTCTGTCTTTTTCCTTTCTTCTTCTTCTTCAGTTTTTGTCCATCTTTTGTGTTTATTATTTCTGTTTCTTTAAAGTGTCGCACGAGTGTTTCCTCCTTGGCTGTATTTCCAGCATAGGTGAAATACTCTGTCCGTTTTTGATCTTACACATGTGAAGAACAAGTAAATCAAAAAGGACGCGTATATCAATACAACAAGACCAGACAAGCGCAAATTTTCGGCCAACCGGCCTTTGTCAAGCGCGAATGCACAAATCACAAACAGACACCAAACAACGGATAATAATCCCGTTATGGCCTAAAAGGACAGTGCTTTGCTTGACTCTCCTGACTGAGCAACCCACCCGTGTGTACGTTTGCTTATTTGTTTGTTTATTGATTGTGTTTGTTTCTTTTAGTTTGGTTGTTGTGCTTGTTTGTTCGTTTTGTTCATTCCAATTTTTAAATTAATGGTGGCATGGAGGGACAGAGAGAGAGAGAGAGAGAGAGAGAGAGAGCAAGAGAGAGAAAGAGAGAGAAGGAGAGAGAGAGAGGGAGGGAGGAAGGCCAAATGGCAGACGGTCAGACAGAAAAAAGGCGCCTATCTTAAGATCAACACAAAAGTAAGACTCACATGATCCTTAAAAATGGCATGGGCGAATACGTATGACAGAAATATTCAAAACAAAACATAACAAAACAAAACAAACTAAAATGAAAAGAACAGAAAATTAAAAGAAAACTAAGAAAAAAGAAAAGAACAAAGAAAGAGAGAGAGAGAGAGAAACTAAAGAAAGAGAGAGAGAGAGAGAGAACAGACAGACAGACATACAGACAAACAGACAGACAGACAGAGAGAGAGAGAGTCAGAGAGAGAGAGAGAGAGGAAAAGAAAACCAGTCCAGTGAAACGTGACGTCCAGAAAGATAAGAAAAAAAAAGAAAAAAAAAAAAAAAAGAGAGAGAGAGAGAGAGAGAAAGAGAGAAAGAGAGCAAAGCAGACAGACAGACAGACAGACAGAACAGAGAAAGAGACAGACCAACACAGAGCAAAAGAGACAGAGGCAGAGAGAAAGACAGAGACAGAGAAAGACAGACAGACAGAGAGAAACAGACAGACAGACATACAGAGAAAAACAGACTGAAGAAAAGAAAAGAAAACCAGTCCAGTGAAACGTGACACCCAGATGACACCCACACGATCATTACCTCTCTTGTCCACCTGCCTGTCTATCGACGTGTTCATCATGATGGCTGATATCGATCAATCCCGTTATGGCCTAAAAGGACAGTGCTTTGCTAAACTCTCCCTTGACTGAGCAGTCCACCCATGTGTATGTCTGTTTCTTTGTTTCTTTATTGAGTTTGTTTGTTTGTTTTAGTTTGGTTGCTTGTTAGTTTGTTTTATTCATTCCATTTTTTAAATTAATGGTGGTATAGAGGGAGAAAGAGAGAGAGAGAGAGAGAGAGAGAGAGAGAGAGAGAGAGAGCTAGAGAGACATAGAGAGGAAGGAGCAGACCAAATGGCAGACAGACAGACAGAAAAAAGGCGCCTGTCATAAGACCAAAACAAAAGTAAGACTCGCATAATCTAAAAAAAATATCATGTGGGAATACGCATGAGAGAAATACTCAAAACAAAACAAAACAAAACAAAACAAAACGAAACAAAACAAAACAAACAAAACAAAGCAAAACAAAACAAAACAAAACAAACAAAACAAAACAAAACGAAACAAACTAAAACAAAAAAAGAACAGAACGCTAAAAGAAAACGAAGAAAAAGTAAAGAACATAAACAGACAGACAGACAGACGGAGACAGAGAGAGGAAGAGGGACAGACAGATAGACAGACAGAGAAACATGGAGAAAGAGGAACAGACAGTCAGACAGACAGAGACAGAGACAGATAGAGAGTTAGAGACACAGAGAGAGAGATTGACACAGACAGACAGACACACAGACACACAGGCACACAGACAGACACAGACAGAAGAAAAGAAAAGAAAACCGGTCCAGTGAAACGTGACACCCAGATGACACCCACACGATCATTACCTCTCTTGTCCACCTGCCTGTCTATCGACGTGTTGATCATGATGGCTGATATCGATCAATCCCGTTATGGCCTAAAAGGACAGTGCTTTGCTTGACTCTCCTGACTGAGCAACCCACCCCTGTGTACGTTTGTTTATTTGTTTGTTTATTGAGTGTGTTTGTTTGTTGTTTGTTTAGTTTGGTTGCTTGTTCGTTTTGTTTTGTTCATTCGGTTTTTTGTTTTTGTTTTTGTTTGTTCATGGAGTATGTTGTGTCTGTATGTTGGGAGTAGATTGTGTGTGAAGTATGGTGTGTGTGTGTGTGTGTGTGTGGGGGGGTGTGTGTGTGATGTGGTGTGTGTGTGTGTGTGTATGTGTGATGTGTGGGTATGTGTGTGTGTGTGTGTGTTGTGTGTATGTGTGCGAAGTGTGGGTATGTGTGTGTGTGTGTATGTGTGTATGTGTGTGAAGTGTGTGTGTGTGTGTGATGTGTGTGGTGTGGGTATGTGTGTGTAGTGTGTGTGAGTGTGGTGTGTGTGTGTGTGTGTGTGTGTGTGTGTGTGTGAAGTGTGGGTATGTGTGTGTGTGTGTTATGTGTGTGTGTGTGTGTGTCTTTGTATGTATGTATGCATGTATGTATGTATGTATGTGTGTGTGTATGTATGTATGTATGTAT
>JAPXFY010000019.1:43401226-43406226 GCA_030674185.1 Monoplex corrugatus | reverse complement strand
ACAGATAGATAAACAGACACATAGATAGGTATGTGTTCGATGCAGTGACCATGTTAGAAAATAAAAACAACTACAGAAAAAACTCCAATCAGACAATAACCTTCGAGCTTTTTTTAATTTTTTATAAAATTTTTTCTTGCAGGTATTTGATGCAGTCATCATTGTAGCGTCCTTCGTCGTGGATCTGGTGTTTCTCAAAGGCCTGCAGGCCTTCCCAATCGACGATTCCATCTTCATCCTGGCTTTCCTCCTGCCCTGGAGGGTTATACGAGTCGTCAACAGTATGTACACACTTTTGTTTTGTTTAGATTAATTAATGCTTTGTTTTTTTTTTCATTAAGCAGACAGTGTCAGCTATAAATGTCCCACTTCCGAAAACAGCCTAACATCCTCATTGAAACAAAAACCAAGGTCATCAGTTCTATTTCCATCCTCACACTACTATACCAGTACATGATCGGACCCTGGCCAAGTCATTAGAGAAGACTTTACTACCTATGAGATGCACTGAGAAGGGCAAATCTTATCAACAAGATCAGACATGACATGACCAGAAACACCGAGATCAAAGCAGCGGTGGGAACAGCATTGGTCGGTCTATCGTCATAGTCATCAACAGAGAATTAAGCAGTTTGTTTATCTGGCTAGAATGCAGCCCCCACCAGCTGGGTCAAAAAGCATATAACAAAAAATATAACGGGATTTAAACCCAGAGGCATTTGCCCTCTTAATTACCCTTTGACTCGCTGCACCCTGTCCACCAGCATCCTGCATTGTCAACCATGCTAGCAAAGCAAAATCTTCACCCTTTGACTCCCTCGTCCTATCCACCAGCGTGCAGCAGGGAGCTGGTGGATAGGGCGAGGTGTCAAAGGGTTAAGTTTTTTGCAGTTGGTGGATAGGTGCGGGAGTCAAAACGTTAAGATTGTCCAGCTGGCTGCTGACCATCAACTCTGCCTCTCCATAGGAGCCATAGTGGTACAAACCGACAGATAACAGAAGAAACAAGAAGACGCTTTTTCTAGTGAAAAACCAATATTTCCCTGACCTTTATTGCAAGTTTTAGATTAAGTATGTGTCCATTGTCTTTGGTGGTGCTATCGTTCGTTCCTTCGTCACACCTTTCTGCACGATCGTCGGTTTGGATTTGCGTTGTTCTTTTCCTTGTTGCTGTTATTATTTGTCAGATGTTTTGGGATTCTTTAACAATTTCCTTTTAGCATTTTGTTTGTTGTGTGTTCGTCGCTTGTTTTCTATGTTTCTAAATGTAATTTTTTTCCACTTTGACAAGTCGGTAAAACTGCACGGGACTGACTTTAGATTACCTTTAGTTTTTTGTTTGCTTTTGCTTTTTTTTAACAATGTTACCCCCAGGAACTTTCAGATTAGTGTTTTTTATATGAGAGAGCGTCATATGTAGACGCAGATAATTTCCTGTCAACGTAAGGTTATATCTTACGGTGTGATTTTATTTGCATGACTTACACAACAGACAACCCCACAGGATTAAAGGGAGAGTGAAAAAACTAACATCAATACATCATGAAGTTACCTGGTCATTGCATTTTGTCCATGAAAATGTAATGTTAAATGATCGCAATCTTTCTTGCTTTTCTGAGCGAGAGCGGTTTTTTGCAACAAAAAAGCTGGAGGGCCATTTCTACACTAATATAGAAGTCAGAACACATGTACGTCCTTAAAGAACCAAAGATGATGGCGATGACGACGATGATGACACTAATAGCAATAACGATAATAATAACAATAGTAATAATAATAATAATGATAATAATAATAATGATGATAATAATAAATGATAATAATAATAATAGTAACAATAATAATAATAATCATAAGGTAGAGAAAAGAGAGACAGAGAGGGAGACAGACAGACAGACAGACATACAGAGAGATAGAGAAAGACAAAGAGAGACAGAGACAGAGAGAGACAGAGAGAGAACAGTTCAAAAGCGAAAGAAAATCCGGTAAAATAACAGAAAAAAACGTACGTTGTCTTTTGGAAACTTGGTGGAGTCCAAAAATCAATGTTAAATGGATGACGTGTTTGAAAAAAAAAAGATCCATTATTTTTCAGAGCATTCAGGCAAGGTAGATAAATAGATAAATAGATAGATAAATGGGTAGACAGATAGATAAATAGATAGATAGAAGATAGATAGATAGTAACAGATAGATAGATCGATAGATAGATAATAGATAGATGGATAGATAGATAGATAGATAGGCAGATAGATAGATAGCAGATAGATAGATCGATAGATAATGGATAGATAGATAGATAGATAGGATACATAGAGGGATAGATAGATGATAGATAATAGATAGATAGGATAGAGGGATAGATAGAGGATAGATAGATAGATATAGAGTAGATGATAGATAGAGAGGATAGATAGATAGATAGATAGACAGATAGATAGATAGGAGATAGATAGATCGATAGATAAATAGATAGATAGATAGTAGATAGAGGATACATAGAGGGATAGATAGATAAATAGATAGATAGAGGAGATAGATAGAGGGATAGATAGAAAAGATAGATATAGAGAATAGATAGAGAGATAGAGAGATAGATAGATAGATAGAGATAGATAGATAGAGAGATAGATAAATAGATAGAAGATAGATAGATAGATAGATAGAGAGATAGAGAGATAGAGAGATAGAGAGATAGAGAGATAGAGAGATAGATAAATAGATAGAAAGATAGATAGATAGATAGATAGATATATAGATAGATAGACGGATAAATACATAGATACAATAGACAGATAGACAGACAGATAGATAGATAGATAGATAGATAGATGGATAGATAGATTGATTTATAGATGGATAGATAGATAAATAGTTAGATAGATAGATAGTCAGATAGATAGATAGATAGATAGATAGACAGACAGATAGATAGATAGATAGATAGATAGATAGATAGATAGATAGATAGATAGATAGATAGATAGACGAAAGTGTGTATTCGGGGATGGGGATCCCCAGCGAACAATCCCCCACTCCATCCGCTGTCCTTCAAGGCAGTCTTTTGCTTAGAAGCTAAGGTCGGGGCAACCCTGACGTCTAAAAATATGTGAGATCTGATGACGACAGTGCTGGGCCATACAGTGTACTCTAATAACAGACCATACACCATGCAGCATCAACCATCACGACACTTGGTCACAGGATTGAGAGAAACGATACTCAACCTGTAAGGATCCACCAGGCAGTTGCAGCACTGGCTTCCATCTTTAAGAAACTTTACAGGTCTGTGGATGCTCTGCAGACGACAGCCAACTTTATCTCGAGAACTGGTCTTCAGTTGTAATGGGAAGAGAAGAAGAAGAAGAAGAAGAAGAAGAAGAAGAAGAAGAAGAAGAAGAAGAAGAAGAAGAAGAAAGAAGAAGAAGAGAAGAAGAAGAAGAAGAAGAAGAAGAAGAAGAAGAAGAAGAAGAAGAAGAAGAAGAAGAAGAAGAAGAAGAAGAAGAAGAAGAGAAGAAGAAGAAGAAGAAGAAGAAGAAGAAGAAGAAGAAGAAGAAGAAGAAGAAGAAGAAGAAGAAGAAGAAGAAGAAGAAGAAGAAGAAGAAGAAGAAGAAGAAGAAGAAGAAGAAGAAGAAGAAGAAGAAGAAGAAGAAGAAGAAGAAGAAGAAGAAGAAGAAGAAGAAGAAGAAGAAGAAGAAGAAGAAGAAGAGAAGAAGAAGAAGAAGAAGAAGAAGAAGAAGGAAGAAGAAGAAGAAGAGAAGAAGAAGAAGAAGAAGAAGAAGAAGAAGAGGAAGCAAAGAAGAAGAAGAGGAAGAAGTTCCACTCTGACTGAGGAAATTGAGCCAGAGACTTCCAGTCGACATATGTGTGAATAGGTGCTTAACTGTTTGTACGGATCATTACACTTAATTGATTATATTTATGCACATCATTTTTTTTCTTTCTGTTCCATTTCTACGCCACTTCAATAGTCACAGAAGCAGGGACAATTTTTTTCATAATGCTATGAAGCTATCATGACGACGGGAATATTACTATGATGCCATAAAGTTCCATTTGGACTGAGACTATGTGACAGAACTATACTACAGGTTTTACTGCCGTAACATATTCTTCGTATCTATCTGTCTATGTATTACGTATCTATGTATCTATCTAGTCTGTCTGTCTGTCTGTCTATCTATATCTATCTATCTATCTATCTACTACTATTTCTTCTGTATCTAGTCTATGTTCTAGTATCTATGTATCTTGATCTATATCTATGTATCTATCTATCTATCTATCTATCTAGTCTATCTATCTATCCTTATCTATCTATCTATCTATCTATCTATCTATCTATCTAACTCATCTATCTATCTATCTATCTATCTATCTATCTATCATCTATCTATCTATCTATCTATATTCATATTTGACAACTCTTCAGTCGTCATTCGTGAAGTGATAGTCTTAACTGTATGCTCTAGTCTTCTATATACACATAACACTCATTACTGTATTCTATCTTCAATAAGCCCATAACACACTACTCCTATGTCCTATCTTCTATAGCTCATATAACTACTCAACTTATTCCTATCTTCTATACCCATAACACTCATCACTTATTCTATCTATCTATACCTAATCACTCATCAATTATCCTATCTTCTAGTAACCATAACACTCTACTCAACTTTTCTTCTTCTGATAACTAACCTACTCAATTATGTCTTGTCTTCTGATAACCATACATCTCACTAACTGTATGTCCTATCTTCTGATAGTAACTCCTTAACGTTGACCTAGCTTCAGAGATACATCGACTGCTGTGTCGGTCTAGTATTTGAGCAACATCATATCAGTTGAGCATTCAGATGAAGCCGATGAGACTATAACTGTATGGTCCTAGTCTTCTGAGTAAGCCCATAACACACACTCATAGTATGGTGCTAGTCTTCATGAGTAAGCCCATAACACTCACTCAACTGTATGGTCCTAGTCTTCTGAGTAAG
>JAPXFY010000019.1:43383726-43396226 GCA_030674185.1 Monoplex corrugatus | reverse complement strand
AGATCAATATTCATCTGTTCTTCACATCAACATGTCGGCCACTATATTCTCGGCAGTTTCCAGATGGTACACATGTTTCGTGGCTATTGAACGAGTGATCGTCGTGCAGTACCCTCTGAAAGCTGCAATCATTTTGAGACGGAACACAATGATTGTGGTCAGTGTCCTGTTTTGGGCGATGGCGTTTGCCTCGTGTTTTTACCTGTACATCTCGTTTAGAGTGGAAGAGGTCCACAATCCAGAATTCAACACGACTGAAAGGAGGTTAAAGTTCAGCGATTTCTTGATTCAGAACTTCCAGACGCTGGTCACTTACGATGGGCTTGTGCAGCCATTACTCACTAAATACATCCCTATGCTCGTTGTCTTCATCTGTACTTACGTCATTTTACGATCTCTGAGAATCAGTTTCCTTCAGAGACGTCAGATGACGTGTACCATGTCCAGTACAGATGACCATCAGCGACAGATCACGAAAACTTTGGTCAGTATTTGTGTCGTGTTTCTCCTCACCAACGTCCCAGGAGTTGTTCTCACTTTGGCCCGGTTCTTTTTAGCCGGAAGGGGTTTTAGTAATGTTGGTCGGTACGAGAACATCCATGCCGTGATCGTCACCATCACTCTCTTCTTTAACGTCATCAACTCCTCTGTCAACGTAGTGTTTTACGTCATATTTAACCGAAAATTCGCTTCCACCTGTCGACTGTTATTTGGGTCATGCTGGAAAATGACAAAGACTGAGTCTCAAACTATTAAAGCTACACAACCAACGACAAAGGTTATCACAGCCACACAATAAATAACAGATCCGAACCCTAGTGCACAACACGATTTTATATGCTAGAACCATTCTGAATATTTAAATTGTTTGAGTGTTTTGTACAACTGAAATTATTTTAACGTGTCCTGAACCCATTCAAAGTAGAGTTAAGTGAAGTAAGGTGTGCATGGAGGCACAATCAAGTGCTTCAAGAGATCGCACATGCGATGAGTAATGCCATGAAAAAATCTATGCCACTAGAAGACCCGACAACGTTCTACACGAAAGGAGGCAGTAAATCGTAGCCTGAAAAAGCTGCGAGATCCGGGGCATAGAAGTTGTGTCTAATGGATTGCACTGACGACTTGGACTGCACAGCACACCTTCCACAGTGAAAATATCACCTAGAAATAGTCAACAAGAATGGCATGAGACCGGACATAGTTTTCCATTCCCATTCATCACAGCAAATGATTGTGATCGAACTCATTGTGCCGTATGAAATTAGAATGGGGAAAGCCCGTATCTACTAGACTGAAAAGTATGCAGTCTAGCCAGTAACATAAGGAAATCTGGCTTTCAAGCCAAATTCTTACTATACAGATTGGAGCAAAGGGGCTGATATCCACATCTGCCTACGACTTCATGTAAAACTTTATCGATTTATAGGAAGGAGAAGACCAGAGCCTTGAAAGCGATGGGAGAAGCAACTGAAAAGGACTCCAACTGCACTTGATCGGGGAAGAACAAAATTAACTTCCCAAGACTTAAATTCCTTTAAGTGTAGTCGATGTCCGATGGCTAAGTGGTTAAGCCATCCGTCACACGAGTGACTTGGCCCTAAGACGCCTGACCACTTTGGATGGAAGGGTTCGAACCCAGGTGTGGTACTAATTTCTATTAAAAGAATTCCGATAGCAGAGTGTTCTCCAGGAGTCATGACCTGGACGCGGCCCGGCCCACATAGAGTGTAAGAAGTTTAGGATCCAAACACTTGTTTGATGGGGGCTTCTCCTCTGAGGACCTTCCGCTGTCCAGCTGCCCCCAGATGTTCTTGCTACCGCTGCTAGTAGATCAAATTGTATTGTGCACCTGGGTCCAGGCATCTAGAAAATCAGTTATCTTGTATTGTCCTGACAAGGTCCAAACTGACATTGCTCTACTGAATTGCATATGATTGATACTTTTCTTCTGGTATTGACCTCATTCTGTTGCCGCTGACAGTTTAGTAACAGTCGCTTATTTAAATTGTTAGCCTCCTTATGTGTGTACTTGTTAGCCCTCTAACAGCTTTGTGGCTATTTAACAATCAAAGTCTGGAACTGTGCAAACAAGCATTTGGTGAATCGTTCAACAATCGTCTTTTTCTCTTGATCATCTGTAGTACACACATATACACACGTACGTATGCCCCCCCACACACTCACACATACAACACACACACACACACACACACACACACACAACACACACACACAACACACACACACAACACACACATACAACACACACACACACACACAGACACACACATACACACACACGCACACACGCACAAACATACACACACGCACACACACATCTCTCTCTCTCTCTCTCTCTCTCTCTCTCTATATATATATATATATATATATATATATATATATATATATATATATATATACATATATATCAACTCAAAGTTTTATTTGTTTGGTTTTGTTTTCTATTTTTTTTAATCGAGTAATTTGGTTGTTTTAAAACGCTCATGTGAATAGGCTTGAAAACAAACAGCGCTATAAATACTTCTACTTAATCACACGTCGTAATTTCACTGAAGTAAGGTAACCACCATTTTCTGGCTCTTGCCTTGTTCACTAAAATTCTTTGTATTGATGCCATGAATCACAATCCAGCATCACTAAGCTCCATGGTTTGATTACGATTGAAATACAGAATTTGTAAACATTTCCTTTATAACAATTTTAGGCTTCAAGCAATCCTTTCTTCTTCTTTTTGTTTTGTTGTTGTTGTTCTTCTTCTTTTTCTTTTCTTCTTGTTTTTGTTGTTCTTCTTGTTCTTGTTCAAATATGCAGCCTCCACTGTCAGAACTGCTTAGAAGATGGTGACATCAAGCTAGCATGAGGCTCCTGACCAGCGAAGACACTTCTCTGCGAGCTGATGACTTCAGTGCAGATCAGCCTTGTCTGATGAAAATTGCCGTTGATATTTTAGTCATTTTGTTGTGATCGTCGTTGCTATTTGTGGGATTGTTTGCTTTTTTTGTTTATTTGTTTGTCTGACAGTGCTTTGTTAGTTTTGTTTGTTTGTTTGTTTGTTATGTTTTTTGCAGCTTTGTTTACTTTCCTTGTCTTTTTGTTTCTTCTTTCATGCTTTGTTAAACTGCTCGTCAGTAGTGGACAATAGGTTCCTGTCCCTGAATTTGTTTTCTTTCTCAAATAATTCTTTTATGCTCGTTTTTTTACTTTTGTAAACAGCTAGTAATTCTCGAATTCCCGCTTCAACAGCCGTATCTTCTTCTGGTAACTACTACCTTCCCCCTCTGCCCACTCTGTACTCTCACACCACACCAAACCCGTGTCCATCCAGTCAAATCCCCTCAGCAGGGAGACCACGGAAGCTGTGAATATCAAGCCGCCCGCCGTGAAACCACCCTGCGGAGGAGACTTTGCGCTGCTAGGGTCAGTTGGTGGAATCAAAAGCGCCCGTTTCGATCCAAAGTAATTAGGACACCGCTGATTAACCTGTGACTCTTGCGCCCTATCCACCACTGCAAAAACTTAACCTTCTGACTCCCTCACCAAGAAGTGGTGGATAGGTGAGGGAATCAAAGGGTTATGTTTTTGCTTTGCTAGCATGGTTGACAATGCAGGATGCTGGTGGACAGGGTGCGGGAGTCAAAGGATTAAATGACCCCACTAAAGGTAATACTTGGTCAGTCACAGAACCAGCCAGCCAGAGCGAGCGCCCCCCTTCCCCTCACCCCTAAATAAGGAGACTGCCTCTGCGTTCTCTTCAGCATCAGTTCCCACGAACTACTAACACCAAAGTTCTTGGCGTAAATTTACCATAAATACTCGTGCTGCTGAAAAAAAATTCACAGGTCAGCATGAGACCAGGTTGTAGAATGCCACTGAATGTAATACAGGTATGTTATCTTCAAGTCTGCTGTCGTCCTTCAAATCTATTCTGACGGTTCGTCTTGCTCAATTGTAATCTCTTTTGTGTATGTGAATGTCCGAGTGTGTGTGTGTGTGTGTGTGTGTGTGTGTGTGTGTGTGTGTGTGTGTGTGTGTGTGTGTGTGTGTGTGTGTGAGTTTGTGTAATGTATGTATGTTGTAGTTGTATGTATGATGTTGATTGTATGTATGTATGTGTGTGGTGTGTGTGTGTTGTGTGTGTGTTGTTTGTGTGTGTGTGTGTGTGTGTGTGTGTGTGTGTGTGTGGTGTGTGTGTGTGGTCTATACTACAGGTTTGGTGGTGGCGGTGATCGACCACGAACACGTAAAATTACGCCTGTTGTATAGCCGTAAGAAAAAGCTGGACAAGACAGTGGAAAATCTTAGGAATGAAGTGGACGAACTAAAGGTATGTACACAATTTGGCAATCTTTACAGAGATGGGGGGAGGGGGAGGTCGGATAAGATGCATATGTGTTTGGTTTTTTGATTGTTGTTTATGGAATAGTCGACTGGTTATTTGTATATGAAAAACTAACCGATGACGTATTCAGCAGCTGAAACGGTTTCTCCTAAATCGTCTGCATAAGATTTTCAACATCACACGACGAGATGGACCGTCCATCCTTTAAGTTCTGAAGACGTGTGACTTTCGAAGCATTCAGAGTCTACTCATCAAATGCCAGTTTCGTTGGAAAAAAGGACACGTTCTGCTAATGAACAACATCATCATCTCAACGATCCTATTGTTGGATAGCTGAAGCAAGGACACCCTGACCAAGGAAGACGGTTAACGCTTTGACTCCCACACCCTGCCTGCCAGCATCCTGTATTGTCAAAAATACTAAGGAAAGCAAACAAAAAACAAAACAAAAAAAGAAAAACCAAAAACAACAAAAACAAAAACAAAGCAAAAAAACAAAACAAAAAACAAACAAAACCTTAACCCTTTCACACCCTCACCCTCTCCACAGCTTTCTGCAAGCGTCAAAGGGTTTGCAGGAAGCTGGTGGAACAAGGGTCAGAGAGTTTGCAGGAAGCTGGTGGAGAGTGGAGAGAGTGAGGGGAGTCAAAGGGTTAAGTTTTGCAGCTCGTGGATAGGGTGCGGGACTGGGAGTCAAAGGTTAAAGCGATACAAGAAGACTCTGAAGATCAACTCTATCCTCTGCGGCCTCAAATGGGAAAAGGACTACGCTCGCCACAGAACATGCTACCGATAGAGGGTACAGTCACAGTAGAACAGTGCTGAACAGCTTGCTGTTCAATGGAAGAGGGACAGCGAGAGCATGACCCAGGACGTGGATCTCGTTCCTTTCCCGTGCAGAGCCTGTGTAGAAACATTTACATGTAGGATTGGTCTTGTATCCCACATGAAGACTCCAACAAAGTGATGGAGACCAGTGTGGCTACTTATCTACTGGATGGAAAAAAATGGACCACCATCACACTGCTGCTTATTTGACCGAGTGATTTTTAGATTTACTTCTCAGCTTCTCATAGTCTAATTGTATGATTAACTGGTTAATTGATTACCCATGATGATCGATTGATTGAATAGTTGGTTGGTTGGTTGATTGATTGATTAGCTAGCAATAAGGCTAATTGATTGATTGGTTAATTTATTCATTGAGTTATTGACTGATTGATTGATCTTACTTGCAGTCTGGTAGAGAAATTGACTGCTTGACTAATTTTATTTCCTCTTACATATGTTTATTAGTTTTTTTTACAAATTGTGTATCGTTTTGTCTTTCCCTATCGACTAATTTTATAACTATGATTGCTTGTATGTTTGTACTTTTCTTTGTTTTGTTTTGTTGCACTCAGAATGTGTATGCGTGAGAGAGAGAAGAGAGAGAGAGAGAGAGAGAGAGAGATGACAGACAGACATACAGACAGATAGAAAGAGACAGAGACTGAGACTGAAACTGAGACAAAGAGACAGAGGAAGAGAGAGACAGAGACAGTAACACAGACAGAGAGACTGAGAGGGACAGAAATGCAGATAGACAAGCCAGACAGACAAATGGGCGAACAAACAACAAAACAAGTCACCCACCGGTATAGGTACCCTAACACATGCACGCACACACACACACACACACACACACACACACACACACACAACACACAACACACACACACACACACACACACGACACACACACACACACACCACACACACACAACACAAACCACACACACACATTACCATAACGACCCCACCACTACCATCAACCATCACCCAAACACGCACACACATACACACACACACACACACAACAACACACACAAACACACACTTACATACCCTACCACCACTACATCCATCACCACCACCACCACCACCACCACCATCACACACACACACACACACACACACACACACACCACACACACACACACATACACACACACACACACACACACAATCACACAAACTTTCACTCACTCACACGCACATGCACACACACACACACACACACCACACACACACACACCACACACAACATACACACACACACATACAACACACACACACACACACACACGCACACCACACACACACACACACACACACACGTACACACACAAAAAACCCAGTCAGATCGAAGAAGCGAAGGTGGGACAGAGAGGAAAACTACGAAAGAATTGACGACAAAGACAGAAAGAACGAGAGAAGGGGATAAGGGAGAGGGTCATTATTTCCCCTCCTGTCGCAGGGACTTTTGCAAGACGTGCGATCATTCTGCGTCAAAGAAGGACTGGAAGCGTGGAAGATCGATAATTTATTGGGTGAGTTATTTTGGGCTTGTCGTGTTCCATGATGATGGTGGTGGTGTGGTGTGGTGGTGGTGGGTGGTGGTGTGTTGGTGTGTGGTGGTGGCGATGTTTACAGTGGTGATGATTTGTGGTTTTGTTGTTGTGGTGGTGGTGGTGGTGATAGTCTTGTTGTTGCTGGTGTTGTTGTTGTTGTTTTGTTGTTGTTTTTGTTTTGTTTTTGTTGTGGTTGATGTTGTTCCGTGTTGTTGTTGTTGCTGTTGTGTTGTTGTTGTTGTTTGATGCTGGTGTCGTTGTTTTCTTTTTTGTCGTAGTTGCTGTTGTTGATTTGTTGTTGTTGTTGTTGCTGTTGTTGTTGTTTTATTGTTGCTTGTTAGCATTTGAACGCTGCAACGCCGGTGATCAATGAGATATACGTTTGAGCTTTTAACTGTTGTTGTTGTGGTGTTGTTGTTGTTAATTGATGTAAAGTTGGTTATGTTTGTTACGCTTGTTTTGATGTTGTTGTGCTGTTGTGGTTGTCTTTTATGTTCTTTCGATGTTTTTTGCTGGTGTTTGTGGTCATTGTTATTGCTGTTATCGTCGTCATTGTTGTTTGACATTATTGCTGGTATGTTGTTATTATGGTGGTTGTAACGGTATCAGCTCGTGTTTTCATCGTTTGTTTGTCTCTGTTGTTGTTGTTGTTGTTGTCATTTTTATCGTTTGTTGTTATGGGGGTGGTGTTGTGGTGGTTGTGGTGATGATAGCGGTATCAAACTAGTATTTTCGTAGTTGTGTGTTTATTTTTGTTTGTTTTTTTCTGTTGTTGTTGCCGTTGTTGTTTGTTATATTGATGGTGTTGTGGTGGTGGTGGTGGTGGTAGTTGTTCTTCTCGATAGTTGATGCTGTTGCTTTCCTTGATGTTGTTGTTGTTATTTCTTGTTGTTTATCAGTATTGATGGTATTGTTGTTTTGGTGTGATAACGGTATCAGCTCGTGTTGTCATCCTTGTTGCTTGTTATTATGACGGTGGTAGTTGTGGTGGTTGTGGTAGTTGCGGTGGTGATAGCAATATGAAAATAGTATTTTTGTTGTTTGTTGTGTTTGTGTTGTTGTTGCCGTTGTTGTTTGATTATATTGATGGTGTTGTTGTTGTTTGGTGGTGGTGGGTGGTTCTTCTCGATAACTGCTGCTGCTGCTGCCCTTGTTGTTGTTGTTGTTATTCCTTGTAGTTTATCAGTATTGATGGTATTGTTGTTATGGAGGTGGTAACGGTACCAGTTCGTGTTTTCGTTGTTTGCTTGTCTTTGTTGTTGTTTTCGTCGTTGTTGTTGTTTGTTATTATGATGGTGTTGTAGTGGTGAGTCGTTGTTCTTCTCGATAGTTGATGCTGCTGCTGACCTTGTTGTCGTTGTTGTTATTCCTTGTTGTTGGTGGTATTGTTGTTATGGTGGTAATAACGGTATCAGGTCGTATTTTGGTTGTTTGTCTTTGTTGTTGTTTTCGTCGTTGCTGTTGTTTGTTATTATGAGGGTGTTGTTGTTGTGGTGGTGGTGCTGGTAGTGGTATCAAACTAGTATTTTCGTTGTTCGTGTGTTTGTTTGTTTTTTCTGTTGTGGTTGCCGTTGTTGTTTGTTATAACGATGGTGTTGTTGTGTTGGTGGTGGTTGTTCTTCTCGATAGCTGATGCTGCTGGTATCCTTGTTGTTGTCTTCGTTATTCCTTGTTGTTTATCAGTATTGGTGGTATTGCTGTTATGGTGGTGATAACGGTATCAGCTCGTGTTTTCGTTGTTTGCTTGTCTTTGTTGTTGTTTTTGTTTTTGTTGTTGTTTGTTATTATGACGGTGGTGTTGTGGTGGTTGTGATGGTGGTAGTGGTATCAAACTAGCATTTTTATTGCTTGTCTGTTTGTTTTGTTGTTGCCGTTGTTGTTTGTTATTATGACGGTGGTGTTGTGGTGGTTGTGATGGTGGTAGTGGTATCAAACTAGCATTTTTATTGCTTGTCTGTTTGTTTTGTTGTTGCCGTTGTTGTTTGTTATTATGACGGTGGTGTTGTGGTGGTTGTGGTGGTGATAGTGGTATCAAAGTAGTATTTTTGTTGCTGGTCTGTTTGTTGTTGCCGTTGTTGTTTGTTATTATGAGGGTGTTGTTGTTGTGGTGGTGGTGGTTGTTCTTCTCGATAGCTGATGCTGCTGGTGTCCTTGTTTTTGTCGTTGTTATTCCTTGTTGTTTATCAGTATTGGTGGTATTGTTGTTATGGAGGTGGTAACGGTACCAGCTCGTGTTTTCTTTGTTTGTTGTTTGTTTTTGTTGTCGTTGCTGTTAATCTTTGCTATTATGAGGGTGTTGTTGTCGTGGTGTGGTGGTGGTAGTGGTATCATATCAAAGTAGTATTTTCGTTGTTTGTTTGTTTGTTTTTCTGCTGTTGTTGCCGTTGTTGTTTGTTATTATGAGGGTGTTGTGGTGGTGGTGGTAACGGTATCAGCTCGTGTCGTTGTTGTTGTCGTCGTCATTGTTGTTTGTTATTATAAAGATGTTGTGGTGGTAGCGGTAACAAACTAGTCTTTTGGTTGGTTGGTTGGTTGGTTGGTTGGTTGGTTGGTTGGTTGGTTGGTTGGTTGGTTGGTTGGTTGGTTGGTTGGTTAGTTGGTTGGTTGTTTTTTTTTTTTTTGTGTTTTGTTGTTTTTTGTGTGTTTCCTTGTGTGTTTGTGTGTTTATTTGTTTTATTTTCCTCTGTCACTGTCGTCGTTGTTTGTTATTATTAATGGTATTGTTGTAGTGGTGGCAACGACATCAAACCGATGCCTTCGTTGCTTGTTAGTGTGTTTTCACTGCAGTTATTCTCGTTTGTTTTTCTCTGTTATTCTCGTTTGTTTTTGTTTGTCAGAGAAAGTCTAAAAGCGTAGAAAAAAATCAATAATTTATTGGGCCTGCTGTTTTGGGCTTGTCGCGATCCGTTGTGGTTTTGACTGCGGTTTGGTCGTGATGGTGTGGTATAAGTGGTGATGGTGGTAGTATTGATGATCTGTTTTTGGTGGTTGTAATGGATGTGGTGGTAGTAAGGGGAGATTTTCATGTGTCGTTAATGTTGTTGTTGTCGTGGAGCTGGTGGTGATGGTGGTGGTAGAGGGTGAGGTAACAGTTCTTTTGTTGGCTGGCTGATTGTTTGGTACTTGTTGTTGGAGTTGTCTTCTTCTTCTTCTTCTCTTCTTCTTCTTCTTCTTCTTCTTCTTCTTCTTCTTCTTCTTCTTCTCTTCTTCTTCTGCTTTCTTGTTCTTGTCTTGTTTTTTTCTTGTTCTTGTTCTTGTTCTTGTTCTTTTTCTTCTTCTTCGTCGTCTTTTCTTCTTCTTTTCTCTCTGTTTCTTTTGCTTCTTTCTCTTCTTCTTTTGTTCTTTCTTCTTTTCTTCTTCTTCTTCTTTCTTCTTCTTCTTCTTCTTCTCTTTTCTTCTTCTTCTTCTTCTTCTCTTCTTCTTCTTCTTCTTCTCTTCTTCTTCTTTCTTTTCTTCTTTTTCTTTTCTTCTTCTTCTTCTTTCTTCTTCTTCTTCTTCTTCTTCTTCTTCTTTCTTCTTCTTCTTCTTTTTCTCTTCTCTTCTTCTTCTTCTTCTTCTTCTTCTTCTTCTTCTTCTTCTTCTTCTTTCTTCTTCTTCCTCTTTCTTCTTCTTCTTCTTGTTCTTCTTCTTGCTTCTTGTTTCTTCGTTCGTCTTCTGTTCTTTGTTTCTTTTTGTTCTTTTGTTCTTGTTCTTGTTCTTGTTCTTCTTCTCCTTCTCGTTCTTTTTCTTCCTTTTCTTTTTCTACTTCTTCTTTTCCTTTTTCTTCTTCTTCTATCCCTTATCCTCCTCTGTTTTATATTGACGCCAACCGGGCCTGAGAGAAACAGACACCTGCATGGTTGGTCAGGAAAATGTGAGGTACAATCTCAGTATCATGCCCAAAGTGGACGAGACCCCGTTGTTCAGCCCCAATCTTAACAGAGAGCCTGTTGCACGCTCATCTCTGGGTAGGGGCCGCCCAGGACGAAAAACACAACACACACACACATCACAATGATCTGAAAAATACGAAAATAGAATCAGAACGCGTATTTGATACAACAAGACAAGCCATTATCTTGTTGTATTAAATACGCCTTCTAATTCTATTTTCGTGTTTTTCTGGTTCCTGTTTGCTTGAACGCGGGCAGTCGCACTGTTTTGGACATCACAGTGATGTTCTTGGAGATTCAAACACACGACCACCGAATCAACAGTCCATTTAGTGACCACTTTGCTTTGTTGACTCATCGTTTTTTGATGGATTGAGGTTGGGTTGTTTACTTGGGTGGTGTCTCTGTGTTGTTGTTGCTGCTACTGTTGCAAATGTTGTTGTATTGTTGTCGAGTTGTTACTGTCGCCTTGTCATCGTCAAGATAGAAATGATTGGTTACAAACCTCACTATGTTTTGGTCGATTGAATAGTTCCGCTTGTTACTGCTGTTGTTGTTGTTTTCGTTGTTGTTGTTGTTGCGATGTTGTTATAGTGTTGTCATGTTATTACCCTCGTCTCGTCATCGTCAAGGTAGAAATGATTGGTCGGTTGGTTTGATCGTTCTGGTTGTTGCTGGTGTTGTTATGGTCGTCGTTGTTGTTGTTGATGGTGTTTTTGTTGTTGTTGTGTTGTTATTGCTGTCTTGTCTTCGTCAAGTTAGAAGTGATTGGTTGGTTGGTTTGATGGTTCCGCTGTTGTTGTTGTTGTCTGCTGTTGTTGTGTGTTGTTTTGTTGTTGTGCTATTCGTGTTGTTTATTGTTATCGTTATCGTCATCGTCAATGTACAAATGATTGGTTGTTTGGGTGGTTTGATGGTTCCAGTTGTTGCTGTTGTTGTTATGGTTGTTGTTGTTGTTGTTTTGGGTTGTTGTTGTTGTTGTTTGTTGGCTGTTGTTGTGTTGTGCTATTGTCGTTGTTGATGTTGATGTTGAAGTTGCTATTGCTATGTGATGACATACGTAAATGTAGTTATTGGTTGTTTGATTTTATGGTTTATATGGTTGGTAGATTTTGTTTGTTTGTTTGTTTGTTGTTGTTTTCGTGGTGATGGTGGTGGTGGTAGTGGTGGTGGAGGTGGTGGAGATGGTGATTATGGTGGTGGTGGTGGTGGTGCTGCTGTTGGTCTCACTGTGGTAGAGTTACTTGCTTGGCTGGCTGGCTGGCTGGTTTACTGGCTGATTGTGGTTGGTTGGTTGGTTGGTTGTGGTTTGGTTGGGTTGGTTGGTTGGTTGGTTGGTTGATAGCACTTGTGAAGATGGCTGGTGGGTTTACGCTGTTGCTACTGCTGATGCATATTGGTAATGATGATGACGATGTTGTTGTTGACAATGAGAGTGAAGAGGGTAACGATGATGTTCTTGTTGATAATGAAAACGATGAGATACTCTATTAATGAAGACTCTGCTGTAATAAAACCCGATTTTTATTATTTATTTTTTTATGGACCAGTTGTCTTTTTTCATCATTGTTATCTTAGCTTATTGTGGATGCGATATTCAAAGGTGTAGTTATGGCCATGGTATTTTGTTGTTGTTTCGTTATTGTTGTGTCGTTGTTGTTGTTGTTGTTCCTGCTCCTGTTGAGGGATTTTCTTCCTGTCGTTTTGAGTCTGGTTTTGTTTTTGCTGTTGTTGTTGATGTTGTTATTTTCGTTATCATAATCTTTCTTTTTGTTGTTGATGATGATGATTTGTTATCGTTCCAGTAATGTTCGATTTTTTTTGTTTTTGCTTTTATTGATATTCTATTCGCTTTGCTGCTGCTGCTGCTGC
>JAPXFY010000019.1:43376226-43378726 GCA_030674185.1 Monoplex corrugatus | reverse complement strand
TAAGTGTTGGAAAATGCAGGGAAATATATTGATGATAATATATTGCGAGCACGTGAAATTCAGTCTCTTCTTCTTCCACTTGTCCATACCAATACACCTCCCTTCCCCCAGTGGTGGTAGTTAGGGAGATGAAATTGTAAGTCCATGAAGAATAAGGGAGCTTAAGTGTTGGAAAGTGCAAGGACATGTATCAATGGTGAGACAAAAATACTAGTTAAGCCTCCGTCCTTCCTTTCTGACCTTCCCATATTCCACCCCCACCCCGTTTCCCAATAGCAGTGGCTGTGAAGGTGACATGTGCGGTGCAAGAGAAGCATAGAGGCAAATGTGTTGGAAAGTGTGTGAAAACGTATCGATGGTGACATAATGCGAGCAATGAAACTCCATTTCCCTCGTTTCTTTCTCCCTTACCCATACTTCCCTTACCCCTACCCCTACTCCTGTAGTGCTAGCTTGGGAGATGAAATAGGGGTGGGTGGTGTCCAGGAGGAGCAGGGAGGCTAAAGAGTTAGAAAGTTCGTGAAAATGTATCACTGGTGAAACAACAAGAGCTTAGCCTCCATCATTCCTTTCTCCTCTGCCCTTCCCTAACAGAAGTAGCTAGGAAGGTGGAATAAGAGGTCAAGGGAGAGTATGCAAGCGAAAGTATTGGAACTTGCAGGGAAATATATGATGATGGCACAATGTGAACAGTCAACCTCTGTCTCTCATCTTTCTTTCTCCCATACACCCTAACCCCACCCCACTCCAAAAAGTGGTAGCTGGTGGGTGGAATAGGGTTTCCAGGAGAAGCACTAAGGCGAAAGAGTTGGGAAGTTCATGAAAATATATACTGGTGAAACAACACTAGCGTCGCCTCCATCGTTTCTTTCTCCTCTGCCTCTCCCTAGCAGAGGTAGCTGGGAAGGTGGAACAGGAGGTCAAAGAACAGTATTCAAGTGAAAGTATCGGAACTTGCAGGGAACAGGAGGAGCATAGAGGCTAACTTGTTGGAAAGTGCATGAAAACGTATTGATGGTGACACAGTGCGAGCAATGAAGCTATGTCTCCCTCGTTTCTTTCTTTCTTACCCATACTTCCCTTACCCCTACCCCCATGGTGCTAGCTTGGGATGTGGAATAAGTGGAGGGGGTGTCCAGGAGGGGCAGGGAGGCTAAAGAGTTGGAAAGTTCATGAAAATGTATCACTGGTAAAACAACAAGAGCTTAGCCTCCATCATTCCTTTCTCCTCTGCCCCTCCCTAACAGAAGTAGCTAGGATGGTGGAATAAGAGGTCAAGGGAGAGTATGCAAGCGAAAGTATTGGAACTTGCAGGGAAATATATGATGATGGCACAATGTGAACAGTCAACCTCTGTCTCTCACCTTTCTTTCTCCCATACACACCCCACCCCACCCACCTCAAAAGAGTGGTTGCCGGGGAAATGGAATAGGAGTCCAGCAGGAATTTAGATACTTAAGAGTTAGAAAATGCGGGAAAATGTATCAGTGGTGACACAGTACGAGCACTGAAGCTCTGTCTCATTCCGTTCTTTCTCCACAATCCATAGCCCTTCCAATGGAAGTAACTTGGGGAGTGGGATAGGGGAAATTGGGATAGTATGGATGCTTAAGTGTTGGAACATTCAGGGAAATGTATCGATAGTGATACAATGCTGGCTCATCCTCCGTTCTTCCTTCCTCCCCAACTCATACTCCACCCTAACCCCCAATAATGGTAGCTGGCAAGGTGGAATGGCGGGGTGGGGATGGGGGTGGGGATCCAAGAGGGGCATGGAGGCTAAAGAGTTGGAAAGTTCATGAAAATGTAACACGAGCTTAACCTCCATCGTTCCTTTCTCCTCTGCCCCTCCCTAATAGAAGTAGCTGGTAAGGTGAATAGGGGGTCCAGGAACAGTATGTGAGCAAAAGTATCGGGACTTCCATGTATGTTGGTGGCATATTGCGAACAATCAAGCTCCATCTCCCAACTTTCTTTCACCCCCCCCTACACCCCCCCCCCCCCCCCCCCCGAAAAAAAAAAGAGCTGGCTGGGGAAATGGAATAGATCCAGGAGGTATAGGGATGTTAAAATTTGGAAAATGCAGGGAATGTGTGATGGTGGCACAATCAAGCTCTGCCTCCTTCCTTTCTTTCTTCCCCCCCCCCCCCCCCCAAAAAAAAAGAGTTGTTGCTGGGTAAATGGAAGAGGAGGACCAGGAGACGTATGAATGTTTAACTATTGGAACATGCTGGGAAAGGTATCAATGGTGACACAATGCGAGAAATGAAGGTCTGTTTCCCTCCCTTCTTGTTCCCCTGTCCATAGTCCTTCAGTGGTGGTAGCTTGGGGAGTAGATTAGAAGGACCTGGGATAGTCATCATCATCATGTACCCTGCCGCATGGCGTTGACGATCATGGCCCTCCATATGAATCTATCCCTTGTTGCCACAAATACATCTTCCACCCTCTACGTCCTCAGCCACTCTGCAAGTCCGTCCAATATTTTCTCCCTGGGTCT
>JAPXFY010000019.1:43363726-43371226 GCA_030674185.1 Monoplex corrugatus | reverse complement strand
ATGGCTGACTCTGATTGTTCTAACGACAACTGATACAATACTAAAATAAGAAAAAAAAAATGTAGATTAAGTAGAACATAGGCGAAGTCTTGAAATAGGATTGAGAACGGAGCTGAAGAAACATTAAAACATCAGGGCCTGGCCAGCTCGTGGGTTTATGTGCAGGCTTGTGCCATGATCACCATACACATGGCACCTGTAACGTTAGTGCATATGGAATTTATCCCGAGCGCGAAGACGTCATCTTGAGAAACTGAAACTGAAACTGAAACTGAAACTGAATTATTTGACTCTTTGGGCTTGGGCAAAATACGACTTGGCGAAGTCTTGAAATAGGATGGAGAACGGAACGATGAAACATTAAAGTCAAATGAACGATCTAAGCATTAAGATGGGTTGCCAATAGAACAGTTTTTGTATTGAGGCTGGGATGGAATTCGAGACATCAGATTTTGTGTCCAAGATTTCATCGACAGAGCATGTTCCATTAGCAGCACAAACACTGATTCTTCCTTCCACGTTTTACCCTTGCCTTGGAAGGAGGAGGAGGGGAGAGGGAGAAAGAGAGAGAGAGAGAGAGAGAGAGAGAGAGTTATTGTTATTGTTATTGTTATTGTTATTGTTATTTTTGTTCAAAGCCCAGCCGACTGCGTAGAGCCATATCAGGGCTATAACCGTTTCAAAACACACACTACTTCAACTGGCAAAAAAAGAAGATTACGTACACACATCAATGCATTCGAGCACATAATCTAAGGAGGTGCCCCTGGCGTTGACCATTCCGTCCAATTTATCATATGGAGGATTAAAAAAAAAACACCTGAATACAAATTTAAACATAACTAAGGACACTATAGACATATATCAGAACGGGCATAAGTTACCAAAAATTGCTTCCGCAAATCTCATTTCCCCTAGAACCAAAACTGCACTAAACATTAACCCAAATGTCAGTCCTATGAGGAAGTACGTAGAGACTTTATGAACACATACCAGGTGAATGGACCAGCAAGGCATAACATGACAGGGAAGAAATGACAGAATGCAAGGAACAAGGCAGAAACAAAGAGAGTGACAGAAAAGAGGACATTTCTGGCACAAAATGTCCAGAAGGTGGGGATACTGTTTATACTGAAAGAGCCCCCGGCATCTCCACGGGGTAGAGAGAGAAAGAAAGAAGAGAGAGAGAGAGAGAGAGAGAGAGAGAGAGAGAGAGAGAGAGACAGACAGAGAGAGAGATAGACAAGAGAGAGAGAGAGAGAGAGAGAGAGGAATTGGATGGAGGCCGAAGGGTTGTGATGGTGATGGAGACAGTGTCGTGAGGTGGGTGTAAGAAATTTGATATCTGGAGTTCAATCCCAGCCCGCAACATTAAAAACAGGCCTGTTCGTTACCCATCTTAATGTTTCCGTCTTTCTCTTAGTATGAGCTTAGTGAGGGTTTTCTTTTTTTCTTTTTTTTTTCTTTTTTTTTGATAGGTCGCTCTTCCTCATCCCCCTTCACACACATTCCAAGACCTTACCAGCGAATAGAGTTTTATGCAGTCTTGGGGAGTGTGCCATATAATTGCTGGCAGATTTGGGTGGAGCGCATACAGAATTGCTCGAACGCGATGACTCTGTCTTGAACAGACTCCAATATCTAAGGGGAGTCGAGTTGGTGATTGTGGTGCCGTGGCTCAGTTGTTAAGAGAACCACGCTGGTTTTATCGCTGAGATCGTGGGTTTGAGCCCTTTGCCACAGTTGGGGTACGGGGGCTTCCAGTTTTAGGTTCGGAGAAAACTGACGTTTTCAACTGTATAGAAAACAAACAACAATCTCCATGATAACAACGGCTAAGTCACAAACAGCAACATTAATGATTAAAAAAAAAAGATAGGCATAATGGTCAACCCATCCTAAAATCTCTCTGTTCATACGCAAACTATTACAGAAAATCCAGATTTTGTACTTTTTAAGGTCACCGTAACCTTGAAGAAGCATAAGCTGAATTTTAAGACTTCACGTACTTCGAACATGATGGTAGGCAGCCACAACGGTGGGAACTGGTTTTATACTTTTGTTAGACATTTCTGGGTAAGCGCTGTTTATACACGGTCCTCAGACAGTGAAGATTTTTAGGTACCTTTTTTTTTGTTGTCTGTTTAATTTTGGCTTTGCTGCCATGACTTCCAAACTTCTGCTTTGATGAATACTCCACAATCCACCCCTTTGACCCACACTGGAAGATCCCCACAGAAACAGCTAGCATAATCTTGCCAGCACAATTGTTCTCACATGAACAGACAGACAGATAGACACAACGTTTCTGTGCTTCAGTATTTGACAACTCTTTTAACCCTTTGACTCCCGCATCCTATCCACCAACTGCAAAAAATACCCTTTGACTCTCTCATCCTATCCACTAACTGCAAAAAAACTTAACCCTTTGACTCCTGCATCCTATCCACCAACTGCAAAAACTTAACCCTTAGACTCCCTCATCCTATCCACCAACTGCAAAAAATTAACCCTTTGACTCCCTCACCCTATCCTGCAGAAAGCTGGTGGATAGGGTGAGGGAGTCAAAGGGTTACGTTGTTGCTTTGCCAACGTGGTTGGATAGGCAGGATGCTGGTGGACAGGGTGCGGGAGTCAAAGGATTACCCCCAGCACGGGGCATGGAGGATATACAGCAAATAAACGCAAACCCAGCAAAAATAATTACACTATGAAGCGAAAAGAATACCAACCGTCAACAGAAAAACAATACTACATTTGCAATTGTCTTTAGACAGGATACCCCAATGTTCAAAAGGTAACTTTACAATTTTCGAAAATTTGATAGATTTTGCTTATTTCAACATTTTGTTGTTCTTCTAGAAATGAAGTTACACCACAGAACTTTGATTTAACCGACTGATGTTGCACATTCACACAACAAGTCACACCACACAACACACACACACACACACACACCACACACACACACACACAACACACACACACACACACACACACACACACATGCATGTGCAACAAACACAGCAAGCGCCACACATCACACACCACACACACACACACACACACACACATGCATGTGCAGACAAACACAAGCAAGCGCGCACACACTCACACACACACACACACACACACACACACACACACACACACACACACACACACACACACGTACACACACACACTCACACACACACATACACACTCACACACACACACACACACTCACACGTACGCGCACACACACACACACACACTTACACGTACGCGCGCACACACCACACACACAACACACACACACACCGCACGCACACACCACCACCACACCACACAAATACAAATACACACACACTCACACGTACACACACACATACACACACACACACACACACACACACACACACACACACACACACACACACACACACACACACACACACACCCCCACACTGAAACACACACACACGTTTCTTGTCGATATGAAACAAATTCCCTTTCTATGTACAAAAAGGGGAGATCGAAAACCAACTGCGATACAACTAAAACCAGAGCACCCACGACTATTCCATCGGTAATGAGATCACTGTCACCTCCTCCTTCTTCCTTAGTGTGTCTAATGAATGGAGTGAGTGGGGTGGGGGTGTGTGAAGGGGGAGACAGACAGGCCGAGGGGGAAGGAAGACCAAAGGGGGAGTGGTGCATTGTGGTACTGATGGAGGAGGTGGTGATGGTAAAGCTCAGAGCATGGAGGGGTCGATGGTTCTGGTGGTTGGTGAGTTGTACAACAACTGTGTGGTCGGGGGTGATGTGGAGGTGGTGTTTAGGTTCGGAGTATACAGCAATTGATCCCTATAGATTGCAGAAGGTGTGGGTCAATGTCCATGCTCAGAGTGAAAAAAAAAACTGCTGTGGGTCGATAGTAGAAACTGAATCCACGTGATGGTATTTGAAAACAATCTGTGAGGACGAGAACGACGATGACATCAACAACAACAGTGATAGGATCAATAGGAACGACGCGTGTTAGAACATCATGACCCAGCAAAGTCACCCAACAAACTTCGAAAACTCCAGAACTCAATAGGTAACGGTAACAAGATTTACAACACCATTTACTGATGTTAACTATCCATGAGCTGCAGCCAGTTGCGTTTCATCAGTTTACTTATTTGCTGTCTGTCATAAGCAATGACGGATCCAGATCTGACATCTTATCCAGGGCAGCAAAGACTCCATCAGCATTGTCCAGGGCAGCAAAGACACCATCAGCATTGTCCAGGACAGCAAAGGCACCACCAGCATTGTCCAGGGCAGCAAAGACACCATCAGCATTGTCCAGGGCAGCAAAGACACCATCAGCATTGTCCAGGGCAGCAAAGACACCATCAGCATTGTCCAGGGCAGCAAAGAAACCACCAGCATTGTCCAGGCTGAAAGCTGTATGGACAGATTTAGAACATTTCCGTGAAACACAAGATCAGGCTCTTACACGCACTGGCATATTCCAACGTGCGCTGGTATATACCATCTCCCTGTGTGCATGCGAGTCAGGGCACGTCGCTGTAGATATTGAAAGATGAATCCAAGCCAGATGTATTAGCACAAGATACTAACCATCATATTTACTAATCATATCATCGAAGAACAAGCGCACCAAAACAGTCAAAGAACACACTGAAACTTATGAAGGTGTGTTGACTTCTTATTGAATTACCGAATTATGATTGTTTGTATATTTTGTTTTGTTTTACCAAGAATCATTACTGTAACGAAATCATTGTTTGTATTATTTTATTTCGTTTTTTTCCGGTATCATTACCGTAACAAAATCAGTCATATCAGTTGTTTAATTGTTAGCATAGCGCTGTATATATTCTAATGGTACTAATGGTGTTAGCTTGCTTAGTTGATTGGTTGGCTGGTTGTTTATATCCCTCTATGCTTTGTATTTCTTTCGATTTCTATGAAGAATTGTTCGTGTTGGGTCTGAAGACTACAGTACTTGAATGCCCTATCGATCTCCAAACGCAATGCAACCATGAATCTATAAGCCACTGTAGCACGAATTGGTCCTTAGCGACTCCAGGTGGTTGTTGAGTTGGCCTTTCGAATATGATCGATTTGATTCAGTGTAAGTCAGCATCTGCCTTAGGCGATGCGGCTGACGATGATAACTATCCTACAAAAGTGGTGGTAGGGGAGCTTATTTGATCCTACACTGAGATCACAAAAACAACAGTTCTGTCAGAATAGAAAATGAGTAGACCAGTTTAATGTAGTGCATCTCCAGGTTGGACCTTTAAACCACTGGTACGTGAACTCAGTCCTCAGCCAGTTGATCTTATCCCAAGTTTTTTTTTTAAGAAGTATGATGGATCGGGGTGGCCATCTACATTCCAGATTAATACCGCCATGTTTTGTCCTACAGGAAGCCTGGATTCTAGATCGGTGTCAGACGTGGACAGTTACCGGGGAGGCTTCTCATCCCACTCCCCGTCCCCCTCCCCCAACATGTCCCCAGACCACTCCCCCTGCCACACGCCCTCAGGCACCTTCCTGCGGATCCCCACAGGGCCGGGCACCTTTCAGTTTGAGGAGACACAGTCTGTGGATTCCAAGGACCTGGCCTCCCGACCCTGCACCCCCAACATCCTGCTGACAGCCCCCAGCATGGAGATCGCTGTCAACAGCTCCCAGGGCGTGGCTGAAACCAACTTTGGAGGAATCCCTGACGGCCAGGTGTCAGGGGGACGAGGAGGAGGAGGAGGAGCTGGAGGAAGTGGAGGAGGAGGAGGGACGGAGGTTAACGGAGTTGGTGCAGGAGGAGTGATGCTGACTCCCCAGAAGTCAGCCACTTTTCACACTTCCTCCCCTTCTACCGGCCCTTTCCTTTCGGTTCCCAACAACCAGACGCTGGCTGGACGTACCAGGATCTCGGACTCGCATTCCTTGACCGACCTGCAGGAAGTCACAGGCCCCACGCACAGGAGACCCTCCTGCCTCAGCCTCAACGCTGACGCTAAAGGTCGCCGTCGAAAATGCCCACGACGAGTGAATTTTGACTTGTCCTGAGATCAGGCAGGCAACGTTATCTGTGTTTTGATCAACGTAGTTGAAGGACAGTTAAAGAGAAGGAACCAGGTTCAGGTTTGTCCCAGTTACACTGCCCTTCATGATCTTCAAAACGAAGTCATTCAGAATGAAAGCGTTTGGCTGACGATCCAATCCGCTCAGTCAAATATCTGACCAATAAAGGATTAAAGTACAGCTTTCTTACTTATGAAAATTTACACAGAGAACGGTAGCCCTGTTTCACGGAAAAACGAAATTGTGAGGCTCAGTGGACACACTGGAATAAAATCAAGATAGATGCCAGAAATCAGATTTGGATAGGTTATGTGTGTCTGGACAATGATCGGATGTCTCAAGAAACGTGCTGCTGACACAACGTCCTGTTTCCTGTGAATCCTTTGAGGGGGAGCCTGCAAGGAATTTCTATCTAACAGAAAAAAAATTCTGTAAACCCCTAATCAGAGTTGGGCTTTACAATCGTCATGCTAAAAACCGCTATGGATACCGCAATATATTCTTCGAGGACAGTATAATGGAAATATTACCACTGCTAGAACTTTACATCGAATAAACAGCTGCTTCATTCGCAGAACCACAGACTGTGTTACTGTTTAGAAAAAGAAAACGCTTATGTTTTGCCATTGTCCTCGATTCTAAAGTCTACATGCCTCACCTGGTCGTATTCAATGGCCGGGCTTGTGCGTTTTCTCTTCCCATTTCAAGCGATAAATGAATTTCAAGTTCCTGTCAAATGTGGGCGCAATTACTTCTTGTGATACTTTTTCTTTTAGATTATGGCATGATTAAGTAGAGTCGAGTTCAATAAAACTGCAAGAACGTTGATTGAAATACTGCTGTACTCTGTATGTTTATGTGGCTGGTTTTCCACACGTGCCCCTCAGGGAAAGACCTGACGTTACAGTCGATTTTCCGAGGACTGTTTATTCCCGAGAACTGTTTCAGAAGGATAAATATTACAGTGATGTGCGTCAGTCTGTGCCGTTTATCTCCAGCAATGTGTACTGATATTGCTATGCAATTTTCAGTTACAACGCTATCCAGAATCGTGTTACATACCGTCTGGTTCACGTGTCACGTCTAAAAACCTTGTGATGGTTGTTGGCTCCTATCTTTCTCGTCTGCTTTTCGTGTCACCTGTGTGTTTTCGTGATAGTTAGTGGTTGTAGAAGTGGTGTGCCACCAGGTTTTCCTCTCTAGCTGTCCTACCTGTGACTGTTTGCCCTGTGCTTATGATATGCTATCTTCCAGCGTAATCGTTGAAGATCTGTTATGCAAAAATTCTATGGTTCAGTTGGACTAGACCGCCCCCATTCTTGCACATGACATGGACTACGTGAAGAACAGATCAGGGATCCTTGGTGAATAGATGAAGCATCGCCTGTGCATACTGGTATGGATGACAGAAGA
>JAPXFY010000019.1:43356226-43358726 GCA_030674185.1 Monoplex corrugatus | reverse complement strand
ATATATATATATATATATATATATATATATATACAGCAAACCGTTTGAAGTATTCTGTATGACTGGATGCCATAAGTGAACTAAGTCTAAATGATAAAGGTACCCCAAAGCATCTTAGTGGAATCAGCTGTTATCTAAGACCACATATTACGTGACAACACAACACAGCATAAACTTCACTATCTATGGCTCCTTTGCACAGTGGACAAATAAAATCATGGTCGCCAGTCGCCGTGGTATAGTGGTTCACGCAACGGACTACCGACTGGAAGGTTGTGGGTTCGAATCCCCACCAGTCCCTTCAAAAATCGTTGTGGGATTTTTCGGCTTTAACCGGCTCCTATCCAGAGTTGGGCGTGCTATGGGCTCATTGGGAAGATTGGGACCACACAGTCGAGTCTCGACTACTTCGCGGGTGAGTCATTGAGGGCGTCTCCCACATCTTCTGAATGACACCGCAAATGTCAGTATCTCTCGGGCCTGGTTGACGCCAGGATATATTATGATAGTAAGCGTAGAGTACAACCCTGTCACGCAGTCTCAATCCTAGATGGAACTCCATAGCATCACGATTATCATCCTCATCGACATCATCATCATCGCATCGTAAAAAAACTGTTCTAGCTTCTGTGGCCATTGATTTGGTGTAGAAAATGAGACAAATAAAAGAAAAGGTGAGCACAATGGTAACTTCCATGTGTGCAATGATCGTAAAAAAATAATAAAAAAATAAGATCATGGTCAGTACGCTCCTTATAGCGATAACAACGAAATGAAACCTCAGAAACTCCCAATCTACATTCAAGAGACAGAGACAGACAGGAACAAGCAGATAGAGACAGACAAAGAAAGACAGACACAGATACTAAGTTACCAACAAGGGTCAAGTACCACAACTACAACTGTTACTACTTTCGTTCTCTGTATATCACATTGGTGTATATCATGTGAGGAGCCATTGAGTATCAGACACCTTCTTCTTGAATGCTGTGACTTGTACGATGTGAGACATAAGCACTACACGACGGAGTCCTTAGAGAACCTCTTCAGTGACGTCCCTTTGGACGCAATTTTCCAGTTTTTTTAACAAGAGATTTCACCTGATTTGATTTTTTTTTGTATGAGTATGTTTTTTTTTCTTTAAAATTTAATTCAATTCTAATTGCATTTTAGACTTGCAAGGATAACTATGAGCATGATTTTTAACTGTTGTCTTTTTATGTTATCGTGGGTGTCGTTTTTTTCTGTTTTGTTGTTGTTGTTGTTGTTTTTGACGTGATGTTGAACCTGGTATGGCTCTAGTTATTGTTTTTGGTTTGCTTGTTTGTTTTTGTGTTGTTGTTGTTGTTGTTGTTGTTTTTGACGTGGTATTGACCCTGGTATGGCTCTAGTAGTCGACTGGACCATAAGCAATATGAAGCTGGGTGTGCTCCGTCTATATGGTCAGTCCACGTCTGGCGATAACTGTGGCCGTTTTTTATCCCGTTCCTGCCGGCTGTCATGGAGGTTAAGGCGCAGGACCCGACTATGTCCTACCCCAGAGGCTCTTCAATGGACAAACGTCACTCTGTACGCCTGATGTAGATGACCATGTAGACATTGGTCTTATGTTGTAGAATGGTACCGTGGTTTGATACAAGACGCCTGCAGGCCTGCTACCTCTGACTTCAGCCCTCTGTGGGTCTGTCTAGTGGGGAAATCCTAAATCACATCAGACTAAACAAGATCAGACGGAGCAGACTTCATCATAAGAAACCGCCATCTTGCCCGCAGCAACATCAGAGAGACAGAGAGTAGGACAAGCGGGCATTTGGCTGAGTGGGATGGACGGCCCGAGTGGCATGGAGTGGAAGGAACGATGGGGTAGGGTAAGGATGGGATGAGGTGTGATTTCGGTAGTGCTGGTGGGTCAGAGAGAGGACACAACGAGAGAAGAGGGAAGGTGGGCGTTTTTCAAAGAGGACTGTTATGCTCTGAGGATGCAGTAATGAAATTTTCTCCCTCAAACAACTACATGATAATGAATTGAAAAATGCACCTATAAGAAACAAGGCAGAATGAAATTCATTATTATCTGTCTAACTATGATAATGAATTAACAAATGCATTTATAAGAAACAAGGCAGAATGAAATTCATTATTCTCTCTCTAACAACTATGATAATGAATTAATAAATGCATTTATAAGAAACAAGGCAGAATGAAATTCATTATTCTCTCTCTAACAACTATGATAATGAATTAATAAATGCATTTATAAGAAACAAGGCAGAATGAAATTCATTATTCTCTCTCTAACAACTATGATAATGAATTAATAAATGCATTTATAAGACACAAGGCAGAATGAAATTCATTATTCTCTCTCTGACAACTATGAGAATGAATTAATAAATGCATCTTTAAGAAACAAGGCAGAATAAAATTCATTATTCTCTGTCTAACAACTATGAGAACGAGTTAATAAATGCAGTTCTAAGAAACAAAGCGGAATGGCTTA
>JAPXFY010000019.1:43348726-43351226 GCA_030674185.1 Monoplex corrugatus | reverse complement strand
TGTCTCTGAGTCTGTGACAAAAATGTGTTCGCAAATTTTTCTTTTCTGCTGTTTTTCGATGAATCTTTTACCATATGTAGGTTAAAGATATGGACCGTAACAAACACGATTTTTTTTAAAACAGTTTACTATAGTTTTAAACATATCTAATTCATTAATGACTCTTAATATAAAAAAAACCCAATAGGAATCGAGAACGAAAACAAACAGCAACGAAAAAAAAAAACGTACAGGAAAATATCGTGCCTGCATTTTAATTTTTTTTTTTTTCATTTTATATGTCATTTATTTATTCATTGGAAGGAGATTGTTTACTTTTCTTTTCAAACACTGACATAGTTCTCTGCACGCAAGGCCTTCCTTTTCGTTGATTATTGTCTCATTCACAAATGGATTCAGAGTGCCAGTAGAACATTTTATTCTTTCACACAAAAACGTGTTACCGCGACAAAAAATCACGTCTTTTCTGCAAACTGAATAGCACACAAAAATTAAAATTCCCTTTTCCACCGCAGGTTATTCGTTGGAAGGGAGAGAAGGGGAGTCGAGGGAGAAGGAGGAAAGGCAGGAGATGGGAAAAGCGGCAGAGAGAGAGGGAGAGAGAGAGAGAGGGGGAGAGAGAGAGAGAGAGAAGAGACAGACAGACAAACAGAGACAGAGACAGACAGAGACAGAGACAGAGAGACAGAGAGAGACAGAGAGACAGACAGAGAGAGACAGACAGACAGACAAACAGACAGACAGACAGAGACAGACAGACAGAGAAAGTTTGGACACAGTATCGAAACACTTATTAATAAGGTGGAACTGACCATTTAGGTGAAAAGGTTGAGATAATGCTCTCCATCTCTTTCATGTCCATCTGTCTGTTTGTCTGTCTGCCCTGCCTCTCTCTCTGTCTCTCTCTGTCTCTCTCTGTCTCTCTCTGTCTCTCTCTCTCTGTCTCTCTCGTCCCTTTTTCTTCTTTGTTTTCACAGTCCTGCATTCGCATTCTTCCACTATTTCTCTCCCTTTATTTCTCTCTCTGCTTCGCATTCTTCCACTATTTCTCTCCCTCCTGTCACTTCGCTTCGCATTCTTCCACTGTCTCTCTCCCTTTATTTCTCTCTCTGCTTCGCATTCTTCCACTATCTCTCGCCCTTTATTTCTCTCTCTGCTTCGCATTCTTCCACTATCTCTCTCCCTTTATTTCTCTCTCTGCTTCGCATTCTTCCACTATCTCTCTCCCTTTATTTCTCTCTCTGCTTCGCATTCTTCCACTATTTCTCTCCCTTTATTTCTCTCTCTGCTTCGCATTCTTCCACTATCTCTCTCCCTTTATTTCTCTCTCTGATTCGCATTCTTCCACTATCTCTCGCCCTTTATTTCTCTCTCTGCTTCGCATTCTTCCACTATCTCTCTCCCTTTATTTCTCTCTCTGCTTCGCATTCTTCCACCATCTCTCTCCCTTTATTTCTCTCTCTGCTTCGCATTCTTCCACTATTTCTCTCCCTTTATTTCTCTCTCTGCTTCGCATTCTTCCACTATCTCTCTCCCTTTATTTCTCTCTCTGCTTCGCATTCTTCCACTATCTCTCTCTCTCCTGTCACTTCGCTTCGCATTCTTCCACTATCTCTCTCCCTTTATTTCTCTCTCTGCCTCTCTGCCTCTGTTTCTCTCTCTGCCTCTGTTTCTCTCTCTGCCTCTGTTTCTCTCTCTGCCTCTGTTTCTCTCTCTCTCTCTCTCTTTTTTTCTTTTTTTCTTCTTTTCTTTATTTTCCCCACTACATACTTCATCTAGCTTTCTTTCGTCCTCTGACTTTCTGTCTGTATGTTGGTCTGTTTGTCTGTCTGTCTGTCTGTCTGTCTGTCTCTTTCTCTTTCTCTTTCTTACCCCTCACTCTCTTTCTTCCCCTGGTCTTCCTTCTTCCATCCTCACCCCCCTTCCTCCCTCCCTCCCTCCCTCCCTCATTCACCTATCATTTTATCGTCATATGTTGAAAAAACTCTTTGACCAAAAAAAAAAAAAAAAAACAGACGATGCAGGCAAGACACGTGACGAGAACCAGATTCCATCCAAGTTGATTATCATGTCTTGTTTTTCTCAGCCCCCGTTCTGTTCCTTCTTCATTAACTCATGACGGGTCCTTTTCCATCAAAGTCAAATTTTAAAAAAAGGAGAAATCACTAGGATGACAACACATGCCGCCATACCTAAAGAGTATTCTTCTGTCTCTAAGCTGGCAGTTTTGAGGTCAACTATGAATGAGGGGGGTAAAAAAAAAAAAGATGGTCGAGCTATTCTAATTATGTCCATTTTCTACAAACACATACACACTTGCGCGCGCGCACACAAGCACATACACACACACGCGCGCGCACACACACACACACACACACACGCACATGCACAAACATACACACACACACACACACACTCACACTCACTCACACGCACACACGCACACGCCCGCTCACACACATATACACACACACAGAGAAACAGAGAGAGAGGAAGAGAG